>CM062810.1:639375360-640118815 GCA_031772625.1 Pinus tabuliformis
AAACGTTGTAATTTCATATTTCAATCTAGTTCGTTCATTAGGTGGAGATTTGATGGTAGAAGTTATGTTTAATTTAGGGTTTTTTTTGCCCTAGAAGGCAACCCCTCACTATATATGAGGGAATTGTATTGCGTCTATGTAGATCTGTATTTTGAGTGAGAAAGAGAGAGGAGATTGTGTGAGAGCGATGAGGGAATTACAACGGATCTGCTATAGGTTGGATCTCTTCATTTTGCTAGATAATATAAAAGGAAGGACTGGTTGTTTCTCCATGGATGTAGCCCAAATTGGGTGAACCACACATATATATATATATATATATATGTGTGTGTGTGTGTGTGTGTGTGTGTGTGTGTGTGTGTGTGTGTCTTTCTTGTTTTATGTGTTTATATTTATGCAATATATTTTACGTGTTCCACTACTCTGTAATATATAATTTTCTAACATCTGGTATCAAAGTCGAAGGTCTATTTGGCTGATAAAATCACAGGAGAGAAGGGTTCCGGTTTGAGTGGGAGCAATGGCAGAAGATGGTAGGTTTAGGGTCAAAAAATTTAACCGCCAAAACTACCAGCTATGGAAAATGCAGATGGAAGATTATTTGTACCAGAAAGATTTGTACCAACCATTGAGTAGAAAGGCAAAGAAGCCGACGAGTATGACAGAGACAGAATGGGATATTCTCGACAAAAGGGCACTTGGAACAATACAACTATTCCTAGCGGCATCGATAGTGTTTAATATTTCAAAGGAAACGACAACAAAGGGTTTAATGTCAGCATTAGCCAAACTATATGAAAAAACCTCGGCCTCAAATAAGGTATTTCTTATGAAGCATTTAATTAATATGAAGATGTCAGAAGGTGGATATGTTTTTGATCATTTAAATGAATGTAAGATAGTTACCAGTCAGGTAAGTTCTGTAGGGGTAACTTTTGATGATGAAGTTAGGGCTCTGTTATTTCTGTGCTCATTGCCAGAAAGTTGGAGATGATGGTTAGTTATGGCCATTAGTAACTCTATCTCTGTATCTAGTAATTTAAAGTTTGATGATGTTTTCGGTGCAATCCTTAATGAGGAAATGTGACGGAAAAGCTCCAGTGAGACATCGGGTAATGCTTTGATTGTAGAGACTAGGGGAAGAAAACTGGAAAGAGGAAAGAGCCTAAGATACTGCAGTAAGTCAAGGAAAGGAAGATCCAAGTCTAGATCAAGGATAGTGTGCTAGAAATGCGGGAAGAAAGGACACCTGAAGGAAGACTACAGGTCTGAGAAGGGAAAAGAAAGAGACGTGCAACAAGAAAACAATCATGAAGCGAATGTGACAGGTGATTTGTTGCAAGATGCTTTGATTCTTTCATTAGAAAATATTATTGATGCATGGGTGGTAGATTCAAGGGCTCATTCCATGCCACACCTAATAGGAACATTTTCATGATTATGTTCAAGGCGATTTTGGATAGGTTTGAAGCATGTTGATTTAAAATTATGTGAGAATTGTGTTTATGGAAAACAGAAGAGAGTTAGATTCCTCAAAGATGGGAAAGAAAAGAAGAGTGAAAAATTAGAGCTTGTGAATACAGATGTATGGGGACCTGCTAAGGTATTATCTCTCCATGTTTCTCGTTATTATGTTACTTTTGTTGATGATGCAAACAAAAAAACTTGGATTTATTGTATTCTTATTAAGTTGATGTATTTGATACTTTCAAGAAATGGAAAGCTTTGGTTGAAAATGAGACAGGAAAAATGTTGAACTGTCTCAGATTAGATAATGAGGGTGAATATTGTAGCAAAGAGTTTGATAGGTATTGTTCAGAGAATGAAATTCACAGAAAGAAGATAGTTCTAGGAACCCACAAGAAAATAATATGTTAGAAAGGATGAACAGGACAATCATGGAACGTGCAAGGTGCATGAGATTGCATGCAGGATTTCCTTTACAATTTTGGGCAGATGCTGTAGATACTATTGTTTATCTAATAAATAGAGGGCCTTCAATTTCCTTGGATGGTGGTATTCTAGAGGAGGCATGGATAGTGTTTCTAGGAAAAGTAGTGTCTTTTCGAATGACTAGCCCTATAGGTTTGGCAGCTACCCTAGAAACAATAGTTTTAAGCAATCCGTGACTTCTTCTATGTATAATAGATAAGAGAAAGACAAAAGGAACCAACCTGGATCTTTCGCTTAACTCCTTGCTTGATCTCTTTCCCCCTTGACAGAGCTTGCAACTCCTCTCCGTACTTATCCTGCTTGGAGAGTACCTATAGAACCACAGTAACAAAGAACGTCAAAGGATCTTGATCTATTATATCATAATCATTACGGAATCAGAAATATAATGAACATACAATGACATTCACAAAAAATCACATTCACAATTGCACAGTTATATGGAAGAAAACTCGAAGAACTTTATTAAATAGAAGGGAGAATTACAACCAGTTGTTTGATCCAGCATCATCCTCCCAGCATGAATCTTTCACCTCATTAAATAGCAAGATCACACCAAAAATACAATGCTCTTCCTCAATTACAAATTATCATCAGTTCCTTGTAATTCAAAATATTCAGCCTCTGGATCTCTTGGATGAGGGATCCATTTATAGATGTGTGCAAGGGTGTGAGTCATCTATGGGGTTTGATTAGTGTCATTCCACTTGTTACATTTGGTTCCACAAGAGGGGAGATAACTGAAGTTTAGATCTCTTACTCATCCTTGGGCGAATTCAGAGAGGCAAGTGTTAGAGGGGAAGTTTCTAGAAGATTCTATGAGCATCCACTTAGCAAACTGTCCCGGACATTTGTCCATCCTTGCTCATCACACCCTATAGAAGGCCCAAACAGTATGCATCGCACCTGAGCAGTGTATCACTCAATATGCATCGCACCTGGCCAGTGTAGCAGTCAGTATGGTTCAGTTTAGGCCATTTCTGGATGGTTTTTCAGGTGGAACTTTTGGGGAATGATGTAATCAGATGACCATGTTCTTTTAGGGTATGAAACAACACTTTTAGGGGTTAAAGAGCCCTATTTTATCGACAAAAAATATTGGGGTTGAAGTGCCCAAGTATGTCTATAATAGTTTCCCCTAAAGCATGAAGTCGTAAATCTTTGATGTCGGGTGAAATGCTTTATCATGAGGGTTCGAGGTTTCGAAACTGGAAGGTGACCTGTATAAGATACAATACAATACATCATCATAATATAATTTTCACGCTGTAGCTAAGGCGGGCATCCCATGCTTAACTTTATAAATTCATTTCATGTACATAGAATAGATAGTTGTCTGCAAATGCAGACTAGTGATTCTTCATTTGTAGAGTCAACATCCTTGGCTTGGATGACTGTCTATGTAGCTTCTGTGTACATTTGATGTCTTTATATTCTTGAATATATCACAGTCCAGATGGATGAAACTAGATCTAGGGTCTTCAAACTCATTCAATCTTCGCTCGATGTACTAGTCGATCCATGTGAAAAGATGTTCTGAAGTCGAACATGGAAAGACATCGCCTGATTACCCGCTGATAATGTAAGTTGTTAACAGATGGGAGAGGAATCACCGATAATGATAATGACCATCAAGGTAATACAGTACAATTCACGTGGTGTGAATATATGATCCGATGTCAAACACCACGCAAAATCTTTCAATTGAATGCCATTGATGTCAACTTGTTGCCGAAAGTGAGAAACTTGCCATTGAGGCATGCAAGCTTCAAAGTACTGAAAGGGTTTTTTCTAAGTCAACTTATTGGATAATAAGCTGATGTCGACAAGAAGTGACTCATCATAGGAGGGCCTTAATATATCCCACATCTAAGACGTGAAATGAAGCAAATGATTTTTATGGAGGTGAAAACGATTGACGACATAAGGTTCAGGAATGGCGGTCATGAAAAATGGAGGTTGAAGTTATTGCAGTGGATGAAGTATTAACTGGATGGTGAATTCTCAACTGAATGGCTTCTCTTGAACATATCGGCAAACTGAGATGTATTGGTAGCGTTAACCCCAAAATGGATGGTGTGAAAGACCAATGGTGAAGTGATTGATGAATGGAATAACCCAACCCAACTCAATCATGGTGATGGAGTGAAAGTGTCATGTTTAAGAGCAACCTGCTACCATAAAGTTTTCAAGTTTTCTTCCCTTTTTCCCTAGTTAATGCTGACTAGTACCTCTTTATTTTTTTCAAGCTTGAGGATGATAACATATGCTTGTTCTATAATTCTCCTTTTGGGCAAACCTGTCGCTATGTTTTAGCGAGTCTAGCGACAGTGAAACTCGTTCTTGTCTGGGTGGACAAGTTTGTCGCTATTGTTTTAACGAGTTTAATGACAAATGTAACTCGGTCTTTTTCATGTTTAAAGAGTTTGAAAAAAGACGGAAAGGAAACTCTGTCTCATCTAAGATGAGTTTTTCGCTATTGTTTTAATGAGTTTAACAACAAGGATAACTTGTTCCTTTTCATATATATAGAGAGTTTGAAAAGGGATGAAAAGGAAACTCCAGAAGTTCTTTTTCGTAGCATAATCCCTCTGGAAAAGACTAAAATAATACAAAAGGGATGACTTTTCGATCACTTTAACGAGCCGAAAAAGCCAATTGCTCGACAATCTTTTCATATTTAACGAGTTTGAAAAGGGTTTAAAGAAGGCTCATTTTTTAGGAACGAGTGGTCTCTAAGGTAATAACTCGTTTCGGGTTGGTTTGGAACTTCTCAAAACATGGTGATGTGAAGAGGTTGGCTAACAAGACCACTCATCATAGATGTTCCTCAAAAGGGTAAACAACCAAGTGGAGGCGTATGATTGGCTAAAAGGATGGAGGTGATGGGCGCTATACAACCAAGTCTCAAAAAACCGATAGCATGGCAATCATAGAGGTTATCTACTGGAGGCAGGTTCATTTTTTAATGAGCTTGAACCTTGTGGAAACTATGCTTAGTGGTATGTTTATTTTTTAACGAGCTTGAACCATGTGACAACATATGCTCAGTTTTTAGTTTTTTTTCTTATGCGAACTAGAAATGACAAAACTAAAAAGACAAAACTAAAAAGCTAATAAAACTAAAAATCTAAGGAACTACTGAGGTTAGGTAGGATGGTTTTTTGTCAGCGGTTAGACAAAACACTTCTTTTGCCTCCTCCGCATTGTGAATGGTGGCCAGACCAATCACCTAACCTAAGAAGCTAAATAGCTAAAAAGCTAAAAAGCTAAAGAATGAAATTGAAAAAGGTTTGCATGCCCCCAGCATGATGAAAAGGAGAATCTCCATTAACAATGTGGAAATCACTGTGGTTAAGCAGGATGGTTTTTGTCAGCAGTTAGACAAAACACTTCCTTGGCTTTGTTTGCAAAGCAGCCAAAGTTGAATGGTGGGTCAGACCAATCACTTAACTTATAGGGAAATTCATATGGTAGGATGGTTTCGTCAGCGGTTAGACAAAACACCTCCTGCGCTTCGTCTACAAAGTGGACAAAGGTGAATGGTGTGGGATGGCACTTCCAATCACATAACTACAGGGAAACCTATCTTTTCAGCTGGGTTCATCTACCAAAGCAGACAAGGGTGCATGCCCCCTAGGCTTCGTTAGATTCACCAGACTACTCATGGCAGTCAAGTGGATGGAATGAAGGTTCTTTTACGAGATCAAGTGAAAGACTCGACTTTGAACTTGGGACCTTGTTTCATTTTTAAATGAGCTTGACACAAGACAAGGAATTATGCTCACCCTTGTTTCATTTGTTAACGAGGTTGACACAAGTCAATGAACTATCCTCAGAGACCCTTGGTTCACAACTCATGAGTGGTCATGAAGGAAAGATATGGTTCCAATGCCCCTAGTACATAATGTACAACATCACTGAATTGATCGTCATTCTATGTAGGTATGGAACAGGTCGCCACATAATTAACTCATGGTGGGGATGATACCATTGGTATAAAAGGACCATTTAGGTAAGATGTTTGACTAGGAGCCATATTTGGACCGGGAAATGAAAGCTGGTCAATGGTGACAATCTTGCCTTCATGCAGGAAACAAATCACTCGAAAGAGTGTTGAAACAATAGATCCCATGTGATAAACATAGTCACGCCCAAGAAGTAAATTGTAATCTAAAGGTCCTGTGACTACCATAATGTTTAGATAAACGGTTTTTCCTTCAAAAGTGATAGGTAACTGAGGAAGGATCCCTAATGAATGACTAGTTCCTCTATTAAAGCCCAACAAATTCTATGTAATAGGCACAAGCAATGGTGAACCGAGCGCTTGCCAAGAAGTTGAGGAAAGGATACTCACTGATGTACCCTAATCTATGATAGTGTCAGACATGATCATTTTGTAAACTTGTACTATGATCCTGAATGGTACATAAGAAGGAAGGCGGGATCTTGCTAGTCGATTCCAATCAAAGGAAGTGACTAGACTACTTGGAGGGGGTACCGAATAAACAGGTGGATTAACCCCTTGAGTATTGGGAACTGGGGAATTTTCCTCCTGTTGTGAAGGAACGGGCAGATTTCCCCAAGTTCATCAGACTCTGAAGTAACAAAAAGAGTTTAAACAGTATCATTCTTACTCTCTTTGGGAAGGGTGTGATCTTCCAAAGGTAGAACTGGGTCAATTGTCACCTCGACCTGTTGACTTTCGTCAGGTATAGGCTCAGAAGATTCACTTTCATTGATAGGTGTTTCAACCAACATTTGAATCAAGTCAGTCGGATTTCCAACTAGTAAAGGACTTGGGGAGAGTTTCCTGTATCCTTATGGGAGTCCCTGCGGTGAAGCATGATGGTTACCCAATACTCTTTTGGCTTCATCCAAAAAAGGACAACGGGTAAGGGTATGGTTCCCTTCACATAACCTACATGGTTCTTTGACCTTTCCTTTCTATCTGAGAACTTCACTACCACTAGTTGATGGTGTATTATCAACATGATCAGCAGAGGTTGATGACACCTGATTGTGCGAACGGGGGGACCATTCTCTCAAGATCCGAGGGAGTCGATGAAAATGGTCTCCTCTACATATTATGCATGGAAATCTAGGTTTAGGGGTTCTAATGTGCCGATTTTCACCAGTTGATGCACCCAAATCTATGGTTGCTTGGTTGCCCCCTTGCTAAATTGGTTTCTTCTTCTTCTCCTTACCTTTATTCTACTTCTTAGACCCTTGGTTATTAGCATCACTACTTTCACCAAGCAAAGAGGAAGAAGGGGAGGGAGAAACAAATGAAGAAGAAGGCGAGGGGTCAACTTTAGTATCAACTAGATGCTGATTCGATTGTTAAGGAATCAAATTATTTTGAACCACAGAGGTTGAGAACAGCCATATTGGCAGGCCAATGGTAAGTCTTGGAAGGGACAAAGTGGCCATATGAGGAGCATCAATATTTCCCCAAGAAGTAAAAGGACTAGGATTCCCCTCGAGAGGGATTCCTTGATTGGTGGACTCCATATACCTCAACCTAAGATAAACTAAGAAACAAGGATGTTATTCCGTATTTAATAAATTTTAATGACGCTTTGACACAACTTTGCTTATTCAGTTTTTAAGAGTCAAGAAAAAGCTAAAGATGACTCTAGTCCCCTTCGATTTTTAATGAGCCTGAAGTGATAAGTGCTCAAATGGACCTTTTCTTTTAAAGAGTCGAAAAGGAACGAAAGTGACTACTATGGAAATCTAAACAGAGGGATTACCAAACCAATCACAAAACTGCGAAATACACCTTAGTGATACATTAAAGAGAAATTACCAAGGACTTATATATGGCAGTCAATCTTCCCGAATGTTGTGTTCAGTGCATTACGATCGATAGGGCGGCAGACTTGGACTCCTATGGATAAAGGATATAAGCCCATTGTGGCCTCCCAATATATACGCGATGGTACGGGGAGCACAAGTCCATGCTAGCACTTGTCGTATCAAGGAGGAGGAATCACCCAACCTTCAATGAAAATGATAGTTACTAGATTTTACGACACCAGAACACGTCTCTAGCCTAGATCTCTAGATGTGTTGCGTTAAGTTCCAAAGCGTTGTTAAGTTCATTGAAATTTATTTTAGAGTTGATCTTGTTTAAAGTTTTCCTTTCAATGGTTCACTGTGTGATGTTGATTTGAAATTCCTAAAAATGCAATCTACAATGATAAACAATCGTTGTTTATTTTGATCAATGAAAATCCTAGCTACTAGGGAAAGAAGATTACAATTCTTTCAAACAAAGAGCAAAGAGCACACACTAGTGCATTTTCCTAAATCATTTTTTGCACACAAACTAAATGCAAATGTAAATGCATGTATTTGTTTTTCATTCCCCTTAATGTGAAAAATGCCAAAAAGGAAAACTAAGTGTAGCAAAGATCTGAAATATTTTACTCAAAGCGACATTTCGACAATTTCTTTTTCAAAATAGAAAGGAAGACTAAACAACACTTTTCAATTTCGAATAGAAAATGCTTTCGACACTTCAAATATCAACAAATCAAATCAAATACTTGACAAAATTTTCAATCAACTATCAAGGGAAGGAAGAATCCACGACACTTCTCTTTTTGACACAAAATGACAGTTACGACACTTTTTGTACCAAAATGATAGATTGATTTAAGAAACTTTTCGACAAAGGATTGTAAATAATGGAAAAATTGTTGGCATTATGATGCATGTGTTGTACTTGATGGCAAACCTCTCATAGAAGATCATCTCACTTGTATACATTCAGATGAATCTACAGAAGAAATATCAGATGTGATAGAGTGCATGGGTTACCAGACAGCACAAAGGGATCAGATGACAGTTCACAAGTAAGCTTTGCCATCAAGTCCAAAGGGGGAGATTGTTGGCATTATGGCTAAAGTGTTGTCCTTGATGGCAACCCATTCAGGTGATAGATCACAGTACCTCAAGTCAGCAGCAGAAATTGATGATCAGCTATCAAATATTGAAGAAAATAAGGGGTACGCAGGTACACCTTACAGAAGGTGCGTACACGCAGGCCGGTGTTACATAAAGTGCGTACATACCCGTAGTTATCCCATTCAGGAGGTGCGTACCCCCATTTCACTTACTTCAAGGCAGAGAAAAGCACACATGGGTTTTCTTATGTTTAACCCTTGGTATTTAGCCGACAGTATTGTGTTATTATGGTTTTGGCCCATGGTATTGATCCATGATTTGAGGAAGAGCTTGCCTATATAAAGCAAAGGAGATCATTTGGCTTAGATAGGCTTTTGGGTTGAACATCTTATGAGAGCTAGATCTGAAATATTATGATCTCTTTGGAGTAATGTCTAGATCTAAATAAGGCGAATCTACTGATGGATTGAGATCTCTTCGGCGCATGATCAGATCTGTAGATCTGACTGTCTGGGTTATTCTTGAAGTCTTGAAATTATCTATACCCGAAGGTATGCAGGTACAGTGAAAGAAAAGAGCGGAGATACGCAGGACCAGAAGCGCTGCAGCTGCGGAGGTGCGCAGGTAGTTCATTGGACACAGAGCGCAGGTACGCATGAAGTCTTTGAGGTACAGTGCGTGGGTACGTAGGTGCTCAGTTGGGAACAGTGCGTATTGTACGCAGGCATTACATGGGTGAAGTTACGTACTTCTCTTGAAATATATTTAGTTGTCCATGTTTATCATTGCTGTGTTCTGGGCTTTGAAGTGATGTTTGGTTTCTGATATTATGACAGTATTCTGAGAAGTGATAGAGTTTGTTTCAGTCTTTTATAGATGAATGGATCGGGTTCATAATGACTTATCTTCATGTGATGTGATGGACTAGATCTGGTCAGGGAAAATTTTAAGAACCCCCCCTAAATTTATAAATATAATAAATGGGCGAATCTCCATGGTATATAGGAAAAATGGAAGGCGATTTTATCAATAATATAATATGGATATATAATTTTTTGGCGAATCTCTCGCCAGGCATGGCGAATATTTTACTCAATTATAAAATCTCGTATGATCTTGGCGAGTCTTTCACTAAATAATAAAACTTTGTAAAGTCCTAGTGAATCTTAGCATAGGCTACATGCTGGTTTAATTCCCCCATTTAAATATGCTACATTCCAAGTGAATACCATGGGTCAATACCATGTGCCATTTTGGTGAATACCATGGGTCAATACCATGTGCCATTTTTATTTTTATTAATTCTAATATTAGGGTTAATAATGGTTTTTTGCATGGTATTAATAACAATCTAGTCCATGGTATTTGTCCCATAGTATTTTGGCCATAGGTTTCACCTAAATATAACCCATTTTTTGAGTGTTCGTAAATATAAGGTGACTTATGGAGTAAATATAAAAAAATGTTTTATTTGTTTACCATACCTCTCGTTTATTTATATTTTTTTAATTTACCATACCTCTTTTACAAATATGGTATTTGGCCCATAGGATTCACTTAAATAAAACCTCTTTCTTGAGCCTTCATAAATAGAACGAGGGTTATGGACTAAATATAAAAAGATGTTTTATTTATTTATGATACGTCTAGTTTATTTATATTTTTGTTTATTTACCATACCTTTTGAGTAAGTATAAAAATACGTTTTATTTATTTACCATACCTCCACTTTACTTATATTTTTATTTTTTTACACCCTTACATGTATATAAGGTGACTTATGGAGTAAATATAAAAAATGTTATATTTATTTACCATACCTCTCATTTATTTATATTTTTATTAATTTACCATATCTCTTTTATAAATATGGTATTTGGCCCATAGGATTCACTTAAATAAAACCTATTCTTCAAAATGGGCGAATGGATGCACTTAAATAAAACCTATTCTTGAAAATGGGCGAATGGAAGGTTGTAAGTCCTAATTTCAAGGGCTAAATTTACCTTTTTTACCCTCTCCCTTAAAATAAGGTGGGCTATTTGAGGTGATTTGTAAAAATGTACTATGATACAAAATATTCGCCCACTAAAAATTTAAAACCCCTTAATTTCGCCAAAGGGCGAACATTCGCCCCTAAAATTATCCTTGGATCTGGTTGATGACTCACTTGTATATGTATGGATCTAGTGCTTGGGTGATTCAGAATCTTGTTTATGTTCTTGTTGGGTCCAGTATGAAAATTGGATGAAATGTGGCCTTTCAGATTATGTGTTGTGCTTCAGTGTATCGAGTCTGAAAATTGATGAAACGTGGTACCTGGAGGAGAGAAGATTGTAGGTCAGCACCTACGTACTAGTATCTAAGCTAGTACAAGAGCTAAGGGGGTTGTAGCTCCCGTGTTGGTATAGGACTGCACCAATACAAAATATTGTAAAAGGATTTTCTTATTAAAGAAGATTGAGATGACTTGCAGCAGGTGGTTTTCTCCCGCATTGGGTTTCCACATTATATCATGGTGTTCATGTGTGTGCCTTATGTGTGATGATCTATTCTATGTTACTGCATTTGTTAACTGATAATATGGTTGATAATTTTCTAATGCACTCATTGAAGATCAATTAACATAATCATAAGAAGTTGTGGAAGTAGCATATATGAATCAGAGTTTGGAAATGGAAAGTTTTATAAATGTGATAATATTGATTCATCCCCCCCCTCTCAGTATTATTTCCAACAATTGGTATCAAAGCAGGTCCTTTGATAGAGGCTTGATCGCTTGAAGGAGATCCATGGAACAATGGGAAAGAAGCTTAAGAAGAAAGCATCTAAGAAAAAGAAGTCATCTCAGAAGAACTATGACAGTGGGAGAATAGATTGGGGATTAGGCATAAGAAGCTCTTCAGATTCAGAATCAGATTCAGAATCATTATCAGGTATGAATGTGTTATCCTTGATGTTCCAGCTATATTTCCTTGTGAAAGAGATGGAAGTGATAGTGAAACTACTGAACTTGCTCTTATGGGTGAACAAGAAAGATATCAAATAGAGGCTGAATTTAAAAGGATGACAGACAAAATTAGAGATCAACAAGATCTATTGAACAAAAGGGAATGTGACTTCAAATAAGAAGCTACCAAACTGAAGGCCCAACTAGAAGAAGGAAGCAAAGTAAGAAAACTACTCAAGGACAAGGAAGACCAATGTCAAAAATTGCAGCATGAAGTGACATCATTAAGAAAAGAAGCCAATGAAAGAAGCACAACCATCCAGAAAATCAAAGATAGATCCAACTACTATGAAAATATTGAAGCTATAATCCTCTCACTAAAAGGAGATCTTGAAGAGTCAAGGAAGCAGAATGAAGATCTACATCAAGCAATTGAAAAACAAGACAATGACGTCATCAGCTTAAAATCCTAGCTGGAATGTGCCTTCCGAATGTGTCAAATGCAGCAGGATCTGAATAAAGGACAAGAAAAGGAGATTCTCAAACTAAGGGAACAAATGGAAGAAGGAAGAAAAGCTGAAGAAGATTTGAAAAAGCAATCTCTTGAAAAAGAAAAACAGCTTCAGGTTGAGGTAAATATCTTGAAAGGTAAAATAGAAGAAAAGGATAAGCTTTAACGATTTCAAGATAGCTCTAAAATCTTGGATGATATTCTTAGTAGTCAAAGGTCTCCTGCTATAAAGACTGGTCTTGGTTTCCATGAATCTGTTGAAGGTGAATCTAGTTCACAAGGTGAGGCAAGGAACTCTAAAGAGAAATCTAAAGTGATCAACGAAGAAATGAAAGATCCATCTCATCATCAACCAAGGAAAGAGATTCCTCAAAGAAAATCCTTTACTCCTCCTATGAATAATGTTGAATGTTATGTATGTCATAATCTAGGACATGTTGCAGCTAGATGTAGAAGAAGAAGAGTTCAAGACCATTATGCAGAAAGGTCATCTCAATCAAGGTACTTTTATGGATATTGCTTTGCTTGCAATATGTTTGGTCACAAAGCTGCTGATTGTTACAGGAGGAATATGAAACATGTAAGATGTTATGCAGGTTACAAGCTTGGACATATAGCTAAGGAATGTAGGAACAAAGTGTGGGCACCATATCAAAAGGAGAAAATGTCATCATCACGCTTGAAGATATGGAGGAAAAAGGTGGTACAGCACAATGTACAGACATACCAGAATCAGAGGGAGCTGAAAGTACAAAACTTCAGTGTCCTGAATCTCATATGCAAACTCCATAAAGGGAAGTCGCATATATACGCGAGTTGGATACTGCACAATCGCATATATGATTGAAGAAAGGCAGTAAGAAAAGTGAAATTGATCTATGAAGTATGATCTCTCGAGCACAAGATCAGATCTGGAAATTTGAATTGGGTCCTAATCTAAGGTACGCAGATCACTCACTGTGCAAGCGCGGGCGTACGCAGCAGAGCATAAGACCGGGTGCGGATGTACGCAAGTTAAGGCACAGTCCCTGTGCGGAGGTACACGGCTTATCAGAAGAGCACATGCGGAAGGACGCGGCGAGACAGAAGAAGAGGTGCGTACTAAGATCGGAGGTACGCGGCATGATAGAAGAAGAGGTGCGTGGAGCACGCGGCGCAACTGATGGAACAGATGCGTGGGTATGCGGTGTAGTTGAAGACTGTCTGCGTATGTACGCAGTACAGTAGAAGGATCTATGCGGGTGTACGCAGGGGAGTAGAAGGTGAAGTGTGTGGCTACGCAGGGCAGATAAAGAAAAACTGCGTACCTGTCTTAAGGCATTTATTCGCTAACTCTTCTTATTGATATGCATGATCAGATCTGACAGATGGCACCGGTTTAGGGGGATCATATGTTCTTAATGCATTGTTGGCATTATGGTCCTTTGTGACAATGCTTATGTTTCATCTTGCTATGGTTATGAGTTGTTCACATGGTTCTTGGATCAGATTTGTGGTTGATTCTCTAATGATGCTTGCATGGAGTCTTTATTGTTCTTGACACATATATGGATGAGGATTGTTGGCTGGATACATGGATGATTATTCAAAGTTGCATTGTTGGAGACATGATCTTACCTATATGATGATAGGTTGTTTCGAACAGATGCTTCCATTTGATGATTCTTGGTTCATGTAGATCTGGATGGTTATGAATGAGTTGATGCAGACGTACCTTGCTGTTGACAGATACTATGAAGCAGATCATACAGTGTTGTTGCTGATATTTATCTTAGGTGATTGGTCTTTATGTAATAGTGTGTCTCTTTCATAGTTATCTCTTCAGGTCATGTAAAGGCCTATGTTTCCCCACTATGCCTAGGATGAATGATGTTATCATATGTAAACTTTTGATGTATCACCATTGTGATGAATGTATGTATTGAGTCTTTTGGTGATAGGAAGGTCATTTATGATATACAGAGTCATGTTCCTCTAGTAGAACATCTTTTTGCAGTCAGGGGGAGCTTGAGCATGAACAACACTATATAGCAGAGCAGACATCTCAGCCTGTTCTCAGAAAGAGCATTATCAGATTGGAGCACCATGGCCTATACAAAAGGGAAGTTCATTCAGAGACTTCAGCAGATCTGGTTTTTAGTCAAGAAGAGCATGTTCTTAGGGGGAGCATAACCCTTTGCCCTTGATGTCAAAGGGGGAGAGTGATTTGGTGTTGTTGCCATCAAGTCCAAAGGGGGAGATTGTTGGCATTATGATGCATGTGTTGTACTTGATGGCAACCCTCTCATAGAAGATCATCTCACTTGTATACATTCAGATGAATCTACAGAAGAAATATCAGATGTGACAGAGTGCATGGGTTACCGGACAGCAAAAAGGGATCAAATGATAGTTCACAAGTAAGCTTTGCCATCAAGTCCAAAGGGGGAGATTGTTGGCATTATGGCTAAAGTGTTGTCCTTGATGGAAACCCATTCAGGTGATAGATCACAGTACCTCAAGTCAGCAGTAGAAATTGATGATCAGCTATCAAATATTGAAGAAAATAAGGGGTACGCAGGTACACCTTACAGAAGGTGCGTACACCCAGGCCAGTGTTACATAAAGTGCGTACATACCCACAGTTATCCCGTTCAGGAGGTGCGTACCCCCAGTTCACTTACTTCAAGGCAGAGAAAAGCACACGTGGCGTTTCTTATGTTTAACCCTTGGTATTTAGCCGACGGTATTGTGTTATTATGGTTTTGGCCCATGGTATTGATCCATGATTTTAGGAAGAGCTTGCATATATAAAGCAAAGGAGATCATTTGGCTTAGATAGGCTTTTGGGTTGAACATCTTATGAGAGCTAGATCTGAAATATTATGATCTCTTGGGAGTAATGTCTAGATCTAAATAAGGCGAATCTACTGATGGATTGAGATCTCTTCGGCGCATGATCAGATTTGTAGATCTGACTGTCTGGGTTATTCTTGAAGTCTTGAAATTATCTATACCCGAAGGTACGCAGGTACAGTGAAAGAAAAGAGCGGAGATATGCAGGCACAGAAGCGTCGCAGGTGCGCAGATACGCAGGACTAGAAGCGCTGCAGCTGCGGAGGTGCGCAGGTAGTTCATTGGACACAGAGTGCAGGTACGCAGGAAGTCTTTGAGGCACAGTGCGTGGGTACGCAGGTGCTCAGTTGGGAACAGTGCGTACTGTACGCAGGCATTACATGGGTGAAGCTGCGTACTTCTCTTGAAATATATTTAGTTGTCCATGTTTATCATTGCTGTGTTCTGGGCTTCGAAGTGATGTCTGGTTTCTGATATTATGACAGTATTCTGAGAAGTGATAGAGTTTGTTTCAGTTTTTGATAGATGAATGGATCAGGTTCATAATGACTTATCTTCATGTGATCTGATGGACTAGATCTGGTTGATGACTCACTTGTATATGTATGGATCTAGTGCTTGGGTGATTCAGAAGCTTGTTTATGTTTTTTTTGGGTCCAGTATGAAAATTGGATGAAATGTGGCCTTTCAGATTATGTGTTGTGCTTCAGTGTATCCAGTCTGAAAATTGATGAAACGTGGTACCTGGAGGAGAGAAGATTGTAGGTCAACACCTACGTACTAGTATCTAAGCTAGTACAAGAGCTAAGGGGGTTGTAGCTCCCGCGCTGGTATAAGACTGCACCAGTACAAAATATTGTAAAAGGATTTTCTTATTAAAGAAGATTGAGATGACTTGCAGCAAGTGGTTTTCTCCCGCATTGGGTTTCCACCTTATATCATGGTGTTCATGTGTGTGCCTTATGTGTGATGATCTATTCTATGTTACTACATTTGTTAACTGATAATATGGTTGATAATGTTCTAATGCACTCATTGAAGATCAATTAACATAATCATAAAAAGTTGTGGAAGTAGCATATATGAATCAGAGTTTGGAAATGGAAAGTTTTATAAATGTGATAATACTGATTCACCCCCCCCCTCTCAGTATTATTTCCAAAATAAATAAATAAAAACATTTACTAATCCTAATCAATGGAGGTTGATCTATGTGATGCAAGCAGGCTTCAGTAATGAGGTACTATTCATAAGCAACAAAACAACCAAACAGAACTGAAAACAAGGTCAAACCCCTCAATTTCTAGAATGGAAAAAGAGTTCACTCAGTCATCGCACCTGGGCTTCATAGAAATTAATATGAATCACACTTACTACACTCGGGAGGTGTTATGCATACCATAGAAAATTTTAGGGGCGAATGTTCGCCCTTTGGGGGAATTAAGGGGTTTTAAATTTTTAGGGGGCGAATATTTTGTATCACAGTGCATTTTTACAAATCACCTCAAATAGCCCACCTTATTTTAAGGGAGAGGGTAAAAAAGGTAAATTTAGCCCTTGAAATTAGGAGTTACAACCTTTCATTCGCCCATTTTCAAGAATAGGTTTTATTTAAGTGAATCCTATGGGCCAAAGGCCCAAATACGATATTTATAAAAGAGGTATGGTAAATTAATAAAAACATAAATAAATAAGAGGTATGGTAAATAAACAAAACATTTTTTATATTTACTCCATAAGTCACCTTATATACATGCAAGGGTGTAAACAAATAAAAATATAAGTAAAGTGGAGGTACGGTAAATAAATAAAACGTCTTTTTATACTTACTCAAAAGGTATGGTAAATAAATAAAAATATAAATAAACTAGACGCATGGTAAATAAATAAAACCTCTTTTTATATTTAGTCCATAACCCTCGTTCTATTTATCAAGGCTCAAGAAAGATGTTTTATTTAAGTGAATCCTATGGGCCAAATACCATATTTGTAAAAGAGGTATGGTAAATTAATAAAAATATAAATAAACGAGAGGTATGGTAAACAAATAAAACATTTTTTTTATATTTACTCGATAAGTCACCTTATATTTACGAACACTAAAAAAATGTGTTATATTTAGGTGAAACCTATGGGCAAAATACTATGGGCCAAATACCATGGACTAGATTGTTATTAATACCATGCAAACTAGCATAGAGTGAAAATATCATGATATGAAAACTAGCATAGAGTGAAAAAATATTTGATCCGATCAAGAGTAAAAATGGATGTTGTAATTTAATGTATGTTAAACATTTTATCTTGGTTAAAATAAAAAATAAAATAAAAATAAACTATTAATTTTATTAATTTCTATAAATTACTAATAGTAATTTTTAAGCTCGATGTTTATGATAACCCATGGTATTGACCCATGGTAATACCATGGTATTCATGTGAGCATAGACTATTTAAAGGGGAAATTCTATCATCTTAGATCCATCTTAATTCTGGGTCTACCAAGTGCTCAGAGGGATAAATAGATTTCATCCCCCTAAGAGTGGTAGATGTGGAGTTAAGATGGATATAGGTTGGTTTTTATGATAATGAAGATATTAAATAGACTTAGGAAATTATATTGTAAAAACAACTTAAGGTGAATGGTTAAAGCATAGAGATTGGACAAGTATATTTGTATATTTCTGTTTTATACTGAAACAAATCCAGGGCTAAAAGGAATGGATTGATTGCACTAGTCATCCTTCTATAACTTTCAAACATATGCTGGAGTAAACAGATTGTAATTTGGGTAATTTTTCTAATTGCAAACACAAACATACTTGTGTATTGGCAGGGTGGTTACGAGGTCCCTAGAAGTGATAAATTTGAATTTTTCTTGGTTTTATATATAGTATTAGGCTTTTTCTCATGCTTTCTATGAATGACACAGGTGAATTTTATCCTACACCCACTAGGTTATCGGTATGTAATTTCGGTAATTTTGATTTCAAAAGATATTTTAAAGGAATGCAATGATTTCATTTGTGTATTCAATAAACACAAGATTTTATAATTGAGTAAAATATTCGCCATGCCTGGTGAGAGATTCGCCAAAAAATTATATATACATATCATATTATTGATAAAATTGCCTTCCATTTTTCCTATATACCATGGAGATTCGCCCATTTATTATACATGTAAATTTAGGGGGGGTTCTTAAAGTTTTCCCTGATGCATACTAAGTCACAGTGGGAGACAGTGCGATGGTCTAGGAAGCGAAATTGAGATGGGTTTTCGCACAAATTTGCAGCTATTTTCAATGAGTTAAGGTAGGTTTTGATGGAAAATAAAGAGCAAAGTATGAAGGAATGTCTTGAGAGGTTACTGAGCTATCAAAAGGGCATCTAGATGTGCTTGCAAGTTAGATGTTTAATTCATAAACCAACCTAGAGATTAACTGAAGCAACATTCATCTACTATGAAATCGCAGAGCAAGAGCAGTTCGAAGGCTATCTGGCCGACTTCAGGCTCTGTTTATATTTTATAAAACAAACAATAACAACAAACAAACATCTATTCGATCCCCAGTGGATTCGCCAATTTGTTTCTGGGGAAACTAATGTCTTTTCGAGTGACTAGCCCTCTAGGTTTGGTAGCTACCCTAGAAACAACAGTTTAAAGCAATTCATGACTTCTTCTATGTATAATAGATAAGAGAAAGATAAAAGGAACCAACTTGGATCTTCTGCTTAAATACTTGTTTGATCTCTCTCCCCCTTGACAGAGCTTGCAACTCCTCTCCATACTTATCCTGCTTGGAGAGTACCTGTAGAACCACAGTAACAAAGAACCGTCAAAGCATTTTGATCTATTATATCATAATCATTATGGAATCAGAAATATAATGAACATACAATGGCATTCAAAAATAATAACATTCACAATTGCACAATTATATGGAAGAAAACTCGAAGAACTTTATTAAATAGAAGGGACAATTACAACCTAGTTGTCTGATTCAGCATCATCCTCCCAGCATGAAGCCCTCTTCACCTCATGAAATAGCAAGATCACACCAACAATACAATGCTCCTTCCTCAATTACAAACTATCAGCACTTCCTTACAATTCACAATATTCCATCCTCTGGATCTCTTGGATGAGGGATCCATTTATAGATGTGTGCAAGGGTGTGAGTCATCTCTAGGGTTTGATTAGTGTCATTTCAATTGTTACATTTTGTTCCACAAGAGGGGAGATAACTGAAGTTTAGATCTCTTACTCATCCTTGGGTGAATTCAAAGAGGTAAGTGTCAGAGGGGAAGTTTCTAGAAGATTATATGAACATCCACTTAGCAAACTGTCCCAGAGATTTGTCCATCCCCACTCATCGCACCCTATAGAAGGCCCAAATAGTATGCATCTCACCTGAGCAGTGTATCACTCAGTATACATCACGCTTGGCCAGTGTAGCAGTCAGTATGGTTCAGTTTAGGCCATTTTTGGATGGTTTTTCAGGTGGAACTTTTGGGGAATAATGTAATCATATGACCATGTTCTTTTAGGGTATGAAACAACACTTTTAGGGGTTAAAGAGCCCTAGTTTATCGACATATAAGATTGGGGTTGAAGTGCCCAAATATGTCTATAATAGATAGGAAAAAATGTAAACTACTCATTTTTTAAAGACTTTTGGTTGTGAAGCCTTTGTCCACATTAATAAAGAAAATAGAACAAAACTTGAGGAAAATCAAAGAAATGTACCTTTATTGGATATGGTGTTAATGGTTTTGGTTATTTCTTTTATTATTATGAAAAACAAGAAATCATTAGAAGCAGAGATGCCATATTCAATGAAAAGGTTTTGTATAAGGATCAGATGCAGGAAAAGAAATAGGAAAAAGAAAACAGAGAATACACAGTGCTTGATGAAATCATAGAAAAAGTGATGGTGCTTGAAAATCATAATGATCAACAACCAGAACAATGACAACAACCACAACAATAACCACAACAACAACAAGCACCTCAAACACCTGAAAGTGGTGTCAGAAGATCTACCAGGATAAGTAGACCCCCTGAACGATACTCTCCTTCATTATATTATGTATTGTTGACTGATTCTGGTGATCTAGAATGTTGTGAAGAAGCAGTGCAGGTAGAAACCTAGAACAAGTGGGAACAATCCATGAAAGAAGAGATGGACTCTTTAGCACATAACCAGAATTGGGACTTATTCAGGTTGCCTGCAGGTAAAAAAACATTTCAAAATAAATGGGTTTACAGGTTGAAGGGAGAAGATGGAGGTAGAAAAAGGTATAAAGCTAGACTTGTGGTGAAGGGATTTGCACATAAAGAGGGTATATACTTTGATGAAATATTTTCTCTTGTTGTGAAAATGACTTCGTCAAAACTATTTTAAGTCTAGTAGCAGCTAAATATTTGCATCTTGAATAGTTAGATGTAAAGACAACCTTTCTCCATGGGATTTGGAGGAAGAGATATATATACAACAGCCACAAGGATATGAGGTAAAAGGGAAAGAGAAACTAGTGTTCAGGTTGAATGTTGGGTCCCTATAATAATAGTGATTACCCCATTACTATTGTAGTTATACCCCTTATTTATATTTTTGTGCCCCTATTACCCCCATATTGTTATTTCAGTGCCCCATAGAATCCCTCTATTGTTATTTTTGTGGCTTTATATTATTATTGTTAGGTCGACTGGATTATATTGTGACTCCTTAGACTCCTATATATAGAAAGGAGGTTTTGTCATTTGTATCATCCAAGAATTGTTCATTTATGTAATGTAAAGGAGGTTGCCCCCTCGAAGACGCTGAATTCTAAGGCGTTGATGTATCTTTTCTATCTTTTCTTGAGTTGGTCTCATAACATTTGGTATCAGAGCTTTGGATTCTAGGGTTTCACTGCTCCAAATAGGTCATCGTGGTATTTTCACTATAACTTGTTTTCTATGACGTTTCAGAAGTTGAAAAAAAAAAACCATTTGAGAAGAAATCGCGCTAAACCTTGGGTCCAAATTTTAGAGCTTTTCGCATGATATTTGCGGAGATATGATCTGAGGAAGTTGGTCTTTTTGCAGACTCCTGAATTACATTCAAAACAGGTGACCTGGGGAAAATCGTCATAACTTTCTCTCTGGGGATCAGATTGAAATTTCATAAGAAGGTACAGAAAGAGGACGGACTGTAGTTTCATGTGTGTGTGTTTTAGATTCAAAGGTTGAAACAGTGACTTGTGGCATGTCTTACAAGTTCGCTCTACTGAACTAGTCTAAAATCAAGTCACCGTGGGAGATTTCACATAACTCTTCCTTGGAGAATCCAATTTGGCTCAGACTTGTGGCATTGGAAAGAGGATGTAGAATGCTACTACAGGTAGCAATTTTAGAACTGGATGATCTGAAATTACAGAGATACATCAGATTCAATATCAGGCTTCTATAAAGTGAAAAAAGGTGTGTAGTTTTTTTTTTTAATTTTTGTGTAAGCTTGGCTTAACGGAATTCAAAGGGCATAGTAAGGCATTATTATCGGTAACTGATGCCCCAAGGAAAGAAAATGCAAACACCTAGTAAGGAACCTGAAAGCTTTAGCATGACTCATGAAGAAGAGGAAGAAATGCTACATGATATATCAAAATTACAAGAACAAGTGCAACAAATGTCACGCTCACAAAAGCTAACAGAAGCTAAGATAAGTGGTGTGGAATCTAAGATAAATGGCGTGGAATCTAAGATAAAGGGCATGGAAGCTAAGATGGATGATTCGAAGATAGATTTGAAGAGAGACATGGCAGATTTGAAGATAGATTTGAAGACAGACATGGAAGAATTGAAGAAGTTGCTACAAGAAAGGGTCACTAATGGTGAAAAGGTAGTAAAGGAAACTCATGATGAGAACAAAAGAAATATTAATCATGATCACATAGATGCTAATGTTGGATTTAAGAATCACCATATTCCAAAAATCGATATGAGGAAGTTTGATGGCAACGATCCTGCCACATGGATATTAAAGATGGAGTAGTTCTTCGATCTCAATAATGTGCAAAACGCACAAAAGGTACGTATGGAAACTGTATATTTGGAACCAAATCAGTTTGTATGGTATCAATGGCTTTGCTCTCGTAAACAATTTATCACTTGGGCAATTTTTACGGAAGAATTGATAGCACATTATGAAGATACAAAAAGCAACACTTTTTTTAGCCAATTGATAAGTCTCAAACAAAAGGGTTCAGTAATGGAGCACATTGAGGAGTTCCAAAAATTGAACATAAGGGTAAAACATATTCTAGAGGAGCATAGGATTGATGTGTTCATAGGGTCTTTAAAGGATAATATCCAACATGATGTTCGCCTTTGGGAACCTGATTCATTAGAGAAGGCATTCAGGTTAGCAAGAAAAATGGAAAGCAAAATTATGGCAACCAGGAAGCATACCACTCACAACTATAAAGACGGAAGTGTTGTTGCCCCTAGTCTTCCACAACCTATAAGGTTGACACCACAACAATTGGAAGCAAAAAGAGCAAAAGGGCTTTGTTACAGTTGTGATAGCAAATACACTAAAGGTCATAAGTGTGCTGAGAAGAAATTATTCTACATAGATTGTGAAGAGGAAGAAGAAAAGGAGCAAGAAAGCTCAAAAGAAGAAGATATACTCCAGGAACAAAGCCTAGATGAAGAACAAATAAATCTGACCATATCTTGTAATGCATTGGCAGGAATTACCACTCCTCAAAACATCAAGATAGAAGGACAAATCAAGAAGAAAAAGGTAATAGTGTTGATTGATTCAGGAAGCACCCACAATTTTATTCATTGTAGGGTAGCAAAAGAATTGAATTGCTTCCTATATCCAGCACCAGAGTGTCAAGTGATGATTGCAAATGGAGGAACAATAAATTGCTCTGGAAAGTGCCATAATATCAAGCTATCCATGGGAGAATATGTATTGACTAGCCCAATGCTTTCCATTCCAATGGGAGGTGCTGATGTTGTACTAGTAGTCCAATGGCTACAATCCTTGGGTACAATAGCTTTTAATTTTCAAGAACTTTTCATCAAATTTTCTACGGAAGGAAAGGAAGTTGAATTAAGGGGTATTGCAGGGAAACCAGGAAAGATAATCAGCTCTAATGGCATGACAAAGCTTCTAAAAAAGGAGCAAAGAGGTGTAATTGCACAATTATGTTCGCTAGATGTTTCCACATAGGAATCATCTATTTCTCCAGATCTCCAAAAGGTCCTGGACAAGCATTCCAAGGTATTTGAGACTCCAAAAGGTCTCCCAC
Organism: Pinus tabuliformis; assembly: GCA_031772625.1. NCBI lineage: Eukaryota > Viridiplantae > Streptophyta > Pinopsida > Pinales > Pinaceae > Pinus > Pinus tabuliformis. The sequence continues at coordinate 639,398,834 of CM062810.1, forward strand.
CTATGCGTGATCATGATCATGCTATTCATCTGATTCCAGGAAGTGTTCCTCCAAACATCAGGTCGTACAAATATCCCTATGTCCAAAAAAGTGAAATTGAACGTATGGTTGCAGAAATGCTAGAGGCTGGTATAATTCAACCGAGTCAAAGTTCTTTCTCAGCTCCAGTAGTATTGGTGCACAAGAAGGATGGATCATGGCACATGTGTCCGGATTATAGGGAGCTCAACAAGCTCACTATTAAAGATAAGTTCCCCATTCCTGTTATTGATGAATTACTGGATGAATTGCATGGATCAATTTACTTCACCAAGTTGGATCTTCGTTCGGGATATCATCAAATCAGAATGAAGATTGAAGACATTCCGAAAACAACATTTAGAACTCATGAGGGTCATTATGAATTTTTGGTCATGCCTTTTGGCCTTACCAATGCACCTTCAACATTTCAAGGTTTGATGAATTCAATTTTCAAACATTCCTTAGAAAATTTGTGTTAGTATTTTTTGATGATATACTAATCTATAGCAAGTCTTGGAAGGATCATGTTGAACATGTTGACAGGGTGCTACAACTATTGGAGGAGAAACAATTATATGCAAAAAGATCCAAATGTTTCTTTGGAGTCCAGGAGGTGGAATATTTGGGTCATATTGTATCTCATGAAGGAGTTAAGGTAGACCCTAGCAAAATTAAAGCCATTAAGGAATGGAAAATCCCCACATCCATAAAGCATCTGCGAGGATTTCTTGGGTTGACAGGGTATTATCGCAAGTTTGTTAAGAATTATGGGAGAATAGCAGCACCTCTAACAACATTATTGAAGAAAGATTCATTTTCATGGACTCCGGAAGCAACAAAGGCCTTTGAACATCTTAAAGAGGCAATGTGCCAAGCACCGATCTTAGCTACACCGGACTTCACAAAAACCTTTATTGTGGAATGTGATGCTTCAGGAAATGGAATTGGTGCTGTTCTAATGCAAGATGAAAGACCCATTGCTTTTGAAAGTCGTCCAATCAAGGGAAAGTTTTTAAGAAAAGCTATTTATGAGAAGGAAATGTTGGCAATACTCCATGCACTTAAGAAATGGCGACCCTACCTAATGGGAAGACACTTCAAGGTAAAAACGGATCATGATAGCCTTAAATACTTTTTAGAACAAAGATTATCCTCTGAAGAGCAACAAAAGTGGGTCACAAAGATGTTGGGTTATGACTTTGAAATCATCTACAAAAAAGGGAAGCAAAATGTGGTGGCAGATGCACTCTCAAGAAAGGATGAGGATGTGGAAGCATTGTTGTGTGCCATTTCTATTATCCAACCAGATTGGATAAATGAAGCAAGGGAGGAATGGAAGAATGACGAAGAAGTGTGGGCACTTATTCGAAAGCTACAACAAGATTCCAGTACTTCTGATACATTTAGCTGGCAAAATGATTCGTTATGGTACAAATATCGCTTATACCTCTGTAAGAATTCCCAGCTAAAACAAAAGATTCTTATGGAATTGCACACTTCTCCCTTAGGAGGGCACTCAGGATTTTTAAAAACTTACCACAGGGTTAAGAAGGAATTTTTTTGGGATGGCCTTAAATCAGATATTCAAAAGTTTGTGGCGGAATGTTTGGTTTTCTAGCAAAATAAATATGAAAAAATTAAGACACAGGGTCTATTACAACCTTTATCCATTCCAAGCCAACGTTGGGAGGAGGTTTCAATGGATTTTATCACAGGTTTACCCAAGTCTGAGGGAAAGAGTGTCATCATGGTGGTAGTTGACAGACTTACCAAGTATGCACACTTTTGTGCATTATCGCATCCATTTAAAGCCATTACAGTTTCTACTACATTTATGCAAACAGTTCAAAAGCTACATGGAAACCCAAAGATTATTGTAAGTGACAGAGATCCCATTTTCACTGGAAATTTTTGGACAGAATTATTTTCTTGTCTTGGTACTCAGTTATCTCATAGCTCATCTTATCATCCTCAATCTGATGGGCAAACTGAGATAGTAAACAAATGTTTGGAAGGATATCTTCGTTGCTTTGTATCTGATAAACAGACACAATGGGTCAAATGGTTGCCTCTGGCTGAATGGTGGTATAACACTTCTTTCCATACAACAACAAAAATGATCCCATTTATGGAACTTTATGGGTATCAACCACCATCCATCACATCATATTTAAGAGAAAATTCTAAGGTTCAGGCAGTGGAACATCACATCGAACATCAACAACAAGTCCTCCAACTCTTAAAGGATAACCTCGTGTTGGCACAAAATAGAATGAAACAACAGGCAGATCAACATCGCAGTAAAAGGAGTTTTGATGTAGGTGATTGGGTATTCCTACGGCTAAAACCATATAAGAAAATGTCCCTAAAGCAAGCTAAGAAGGATAATAAATTATCACCAAAGTATTATGGTCCGTACAAGGTGTTGCAAAAGATTGGTACTATGGCATACAAATTGGAGCTTCCTGTAGCTTCTCAATTGCACCCAGTTTTCCATGTTTCATGTTTAAAGAAGGTTATAGGTGACAAGCTCCCAATTCAAACAATATTGCCAGAACTTGAAGAGGAAGGAAAAATTATATTGGAACTGGAAGCAGCCATAGAAACAAGAACTCGACAGCTACGAAATCGATCAATTACAGAGTATCTTATCAAGTGGAAGAACTTATCCGCTGAAGATTCCACATGGGAGGATGAGAATTTTATGCAGAAGTATCCAGAACTACTCAAGTGTTGAGGACAACACTTTTTTAAGGGAGGCATGTTGGGTCCCTATAATACTAGTGATTACCCCATTACTATTGTAGTTATACCCCTTATTTATATTGTTGTGCCCCTATTACCCCCATATTGTTATTTCTGTGCCCCATAGAATCCCTCTATTGTTATTTTTGTGGCTTTATATTATTATTGTTAGGTCGGCTAGATTATATTGTGACTCCTTCGATTCCTATATATAGAAAGGAGGTTTTGTTATTTGTATCATCCAAGAATTGTTCATTTATGTAATGTAAAGGAGGTTGCCCCCTCGAAGAGGCTGAATTCTAAGGCGTTGATCTATCTTTTCTATCTTTTCTTGAGCTGGTTTCATAACATTGAAGAAGAAATTGTATGGCTTAATACAGGCTCCAAGGCAGTGGTACCTAAAATTTGACAGGTTTATGTCTGAAAAAGGTTATAGTAGATGTCACTCTGATCATTGTGTTTATCTCAAAAGGCAAAATGATGGCAGCCACATTATATTGTTATTGTATGTAGATGACATACTTGTTGAATGTTCTAACATGCAGGAAATAAATGTGCTCAAAAGAAAATTGGCAAACTCATTTGCAATGAAGGACTTGGGTGCTACAAAACAAATTCTTGGCATGAGAATAACTAGAGACAGGAAGAATAAAAAATTAACATTGTCTCAGAGTGAGTACATAGAAATGGTGTTGAAAAGATTTAATATGCAAAATGAAAAACGAGTTAGTATACCTTTGGCTAGCCATTTCAAAATAAGTAAGGAGGTGTCTCCAAGACTTGGGAAGAAATGGCTTATATGTCTAAAGTTCCATATGCATCAACAGTTGGAAGCTTAATGTATGCAATGGTCTGCACAAGGCTTGATATTGCACATGCAGTTGGAGTTGTAAGAAGGTACATGAAAAATCCAGGAAAAGAATATTGGATGGCGGTGAAGTGGATTCTCAGGTATTTGAGAGGTACCACAAATCAAGCATTATGCTTTGGTGGTTCAAACATTGCTCTATAGGGATATGTTGATGCAGATATGGTGGGTGATAGAGATAACAGGAGGACCAACAAAGGGTATTTGTTTACTATAGGTGGAACATCTGCCAGTTGGGTTTCAAAACTGCAAAGTGTTGTTGCACTCTCAACAACATAAACAGAGTATGTTGTTGCTATAGAGGCTAGTAAAGGAATGATTTTGTTACAAAGGTTTCTCGATGAATTGGGTAAGAAGCAGGAGTTGGGAAGGTTATGCAGTGACAACCGGAGTGCCATACATCTTGCAAAGAACTCTACATTTCATTGCAAGTCTAAACATATATAGCTCAAGTAGAATTACATATGGTCAGTGTTGGAAAATGGACAAATGAATTTGGAAAAGATACACACTAGCCAGAATCCTGCAGATATGTTAATAAAAGTTGTAACCAGGGAGAAACTGAGATTCTTCTCAGTTTCAATTGGTCTTCAAGTATGATGAATATGAGATATAGCTAGGTCCAAAGTGGAGTCATTTTCCAGCAAATGAAGCAGTGGTGGAGTTGCTATAATCAATCTCCAAGTGGGAGATTGTTGGGTGTGGAGCTTGATTATCTTCATTATTCATAGGTATCACTGCATTGGACCCCAGTTCATAATGTGTCGGCAATGCCACCCGTAATATTTATGCTACAAGGGGGTTGGGGGGGGGTGCGATCTCTGGGAGCCTCCCCTAGCGGGGGATTGAGGGCAATGCCCCCTAAGCTAAAAAATAGATGTAAAATTACCTTGTAAAATGTTGTAATTTCGTAGTCAATCTGGGCCATTCATTAGGCAGAGATATGATGATAGAAATTATGTTTAATTTAAGGTTTTTTTCCCTAGAAGGCAACCCCTCACTATATATGAGGGAATTGTATTGCGTCTATGTAGATATGTACTTTGAGTGAGAAAATGAGAGGAGATTGTGTGAGAGTGAAGGAATTATAACGGATCCGTTGTAGGTTGTATCTCTTCATTTTGCTAGATAATATAAAAGGAAGCACTGGATGTTTCTCCATCGACATAGCCCAAATTAGGTGAACCACGTATATTTGTGTCTCTCTTGTTTTATGTGTTTTTTGTATTTATATTTCTGCAATATATTTTATGTGTTCCATTGCTTTGTAATATATAATTTTCGAACAACTGGTATTAGAGCTGAAGGTCTCTTTGGCTAATAAACTTGCAGGAGAGAAGGGTTCCTGGTTCGAGTGGGAGCAATGGCAGAAGATGGTAGGTTTAGGGTTGAAAAATTTAATGGCCAAAACTACCAGTTGTGGAAAATGCAGATGGAATATTATTTGTACCAGAAAGATTTGTACCAACCATTAAGCGAAAAGGAAAATAATCTGATGAGTATGATAGACACAGAATAGGATATTCTCGACAGAAAGGCACTTGGAACAATATGGTTGTGCCTAGTGGCGTCAGTAGTGTTTAATATTTCAAAGGAAACAACAACAGAGGGTTTAATGTCGACATTGGCCAAACTATATGAAAAACTCTCGGCCTCAAATAATGTATTTCTTATGAAGCATTTATTTAATATGAAGATGTTAGAAGGTGGATCTCTTGTTGATCATTTAAATGAATTTGCCAGTCAGTTAAATTCTGTAGGGGTAACTTTTGATGATGAAGTTAGGGCTCTATTATTTTTGTGCTCATTGCCAAAACCTTGGAATGGTTTAGTTATGGCCATTAGTAACTCTGTCTCTGGATCTAGTACTTTAAAGTTTGATGATGTTGTCAGTGAAATCCTTAGCGAGGAAATGCGATGGAAAAGCTCCAGTGAGACATCAGGTAATGCTTTGATTGCAGAGACTAGGGGAAGAAAAAAGGAAATAGGAAAGAGCCCAGGATATCGCAGTAAGTCAAGGGAAGGCAGATCCAAGTCCAGATCGGGGATAGTGTGCTAGAAATGTGGGAAGAAAGGACACCTGAAGAAAGAATGCAAGTCTCGGAAGGGAAATCTGGTCACCCCCTTCTATGTAGTCACTCACCTTCCAAGTTACCCGACATCCCCTTTCCTAGACGATCCATCCCTTGGAAAGGTTTCCTCACATTGGAAGGTCCAAAAACCAAGGCATATCCTTGCCTCAAAACCATCATATTGGTCATAGCATGCTCATGGAAATCAATAGACACTATTAGGTACTAGTGTCCCACAATGGCCATGCTCCTGAATGCTTTACCAACATATTGATAACTGTTTCAATTCCTTTTATTGTTTCTTCTAATTCTTTGTTGGGTGTGGAGCCTAATTATCTTATTTATTCAGAGTTATCACTGCATTAGACCCCAGTTCGTAATGTGGCAGCAATGTCGCCCATAAGATTTGCGTTGCAAGGGGGGTCCAGGGGGCCGAATATGATCTTTGGGAGCCCCCTCCTGGCGGGGATCGGGGGCAGTGCCTCCTAAGCCAAAAAATAGATGTAAAATTGGCTTGTAAAATGTTGTAATTTCGTAGTCAATCTGGGTTGTTCATAAGGCAGAGATCTGGCGATAGATGTTATGTTTAATTTAGGGTTTTTTTCCCTAGAAGGCAACCCCTCGCTATATATGAGGGAATTGTATTGCGTCTATGTAGATCTGTATTCTGAGTGAGAAAGAGAGAGGAGATTGTGTGAGAGTGAAGAGGGAATTATAGCGGAACTGCACTCTTCATTTTGTTGGATAATATAAAAGGAAGGAATGGTTGTTTCTCCATGGATGTAGCCCAAATTGGGTGAACCACATATATTTGTGTCTCTCTTGTTTTATTTGTTTTTAGTGTTTATATTTCTGCAATATATTTTATGTGTTCCATTGTTTTGTAATATTTACTTTTCTAACATTCTTGCAATTAGTTTCAACCACCCAAACCGGGAATTTCCATGCTTTCCTGTATGAAGCAAAAAATTGTCATTAGATTCAAAAATCATAACTCATTGGTGGCTCGTCAATAAGGTACACTTCCAATTCTATTCACTTCTTATCACTCGCAAATCAAATTAGCTCGTGATCAAATCATCATGACATATCTCATTTGGTTATCTCAAAACGCAACCATCATAAATCAAATCATAGATCACATGAAATTGTCATAAATCATAATCGTAATCACATGCGTAATTAAAAACTGAGATAAAATACTAATACTTATCTTTCAATAATTATTTTTCTTTTTCCTTTGTTCTTTGTCCTTTTTATACACACACTAAATTGGTTTCCAAACCTAGGAAGCACACAATGCCTTCTCTTCTATTCAAGTAACAAGGGAATTTGTAGAGAAAACCACCTCCTCCCTCAGTATCAATAGCAAGGGCATATAGAGACTAAATCGGCTCAACCCTCAATGTCAACAAGGACATCTAGAGACTAAACTATATCAGCAACAAGGGTATCCCAATACTAAACTGCCTCAACCCTCAATATCAGCAACAAGGGCATCCAGAGACTAAACCACCTCAACACTAAATATAAATAACAAGGGTAACCAGAGACTAAACTGCCTCAACTCTCAATATCACCAACAAGTGTATCCATAAACTAAACCACCTCAACCCTCAATATAAGCAACAAGGTCATCTAGAGACTAAATTGCCTCAACCCTCAATATCAACAACCATAAGGACCCAGGTAGTTCCATACCTTCCTGTCCCATCACACTGTACAACACGTACACATACCCAATGTATAACATAACACATACACCTACACCTAGTGGACAACATGACACATACACCTACACTCAGTGTACAACACGACACATACAACTACACTTGATGTAGAACTCCATACATACACCTACACTCGGTGTACAACACAATACATATACATACACACCATACAATACAATGAATACACAGGTCGTGATACAATGACTATATAGTACACATAACACAGTACCAAATATACACAATAGAACATGTACGACATGTGCACAATACCACATGTACAAAAACACCACCTGCATAACGTGTACACAACACCACCTACACAATGTGTACACAACACCACCTACACGACGTGTACACAACACCACATGTACATATCACCAAATGTACAATATGCACACAACACCATATGTACACAAAACTACTTATGCAATATAAGAAAAACACCATATGTACACAACATTGCATATACAACATGTACACAACACCAAATGTACATAGTACCATATATACAACATGTACATAACACCATATGTACACAACATCGCACATGCAACATGTACACAACACCAGTACTGCACATCCGAATACCACACTATCTCTACCAAGAAACCTTGCTTCTAGTGTTTTTCCACTATCCATGCTTATCCCAACATATTGCAGATCACACTGCTTTCATTTCGCTAATATATCCCTCATCATTTTAAGTCCATAACATAAACATAGGCATAAGCACATAATATCAAATCATATCCACATGATACTAACCTCATAAATATATCAAGGCTACTTTTCCCACTTGATTCCTCATAAAATGAGGAACCTCTTCATGACATTCAACTACATAAGCAATCATTCCTCCACAAGCATGATCCCTGATGATCTTGTCAAACGACGACATACATGCATACATATATACATATAAACATTAGCACAAAACAATCATGATCCTCGGTGACCCTGTAATACATATATATATATATTAGCATATTCATCATCACAACAAAATAACCAAAAATCATAAGGTGATCTGAAAATGGAGGAGGGGGTCAATTTCCTCTTCCTAAAAATAGGGATCTTTCTCTTACGTTTTGCAAGGAAAAATGTGTCTTATGATAAAATAGGTTTTCAAAGGTCTCTTCAAGGACTATGAGTTAGTTCTTCATGTAAACTTAAAAAATAAGCAACATCTCATCATTTAACTCATGCAGGAATTCATGAAGAGCAACAAAAATAATTTGATGATGGATTTTACCCCTTTTGGTCTACATCTCTGGGCCTGCCAACATAGCTAGACCACTCCATATATTCAGTGGAAAAGAGTACATAAAATTTTATTGATAAAACAAGTGGTTAGTTTCCCCTTGAAGGAAACACTCTCCTACAAATAAATCTCACTATAAACATCATGACAACCTATAGTCAATCATGAAAACATTAGCAACACAAGGTGTCTCCTATAAAGACAATGTTACTCCATATGAAAATGAGCATACATGAGAATATAAGCACTTCAATTCCACATTGAAGTAAAAATAGAAAACTTTCCTCAATAAGAGATAGGAGAAAAGTATAGAATTGTTGAACCCTACAAGTAGCAACTGTTGCAGTAAACTTCTGAAGGTAAGAAAACCCCTACAAGGCCTTCTCCATGCTCAAACACCTTTAGGAACTACTCCAAAATATAGATTGATCCATACACCCATGGACTTGAACCTGCAAAAAGTTCCTTTAGATGTGCTCAAACCAACAAATAGAGGTCACCATTGGATCCAAAATGTCCAAAAACCCCTAGGTTGTAACAACCCTCGTGAAAAATTCCATGCAACAAAATTTAAAAACAATAACCACGTATGAATGGGACACTTATTACAAGCTGAATGTTGGGCAAGACATCCTAGGGGATGTTCATTTGGTTTTTTATGGCTAAGGAAAATGGCAAAGCCATTGGTTAAGGCATTAAGAGGAATTTTGGCACATGTATTTATGAAAATAATCGAAATTAGGAGAAAAAGGAGGTGAAAGGTCACAGGTTGCATGTGAGGAGGAAAATGAAGGAAAATAATGGAAAATGAAGAAAATAGAGGCCTCATTCATGAAAAGGCTTCTGAGGATCAGTTGGTAACCTTTTGTTAATTTAGTGTTGGAGCTCTCTCATTTTCTCTCTCTCTCTCATACTCTTGAATACTTAGAGATTTCTTGGAGCACCCTTCAAGGGTGTTGCATACTTGGATTCTTGGAGCAATAAGGCAAAGGAAGAGTAGGAAAGTGCAAGAAGGCATCGACATCAACAACTACATTAGATTTTCTTGCAGGTATCGAGTTGTATGTATGATTTCTTCACTAGTTTTGGCATGCATGGTATATGCATGTGGTTTCTTGGTTGTGATCTATCATTGGCATGGAGGATGGCCTAGATAGACATTAGATTTCCTAACCTTGCCATTTCATGGATAGCCATGGTGATTGTGGGTTTACTTTCATTGTTTTGTTTGGTTTGTTCTCATGTTTCCTTAGCTTGGGTTGATTTTTTGGTCCTGGAAGCCCTGGTTGAACAAACGCTTTGGAAGCCCTGTAACAAATTGGGTTGAGTTACTAGTCCTGGAAGCCTTGGTTGGACAAATTCTCTGGAAGCCCTTGGTAGGTTGAGTTACTAGTCCTAGAAGCCTTGGTTGGAAAAACACTCTGGAAGCCCTGTATAAGTTGTGGCTTGAGTTACTAGTTCTAGAAGCCTTGGTTGGACAATCACTCTGGAAGCCCTGCAAGGCTTAGATGGAGAACAATTTGAGGTGGATGGCCTCTGGAAGCCATTCTATGAGGTCCCACATTCATGCTTGGAATATGGCATGAGGGTGAATGGCTGAAGAGATTTGTCTCAACCATTCTACGGTCGGGTGGAATGTGCTAGTCCCATCTCCGGTTGGTTCATTGCATTCATTAATGATCAATCCCTTCCCTTGATTTCCATGCGTAAAGGTACTGATGTATTTATGGATTTGATGGTTGTCATGTTTATTTTATTTCTGTTCCTATTATGTTGGTTATATGCACATTTCATGACAACAATTATGTATGGCTCTGAGCATGTTTTTACTTGTATGTGAATGTATAATGTTTTTATGACCTAATAGATGATAATGCAACAAATGGCATGAGGAAACAATGGTTCATAGCGGTTCTTAGATGCGTATGAGATCCCTACACTTAATTAGGTTGTTTACACCTGTAGGTTACATGTCGATGATATGTTTGACGAAATGCTTTCATGGCTAGTTGGGATCCAATCAAAATCTTGAACACATATTTTATTTAGTACTATAATTTCCATGTTACTTTACTGATTTGAAGAGATGGATCAGTTCTTGGCAGTGACCTAGGCTCTGGGCCTGAAAAAGTGGCTCAAATCCTAGATTCGCTGGCACAACACTAACAATTTTGGTCCATAGCCACTGGTAGGCAGGCATGTGAGAGCGACTTTAGGTTTTTGGGCATTGCCTTGCCCATAGCATGAGATCGACTATGGCCCAAGAGACTTAAAACAATAGTGGGACCCAGGGACAAGCTATCTGAGTTGCTGACCTGTCTTCTAAGTGTTCTGTTGATGATGTTGAATGTTTGTATGGTGTGTTTCTGTTAGTTCCACTTCCTTAATGTGACTTAGGAGGTCAAATAATATCATAGTGGCCTCTCGTCACATGTTTACCCCAACTGACCAGTTACTTGGGTAGATGTTGGAGGAGGGTGTTACAGAGTGGTATTAGAGCATGGTTCACCCCTTGAACTGGATGGGCTATGTGTTGGTCATGCATGCATGTCAATTTCATGTGTGTTGCTTAAACTTATATACTTATTGCAATTGCTTGATGTCGGATTAGAGTTGTAGTATGGTTATCATGGAGAATTTGTTATTGATTTCATGAAATCTATTTGAAATGAGTATGTGACTAACTGTGTATGGATTATTTGTCACTTAAATGTTGATTTCATGGTATCTATTTACTTCCTTGTATCTCAGGTTACATTTTTTAATATTTTGATTACATGCATCAATCTTGTAGGTTGATACAAGAACTGACTGATTATGTTCGACTTCATGAGGTTATGCATATTTGTAGTTGGTTTGGCATTACTTATGCATACTGTTGGTTGCATTTGGCAATGTGTACAATGGAGTAATGGTTTTTTTCATGCATGAGGGCATAGCATGCATTGTTGATATGGCCTTGCATTGATGACTGGATCCTAGTTAGAGTTATGTTTATGAGTTAATACATTTACTTGCTTATGTCTATATGTTGTTATGATTATATTATATATATATATCATGCTAATTTGGTAATCTTGTAGACAAGTATCCTCCCCAAGCTATACTAAGGTACGCTGGTTGATTTTGATTTGGTTTATCTGACATATTATACCTTGCAGGAAGAAATATCAAATGGATAGCAATATGGTTGACTATAGAGACTCTCCATATGAATATGAAGAGTAGTATGGTGTTGGGAACCCCTCTGACTTGGCAGATACATTGAGAATTTTAAAGGAGGACATAAGGAGTTGTAAGGGAGATAATGACATAATCATACAGTCACAGGAAACGTTAGTAGAGGTGAATGCAGTAATACTTTAGATCTTGTCGGATTTGTAGTGACAAGGACCACTGTGGATCAGTGATGAGTAGGAAGATAAAGCTAATGGGGCATACAATAGTAGATCGCATGGTGGTCGTTGATTAGATAGAGATGATATAGTAAGAGATGGTATATCTTTGGACACTCCGGAGAGGAGAAGGGATAGATACAGGTATGATTGTAGTTCTGATTCAGATAGGCATTATGATCATCATCGGTATGATCCTTATAGCAAGAATGATAAGGGATATTTACTGGATGAATTTAAGAAGGCAAAGCCACCTACTTTAGATGTAGAGATAAGGAGATCACAAGATGTAGAGGCATGGTTGATTGGTATGAAGAAATTCTTCAAGTTGCATGACTACTCTGAGAACATGAAAGCTAGAGTGGCTACTTTCATTCATAAAGGTAAAGCAAACATCTTGTGGGAAGATGTGAAAAATGTTAGAGATATAGATGAGAAAGATTTGACTTGGAATGAGTTTGAGCGGCTATCCAAGAAGAAGTGTCTGTCAGAGAGATACTTCGATTACAAGGAAAAGAATTATATGAACTAAAAATGGGATCCATGACAGATGATGAGTACACCAGTAAGTTCTTGGAACTATTGAGGTATGTGCCTTACCTCAAGGAGGACAAAGATAAGATTAAGAGATTCATTAGTGGACTATCGGTTGCATTCAAAGACATGATTGAATTCGATGAGCCTAGATCCTTTGAGGAGGTAATTCAAAAGCTAAAGAATTTCTATGAGCAATCGAAGTGCATAACTGAGACTAAGCCAGACTGTAGAGGTAATGTAAAGAACAAAGATGAAAGGGATAAAAAGCAAGCAAGGTCGCAGGGTATAGATAAGAAGGATAATATTGCACCACTTAAGAGGATAAATTCATTAGATAGAGGACAGGGACATCGAGCTGAAGAGAAGAATAAGGATGTAGGATGGAAGCCTATAAAGTGTTGGACTTGTGGCAAAGATCATCGCAGGAGAGATTTTCGGCAGAATTAGGGCGGTAGACCCTAGATATATAGTGCACAAGAGGTACAGATTGTTGGAGATGTTGGTCAGAGTATTCCTCGTATCTATGAAGTCATGCACAACAGGCATGGAGAACATCAAGCATCTATCATTGAGATGGATGGTAAGCTCTGTGATCAAGTTATTTCTATTTTGATTGACCCTAGATCTAATTATAGCTATGTTAGTGCTGACTTGGTGGATAAGTGTGGTTTGAGTAAGGAATTTCATGCAGAGTCTTGGTTAGTGTGGTTGGCTACAGGTACGAAGAAGCGAGTTCATCATTGGGTAAGATCTTGCGCATTTGACTTAAATAGTATGCCCACAACAACACATTTGAATGTTTTACCATTTGGTTCATATAATATGTTACTCGGTTTGGATTGGTTGTATCTACATAGAACCAAGGTTGAATGTTATGACAAATCTATTGAGTGGGTTGATGACAATGGGGAACCAAGAGTCTTGCAAGGTAAGAAGAAATCCACATCAGTTAGGATAGTGACAAATATGCAAGAAAATCATAGTCACATGAAAGGGTGCAAGCTATTTGCAGTACATATCTACTGATAAGGGTAAGGAGTTTGAGGATGCAAATGTGTTGAACAAATACTCAGTTTTACAATAGTTCAGGGATGTATTTCTTGAGGACTTCACAGAGTTTCCAACACATAGGGAGGTAGAATTTTCTATTGAGTTAGTGCTAGGGGCAAATCCAGCATCGAAAGCACCTTACATGATGAGCACAATGAGTTGGTTGAGTTAAAGTTAGAGCTGAAGGAAATGTTGGACAAGGGGTACATTAGGCCAAGTGTATCACCTTGGGGTGCACTGGTCTTGTTTGTGAGGAAGAAAGATGGTACCCTTATATTATGCATTGATTACAGGCAGTTGAACAAAGTGACTATCAAGAACAGGTTACTTTTGCTGAGGATTGATGACTTGTTCAATCAGTTGAAGGGAGTAGTAGTGTTCGCGAATATTGAATTGAGATCCGGATACCATCAAGGATGCATTAAAGAAGAGGACATTTACAAGACTACATTTAGAACCAAGTATGGGCATTATGAGTTTGTTGTTGTTCCATTTGGCTTAACTAATGCTTGATGAATAGTGTGTTACATCCATATTTGGATAAGTTTGTTATTGTGTTCATTGATGATATACTAGTATATTCTAAAAATGAGGAAGAGCATGCCGAGCATTTAGCAGTAGTGTTGAGGTTCTTGAGGGAGCATCAATTGTATGCTAGGCTCAGCAAATGTACTTTCTTTTAGATGGAGGTACATTACTTCGGACATGTTGTCTCCAAGGAAGGACTTGCAGTAGATCTAGAGAAGAAAAGGGTCGTCATGGAGTGGGTAGCTCCTAAGAGTGTGGATGACGTGAGATATTTCATGTGTTTGACAGGATATTAGAGGAGGTTCATCAGGAAATTCTCGCAGATTTCTTATCCCATTACATCCTTGCAGAGGAAAGGTAAGAAGTTAAAATGGACTAAGGAGTGTGAGGCTAGATTTGAGTAGTTTAAACAGTTTCTAACACATGCACCATTGTTACAGATTGCAGATTCGGACAAAGAATTCATAGTATGTATAGATGATTACAAGGGAGCACTTGGTGGAGTCCTTATGCAAGATGGGTAGGTGGTATGTTATGAGTCCCATAAACTAAATGAGCACGAGAAGAAATATCCCACGTATGATATCGATTAGTAGTGATTATACATGCATTGAAGGTGTGGAGGCACTATCTTCTTGGCAGACGATTTGTGCTTATGAGTGATCACATTAAGTTAGGGTATTTGTTTGAATAGCTGAATCTAAATGCTAGGTAGGCTAGATGGTTAGCCAAGTTCAACGAGTTTGACTTGGAGATCATGTACATCAAAGGTAAAGAGAACAGGGTGGAAGATGCTCTTATTAGATAGATACAGATACATCACTTAGAAGCTATGAGCTCTTATGGGACAAATTTATAGGATACGATCTTGCAGGCAGGACAACAGGGTGTCAGATATATGGAGATTGTGCATAGGTAGTAGCAGGGTACAGGTACATGCATAGGTTTTGGTACAAGTATAGGTGATGGTACAAATATAGGTAGTGGTACATGTATAGGTGCAGGTGCATAGAACTTGGACTATTGTCTTACAGCAGAGGGATTGGTCAAGTTCCGAGACAGGATATATGTGTTAGATGATAGTGACCTTAAGAAGGTGATCTTGAGGGAGTTTCATGTGAAACCATATTCAAGTCACCCAAGTTATCAGAAGACACTCACACCACATAATATATATTACTATTGGTCGAATCTAAAAAGGGATGTAGTAGAGTTTGTGGCGAGATGTTTCAATTGTCAATGATTGAAGTGAGAGTGCAAATATCCAGGTGGACTGCTATAGCCGATTGCAATTCCAGGGTGGAAATGGGAGGTCATTTCCATGGACTTCATCACAGGGTTGTCGAAGACAGTGAAGCAACATGATTCCATCGTGATCATTGTGGACAATTTAACAAAGGTAACACACTTCATTCCCGTGAAGTCTACATTCTCAGCTAGTGATGTGGCATAGGTATTCATCAGAGATATGGTTAGAATAAATGGTGTTTCGAAGAAGATTGTGTCATACATGGATGAAAATTTCACTTCCAAGTTTTGGAAGGAGTTATTTGCAGGTTTGGGCACAGAGTTGGCCTTCTAACCCAACTTATCACTTGTAGACAGATGGATAGACATAGAAGGTCAATAGGATATTAGAGGACATGTTGAGGATGTATGTGATGCATGATCGATGCAATTGGGAAGAGTATCTCCCCTTGGTTGAGTTTGCATACAACAACAGTTATCAGGAGTCACTAAGGATGAGTCATTTCGATGCATTGTATGGGTGGAGTTGTAACACTCCCATTAGTTGGAGTGATCTAGTTAGCAGAGTATTGATTGGACCAGATATGTTGGTAGACATGGAACAGTACATGCAGGTGATCAAGAAGAATCTCAAGGAATCACAGGATAGGTAGAAGAGCTATGCAGACAGGTACATGTTGTTCAAGGAGTTCCAAGTTGGGGAGAAGGTGTAGTTGTGCATCAAACCAAAGAAGAGCTCCTTGCAGATTAGATCTTGTGCCAAGATGGTGCCATGGTTTTGTGGACCATTTAGTAGTATTGAGAGGATTGGGCCAGTAGCCTATTGAGTTCCACTACCTCTGACAGTGAAATTCTATGATGTTTTCCATGTCTGATTGCTTAAGAAGTATGTTAAATATGTTGATCATGTGATTGACTAGTATGTATTGCAGGTGGAACCATATGGAGAATTCTAGCTGGAGCCTCATGCATATTGCAGAAAAAGGTGCTCGTGCTCCTGAACCGACAAATAGAGCAAGTTAAAGTGAAATGGAAGCTCTTTGGGCCCAATGAAGCTACATGGGAGATGGAAGATCAGATCTGGGCCATGTATCCTTCCTTTTTCATCGGTTGAGGCAAAGAAACTTTGATATGGTGGTTTGGTGATTGCTTATGGTGGTTTAGTATTTGCTTATGATGGCTTGGTATATGATTCAAGGTGGTTTAGTATTTGTTTTATGTTGGTTTAGTATATGATTTATGGTGATTGATATATGCTTTATGATGGTTAATATATGTTATATGATGTTTTGATATACGTGCTTAGATATGATGTTAGTATATGTTTAATATATGTTTTGATATATGATTTGGAATATGTTTTGGTATACATATTTTGATGGTGTTGTTATATGCACACCCATGTATGGATGTAAATATCATAACGAGCTGTGTTATAAAGCTCCACTAGGCGGTATGGGTGTTATGTTATTATGCTATCATGTGGTTATGTTATCATGATGTTATGGTGTCATATGAGTTGGCACTCAGCTGGATGATCATTGTAAATATCGTAATGAGATATGTTATAAAGCTCCATAAGTGGTATGTCTTATTTCAATAGGTTTTTGAGGTATATGTGTGATTAAACACCGAGGACGGTGTCCCCCAAGGGGGAGGGTTCTGCAACAACCTTAGTGAAAAAATCCATGTAATAAAATTTAAAGACAATAACCACGGATGAATGGGACACTTATTCCAAGTTGAATGTTGGGCAAGACATCCTAGGGGGTGTTCATTTGGTTATTTACAAGTAAGGAAATTGGCAAAGGCAATGGCTGAGGCATTAAAAGGAATTTTGGCACATTTATTTATGAAAATAATACAAATTAGGAGAAAAAGGAGGTGAAAGGTCACATGTTGCATGCGAGGAGGAAAATGAAGGAAAATAATAGAAAATGAAGAAAATAGAGGCCTCATTCATAAAAAGGCTTCTGAGGATTAGTTGGTAACCTTTTTTCAGTTCAATGTTGAAACTCTCTCATTTTTTCTCTCTCTCTCTAATACTCTTGGATGCTTAGAGATTTCTTGGAGCTCTCTTGGAGGGTGTGGCATACTTTGATTCTTGGAGAAAGAAGGCATCGACATCAGCAGCTACATCAAATTTTCTTGCAGGTACCGAGTTGTATGTATGATTTCTTCATTAGTTTTGGCATGCATGGCATATGCATGTGGTTTCTTGGTGGTGATTTTTCATTGGCATGGAGGATGGCCTAGATCGACAGTGGATTGCCTAGCCTTGCCATTTCCTAGATAGCTATGGTGATTGCGGGTTAACTTTCATTGTTTTGTTTCATTTTTTCTCATGTTTCCTTGTGTTGATTTATTAGTCTGGAAACCTTGGTTGAACAAAAGCTCTAGAAGCACTATAACAACTTGGGTTGAGTTACTGGTCCTAGAAGCCTTGGTTGGAAAAACACTCGGGAAGCGATTGGTGGGTTGAGTTACTAGTCCTAGAAGTCTTGGTTGGACAAATGATATGGAAGCCCTGTATAGGATGTGGGTTGAGTTATTAGCTTTGGAAGCCTTGGTTGGAGAAATGCTTTGGAAGACCTAGAAGGCTTGGATGGAGACCAATCTAATGATGATTTTGGTGATGTTCGAGCGTGAGGTGGAATCATTGTTTGATGGTATGAGGTGGATGGCCTCTGGAAGCCCTGGATGATTTTTGATTGATGTGTTCTATGAGAGCTCACATTCATGCTTGGAATATGGCACGGGAGTGAATGAATGAAGAGAGATTTGGCTCAGCCATTCTACAGTTGGGCGGAATGTGGTAGTCCCATCTCTGGTTGGTTCATTAGATTCATTAATGAGAAATCCCTTCCCTTGATTTCCATGTGTAAAGGTACTGATGTATTTATGGATTTGATGGTTGTCATGTTTATTGTATTTTTGTTCCTATTATGTTGGTTATATGCACATTTCATGACAACAATTATGTATGGATCTCAACATGTTTTACTTGTATGTGAATGGATAATGTGTTTATGACCTAATAGATGACATTGGAGTAAATGACATGAGGAAACAATGGCTCATAGCAATTATCAGATAAGTATGAAATACCTACACTTAATTATGTTGTTTACACTTGTAGGTTACATTTCGATGATATGTTTGATGAAATGCATGTCATGGCTAGTAGAGATCTAGTAAAGCTCTTGAAAAAGTATTTGCTTTAGTACTGTCATTTCCATGTTACTTTACTGATTTGAAGAGATGGATTAGTTATGGGTAGTGACCTGGGCTCTTAGCTTTAAAAAGTGGCTCAAATCCCGGATTCTCTGGCACAACACTAACAATTTTGTTCCATAGCCACTGGTAGGTAGGCCTGTGAGAGTGACTTTAGGTTGTTTGTCGCTCCCTTTCCCATAGCATGAGAGAGAATATGGCCCAAGAGACCTAAAACAACAATGGGACCCAAGGAGAGGATGGCTGAGTGACTGACTTCTCTTTTGAGGGTTATGTTGATGATATTGAATGTCTTTATGGTGTGCTTCCCTCGATTCCACTTCCTTATTGTGACTTAGGAGGTCGAATCATATCATAGTGGCCTCTCGTCGCATGTTTACCCCAACTGGTCGGTTGCTTGGGTAGATGTGGGAGGAGGGTGTTACATAGCTAGACTCTTCTTGAGCTGCAAAAGGCTAAAAACTCACAAATATTTCACGCTACAAACTCTCCATGTAGTATTGTTTTTATTTGTCCTACAAATTGGACCAACACTCTAACTTTCCTACAAATCTGCCATGTTTTCCTCTACAAATGCGATAAATTTTCCTATCGAAGGTGCAATTTGTCAGATACTTAAATTTACCAATAGCCCTTAAAGGAATAAATTTTGGCCGCATGGGCCATGTGGCTAGGGTTTAGGACAAACAGCCCTCCCCCGCTAGCTTAGCCCCTTCAAATTTGGGCCCGTGGTCGAGTCAATCCCACAGGTTCGAGGGTTGGCCCAATGGCACGCCCTAACTATCAGACTCGTTTACTCCATGCTTCTAGGTCACGTGAAAGGCAATATGGCTCGGGGCTATCCCCATTCACTAGCACCCATCTGTCGAGCCCTTGCTACAGTCCTGTGGTGCCCAGGTGACCTAGACTTGGGGCATCCATTGAGCCCCCTCTCCACTGGTGCCTTCCTAGATATGCTTTTGGTCTTGTGGGAGGCTATGAGCAGGGGCCGGGGCTGGTCCCCTAGCCCCATACCTTTGCATTGAGGACATATGGTAAGCAGGTGAACGGGGGTTGGGGATGACCACCTGACCCCTCCTCCAAAGACATGCGTCATTTAAACTTAAATAGCACCGGAGACATGTGGTGTTAAGAAACATCATGAGGGCATAGTGGTAAGGCGCTTGACTTGGTCGACAAAGGTCCTGCGTTTGAATCCTATTTGACCATCAACAAAATTTTGTCCAACTGTGGGGTGCCATGTGGAGGCCTCTGGTTGGGCCACGTGGCACACCCTCGTTGGTCCACCACACAACAACATGAACCAATAGAAAATGAGTTAATTTTACCAATACGAGCCTGCCACTTGGTAGAACCTCATTGGTTCGTACCTACACAATGTCTTGATGATGTCAGAAGTACGGTAGCCTAGTCATCTACCCAGTCAACAACCCTGCTCATTTTTTAGTTGTTGGGCCAAACCATCAGAACACAGCAACTTGAGTATACAGTGTCGGATTGATGTGAAATGATTGTCATTAGATTTAGAAATATGAGCACTTTGACCTGACGCAAATTTCAAGACTTTCTGGGCACTTCCATTTTGAGCTAAAATTTGATCATCTAATCATAAGGTCAAGGTTAAGATAACTCCATTTATTCATGCATAGCATGCACAACATTGAGAACAATAGTTCCCAACATAGCCAAGACATATGATGCCCCAAATCCTTTTATTTTACCTTTCTAGTTACCTTTCTCATGATTGTGTTTCCACCATCCATATACCCCAATGGACCAACCAATCCAACTAGTTGTTATATTCTCACCTTCAGTTGTCCTTTACTCATGCACTAGGATTGATCTGGGTCTTACATTACTTATTGGGTTTCATTCAGCTCTCATCGAGCTCTATTAACTTTCCTCTTTCCCTAACCAATCCCTAAGACCCTAAAAACATAAAATACAATAACAAGAAGCAAGCAAGAAGAAAACCATGAAAACCAATAACAATACGACATCACCACAAAAAAGCGGCATGGCCATTCACCAGATGCAATCAAAACCGAAAGTCAAGTGCAAACAAATCACAAAAGACTGAAAGCACAAAACTAACAACAAACACAATGACTCAACCCCATGCTTCCCAATGCTTCCAAAGGAAAGCTCAACTTGAGCCTTCTTCAATATTTCATGGCAATCTCTTTTTCTATGCGATGCCCTGCATCATAATTCCATAAACAAATAATTGTCAGTGCATAAATAAACTTAACAATATACTGGTTACCTCACCTTGTTGTACCTAGCATGCTGACTTGTAACTGAAACCATCTCCAATTCCTTGACAAATATAGGAATAAATTCAAACCAATTGTTATACGTGTCAAATACATGTTCATGAATATAGCACATATCCACATAATTTAAGACAAAATCAAGGTTAATAAGACTTTTTGTATTCATGCAAATCACTCGTTCATTTGGAATTGTGGTTTCCAAACACAACTAAAGGAATTCTCACCCAATTCCTTTCTTTTAACTTTTACCTTGTTGTAATTGAGTCTTATTAGTGTTATCACATCACCCAAATGTTAGTTATATAAACAAATAACTTGTTACTTTGTCATGCTAATGTCAAGCATGTTGCCTTGAAATTGTTCACACATACTAGTCACAAGTTCCAAAGATCAAGACATCACATATATTAATTTGAAATCATCCATTACCAAGACTTAAAAACCATGTCATAATCAACAATCAACTCACAATCATTAGTCATAATGCTATAACTAGCACCAATTTTCACTCAAGTTCATATCAAATGTCTCATCGCATATTGTGTTAGTACAACCATATTAAAACAATATCATTCCTTCCTGCAATCTTATAGACACATACTCATCATGGAATTAAGCAAACATTCAGACAACCTGTAAGAATACCATGTTAGATAAACCAAATAGTTGACATAATAAAACTCATACCTCAATTTATCTCAGGGGAGGCTATCACATATTCACAAATCATTCCAAATTAGTACAACACAACATCAAAAATATATTGACTCATACTTGAATATCATAACCCTAACCATCGGCACATGCCAATCTAGATTAGCACGATACATAATAACATCAAGACCTCAAATGCAATCACCATAATCATCATGCATATGGCTGCAATGTTGATGAGCACCAGTATGGTAGCAAGAATGTTGCAACCCCTGGGGCTACCAACTTTACTTTATCAACCCTGGGTTCGTACAAACTTGGAGGTGACAGTGTTGTATACACAAGTAAATGTGATGGGTCTTCTCTTTTTCACTTCTAAGCTGGCGATAGACCGCTAAGGTTTTTCAAACTAGACTTCTATGGATTCAAAATAAGCTTGATTACCAATGAGGGAAAGAGAAATCTACTCTAAAGGAAAGCTTGTCTACTACAGTAAGGAAAAAGAATGAAATCAAATGCTAAAACACACCATTTTCTAACTAACTGCTAAGAGGCTTTGCTTCAAAATCATGCTAAGTTAACATGTATGCAATCCTACTGCCCTAAGCATGCAGATTCAAACAATCAAACCTTCTACTATTGTGCATGTAAATGAATAAACTAAATCTATTTTTCTTTTTGTCTTTTTCTTATGTGAGAGTGTGAAAGCTAATCTTTTTTGGTGATGTGGCAGGTGGCTTAGGGATGATGGTGAATAGTCAGAAGGCTTGGGAGACAAGTAGGGACTCTTTGCTAGCTTCCTAGAGGATATTCCCTCAATTCTACATCAAAACAAGCCACTACTGATCAACCTATAGGATATCGTAATGCATTCCACAGGATGTCCTGAAAACCTACAAGATCCCCTCTATTTCTACAGGATATATCCGAGAGCAAAAGGACAGGTGTTGAAGGTTATGGAACCATTAGGGAAGGTGTTTGGTGGATGGAATGAGGCAAGGGAGTGCCTAGGACCACTTCAAAACTCAAAACCAAAGTTGGGAGATCACTGGATTTGCTCAATAAGCTTGGAGAAGTTTCCTTGTGAAATGATGAAATTGGTGAGGGTTTTAGTGAAAACAAGGAATGATGATGGATGGATGAAGTTGTGATGAGTGTGCTAACAGTGAAATCTCTCTGTATTTGTAAAACACCTGCACTACATCATACATGGACATTTACCGAAAAATTCATGCAAACAAGAAGAATTTCAATTATCTAAGGATAACAAAATTTCATGAGCTAGCTGCGTACTTCATTCATGAGGAAAACTTGCAAAATAAAATGGAACATTGATGAGATCTAATGTAAGACTAAAGATAAAAGAAACAATAACTAAATCCTACACTTGCAAATTGATCAAATGTTGGCTTAAGTACAGAAAACCATAAATTCCATGAGAAAGTAGAATTCTGTCTTTTTGGGGCTGCATAGGAGTTATTTCCTCAAACCATGATCCCTGAAGGAAGGAGTGAGGAAAAAACCACCTACTGACAAATTTTTGATGTTCCATTATTTCTTCTAATCTATTGCTGAAGTAAAGCACAAATGGAAGCAAACTAATAAGCAAACTAATCAAATCTATACTATTTGCAATGAAATAATTCTAAAGACAATTCAACCATTAATCTATGAAATCAATCTAAGCATACAAATACAAGAAGAGGAGCCTTCGCTGCTAGGGTTGGGCCCTAACCCAGGAGCTTTAGCCCTCTGAGTTAACTCAGTGTTGGATCAAGGAATTGCTCGTTCTCATTATCAAAACAAAAGATTACATAACAATGTCTTCCACAACTCTTGAAATCGAAAATGACTAGTGTTTTTATAGCAAAAATTCGAATCCTAATGAGGCTCTAGGCCTCTTTATTTATACAACTAAAGTCTCCAATGACTTCCTTAAATATAGGGAGGCTCGGCTCTCAAACTTGAGATAAACTAGCTCTTCAAATGTCACTTACTCGACTGCCTTTTGATCCCCATGACTTGGCTGCTTGTACTCCGAGCTAGTGTGATTGATGGAGGAATATTCGAATGAGGGAGGATTCAATGAGGAGGATCTTCCTCCTACAATCTCTCCTCCTTGTCTCATTCGAGTTTCAGCCCTTAATTAACCAAAATTCCATGATTTTCTCTCACAAACCTGCAATCAATGCACATTAGTCCACTAGGCATAATATCTCACTTTGACTCATCTCATTAAACAAAATACAATCAAAATATGTAATAAATTGTGAGAAGAGTTGATTTGACTAAGCTAGGATGTGGATTAAGGTCAACATAGTTACCCAATGATGAGACTCATCATCACCCCCTACTAAAAGTGTTGCTCATCCTCTGAGAAACTCAATCAATATCCATGTATTTCATGGCTTTAGTGGCCTCCCTGGCATCCCATGCTTCTATTGTAGTTTCATCTTCCTGTGCATAGAATCCTGCTGTCCTTTCTATCTCCTCCAACTGCTTTCTTTCTTCCTCTTCCTTCCTTCCTTCCAACATTCCTAAGAGCAATGGTGGACTAAGTCTCAAGCCAATCCAATTGACTTTGAGTCTTTGGAGAGCTTGCTTGTACATGGGTGTCCTGTTCAGTGCTTCTCTCATTCTTTGAGGAGAATGGTACTCTCTGATTTTTAAACTGTAGGGAAAGGTATTCCATATCCTTTGGCAAGCTTGCATGCTATCATCTCCTAATAGACTGAACATATCCTCAAAGTGTGTAATTGATTTCTCTTGGGAAGCAAGGTACTTGGGTGCAAGTTGAGGGTCATTTGCAATCAAGTTATGTGTGTTGATGACAACCATTAGATTTGACTGCTCAACTCTTATCATGAGAGGCTTTGTTTCTTCCCTTGCCATTATTTTCTTCATTTCTGCAGCCCTTGCTTCCTCATGGTTCATCCATGATGCCAAAGCCATCAACTGTAAGTCCCCTAGTTTTGAATTAGGGTCCCATACATTCAGATCTGTCAATGCTAAATTATGTAGGTAGAACTCAAACAATTTAGGCGAATCCTCCAATGTGGTTTAATCAAAAAGATCAATGAACTGTCTATAATCCTGGAATGGCATAGTGCCTCTCTGTGTTAGGGTCTTGACTTGGAACTGTAGCCATTGTTCTTTAAGGTATAATGCATAGGACTTAGCTGGCATCCTGCACTAGATTTCCTTTAAGGATAGACTGGCCATGGATTCCAATTGATTCTATATTTCTTGTAGTTTTCCCCTTAACCATGCATTTTTAACCTCCAACTAAGCTTTCATCATTGCCTCTATGTTCCTTAGGCTGCTCAATTCTCTGCCCATCTCTTTAACTCTTTCCTCCATGTGACCTATGTCCTCCACTCCTTTGGATTTGGTAATCTACATCCATCTATGTGTTCTTGTCCTTTCTTTCTCAATATCAAAGAATAATGGGATAGAAAATTTCTGTGGAATGAACCTAACCCCTTCAATAAATCTGTAAGAGTCAAGGTTAGGCTGAGGACTAGGTTCCATTAGCTCTAGATCCTAATTCTTTGTTTCTTGCTGCATACTCCCTTCTTTATCGAATTTTTGAGTTTCCTGTAGGTTTAGCAGAGTTTCCCATAGGATTGTCTTTTTTTCTTGTAGGTCCTTCTGTGGATCCTGTATGATGCCTTTTCCTTTAGATGAGGTGGATCTAGTCACAGGCCTTCTAACATAAGTGATAGGAGACTTGGGAGAGGCTTGTCCTGACTATCCTTCTCCTTGAGTTTTCATAAGAGGAGCCATTTTCTCCTGTTGTTTGGGTGAGTCTTCAATAACAATAGGAACATTGGTGGGAGTTTGAGGTTTTCCCTACCTTATTCTTGTACTTTTTCTTGTCCTAAAGTACAATGGAATTTGTGTCTATATTCTCCCTTTTTGTTTGATAGGGGTATTCAGGGCAGTGACGGTAGTTGCTGCCTCTTTCTCAGTGGGTTTTGGAGATACCCTGGGTGATTCCTCCTTGTCTTTTGCCTCCTCTTTCTCATTCCCCCTCTCACCTTTGTCTTTATCCTCTTCTTCTCCCTCTAGTTCCTCACTCTGTTCATCAATTCCCTCCTTTGCATATTCTTTTGTCTCTTCATCACTTTCCTTCTCTTTTTCTTCCTCTTCTTCCTCATCTATTTCCTCTTCATCCCTCTCTGTTTCTTCTTCCTCCTTTTCAATTTATTCTTCATCCCTTTCATTGGCAGTGGGGCTTTTGTCATATTCAAGGGCTTTTATATCTTCCTCTGTATGCATGTCTCTAAAAGTTTCCCATGTGATAGGGATTATGAGGTTTTAGAGGGCATCTTCTATGATAAGTCTAATTAACCCATGATGGGCTAGTTGTTGATGGTTTCCTTCCTGCACCTTCATGCTCATATATATCATTGATTGAAGAAGGAAGTAGGGTATGCTAAGTCTATTTTGAGGAGGTGTGTCTGCTCCAAAGCTAAATTCTTGGACAAGCCAAAAATGGTATCCATATACCACACTGTACCTACCTTCACATGATATATAATTTATAAGGTGGTAGCAAATTTCATTCCAAGGATAGGGTAGGCTTTCTCTTATCACCCCATTTTTGTCTTCCATGGCCTCCTCTCCTTCTAAAAAGAATTTCTTCTTTGTAGTTTGGATATTTCCCTTATCCTCCTTTCTCCAAGGCAGTCCTAAGGGAAGTGTGGTAATTCTACCTATGATTTCAGGGGTGAGCTCTATGGAGATGCCTTTCACCACAACAGTGGCATGGGTCCTAGTCATTGGAATAAGGGAGAGAGAAAAATCTCTGGCTACTTCATCATAATACCCCCTCAATTTCTCAAAGAAACCCATCCAATTGTGCCTTGTGAATACCCCTAGCAGAGGAGGGTGTTGATGAATCCTCACTGTGTTGATGGGTTACCTCTTATTAAATCCCCCTAACATTTCTCTGATGGATGGAGGGGTGTATATGTCTGATACAAAATTTAACAAATGAGGAAATTTAAATAAAAATTCTGTGTATGCAATTCCCTTATGCTGCAATCATTTCCAACAAACTAGAAGGTTTTTTTTTATATTTTTTTACTTGGAAAAATGTGGGGAAATATAGAGCATACCTCCTTATCACGGCTTGATGAATCCAACTCCAGTTTTTCCCTTTTAAACCTACTCACTGCCAATCCTATAGGTGCTAGACTTTATCATGTAGGATCTCATGTAGGAACCTGTAGGATCCTGTAGGTGGTCCTGCGCAGAAAAAAATGAATTCTACCTTTGCTATAGACTACTTGAGGGCTGAGAGTGACTTTTCTAGTGTGTAGACTTGCGAATGTGAATGCTTCTATCCATGGGGATCAACATTTATTTCCTCATATGGGTGATTTGAGTGGGGTGTTGTGCTGGCAGACGAAGTATGAGTATCCATTTTTGGACTGTTGGTCCCATGACCACATCATCATTCTCCTCACCTCATAATCAACTCCCACTTCGGGCATCCATAGATTAACTACTTTCGACCTCATCCCTTATTTCCCTTGACTTGACTGCTGCCACATGTGTAAGGACAAATTGTCTTCTCCTCATTGACTCATTGAAGGTGGCCAAGTTAACTGGCCACCTTTTGCTTATAAAAAAACTCTTTCATAATTTTTACATGTTTGATCATATTATGCTAACAAGAGAGTGGAAGCGATATAATTACCTGTGGTAATGATGCCTTGATGTTGTTTGTTGAAGAATGAAGTCTTTGTTGTGTGTTTGTTGCATGTGCTTTTCTCTTCTTGTTTTTTTATTTATTGTCCTCTGATGGTTTTATTTGATGTGCAGGTACTTGGATGTTGATGCTGATGCTGCTGCTAGGCTCTGGAGGAGCTTCTTCTACCTTTGGATCTCCAAGATTGAGGCTGACTACAACTTGTGATTTTTGTTTTGTAGGATAGGCTGCTACAGGATTTCCTAAAAGATGTGTTGTAGCTGCTTCTCCCTCAAAAGTTTAATCATTTTCCACTGCTGGAGCCTAAGGATGGTTGGCATGGGTAGAGAAGGGGTCTAGGGATTTGTGAATGAGGAAAATAGCCTTCAGGTGTTGTCCCATTAGTCTTTATCTTCATCCTCTTTTCTCTATTTTTTTCTTTGAAAACTATAATTTTTTTTTTTTTTTTTGAAATTGACCTTTTTGATGAATGTAGGGGTGATCATGGTGGAGAGAGGTATGGTGATGATATGGTGAAGTAGATTTTTTTTTTTTTTTTGACATGGGCAGGTCGTTCCCTTGCTCTGTTGTTACTTACTTTAGGATTCCCAAGCCACTATAATTCCTATAGGATCATCCTGTAGGTTTTCAGGGAATCTTGTAGGTTTAACGGGAATACTGTAGAAAACACAAAACCCTCGAAAACTGAGGTAAATGAATGGAAAAAATGGATGGAATGATGGAATAATGAAGGATAATGAATGGAGAAATAAAAACATGAAATTGATGGGTCCATTTTGATTCTCTCTTGCTGCTTTGATCCTCCTCTGCTGACCTGCAAACAATATTTTCAAAGTTTTCTTTTCTCTTTTCTCTCTTTTTCTTTTTCTTTTTGAAAGCAACTAGTCTACCTCCAAGAGATTTTCATCCTAGTTGCTTGCCCTAGGCACCTCAAAATAGGTTTTCACCCAGGGATCTTTTTATTTTTGTTTTTTGTTTTTGACACCATTGGGCCGCCTCAAGATGTTTTCAACCCAACGGTGGGACTTGGGTGCCTCATGGAGGTTTTCACCTGAGTCTCCTCATTTTTCTATTTTTCTTCTTTTTTCTTTTTTCTTTCTCAGTGACTTCATGAGGTAGGAGTTGATACTTGCTCCTCAACCATCGCTGTTTTGTTGATACCATCAATGAACTCTTGCTTTAACAATGGCTTCTTGTAAACCTTCAACTTGTGCCCATTAACAAGTAAAGTAATAGCCTTTGCATCTATGGTTCTAATCTGCACTGAACCATTATCATGCTATTTCTCTATGACATAAGGCCCTAACCATTTAGTCCTTAACTTGCCCTTAAAGAATTTATATCTGGAATTATATAACAAATCCCAATCACCTTCTTGAAATTTATTATCCTTGATGTTCTTGTCATGCCAGATCTTCCTTTGAACTTGAGTCACCTCTATGTGTAGGAGAGCCTGCATTTTGAACTCATATAACCCATTCAGCTTGAGAAATATCTATTTTTGTGCACTGTTGAGACCTAGATCTAGTTGGTCTGCCATCCTCAATGTATTGTACTCAAATTCAAAGGACAACAGGGCCTTCTTCCCATAGACCAACACATAGCGTGTGAATCCAGTGGTGGTCTTCCAGGTGTTATTATAGGCCCAAGCGGCCTCAACTAATCTATCTGCACAATATTTTTTGTTACTGCTAACCACTTTGGTCAGAGTGCCTTCCAACGCTCTGTTAGTCACCTCCAATTACCCATTAGCTTATGGGTGATAGGGAGTGGAGGCTTTATGATTGATCTTGTGCTGGCTTAACAAGTCTTCAATCATGTTAGATGTAAAATGGCTGCCTTGATCAGTGACCAGTTCTCTAAGGTACCCAAACTTGTAAAATACATTTTCCCTTAAGAACTCAACCACCTTCTCCTCTATTTCTACCTTGATTTCCTTGGTTTCAACCCACTTGGTCAAATAGTCAGTGCACACAATGATGTACTGCTTTTGCTTGGAAGGAGGGTCAATAGGTCCAATGAAATATAAACCCACTTGTCAAATGGCTCGAAAGTCACTTGAGGTTGCAGAGGCATTTCATCCCTTGGAGTAGGCTTTCCTATCCTTTGGCACTGATCACACTGAATAGTATACCTTCTCACATCCTGATGAAGAGTGGGCCGATAATAACTAGCTTGTGACACTTTGAATGTTTTCCTCTTGGGTGCAAAGTGACCTCCACAAGGCCGATCATGACAAGTTAGAAGGATGTCAAAGACTTCCTCCTCCCTGACACCTCTCCTTAGAATCTGATCCAAGCCTAGTTTGAAGAGGTTGCCCTCAATCCAAGTGAATGGGGTGCTCTTCATCAGAATATGTCGTTTCTCTTTGGAGGACAACTTCGGTGGGAACTGTGCAGACACCAAATAGTTTTCTATGTTAGAAAACCATGGAGAGATAATTGAAATGGAGAATAAGTGTTCATCTGATAACTGATCATCAACTATTCCTTCCTCCCATGTAGGAAAAGTTAATTTGGACAAAAAAAATTTGCAACAACATTTTCCTTAACAGGGTTATCAACAATAGTTAGATCAAACCGTTGTAATAAAAGTAACCATCTAATTGTTCGGGCATTCACATCAGGTTTATTTGTTAAATATTTAATTGCAGCATGATCAGTATGTACAAATGTTTGATAACCTGTAATGTAATGCCTAAATTTGTTCAATTAATGCACAATATCCAGGAGCTCCTTTTCGGTCACTATGTAGTTCAGTTCGACCTTTGACAACTTCTTACTAAAAAAGTAAATGACATAGGGAAATTTGTCATATATTTGGCCTAGAGCTTCTCCTATTGATTTGTGTGAGGCATCAACATATATATGAAAAGGAAGGGCCCAATTTGGGCCTCGGAGAATAGGTGCAATGGTCAACTTGTCCTTCAGGGTGTCCAGGGCCTCTTGACAACTTTTTGACCATACAAAATTAGATTCTTTGGCCAACAACCCAAATAAAGAAGAAGCTAACTTGGTGAAGTATTTTATAAACCTCCGATAGTATCTACCTAAACCTAGAAAACTTCTAACATCTCTCTGTCTTTGCGGAGGTGGAACCCTTTGGATGATGGTTATTTTGTTTGGGTCCACCTGTAGTCCTTGCTAGAATATTGAACGACCTAGAACAGTTGTTGCAGTCATCAAGAACTAAAAATTTTTGGGACTAATTGCCAGTTTCATTTCAATGCATTTGTTCATCTCCATACCTAAGTTGGACCAAGCTTCCTAGAAATCACACCCATAGGGTGTAAAATCATCCATATAAATCTCTTCTGCATCATGGACTAGCTCGACAAAGATACTCAGGATTGCTCTATGGAGAGTGGCAGGGGCATTGCATAGGACAAAAGGAAGGACCCTATAGGTGAAAGTACCAAAAGGACAAGTGAAGGTGGTTTTATTCTGGTCTTCTAGGCTGATCTGGATTTGGTTGTACCCGCTGACCCCATCTAGGAAAGAGAAAAACTTTTTCCCTACCAGGCCATCTAGCACTTGGTCAATGAAAGGTATAGGGAAATGGTCCTTCTTTGTGGCTGTGTTTAAGTCTCTATAATCAACACAAATCCTCCACTTACCATTTTTCTTTGGAACCAACACCAAAGGAGAGACCCACTGACTGTCTAAGATAGGGTAAATGAATCATGCATCTAACATCTTTTGCAATACTTCTTTGACTATATCCTTGAGCGCTGGATTCATTCTCCTTTGGGGTTTTCGCACTGGTTTGCAACCTTCTTTGATATAAATGTGGTGAGTACACATCGAGGGGTGCACTCCCTTCATTTCTTTGTAACTCTAAGCAAAGGCATCCAGATGTTCCCTTAGCATGTTGCACAACTTTTCTTCTTGGTGTACAGAAAGAGATGGGTTGATCTTCAAAGTTATCTTAGGGCCAAATTATATGGTTTTGACACAGGTATGGTTTGAATTAGCTAAACATAGATCAATTTGATGGTTGTTCTGGGTTTCGTTTACCACTTCCTCTAAGGACAATGTATCGGGAGTTGTACATTGGAGTATGTGTTCAATCAAATCATGTTCATCCGGTTGTCCCCCTCCCATTTCTAAGGTATAGAGTTGGGTTGAATAAACTTCATATTCTTCCTCTTTCTCTATCCATAAAGGTAATTCATGTTCTAGAGATGGCTGAGCAGGAGGGTACAAGACTAACTACTTGGACATATGCCCATTTTTTATAGTCATATTTCCAGCCCTACATCTGATGTAGGCATTGGCAGTGGCTAACCAGGGCCTCCCAAGGATGAGAGGGTAACCAGTATGCTTGGCCTTATGCTAGAGAACTAGGAAATCTATAGGGTACTCCCAAGAGTCAATGAAGACCATCACATCCTCCACAATCCCCTCAGGGGTCACTATGGAATGGTCTGCAAGTTGCAAGACTGTTGTGGTCTTTCTCAATGAACCCCGTAGATTGAGCTTGAGCATGGTGTCCTTAGTCATCACATTAATGGAAGCCCCAAGATAAATCAAAGTGTGTGGGGCAATGGTGCCATTGATGTGCACATCTACTACAAGGCTTCCGGGGTCCAAATACTTTGGACAAATTACCTTCCCCAACATTAATTCAGATAGTTGTCTAATGACATTAATGGTAGGGGTGCCTCTTTTTTGCCTCCCTGAATGTTTGAAGAACTTTTCCTTAATCAATTAGTTTTAAATAGGTACATCCTTTATGTCTTGGAGAAGTGGAATTTTGACACATAGATTTTTCAATTCTCCCAGAAGTTTAGTCTCTTCTAGGTAGACTGGAGTGGTTGGGTTAATCTCTCAAGAAAGGGTGGTGGATTTAATTTAGGCATGCTTTCCTCTCTTTCTTCGCCACTGTCCCTAGGTGGAGGTAGAGGTTGGTTTTCTGGGAGTACTCCCCCAGATCTTAGGTTGATTTCCTGAATCTCCACAACATAAGAAGGATAGGATGTCTCTCCAATACATACTTGTTGTGCCTGTTTATTGTTCGGGTTCGGATTTGGCTGGGAAAACATTTGGGGTTGTTTAGGTGGAGAAGGGTGTAAAAGATGTGGTTGAGTAGGTGGTGAAGGCAATAAAGTTGGAGCATTATTGTATGGGGGCCTCCACCCCTGGGGTGGTGCATTCCACTGAGGCTGTGGCGGAGCATATGGCTGAAATGACTAGCTGGTCGGCTGGGAATGGTACTAAGGTGCAAATGACCAAGGAGGAGGTGTAGACCAGGAAGGATGAGCAGGGGGCCCCCAAGAGGGAATGGATGTTGTCTGGTTGGGGTTGTTGCATGGGATGACCCTTGCATGCCCTGATGGTATGGTCGAGGCCCATGAGGTCTCCTTTGATTTATGTAGCAAAGTTGTTCAGTCACCCATTTAGCTCCATGAAATACAACTTTTATTCCAGGTAGAGAAGGGAACTTGTCCGTGGAGTTGTTTTATTCACAGACTTCAATTAGGTTTAATGGACATTCATTCCTAGGGTGCCTCCTTGTGCATCTAGCGTAGAAAATGGCTAAGGATCTCTCTGCTTCCTCCTATTTTCTCTTAATGTGCATAGTGTCCATTTGTAGGGCAAGGGTTTGCAACATCTCACTCTTGAAATATTCCATCATGTTTCCAATCTCACCCTTGATGGATGTATTGGAAGAGGATGGACTGACCATAGGTTGACTACACCTACCCTTTTTCCTAGCCACCCTAGAATGGTTTCTAAATACAATCTTGATATCTTCATAGGGTAGTTGGTCGATGTCCCCTCCCACCAGCAAGTTTAGGGTATCCAAAAGATCTTCCCTTACCCCTCTAATCAGGACTAGCTTCAGTGACTCAGGGTCAGGTGTGCACCTAGCCATTTTGTAGCGAAGCGAGAATATTTCTTCATAATCCTCTAAGGATTCATCATGCCCTAAGTTCATCCTAAAAATTTCCTCATTAGTGTCTTTAGACCTGCAGTAGTCTCGATACTTGTTGTTGAAAGCTTGCTACATCTGCGCCCAAGTTGTGATGAAATCCCCAGGTAAATCCATGAACCAATGCAAAGCTACATCCTTGAGAGTGGCTGGGAATAGTTTGAACTTCTACTCATCATTGGTGTAATCATAGGTTTTGCATATAGCAACAAACTCAAACACGAAGGTGTGTGGATATTCTGAGGTCAGGCCATGGAGATGAGGAAGATCAGAGGGTCTTATATTCTTCATCTTGGTATCCCCATTAGTTTCTCTGATGGGAAAGGCACCCTCAACTCTTTCTCTATTTCTTCTGTCATTTCTATTTTCAGCCATTGGGTCCGTTGGAATGGGTTCTTCTTCTTCTTCTCCCCTTGTAGGTTCTTCAAATATCACTGATTATTCACCTAAGGGTTCCTCCAATTCGCAACCACCGAAGAAGAGGGAAGGTTGGTTATTTGAAGCGGTGGGGGTATTTGGAAAAAATTTCCCTAAGTTATCCCTATTCCTACAAGGCATGAAAGAAGTGTTTTTTTTTTGTTTTGTGTTTTTTTTTAAGCTTTGAAAATAATTGTAGAATTAAAATTGCAGAGTAAATCAAAACTAACTGCTTGAATGAAATCTTACATGTAGAATGGAATGGAAAGAAAATAATGCAGAATGGAGAAGAAAACCATCTAAATTACTTTTGCAGAAATGAAGCTAGTAGCAGAATATCAGAGACAAGAAATGGAAGAAAGAAAGAAGTAATCACATATTACCTAGACACCTCCCTGACAACGATGCAAAAAAGTGATGAGCACTAGTATTTCAACAAGAATGTTGCAACTCCAGGGGCTACCAACTTTACTTTATCAACCTAAGGTTCATACAAACTTGGAGGTGACAATATTGTATACACAAGTAAATGTGATGGGTCTTCTCTTTGTCACTGCTAAGCTAGCGATAGACCACTAATGTTTTTCAAACCAGACTTCTATGGATTTAGAAGAAGCTTGACTACCAATGAGGGAAAGAGAAATCTACTCTAAAGGAAAGCATGTCTACTGCAGTAAGGAAAAAGACTGAAATCAAATGCTAAAACACACCATTTTCTAACTAACTACTAAGAGGCTTTACTTCAAAAGAATGCTAAGTCAACATGTATGCAATCCTACTGTCCTAAGCATTTAGATTGAAACCATCAAACCTTCTACTGTTGTGCATGTAAATGAATAAAATAAATCTATTTTTCTTTTTGTCTTTTTGTTATGTGAGAGTGTGAAAGCTAATCTCTTTTGGTGATGTGGCAGGTGGCTTATGGATGATGGTGAATGGTAGAAAGGCTTGGGAGACAAGTAGGGACCATTTGCTAGCTTCCTAGAGTTTTTTTCCTCAATTATGCCTCAAAACAGGCCACTATAGGTCAACCTACATGATGTCCTAATGTGTTCTATAGGATGTCCTGAAAACCTACAAGATCCCCTGTATTTCTACATAATACAACCGAGAGAAAAAGGACGGGTGTTGAAGGTGATAGAAGGCTTAGGGAAGGCTTTTGGTGGATGGAATGAGGTAAGGGAGTGCCTAGGACCACTTCAGAACTCAAAACCAAAGTTGGGAGATGGCTGGATTTTCTCAACAAGCTTGGAGAAGTTTCCTTGTGAAATGATGAAATTGGTGAGGGTTTTAGTGAAAGAAAGGAATGATCATGGATGGATGAAGTTGTGATGAGGGTGCTAACTATGAAATCTCTCTGTACTTCTGAAACACCTGCACTGCATCATACATGGACATTTACCCAAAAATCATGCAAACAAGAAGAATTTCAATTATCTAAGGAAAACAAAATTTCATGAGCTAGTTACCTACTTCATGCATGAGGAAAACTTGCAGAATAAGATGGAACATTGATGAGATATAATGTAAGACTGAAGATAAAATAAATGATAACTAAATCCTACTCTTGCAAACTGATCAAATGCTAGCCTAAGTACAAAAAACCCTAAATTCCATGAGAAAGTAGAATTCTGTCTTTTTGGGGCTGCATAGGAGTTCTTTCCTCAAACCATGATCCCTGAAGGAAGGAGTGAGGCCAAAACCACCTACTGAATTTTTTTTTATGTTCATTTATCTCTTCTAAGCTACTACTGAAGTAAATCACAAATGGAAGAAAACTAATAAGAAAACTAGTAAGCAAACTGATCAAGTCTACACTATTTGCAATGAAATAATTCTAAAGACAATTCAACCATTAATCTATGAAATCAATCTAAGAATACAAATACAAGAAGAGGATCCTTTTTTGCTAGGGTTGGGCCCTAACCCAAGAGCTTCAGCCCTCTAATTTAACTCAGTGTTGGATCAAGGAATTGCTCATTCTCATTATCAAAACAGAAAATTACATAACAATGTCTTCCACAAGTCTTGAACTCGAAAATGATTAGTGTTTTTATAGCAAAACTTTGAATAGTAGTGAGGCTCTAGGCCTCTTTATTTATAAAACTGAATTCCCCAATGATTTCTTAATTCTAGGGAGGCTTGGCTTCCAAACTTGAGATAAACTAGCTCTTTAACTGTCACTTGCTCGACTACCTTTTGATCTCCATGACTTGGTTGCTTGTACTCCGAGCTAGTGTGATTTATGGAGGCATATTCGAATGAGGGTGAAGTCAATGAGGATGATCTTCCTCCTACAATCTCTCCTCCTTGTCTCATTCAAGTTTCAGCCCTTAATTAGCCAAAATTCCATGATTTTCTCTCACAAACCTGCAATCAATGCACATTAGTCCACTAGGCATAATATCTCACTTTGACTCATCTCATTAAACAAAATACAATCAAAATATGTAATAAATTATGAGAAGAGTTGATTTGAATAAGCTAGCAGGTGGATTAAGGTCCATATAGTTACACGAGGCTCATCAAATGTATATAACAACAAGTTACTATCATTCATTACTATATGATGCATGTGCATATGACCACACTAATTAACTAACATCTATCATACATGTAACCACAAAAGTAATAGAATTATATGCACGTATATAACCATAATGTGTATAACAACCATTAACCATCATACATGCATGCTAACATATGATACATGTACGATGATATGTTCTTACCACGAGGTTCAATGTTGCAACCTCGCTCTATTGATCTACATCTTGCTCCATCTCAGCCGACATATCAGCATCATAATGTACCAACATCAACATGATGAAAAAAAATACATAATGACCACCACTATGCATGTTTTACCTACTATGGATGCATAACCATATACTTTTAGTTGGATGGGCTAAATGGGTTAACCATAACCATATCCAGTCCAAGTGAATGGAAACCCACGCTAATACCACCCTATAATGCTCTCTTCCCACATTTATCCATTCTCACCAGCCTATCGGGGTAGACATGAGTTTAGGGCTACTATGAAATGACCCAACCTCCTAAGTTTGTTAAGGAAGTGGAATCAGCAAATTGGAACTTTATTGACCTTCCTTAGGAGCTAGAGGACACCCAGGAGCTAGACAACCAGTCCAAGTGCCCGAATCTTAAGCTGAATTGTTTTTCCATGACCTGGGCTCCCAAACACATGCATTAAAAGGCCTCCATGTGGTTGGGGGCCTCCATCTACATGCATAAGCCTACCAGGTAGCGGTTGTGACCTAAACTCTTTAGTTCAAAGGGTGTGATCCTAGATTTTGAACCTAAATTCCAAGTCAGGCTCTAGACCACTATCCATAACTCAGTGAGACTTTCCAGAATGATAAAAACATCAAGACAAAGACATTCATAGAAAACTTTGATAAAAATTTGACATAACCAGGCCTAACCATGACAGTAATTTCGTCAAACATATTGAGAACATGTAATATATAGGTCATGAATGCATATCTAAACATAGGGGTCTGATACTTATTTAAGAATCATCAAGAATGTATAATTCCCTCTTGTAATAGCTACAATAAGATTTGTTAGTTCATGCATTCAAACCATTCATCAACTAATCAAAACATGGCAAGATCCATAACTAGAACCTGTCATGAAACCATGCTTATAACCAACATATAACCAACATAATAACCATGATAGAACATCCATACATAATAACAAGCACAATCATTCATGAAATACAATAAGAAAATATATCTTATTAATATATGAAAAGTTCAACCAAGTCAAGGACTTCCACGTACCACCCGACCCTAGATTGAGCTGAACAAAATATTTCTTTCAACCAATCACCCTTGTGACATATTTCAAGCATGAATGTAGGACTCAAGAAATAAACAACCAGGGCTTCGCAAACATTAAACCACCTCTACCCTCATGCTCCCATGATCTTGAAAAAACCCATCAAGAGATCACATAAGCAACCAAAAAATAAAATAATGAGGGATTCCTGGAGATTAAACCACTTCAACCCTCAGGATACCACGACCCTGCCAAAACTGGTCAAGGGATCACTAAGCCCAAAAACAAGCATGGATGCCTAAGAATTTCTTCACCATTACCTTGAGTAATTTTCCTATCTCCACCCACCTCTCGAGGGCTTCCAAGAGATTAAAGCACCTACACCCCCAACCCTTGGGAATTTTCTAGAGACCACCTCTCTTGGTTCCAAAACCATCCGGAAATACAAAGCTCGACCAAATAGAAGAACCCCATCACACCATGGTTATTTGAAAATGGCAAGGCAGGGCTAAAATCACTGTCACACATGGAAAAATCATGCCAATGACATCAAGAGAACAAAATACACATATGTTTGTATCATGCATTCATAAACCAACTAGGAAATCACACATGCTACCTGTTACCTGCAAGTCTTCCTGCTAAAGCTGCTTGATCCAACTTTTCCTTGATTTTCCTTTTCGTTCCTTGTCCTTCCTTTGCCTTCCTTTGCTTTCTTGCTTTCTCCTCTTGGTGCTCTAAGAATGCTCTAAGTGTGCAATAGTATGAGAGAATAGATAGATCTGCAAAACTGAACTGACCAAAAGCTAGACTAACAAAACCTATGAACTAATCCTCAAAATCCTTTTTATCATTGAGGCCTATATCTTCTTCAATTTTCCTCTCATGCAAATTTGTGACCCTTCATCTCCCTTTTCTCCTATTTACCTTTATTTTCATAAATAAAATTTCAATTAATGCCTCTTTGCCTTTTCCAATGCCTTTGCCAATTTCCTTAGCCATAATAAACCAAAATGAACACCCACTAGGATGTATTTCCCAACATTCAACTTGGAATATGTGTCCCATGACCTTAATCTTATTTTGCCTTTATTAAATTTTATTACATGAACTTTTAACACGGGGTTGTTACATGGGAGAACCTATGGAGTCCCTGTATCAACTAGTAGTTGGAGTTAATCCCTTGAGAAAAAACCACTTCCTTCTTTGGAACATGACTCGGCGGTGACCATTACAAGTGACGATTGGCTACAACTTGTCCATGGTTTGGTGGGGAGTTATTGTCCCAAACTCAGTTTCCCAACTCCAGTTTCAATCCAATATAAGTTTCATCATTTGTAATACGCAACATTAAATATATATA
This sequence comes from Pinus tabuliformis, assembly GCA_031772625.1. Taxonomy (NCBI): domain Eukaryota; kingdom Viridiplantae; phylum Streptophyta; class Pinopsida; order Pinales; family Pinaceae; genus Pinus; species Pinus tabuliformis. The sequence continues at coordinate 639,437,693 of CM062810.1, forward strand.
TTTAGACTATTAAGTTGATTTTGTATTGTTTACATAAATGGCGCATGGTTCTCCTATGATTAAAAGAATGAAGTTTGGTTAATTGTTCCTTATGGCTTTGCAGTGAGACATCTATCTATGTTAGTGTTGAATGAATAAAATGACTACATCTATGTTGTTGGTGTGGAAAACACTCAGTGTAGGTATGATAATATGTTTTGGTTCCATTAACAATATTGAGCTAGGTTAATAAGTTGAATCAAGGATGACTCAAACCACAATGGGCCTATACAGGGAAACCTATGTTAACCTATGTTGGTAGCTCATTGGTACAACTGGTATAATGAGGTGTATAGACCTCACTAAAATGAATGTAATAGCACATATAATTTTTATATTAATCACCAATATCACTGAGTTGGTCATGAAGAATATGAGTCTAATTACTAATTCACTGGCCATGGTGCATGCACAGTTAGATATGTTATGTTAACGATGTATAGATAGAACGTTATAATCAAATTGGTCTTGTATGTTAAAATTGGTCCATAGACTTGTGTCGAGTAGTTTAGCCACGTGCATAGGGTTTGAAATATATGTGTGAATATATTTTTCACACACACACACACACACACACAAATATATATATATATATATATATATATATATATATATATATATATATATATATATATAAAGTGAAAACATTGTAAACAGGTTAGGCGGGACATGCCAAGTTGGTAGGTTGGGAGTCAGATGTGTATGCCTAAATGCTACATGCGAGGGGAGTTTGGCACCCAACCAAGTAGTGTGGCTAAGGAAGATTAGGCCGACCTCAGGTCAAGGGTCAGGCCCATGGTAGTCTTAAAGAAGTCAAGGTCAGGCCCTTTATTAGCCTGGGGTAAGTCAAAGGTCGGCCTATTGGGGGTCAAGGGGGGTCTTAGCCCTGAGGGCTAGGTCATAAAACCCATGCAACCACATGCCTTGATCAAGGGAAAAATCCATCCACAAATTCACGACAGGGATTGTTTTTCAAAATCGACATTATCGACTAATAGCGTGACCCCCCTATGATGTCAACTGGGAGGGGGGTAGAATTGTTGTGTATGGACAATCAAATAATTAAAGGTTGGAGGATTGTCAAATTACACCTTGAAACCATGAAGCACATTGAGATAGTGTGATCCCCCATGTGATGTTAGTGGGATGCGGGTAGTGCTATTGGATGATAGTTGTCAATCTAGTCATGTGACTTGGGTCATTAGATGGTCAAAGGCCCATATACACCACCATTATGGGTTGCGCATGGCAAAGATTCATTCACATTCAAGACTAATATCGGGAATTAGGTCCCATTAGCTGTTGGATTTGTCAGACCAGGAAATAACTCCTCAAAAAATTCAATTCATTTTATTCCTTTAGGTTGGGGTAGAATTGTTGTTTATGGAAAATGAAATAATTGAAGGGTGGAGGTTTGTGAGATTACACCTTGAAACCATGAAGCACAATTGAGATAGTGTGATCCCCCACGTGATGTTAGTGGGAGGCGGGTAGTGCTATTGGATGATAGTTGTTAATCTAGTCATGTGACTTGGGTCATTGGATGGTCAAAGGCCCATATACACCACCATTATGGGTTGCGCATGGCAAATATTCATTCACAGTCAAGACTAATATTGGGAATTAGGTCCTATTAGCCGTTGGATTTGTTAGACCAGGAAATAACTCCTCAAAACAATTCAATTCATTTTATTCCTCTAGGTTGGTCTTTATTATATACATGAGGGGGACTGTTCACTTCATCTCCCGATGACTGTTCATATCTCTTATTATTTATTTACATTGATTATATTTATTCACCCAATCCTGATGATTAGGTGTCAACATTCCCCCCCTTAATCTGAAGGGATGTTGGTGAGTCCAAGCATCATTCTGAATCTTTCAAGATTTTCTCTTCTAAGTGCTTTGGTGAAGATGTCGACAATTTGTTCATTAGTGGAACAATGATGGAGATGGATTGTTTTGGCCTCAACATGATGTCGAATTAGATGATATTTGATATTGATGTGCTTCGGTTGATCATGGAACTTTTGGTTCTTGGCCAACATTGTTGCAGAGGTATTGTCAATCATGAGTGGAGTTGATTGTACTTGTTTTACCTACAAATCTTCAAGAATTTTCTTGAGCCACACAATTTCTTTTGTTGCTTTAGCTGCTGCCACATATTCTGCTTCTGTTGTGGAATCTGTTGGAATTGATTGTTTGCGTGATCTCCAGGAGATAGCTCCTAATCCAAGACAAATAGCATATCCTGAAGTAGATACCCCAGTTTTTGTGTCTCCATCGAAGTCTGAATCAGAGTATCCAATCAAGCTGAAGTCGTCCACCCATGTATACTTGATTCCAAAGTCTTGAGTTCCCTTCAAGTACCTTAGAACTCTTTTTGCAGCAGATCAATGTCCCTCACAAGGCTTTTGCATAAACCTGGAGAGGATTCCAGCAACAAAAGAAATGTTTGGTCTGTAGTAGTTAGGTAGTTGAGACTTCCTACAAGCTGTCTATACTTTGTTGCATTCTCAAATTCGTTTCCTTCAATAGATGTGAGCTTTAAGTTTTGTTCCATTCGAGTAGTAAGAGGATTGCATTCTCTCATGCCAAATGTTGGAAATAATACTGAGAGGGGGGGTGAATCAGTATTATCAGATTAATAAAACTTTTTCAATGCTTAGAAACATATACGCTACTTCAGTTAAGTGAACCAACGTGTACACGCTACTGTGTCTAAAGAAAACAACGTATAATCAGAAAACTTATAATTTAGTTAGTTTATCTTCAGTTAAGTGCATCAGGTCATTATTCACCATATTAAGAGTAAACAGATGCAGTATAACAGAACAGATCATCACACAAAAGCCACACACATGAACACCATGATATAAGGTGGAAACCCAATGTGGGTGAAAACCACCTGCTGCAAGTCGTCTCTATCTTTCTTTAATAAGAACTTCAGTTTACAATCTTTTGTACTGGTGCAACCTTATACCAGTACGCAGGCTACAACCCACAAAAGGCTTCAACGTTCTCTCGTTCTCCAAACTTCCTTGGAAGGGAGCTCCAACCCCCTTTGCTCTTGTACTAGCTAAGATACTAGTACGTAGGTGCTGGCCTACAATCTTCTTTCCTTTAGGTACCACTTTTCATACATTTTCAGACTGGATATTCCTGAAGCGCAACATTACAATCTGAATACCACAATTCATTTAACTTTCATAGCAGATTACAAAACAACCAACAATCACTGAACCACTGAAACCCTGTCAAACCCAGTCACCAGAACACAGAGCAGACTACAGAAATCTGCAATAACAGTCAGACCCAGCTGCAACCCAAAAATCAAGCTCCAAAAGATATACGCTACTTCAATGAAGGCAACTCGCGTATACACGCGGTTTTACCTAAGACAACCTGCGTGCAGATCTAAAAATAATTTTTCATAACTTGCAGCTGTACCAGATATCAGTTATACCCAGAACATAACATTGCGTCAGTATGCAGATCGCATAATCAACCATATAAAGATAGTTCATTTCAAACCATTTGATCCCGATCACTCCTTAGATCTTGTTCTCCATCAACCGATGAGATCTCTCCTTAGCTTAGATCAAGCAATACATCATCAACCAATAACCTGCGTACTGGATCTAATACTTCATCAGATATTCAAGACGTTTCAGATACACTTGCCTAATGATTTCCTTCTCCTTATATAGCCTTAGGCCTTGTTCAATACCAAGAGCCAAAACCATAGAAATCCAATACCATCATCTTCAAAATTAGGGATCAACACGTCCGTCGAGACACCAAGGTCCAAAACCATAGGCACAACTTCCAAGGAATAACCGCCGTGGACCAAAGATAAGTTTTCCACATACACGCGCTTTTACTGAAGCCAAACTGCGTGTACACACGACTTGGTATATAGCGAACCTGCGTATACGCGACTTGGTATATAGTGAACCTGCTTGTATACGCGACTTGGTATATAGTGAACCAGCGTGTATATATTTTTCTTCATACTTGTAGACTGATCATCAATTCCTTGCTGCTATCCTTCTACACTATGATTTGTTATCAGTGTGATTTGCCATCAAGGACAACACTTGTCTCATAATGCCAACAATCTCCCCCTTTGGACTTGATGGCAACAACACCAAATCAAATCACTCTCCCCCTTTGTCATCAAGGGCAAAGGGCTGTGCTCCCCCTAAGTACATGCTGATATCTTTGCTTGGCTGTGCTGAAACATGCTTCCTCTGACTGTAGGCAAGATCTGCAAAAGATGTTCTTCAAAGGAACCAAGACTTATACACCATAAGGGACCTTCCTATTACCAAAAGACTCAATACATACATCCATACTCCCAACCAAGAGGGGATACATCAGAAACAACCAATTATATTACATCATTCATCCCAGGCATAGTGGGGAAACCAACATAGGCCGTTACATGACCTTGACACCATAAAAGAGATATCACAGAAGAGATACATGACATAGATACAACAAATCTAGACCAAGACTTATGAAAGTCACAAGCAGCATCTGATACACATCTTTTAGATCAGCAACCAAGATTTCCTTCTGAGCTCCTTCTCCTGAAACCAACAACAGTTGTGTACTAGAACCAAAAGCATCTAAATGCCAACAATGCTTTATGAGACTTTAATCTGCTCCCCCTGAACCTGTGCCTGCTGCTCCCCCTGAACCTGTGCCTGAAGCTCCCCCTGAACCTGTGCCTGAAGAATTCTGGCATACCCATCTCAGACCTTCTCCGACCGGAGTCTGCCCTTGCTGTTCAGAACTCCATATACGCGACTTCTCCTGCAGAAAACAGCGTATGCACGCGGATATGCTTTCTGCAACACGCGTACACCATACACGCGACTTTCCCACCATAAATCGGCGTATATACGCGGATATCCCTTACGTAACTTGCGTATACCAAATTTTCTGTAGAACAGACAAGCTTCAACAGCAAGATGAAGCATCAACTACTCCCAGCTTTTGTCTGAGATATTCAAAAGTTTCCCTGGGCAGTGGTTTCGTGAGAATATCAGCAACTTGTTCCTTAGAAGGAACATACTCCAACTTGACCTTCTGCTCAAGCACTTGTTCCCGAAGAAAATGGTACTTGATTGGTATGTGCTTGGTCTTTGAGTGCATGACCGGATTCTTTGAAATGCTGATTGCACTTGTATTATCACATAAGATAGAGACTGGTGAAGTGCAAGTGATTTGAAAATCCTGCAAGGTCTACATCATCCAAAGAAGTTGTGTGCAACAAGATGCCGCAGCCACATATTCTGCTTCAGCTGTAGATAAGGCAATCGAACTCTGTTTCTTGCTGAACCAAGATACTAATCTGGAGCCCATAAAGAATGCACCACCACTTGTGCTCTTCCTGTCATCCATGCTTCTTGCCCAATCTGCATCTGTATAAGCATGAAGTGTGAGATCTGTATCTCTAGGATACCATAATCCATAATTTTGTGTCCCTTGAAGATATTTGAAGATTCTCTTCACTGCCTGAAGATGAGTCTCCTTTGGATTTGCCTGAAATCTCCCAACTATTCTGACTGCATGCATGATGTCTGGTCGGGTACCTATCAAATAAAGCAAACTCCCAATCATGGATCTATAATTTGGTTGATGAACTGCTGCTGATTCATCATTTGCACTGAGGCTGCATCCTGTAACCATGGGTGTACATACTGGCTTTGAATCTTCCATGCCATACTTCTTCAAGATCTGCTTGAGGTACTTGGTTTGAGACAAGAAGATGCCTCCTTCATTTTGTTGGATTTGCAATCCAAGAAAGTATGTCAATTCTCCATGTAGTGACATTTCGAATTCTTTCTGCATAACCAAGGCAAAGTTTTGACTCATAGTCTCTTCATTGCTGCCAAAGATAATATCATCTACATAAACAACAAGTATTAGCAATTTGTTATTTTCAATTTTTATATAGAGATTGCTATCTGCTGATCCTTTTGAAAAGCCTTGTTGGTGAAGATATTTGTCCAATCGATAGTACCAAGCCCTTGGAGCTTGTTTGAGACCATAGAGAGCCTTTTTTAATTTGCATACAAGGTTTGGATCATTCCCAAGAATGAAACCATCTGGCTGCTCAATATATACTTCTTCTTCTAAGTCTCCATTCAGAAAGGCTGATTTCACGTCCATTTGAAATACCTTGAAGTTTTGAAAGCTTGAGAGAGCAAGGAACATTCGGATGGCCTCAAGTCTTGCTACAGGAGCAAAGGTCTCTTCAAAATCTATCCCTTCTTGCTGCGCATACCCTTTACAAACAAGTTTGGCCTTGTTTCTAATTACTTCTCCATTTTCATTCAATTTATTCTTGAAGACCCATTTTGTCCCTATGACATTCTTATCTTTTGGTCTAGGAACCAGTTCCCAAGTGTTGTTCTTTTCGATCTGCTCAAGTTATTCATCCATTGCTTTGACCCAACATTCATCTTTGCATGCCTCTTTCACATTTTGTGGTTCAGTGGAAGAGAGTAATGCCAAATAGCTTGAAGCTTCTGCAATTCTTCTTCTTGTTTGTATTCCTGCTTCTTTCTGCCCCACAATCTGAGATTCTGGATGATTCTTTTGAACATATCTGGATGGAGTCTTCTCTTCTATTCTTGCCTTCTCCTCTGGTTCTTCTTGAGGTTCTTCTTCTTCATCATTCTGCCTTTGAGTGTAGCCTTCATCTTCTTCAATGTCTTCATGATGAACTTGCCTAGGAATATATCCCTTCTCATCAACCACTACATCAATGCTGTCAACAATTCCGCCAAGTCTTTTATTGTAGCACTTGTATGCTTTGCTATGTGGAGAATAACCAAGAAGAATGCCTTCATCTGCTCTTGGTTCAAGTTTGCCAAGTTGCTCATCAGTATTCTTAATATAACATTTGCTCCCAAATATTTTGAAGTGCTTCACCGAAGGAGTCTCACCACTCCAGAGCTCATGAGGTGTTTGAGTGTTGTTTACTCGGACATTTGTTTTGTTAAGAATAATAACTGCAGCATGTGCAGCTTCACCCCAGAAAGTTGCGGGAGTACCTGATTCATCAAGCATAGCACGAGCCATTTGTTGGATTGTTCTGTTCATTCTTTCCACCACCCCATTTTGCTGAGGAGTTCTAGCTGTAGAGAATTCTCTTCTTATCCCATGTTCTTCACAGAAATCGAAAAATTCGTTTGAGGTAAACTCCCCACCTCTGTCAAATCTGAGGCACTTAATTTTGTGTCCTAATTCATTTTCAACCAAGGCTTTGAAGGATTTGAATTTTTCGAATGCTTCATCTTTGTGCTTCATAAGCCCTAACCAGACAAACCTGGAGAAATCGTCAATGAATAATATCAAATATTCTTCTCCTCTATGTGTCCTTTTCCTAAATGGACCGCATACATCTGTATGGACTAGCTCAAGAGGTATGCTGGCTGATCCTTCCTTCTCTGGAAAGTTAGTTCTGGTTTGCTTCCCAAACTGACAAGATTTGCATATAGTGTTGTCTGGAATTTTGATATCTGGAAGACCACGAACTGCCTGATATTTGCATGCTTTCCTTATTTGTGAAAAGCTTAGATGCCCCAACCTTCGATGCCATAGCCAGTGTTCATCATCCTTGCTCAAATAGCATTGTTGTGGTCCTTCTTCAAATATGTATAGATTATTTGGAGTCCTTCTTCCTTTGATCACTGTTTTACCTGTATCAAGATCACGAACACAACATCCATTTGATCTAAATATTACCTTTGTTCCTTGATCGCACATCTGACTGACACTCAGAAGATTATGCTTCAATCCATCAACATACAAAACATTTCCAGCTTTGACCTTCTCTTTCAATGGAGCCACACCTTTTCCTTTTATGGCTGCAGAGACATCGTTTCCAAAAGAAACTTTCTTCCCCTTTTCTAATGCGGTATATGACTCAAGCTTTTCTTTGTCCCCTGTCATATGCTTCGAACATCCGCTGTCAATGTACCATAGACTTTCTTGACCTTCTGCATAAAAGGCTATCCCACATCTTTCTGGTTGTGGTTCCTTTATTCTCCATGTTCTGACATTTGAGTTTTGCTCCTTCTGAATTGTCTTCCGGAACCTGCTCCTGCATTCAGAGTCTTCATGACCAAAGTTATTACAAATAGAGCATTCAACTTCATTTTCAAGAACCGAAAAGTTGTTATAAGTCATTTTCATGGTTTCAGTCATTCTCCCTTGCTTTTGAGCTTCTCTAGTCATGATTGTCTTGTATGCAACACATTGAGCTGCTTTGTGACCGAAGTTATGGCAAGAAAAGCATTGGCCATTAAAGAAACTTCTGCGATAATCAGATCTATCATCCAACCGATTGTAGCTTCTATTTATTCTTGGAGCAAATTGGGAAGATTTTACCTATGGCTGATTGTAGCTTCTGTTTGTCCTTAAGGCAGTTTGTCCCCAAATTTCTTGATGGTCTTTATTTGTTCTTGAGGTAAACTGTCCCTGATTCACCTGATTACTTTTATTTGGCCTTTGCTCGCTTTTCCTTGCTGCATCAAGATAAATTTTAGAGGTAGAGGCTTGAGATGTTTCTCCATTATATCCAAGACCTGTCTTGATCAGAGGAGATCGCTGCACATTGATAATCTCATCCAAGGTTTCAGATCCTTTAACAAATTTAAGATTAATAGCTTTTGTTTTCTCAATCTCTTTTCTAAGACCAACGATTTCACCTTCTAGTTTTTCAAGATGTTTTTCCTTTTCATCAATTTGATATTGTAGAGTATCAATGATCATATTCTTTTCTTCTATACATCTCGTGAGTCTAGTAATTTCATCATAAAGGTTATCCACATCTATAGCATCCATATAATCATCATCTTCAAATGCCATTAACAACTTATATTCATTACCTCGTTCATCTTCATCACTATTCGATAGACCATCACTATCTTCATGAGTGTAGTAGCTTTTCTTATTTGCACTCTGTTTCTTGTTCCATCTAGCAGGTTCCTTTCCTTTATCCTTATAAGGACATTTTGCAGCATAATGACCTACTCTTCCACAAGCAAAGCATTTAAAAGGTAACTTACCTCTGAACCTTCCAGAACCCCTTTGAAGATTTCTGACAAAATTTGATTCTTCTTCCTCTTCTTCTGGGACGTGGCTTGCTTCATAATAATCTTCTTTGCCTGATGCCTTGAAAGCAGCTTCTCTTCTGTCTGATGGACCTCCCTTTCTCATTTCATAAGCAGTTAGAATTCCATGTAGTTGAGACATAGTAAGAATTCGTAGATTTTCCTTTTCTTCTATTGCAGATACTTTAGATTCAAACTTGGGGGACAATGATCTTAGAACCTTTTCAACCACTATAGCCTCTTTTATTTCTTCACCCAAATTTTTCATACAGTTAACAATCTCATCTACCCGAAGAAAATAGTTAGCCACACTTTCATCATTATACATCTTGAGAGTCTCATACTGAATCCTAAGAGTTTGAAGTTTAGCACGCTTTACCTGTTCATCTCCTTCATAGCTCGTGACAATTTTGTCCCATATCTCTTTTGCGGATTTGTAGTGCATTACCTTCATGAATTCCGTTTGGGATATACATCCTAATAGGGTACTGACTGCTTTCGCATTTGTTTCATACTTCTTTTTCTCAGCTGCATCTGTAGGAGTAGCTGAAGGAAAAGCGTAGCCTGTTTCTACGATGTCCCAAACTTCTATACCAAGAGATTGAAGGTAGGCAGTAACTCTTACCTTCCAATAATTGAAGTTTGTCCCATCAAAAACCGGTGGCCTGATTGATGCTTCTCTCTCGTAGTTGCTCATGATGAACGATCTACCTTCAAGCGATCAAGCTTCTCTGAAGGACCTGCTCTGATACCAATTGTTGGAAATAATACTAAGAGGGGGGGGTGAATCAGTATTATCAGATTAATAAAACTTTTTCAATGCTCAGAAACATATACGCTACTTCAGTTAAGTGAACCAGCGTGTACACGCTACTGTGTCTAAAGAAAACAGCGTATAATCAGAAAACTTATAATTCAGTTAGTTTATCTTCAGTTAAGTGCATCAGGTCATTATTCACCATATTAAGAGTAAACAGATGCAGTATAACAGAACAGATCATCACACAAAAGCCACACACATGAACACCATGATATAAGGTGGAAACCCAATGTGGGTGAAAACCACCTGCTGCAAGTCGTCTCTATCTTTCTTTAATAAGAACTTCAGTTTACAATCTTTTGTACTGGTGCAGCCTTATACCAGTACGCAGGCTACAACCTGCAAAAGGCTTCAACCTTCTCTCGTTCTCCAAACTTCATTGGAAGGGAGCTCCAACCCCCTTTGCTCTTGTACTAGCTAAGATACTAGTACGTAGGTGCTGGCCTACAATATTCTTTCCTTCAGGTACCACTTTTCATACATTTTCAGACTGGATATTCCTGAAGCACAACATTACAATCTGAATACCACAATTCATTCAACTTTCATAGTAGATTACAAAACAACCAACAATCACTGAACCACTGAAACCCTGTCAAACCCAGTCACCAGAACACAGAGCAGACTACAGAACTCTGCAATAACAGTCAGACCCAGCTGCAACCCAAAAATCAAGCTCCAAAAGATATACGCTACTTCAATGAAGGCAACCCGCGTATACACGCGGTTTTACCGAAGACAACCTGCGTGCAGATCTAAAAAGAATTTTTCATAACTTGCAGCTGTACCAGATATCAGTTATACCTAGAACATAACATTGCGTCAGTATGCAGATCACATAATCAACCATACAAAGATAGTTCATTTCAAACCATTTGATCCCGATCACTCCTTAGATCTTGTTCTCCATCAACCGATGAGATCTCTCCTTAGCTCAGATCAAGCAATACATCATCAACCAATAACCTGCGTACTGGATCTAATACTTCATCAGATATTCAAGACTTTTCAGATACACTTGCCTAATGATTTCCTTCTCCTTATATAGCCTTAGGCCTTGTTCAATACCAAGAGCCAAAACCATAGAAATCCAATACCATCATCTTCAAAACTAGGGATCAACACGTCCGTCGAGACACCAAGGTCCAAAACCATAGGCACAACTTCCAAGGAATAACCGTCGTGGACCAAAGATAAGTTTTCCACATACACGCGCTTTTACTGAAGCCAAATTGCGTGTACACGCGACTTGGTATATAGCGAACCTGCGTATACACGACTTGGTATATAGTGAACCTGCTTGTATACGCGACCTGGTATATAGTGAACCAGCGTGTATATATTTTTCTTCATACTTGTAGACTGATCATCAATTCCTTGCTACTATCCTTCTACACTATGATTTGTTATCAGTGTGATTTGCCATCAAGGACAACACTTGTCTCTTAATGCCAACACCAAACCTATTCAACAGATCTCCAATGTACTTCTTTTGAGAAAGAAATATGGACTTCGGATGTTGAGTTACTTTAATACCAAGATAGTAATGAACATAGCCCAAATCAGTCATTTCAAAAATTTTCCCCAATTCCTTCTTTATGGATGCAATGTAGCTTTCATTGTTCCCTGCCATCAAAAGATCATCTACATATACCACAAGATATACAACTTTTTTCCCAAGTTTCTTGACAAATAAAGTTGCATCATCAAGATCATAATGTTTGAAATTAAGTTTCAGAAGATGCTCAGTTAGTTTTTCATACCAGGCTCGCGGTGCTTATTTAAGGCCATACAAGGAATTCACAAGTTTGCATACTTTATGTTCATGTCCTTTCATAGCAAATCTTTCAGCTAGGACATAAAAACATTCTCTTTTAGATCTTCATTCAAGAAAGCAGTTTTTACATCCATTTGATGGACTTTCCAATCGTTCTGAGCTGCTAGGGAAAAGAGTGTCCGGATGGTAGCCCATTTTGCTGTGGGGGAAAAAACCTCCTCATAATCGACTCCTTCCTTTTGTGCAAAACCTTTTGCCACAATCCTAGCTTTGTGCTTGTCAAGTGAGCCATCAGCTTTATACTTTTTCTTGTAGACCCACTTGCAGCCAATTGGTTTGGTTCCTAATGGAGGATCAACCAACTTCGAAGTGCCGTTCTTTATGAGAGCATCATACTCCTTTTGCATCGCTTCTTTCCATTCATCATGAGAAGTAGCTTCTTTGAAGGAAGTTGGTTCAAAATCTGTAGACAAGTTCAATTCACAATCATAAGAAACATCCATATCAACAAGTGAATTAGAGTCATCTACATCACCTCCATTTTGTTGGTTTGACTTTCTAGTTCCTTTCTTTCCAACCTCATCAGGATGAACAGTTTCAAGTGTCTTTATCAGCCACTTTGGGAGACCTTTCTTAGGGGGTCCAGGCTGCTCCATTGATTGAGTTGGGACTGAATCACGATTGATTCTCCCAATTCTATCAGTCACATCACTTAAAGCATCATCCGTTGTTGGAGTTTCATGCAGGGGAGAAAGTTCTTTAGAAGAAGATTCCACATGTTGATCTAGTATAGGAATCTCCCCTTCAAGATGTGGAATCTGATTATGAAATTATTGAAATGATTTTGCATTTGCGAATCTATCCAAGTGATCAATTTGCCGCTCAACAACATTGTCAGTTTTGGATGATTAAAGAAAAATTACATCTCTAGATACAACAAACTTTTTATTGACTTCATCATAGAGATGGTATGCTTTGGAGGTGTTTGAATACCCTAGGAAGATACACTTACAACTTCTTGCAAGAAGTTTTTTCTATGTACCTTTGGTATCAAGGCATACCAAATGGAACCAAAGACCCTGAGATGCTTTACCGAAGGAACATGTCCATACCACATTTCATATGGAGTCTTGTTTCTAATAGAATTAGATGGATATCTATTCTTTATATATGTAGCACATAGAATAGCATCAGCCCAAAACATTATCTTTACATTTTTGAAGAAGAGCATGGATTGTACCATATCTAAGATTGTGCTATTCATTCTTTCAGCTACACCATTCTGTTGGGGATTATAAGGCACAATTGTTTGATGTTTGATCCCATGTTGGTGTAGATAGTTTTCAAATTCATTTGATGTGTATTATTTTCCATTATTAGTGTGAATATACCCAATATGAGATTGTGCATCATTTGCAATCCATTTATGAAAGTTCTTGAATGTTTGAAAAGCATCATATTTGTTCTTCAATAAATAAACCCAACACATTTTGATGTAGTCATCAATAAATGTCATCATATATTTATTTCCATTTGTAGAAGGAATAGGCATTGGACCACATAAATTTGAATGAATAAGTTCAATTTTTCTATGTGCTCTTGGATGTGAATCATGAAAAGACTGTTTGCTATGCTTTCCTAGAATGCAAGCATCACATTACTTAAATTTCCTAGGAATTGTAGGCAAACTAGAAACACCATTTTTCTTCAACAAGCGGAGGCTATCATAGTTCAAATGTCCAAGTCTAGCATGCCATTATAAAATTGATGGAAGTGTACCTTCTTCATGATGAGAATTGTATGAGAAATGTTGTGCACGAGCAGAGGTACCTTGCAGCTTAAGAAGCCTTTCTTCTTATATTCCCCTAATGAAAAGTGAGTGATCATATGCTTTTCTCACCTCAAGCTTGCCATAAAACATATGAATGGAGTGACCTTGTTAGAAAATTTGGACCAAGGAAGCAAGTTTCTCTTCAGCTGTGGGAGATATAGAACATGATGCAAAAGAACGTCTAGAAGACCAGGCAATTTAAGCCTGATTGTGCCAAGCCCCGATGGCTTGATTTTTGATTGGTCTGCAAAGTATACTACTCCATCAACATTGTTAGTAAATTATTCAAAAAAACATTTTCTATGAGTCATGTGGCAAGTTGCTCCTGAATTAAGCAACCAATCATTTTTCCAAGAAGCAAGTGAAGTATTAAATAAATCTTCATTTACTCCAATATTACATTGTGCCACAACATAGTGAGTGGATTCAGGTGCTTTACCTTTGTCTGTGTCATTAGTTTTACCTTTCCGTTGGTTTCTTTGCTGCTCAATTTTGTCCCATGGTAACTTTCATGTAGAGGCATCATGTGATCCATTTCTTTTGTAGTGTATGCAGTGCAAATCTGCATTTTCTCCTTGAGAGTGTCTGCCCCCTTGCCTCTGAAATATCTTCCTCTTCCTCTTCGACCACCTCTTCCTCTTGAAGAATCTTGAGCAGGATACTTTTCTTTATGAGCAAGGCACACAACCTCTTCAAAAGATTCAGGGCCTGTCTTCTTTCCAAAAGATTTCTCTCTTTTAGTAATTTTTTTCACAAGAGAGTCAAAGGTAATGTCTTTAAGATTTTCGTTTGCTTGCAATGACTCAAGATAATTGGAGTAAGTAGGATAAAGTGCCTTGAGAAAAGCCATAAAAGGAATATCCAATTCAACCTTAGTGGTTTTGCTATCATGCATTATAGACTTTACTTCAGATGCAAGAGCATGAGGATCATTATTTTGCAATTCAAGAGTGAAGAGTTTAATCATGAGTTGAGCAACTTCAAGTGCAGAATGTGAGTCATAGAGTTCTTCTTTATTTTGTAAGTATTCGAAAGCAGTTGAAAATGGCGTAATATGGCGACTTACCTCTTCACTTACAGATGCTGCAATTAATGTGTAGGCTTCACTGTTCTTGTTTTCCCATATGGCGAGCTCTTTGCCTGAGGTAGGTTGTTCTGGCTTTTTATCTCCGTCTCCAATGCACACACCTTTCCAAAACTCATTGAAAATGAGGGTGTGTTTTATCATTCAAGACCACTCAGGATAGTTCTCTTTGCCAATGAGAACTATTCCCACAATGGATATGATTGAATGCATACTGTAAAAAAAACTTCTGCTGCAAAATTTCACTCTTAATGGGAAAAAAATATAATTCTGATATGATTGGACAACAAATTCAACTGGATAGCAAATGTCAATACCCAAGACTATGTATTAAGGCAGTGTAAATACAATAGACTTCATACGTTCTTGAAAAACCAAAGCATATAATTTAAATGGGCTCTTCCCACTTATTCAATGCCAACGCAAATGTGGAGAGCATCATTTTTGTTTTTTTTTTTAAATGGTTTTCCAACACATAATATAAAGCACCACAATCATATTGCATCACCTCACCATATGTATCAACATTTTTTGGTAATACGCACTATTCAAAACTTATATCAGCTCCTTTTTTTTTAATTCATTAATCACCCAACGCATCCCTTCAAAAAAAATTCAACACACATCGGCAACATGTCTGCGACAGAATTTGATTTCAACCATTTGATTTCATATCATATGGCCTTTGAAAAAGGTCTCAACTCACATAGACATCATAGGGCAATGTTACACTAAAATTTGTCACCATGATTATTTGCAATCAGTATGGTTCCATCAATAACCATACTGTCCTCCTTGGCAAGTCTTATACCTCTACTCCTCATGTCAAACTCCAAAAAAGAGAGAAAGCCTTTAAAAAATCAATATAACTCTGGTTCCTCACTTTCTCTTGCTCTTACCTGCGGGCCCGCACCTCAAGTACATAATACCTGCGTACTTGTACGCTCTGTCTGTAAAGGGGTGGGTGCGTACCCCTGTAAAAGTCAAAAGGTGCAAGTTTTACTTCAAAAAACTTACTTGCGGTCGATTCTAGAGCATTCTAGAGGATGGTTTGACATGGATTGAGTGCCTCCAGATGGTTCATGCATCCCAATGAAAGAGGAACTTATCCCATGAAGAAGGGAGCTATCCCTTTGAAAGAGGGGCTTATCCCATTGATGGTGGACCTATTTAACTTCCTCCAAAGCATTATAAATACAGGCATTGGGCCAGAGGCAAGGGAGGTTGAAAGTTGAACATTCCTAAGGGTAGATGCTGCTGAAATTAGGACTCCCTTATAGAGCTTGAGAGGAGAGATCACATTCCTTTCTTAACTTCATTTGGAAGTGGGTGAGCTGATCAAAGTAGAGGAGAACTCTTGCTGGACCCTCGGAGGAACCTGCACAACACCAAGGCATTGGTTGTAAGGTTTCTTTTGTTTCCAATTAATACAATTAAGTTCATTTTTCTCAACAAGTTGTTATATATAATTTGTTTCATAAGCTCCTTGGTCTTTATGATTAATATATTTTATTATGTGAGTTATTCAGGTGCTATGTAATCGTTTGCTTGTTTGTGTATGCAGGCTTCAAGGAGAGGAGCTCATCTGGATCGAAGAGGCTTGGCCGCTACAAACAGCGTTGGACTAAAGGTAAGCCTTAAACACCTGGTTTCTTTTATTTTAAATGCATATTTAGGGAAAGATAGTGCTTGCTTGTTTTGTTTGTCACTAGAAACGCCTTAGTTTCTAGGGAGGTCGGTTTTGTCCGCAAAATTGACTCTTTCCGCATGACAAAATGGCGACTCCACTGGGGATCGAACCCAGAATCTCTAGTTTCTCAGACTCCACGCAAGGTCCCTGAAGGCAGGGTGCGTGCCCTTGACATTTTTCCAACTGAGAAAATGTCGGGGTACGCGGGTCCCTACTGTGGCGCCTGCGTACCTCGAGAGGCGGTTTTTGAAACCCTAAAACCTCCCAAAAATGAAATCTCAGGCCTAAAAAAGAATTCTAAATGGATGCAATTGAAGAGGATGATGTTGTAGATTACCTGGAAGAGACGGTGTTCGATTTCGACCGTCGGATTCTCCGCAATGTCCACGGGAAGTTTCTTGCCAAAAGCCGTTTTTCTCTCCTCAAATAGTAAAATGGTAAAAATGAATTGGTAAAAGCCCTTTTTATAGGTTTTTTGGGTAAATAAATGGTAAATTTGTTTATTTTTCACCATGAAAAGGTATTTTTCAAAGTATTTTTATCTATCTTCAACAGGTATGAGAAATGTGTTGGTTTTTGTGCAGGATAAAGGATTTTCAGTGAAAATTGTCATTTTTACAAACAAAAACATCAGAGTCATCTTTAAGCTCTTTTCTGACTCCTAAAATGTGAAAAGATTGCCGAGTTTTCCTTTTAGCTTGTTAAAACAGGATTAAAAAGACGATCCTCTTATAGCCCTTTTTTGACCGTAAAAACATGAAAAGATTGTCGGATTTTTGTCATTTCAAATTCGATATTGGAAATAAAACGACGTGTCCTTGATCGCTTTCTACTTTTCAGATCAGAGACACTAATCATGAAAGTACTCCTTGGTCGTAAAGATCAAGCGGTTCTCTCAAGTATTATTTTATACTTTTTCGGGCTTGGGAGACACAAATTTACGAAAAAGGTCAACCCTGGAGTCTTCTTAAGTTTTTCAGACTCTCTAAAATTGAAAAACTTCACTATACTTGAAAAATTGACAAAGTTTTTCAGACTCCTATACTGGACTCGTTAAAATTTCACAGTAAAGGACCTGTTCGATTACAAACAGGAACGGACCACTCCTTCTTAGGGTTCGAATCTAAACTAAGTTGGACTCATCCGAAGGATGAGCTTATAATCAAGCAAATGTTATCCTCCTCAAGCTTGTAAAAAATAAAGAGGTACTTGCCAGAAATGGTGGGGGAAAAGAGAGGAAAATGAGCCTATTTGTTATACTTTGTCTTGGAAAAACCTTATCACCACTCTTGAACACGACACTTTTCATTCACTTGGGTTGGGAAATCCTTTGCCTAATAGTTGATCAAACCACATTGAAAGTCTTCAGCCGGTTTCCGGGTATTAACTTTGGGACAATTGTCACCAAACCATCTGTAGTGTCATTATGTGTTCAAGAGGAATCTTGCAAATAAACCATTCATCTGCAAAATATCTGTCATCCATCTTGACCATCCCTGAGTCAGTCCTTACAGCTACATTTCTTCAACTTGATCTATGATTTCGTGTTGTGGGCTTGCCTGCAACGGATCGCTTTCTATCGACTTCAGTTCATTATCTAGAAATATGATCTAGAAATCATTAGTACCTTGGGATCTGCATGCCTCAATGGCAGGTTTCTTGCCTTTGACGACAGGTTACATCAATGACCTTCGATCAAGGGATTCTGTGACATGTTCGACATCAACACATTCATTCACATCTCATGGATTATACTGGGTACATTGAGAGCCATTGACATCACTGGTGGTCTCTCTCACACTTGTTAACCTTTTACATCATTGACTAGTAATCAAGTGGTTTCTACCATGTTCGACATCAACTCATTCATTTGCATGGATAGAATCGTACTATTTCGGGAAGCAGAAATGAAGACCCTGGATCTAGTTTCCGCCATCCAGGCTGCGAGGAGTTTTGTATTCATTATATAGTAGACTAATTATAAACAGATGGCTGCATCCATACTATGTCTACATGTGTCTATGATTATGATGTATTGCGAAATCATTCCTATATCAGAGCAGTAGTTAGTTTGTTAGTTAAGTTTTTGATCTGAGTATGGGAATGCCTACCTCAGCAATGATATGATCTCATATATGTATTTTGTGTTGAATATTTGCAGGTTCCGACTGGGCTCTCCACAAGATAATCCTTGAAATGATAAAGTGCTTCACCCTTCCTAGATGATATAAAACCCTAATCTACTACAGACCTCGCACTTTAGGGGGCAATTTGTTACACTAAAATTTGTCACCATGACTATTTGCAGTCAGTATGGCTCCATCAATAACCATACTGTCCTCCTTGGCAAGTCTTATACCTCTGCTCCTCATGTCAAACTCCAAAAAAGAGAGAAAGCCTTTAAAAAATCAATATAACTCTGGTTCCGCACTTTCTCTTGCTCTTACCTGCGGGCCCGCACCTCAAGTACATAATACCTGCATACTTGTACGCTCTGTCTGTAAAGGGGTGGGTGCGTACCCCTGTAAAAGTCAAAAGGCACAAATTTTACTTCAAAAAACTTACTTGCGGTCGATTCTAGAGCATTCTAGAGGATGGTTTGACGTGGATTGAGCGCCTCCAGATGGTTCATGCATCCCAATGAAAGAGGAACTTATCCCATGAAGAGGGGAGCTATCCCTTTGAAAGAGGGGCTTATCCCATTGATGGTGGACCTGTTTAACTTCCTCCAAAGCATTATAAATACAGGCATTGGGCCACAGGCAAGGGAGTTTGAAAGCTGAACATTCCTAAGGGTAGATGCTGCTGAAATTAGGACTCCCTTATAGAGCTTGAGAGGAGAGATCACATTCCTTTCTTAGCTTCATTTGGAAGTGGGTGAGCTGATCAAAGTAGAGGAGAACTCTTGCTGGACCCTGGGAGGGACCTACACAACACCAAGGCATTGGTTGTAAGGTTTCTTTTGTTTCCAATTAATACAATTAAGTTCATTTTTCTCAACAAGTTGTTATATATAATTTGTTTCATAAACGCCTTGGTCTTTATGATGAATATGTTTTATTATATGAGTTATTCAGGTGTTATGTAATCGTTTGCTTGTTTGTGTATGCAGGCTTCAAGGAGAGGAGCTCATCTAGATTGAAGTGGCTTGGCCGCTACAAACAACGTTGGACTAAAGGTAAGCCTTAAGCACCTGGTTGCTTTTATTTTAAATGCATATTTAGGGAAAGATAGTGCTTGATTGTTTTTTTTGTCACTAGAAACGCCTTAGTTTCTAGGGAGGTCGGTTTTGTCCGCAAAATTGACTCTTTCCGCATGACAGACAACATTCAGCTTTCCATGCTTTACAGTAAGGTTACAGTCTTAAAAAAAAATGAGGATTACACATACTAGATAGCGGTATTATCGTTCAGCGGAGCAACAAACTACATAGGCAACAGTACAGTTGATAAGGGCAACATAGGTCCATGGACCCATGTTGCCCCCAAATTTCCCAAAAAATGTCGTTTAGGGCCTCAAAACGGCTCCGGAAGTTTAGGACCCGAAAAAATGCTAAAAATAGTAAATTGTGCTACAATTTAGGAACTGAAAAACTAAAAGAGACAGTTGTGGGGGTCCAAATGGGATAGATGGGTGGCCACCAACATCCACCTGGATCATTCCTCCCCCCTTAGGAAGTAATGGTCCCCATTGCGTTGAGTTCCTCCCTGAGATGAGGAAGCTTTTACTGAGTTAGGTCTCTGGTGAGCTGTCCTGCAATCTCTGATGTGTCCAGAAATGGTGGGAAGCATGGTCGAAGATGGTCCACATTGAACAGTCGGTGCAAGCCAAGGAATGGAGGAATGTTGTGCTTCAAAGCATTGTTGCCCGTAGCCTTGGTACTGGTGTAAGGACCATGTCCGAGTGGTCTAAGTTTCTGATGGGTTCTGCTAAGGAGTTCTCTCAACAGATGTAACCAAAATTCGTTGCCCAGCTGAAACTTGTGTGGTACCCTTGTGGGTGAGGATAAGTTGTTCTTTTGTTCTGTCATGATCGTATCCCTTTGCTGCTGCTGCTGCATGGAGGAACCATTTGCGGGGATCATGGATGTAGCAATGATCTTCCCCTTACTTTGGGAGCGAACCAGACAGAAAATAAATTTCCTAGTCTATGATATGAGCTTGCTTCCTTTCTTGGCAGTGATCAAAGAGGTGGCGGTAGGTGGGACTACCTCCGATATCCTGTATAATGAATTATCCAAAGAAATAATTATAGCGTGAGGCCTTGACTCATACACAGCATGTTGCCTCCACAAGTATGGCTGGCCTAATAAAACATCACACACATCCAGAGGTGTAACATAACACAATACCTCATCTGTGAAAGGCTTGATGCTGTAGAGAAGGCGAAACTGTTAGCGAACTTTGAGATCTCGTCCTTCGTGAAGCCACCCGATACTATACGGCTGTGGGTGTGGTGTAGTCAGTAGACCCAACCGCTTCACGACCTCTGTTGAAATAAGGTTATTTTGGCTGCCACTGTTGACAATGAATTGCAACAACAAACCCTTCACCCACATCTGTGAGTGGAAAAGACGCTCCCCTTCCTCTGGATTTTTGGGCTCATTCTTCTGGATCTTGGCAGTGGCAACAGTGGCGCTGGGATCCGTATCAATGATCTGCTTCCCTTTTCCATTCCCCTTGTTGGGTTCTGGCTCAGGGTTGGAATATGCATCTGTTTCTGAAGCCTTAAACTCGGCCACCAGTGTCTGCTTGGTCTGACACTCACTTGTGTTATGAGTGGGACTCTTGTGGAACTCACACCACTTTCCTCTGTCCTTCTTGGACTTCATGGTGTTGTTATTTTCTTGCGGCTTCAACGGGTTGTCTTGGGTCACCCCGCCTTGGCTTTGTCCTTTGGGCTTTGGATTTGCATACCCAAAGTATCGCTTCTTCTGTTTGAACTTTTGCTCGATTTTGACAGCGTATCGGTATGCTGTGCCGAGTGAGGAGATGTTCAAGAACTCCATCTCTTCCTGGATGCATCTGTGTAGGCAGCCGCGGTATTTGAGTATTAGATGCAGCTCAGAATCTTTGATACCCAATTGTGTACGAAGGGTATGAAAAATGTTGGTGAACTCAGGCACATCTTGGTCCCGTCCCTGTCGCAGTGTGGTCCATTTGATGTATTTGTCCTCATAGATTTTGATAGGGTAGTATTGCTCTTTGATGGCATCCTGGAAGTCATTCCAAGTGGGTGTGGTTGAAAACAGTGAGCCTGTACTTTCATCCTTCTATTCGCAGTAGGTTTCCCACCAGTCCTTGACGTGGGGGGCTGCTTTGAGAAGAGTGAAAACAATCTTTTCCCGACTTGAAAATTCATGAACAGAAAAACACCCTTCTAGCAAATTTAACCATTTATCTACGGAATCTGCGTCTATTTGACCCTCGAATATGGGGATTTCAAAATTAACTTATACCTTAAAGGTTGTGGCATTTCCAGAGTAGCTGTTGGAAGCCAATGCGTCACTTCTCGGTAGTCGCTGAAGGATCTGGGCAAAGTTGTCAATCATCGCGTTCTGTTGTCACTAGAGGGCTTCTTCGAGCAAGATTTTGATAGGATCTCCTGCTCCCTCGTCTTTCTTCTCATCCGCCATGGAAGGCCATTAGGATTTTCGAGGCTGTTCTTGCAAAGGTTCAACCAGTTCAAGCCCTAACTCCTTATATCCCGACCTCGTTGGGGACATGCAAAGAAAAATAGAGAAAAAGCAGACCACTTTGATACCACTGATCTAGATTTAAACAAGAACGCAACAAATTACAGAGATAACCATGTACACAAAGATGCAGTGGAAATAATACTTCATTTCATTAATGTAAAATACTGAAATATGCTTACAAACAGTAATGGAAATAAATCAGCTAGGGCGATGGTAGCTTATCTCTGAGAAGAGATGTGGTGGCTACATGCCTCTGAACTTTTCTGAACTGTGTTACAATGAGGCTCGAAGGCCTATTTATTATTGAGAAACAATGGAAAACCCTTCACATCCCAAAACCTAACCCTAGAAGATGAAACACCAAATTGTGGGCCCCGTTTGGGTAAATTGGTACATCAATTTCTCGGGGTCGTAACTTTGGCATACGATCTCCGTTTGATGCGTACGATAGCTCAT
The DNA here is from genome assembly GCA_031772625.1 of Pinus tabuliformis. Classification (NCBI taxonomy): domain Eukaryota; kingdom Viridiplantae; phylum Streptophyta; class Pinopsida; order Pinales; family Pinaceae; genus Pinus; species Pinus tabuliformis. Next base: position 639,460,222 of record CM062810.1, read on the forward strand.
TAGAAATATCTATCCAAGAACTACTACTTTGGGAAGGGAAAAATTGGTCCATGGACCCATGTTTCCCCTAGATTTCCTAAATAACGTCGTTTAGGGCCTCAAAACGGCTCCGGAAGTTCAGGACCCGAAAAACTGCTAAAAATAGCAAACTGTGCTACAATTTAGGAACTGAAAAACTAAAAGAGGTAGTTGTGGGGGTCCAAATGGGATAGGTGGGTGGCCACCAACATCCACATGGATCAATAGTTCTCCAGTGTAGCAACAGATTACACGGACAACCTCCATCGCACAAACCTTTAACGAGAATCAATCATTGGATGACCTTCAATAGAGTCTATGACATATGTGATTTAACTTGTAAAAAAATCCAATATAAAGGATTCAATTTAATGCACCAGAACTGTATGCATTCAACAGACACCATTGTATGGAACTCTTTGTATTCCTTGTGTGGAGTATAGAGAGACTGCACAAAGTATGAGTCAATGCACCCAGAGCGAAACTCCAAGTTTCATAGAGGAACAAAGGACAAAGCAGGGAGCAGAAAAATAACAATCGTTTCAAGGATAAAATGGAGGCCATCAGCGTTCCAACTGTTCACTGCACCTGTTCAATGCTCCGTAATCTTTTACACAGATATGGAGGCCAGCAGCGTGGAGAGAGCAGTGTATGGACTATGTTAGAGGAGCGTGGGAGGTTACAAAAATTGGAAGAAGAATGCAGGACAAAATGACAAATTTCTAAAGAAATAACAGAAGGGAGTTACAATGGCAGACTGGAATGCCAAAAATGGCGCTGACTCTGATACCGTGTCAGACTAGGCAGTAACTCCTCAAAACAATTCAATTCATTTTATTCCTTTAGGTTGGTCTTTATTATATACATGAGGGAGACTGTTCACTTCATCTCTCGATGGTTGTTCATATCTCTTATTATTTATTTACATTGATTATATTTATTCACCCAATCCTGATGATTAGGTGTCAATAGGATTAAACGAATTAAAGTTGTTCGTTGGATCTCCATGGGGAATGCCATGGTTGTTAGTCATTATTTGTGTCGACTGATTGGCTCCATCAAGTAGTGTAGGGCCACAAATACAAATATCAATATCTATATGTGTGTGTGTGTGGGTGTGTGTGTGTGTGTGTGTGTGTGTGTAATGTTACAGCGGTGTGCAATTGAACCAACACCATTGATCACATCAATTTAATGTGGGCAGTTTATGGCAAACGAGCAGGCTCGAAAGTCGGTATTTAGGAAATTCAATAGTTGGGATGACCTCCACATCAGGGGCTGAGCCCTTTTTGTGAAGTTTAACATGTTGCAAAGTTGGGGAATCAACCAATCTCTAATTACTTGGAGGAGTGTGCCTATCCCCATGGAATGGCCACAATGGTGGAGATGGAACACCAGGGTACCACCTAGATTATGGAGTGCATGCCATGTGGGAGAGTGACATGGCAGTATAGCGGCATGCCACATGGAAGTTGAAGAAAGGTGTCATCGTTGAAATTAATAAAAATTTAAAGGGACATAATTTATAATTCTGGAGGCCAAATTGGGAAAAATCTATATCACTAGAAATTTCTCGTCGAGATAAGTACGATTATGTCATCAAAATTGAGTTCCGAAAAATCATAGGAAAGTCTATTGTTTTTTTTTATCTCAATTCTCTAACTATACCTGGGAATTTGGCTTAGCATAGTGAACACATCCCTGAGGGTAAGGTGGTGTGTTTACAGAGTGGTATTAGAGCATCTGGGTTCAACACTAGGACTAGATGGGCTCTATCATGGGAAAAATAAAGGGTATGTTCTTCCAAGCCTTGGGAATAAGCTAGTGCTTTGTTACAAGGTTAACAGAGCAAAGGGGTTTCACATTGAATTTTAGAAAATAGATAAAACAAATGTTTAGGTGTTAAAATTTGGTTTGTGATTAATCATGGTGTGAACTAACATAGTAGTAAGTCCAATCATTGGATCGAGCTTGACTTTTGGAGATTAGAGGAGGCTTGAAGCATTGTAACATGTGCTAGAACCTGGTTATCAAGTATATTGATTTATGTGTGTCGTTGATGAGCTTTATTGTGTTATTCCATACAAATGGTGCTAATTCTTTAATCTTGGACCTAGGATGGAGCTCTAGCTAAATGTGGATATGACTACATGCTATTTATAGCATTTGATTGTGATTTGTATGTTGATTGTGAATTTTATGTTGTTTATGGAATTTGATTATAAAATTGCATGTGGATTGCAATAATGTTGTTAGCCTGATTGTTTGAGGGATAACAATGCATGCAGTTAGTATTTAAGCACCTTGAAGGCTAGGACAACTTATTGTTGTGATCTTCGATGCTTTTCATTTCTTTAATTTTTGCAGAGCTAACTACATGGTTTCATGCATGATTGTTTAAGTGGTATATTCTTACACATTCTGGATGAATGTGCATGTGCATGTTTATGTGATATGAGGGGTTGGGGAAATCCCCATGTTGTATGTATTGCATAGCATAACTTACCTCTCTCTCTCTATATATGTGTGTGTAAAAATGAAGGACGTGCAAAATTTTTAAAACCTATGGGAATCAAGTCAAGTTTGGGAATTATTTATTTTAATGTTTATGTGCTATGATTTTCATTTCATTAGCCTCATGAATTTTTTATTGCCTTGATTGATGATTTTCGCATGGCCATGATATTTTATTTCGAATTTGTATGATTGTTATTGCTAATTCCATTCTTGTGTTGTTTCACTTTGTTTTCTTTTTGAATGTGCCTTGCAACTTTCATGCTTTGGATATTAGGAAAAACTCATTGAATGTGGAAGAAAAGCCACACAGCTCTGGTATGAGCGTCGAGGAGGCCCAATGCATAAACAAAGAGAACAAACAAAAATAAATAAAAATGGAAAGGTTGGGTTTGGGTGATGGGTCAGAAAATACCATTGTTGGTGTGCATTGGAGCATGGCTATAAAACTTGATAGCAAGCTAGAGCAAAATCATGTACAGATTGGAAACTATTTGTGTGAATGAAAAAAACACTACAGAGAGTTCTCAAAAAATCTTTGGTTTTATTTGACATATGTTAATGCATTCCCTACTTAAAAAAATAAAATAAAAGTGGAAAGTTTCCTAAAACTTAAAAAATGTGTGACTGATATATCTACAAATTCCTTCTTGTATGACCATTCAACGAAGGAACAATGATGTTTCCTCGTATGATAGGATTTTGGGTAGAGGACCATCATAGTAGCAGGATGAGCAAGTTATCCTTAAAAATATGACTATGTGGGTGGTATGAATTGTAATTTCCATGTTCGGGTAACCCGTTAAGCCTACCTAAGGAGTTCAGGTGGCTTGGAACAACTGAGAAGGTTGATTACGTCCATATGAAACAACATACAGTGGAATGGAAGCCGTGAAAATGACATGAATGAAGGTTTTGACAAGAGTAATTCTTGTGGAAGAATATTGGGTTATGTTTTATTTAATGCAAATGTGGATGGCATGAAAGATTCCCATTGGTTCGAGGAGTCAAGTGGGAAAAAGTAACCATGGATTATCTATGATTTTAACTCCATTTGGATGTGTTTCTTACATTGTTCCCAAGTTATTCTACGAATAGGGAATTATGAAGGATATATCAACAAAATTAAAGTAGTGTGATATTTTACATGTTGGGACAAGCATGGAAAATTAAAGGAGACATAGGGTTGGGATTTGGGTTGTGGGTGCATGTGGAAAAATCATGGAAAATTGGAAACACTCAGGTCTTCTGAATACTCGGTTTGGGTGGAGGCCTTGTACCCTTGGATTTCTGATTTAATATGGGTGGAGATGATATAGACTTTGGATTCCCTTAAGGGTGGAGGTGTCAACCTCTAGATTCCCTTATTGTTGGTTTTAGGGTGGAGGTATAAGCCCTGTGGATTCCCTTGAGGGTGGAGGTATCAAGCTCTGGATTCCCTTGTTTCTGATATCAGGGTGGATGCATAGGCCTCTGGTTTCCCTTGAGGGTGGAGGTATCAAGCTATGGATTACCTTTTTGTTGATTTGAGGGTGGAGGAACAAGCCTTTGGATTCCTCTGAGGGTATAGGTATCAACCTTTGGATTCCCTTGTTGTTAATTTAGGGTGCAAGTGAAAGCCTCTAGATTCCATTGCTGTTGAGTTAGGGTGGAGGTGAAAGCCTTTGGATTCCGTTTTTTTGGAAAAGGGTGGAGGTGGGACACCTATGGACTCCCTTGATAGACTGATGGACAAGAAAAAAGGTAAAATTTCAATCATTACAATTTATTTATGATGAATCTCACGAGAGATTTTATGCCATATTACAAGGGAGCATGGGAATTTCCCATTATGGGTGAATGAAGCTAGTTACAAGACAAACAAGCAACGACTTGAAGATATCAGGGTACACATAAAAAGCACCAAGAAGATGGTAAGGAGCCACAGAAAGTGGTTGATCCAAGGAAGCAATTTCATGTCTATTTAGTGTTGAACAAGAAAACAGTATATATATATATATATATATATATATATATATATATATAGATGTGATTTTAAGTGAGTTGCATTGTGATTTTATGTGAGCTGCATTATAAATGTCAGAGTGATTATGTTGGGACTAAGCATGTTTTGAATTGTGTTTGGGATTAGAACACCGAGGATAGTATTCCTCCAAGGGAGAGGGGTTTGTGAAATTCGTTTGGAAAATTCCCTCCTCTTACAAACATTATAAATAGTTCATGTATCTTGATTCTAAATTAAAATGGAATGACTCAAGGGACACATATTCTAGAGATTGAGTACGGTTACATTCTTGGGATAGTTAAGGATTCCTTACAATAAGAAATATGAACTATTTTATGAAAACCATTTAAGGTTGGTTAGTGTTCTTTAAATGGACTAATTTTCTAAATTAATGGAGCCAAAGAAGAAGGAAGAGAATCCACACTACCTCAGAAAAATTGACAAGGAAGAAATGATGAAAAATTATGAAGAATGGGTTGTGCTGACAGCAGGAACAATGGAAGTCAACCTGGAAGAAAATAGACACAAAGCATATAGACAAAGCATGCCCCCATGATAATAAAAACAACATGATGAGGACAAGATAGTAGGGGGAGACTGCACAAGAGAAGAAGCAAGGTTGAAAATATAGGAAACATGTGCATATCTATGATCTAGAGACAATCGAAGAAAATCGACATGAGAGGAGAAGTTATGCAAATCTATAACACTCAAAGAATATGCAAATCTTGGTGGAGAAATAGAAGCATGAAAAATAATTTCCTCCAGGTGAGGATAAGTCTCTGGATGCCCTGGGTTCGAAGGGTGGAGATGGTCTTCTATGGATTCCCTTGACAGCTTGGGTGGATATTTGATCCTTGGATTCCTGGTAAGGGAAATATCTTAAGTTATCCTTTGCTTGTTCATCTAGTTTTGGAAGTAAGGTATGGTTTCCCTCATTGGGTGAAACCACTGTGTTACATGTCTTCAGGGTGGAGGTGAAGCCCATGGATCCCCTGGAATTTATTAGCTATTGAATAACTGAAGGGCAGAGGTAGCAAGCATCTATAATCCCTGTGCTTTTATTGACTGCTAAATAGTTGGTGGGTGGAGGTGGGAGAACCTTTGGAGTCCCTATTTCAACCAACAGTTGGATTTAATCCCTTGAATAAAACCCCCTCCATCTCTAGGATCTGGCTAGGGGGTATTATGCGGAATTTGGTATCTATGGATAAATACTAATTCCTTACGTAGGTATCTATACCTAGAACAACAGATTTAAAGCGCTTATCCTTTTTCTATAAATGATAAATAAGAAAAAGGGAATCAAATGACCTAATTTTTCTTTTGCTTTGCTTTTGTCTCCTTTGTTTGACTCACGTCGCTCCTTCTCGAACTTAACTCACTCAAAAAGTACTTGCAAGCATAAACAAAAGATAGAGAACCAATCAATGCAAGAGATCTATTGAATACAAGTAAACGGAATCAGATACATTCACACATATAAACATCATATATCAAGATATGCATATGGAAAAATGGTGTAAACCGCTTTATTGAATATAAGGAAGAATTACAACCATGAAGTCTAATCCATTGTCACTCTTCCAGCTTTTGTTCTGACCAACATCATATCAATAGTAAAACACCCTGGCAACATAACACTACTCACTTACAAACTCAATTCTCACTCCAACAGTATCTCCTTACAAACTCTCAAAGTCCATCCCCTGATCACTTAGATGAGTGCTCGATTTATAGGCCAAAGGAGGAATGAGGGTATTGAATGGCCTTCCATACCTAGAGTTAGTTTCCATGGAGGAAGGGATGAGAGGATAGGAGGTAACTTAACTCATTCCTCATCCATTTTCGAGCTCATAGGAGATGATAAGTGTGGGAATCTTCTAGGTGGCTCAAAAGATGAGAATACTCCCAAAACCCTATGTGAATTTCACTCAATCTTGCCCAGCGCAGGTCAAAGTGGGCCTAGGTGCTCCATAAAGCACCCTAACATGGGCCTACCTGCACTGAATTCCACTTACCCCTATCCAAGGCTGTGTTGGTCCCTCAAGGAGGCAATTCTAGAGCGTTTTAGGCCAAAGAACTCTCAAGGAAGAAGGCATTCAAAGAGGTGACTTGTTTAGGGCATGTAGCAACTAAATTAGGGTTTGATGAGCCCTAATGGTACTGATCTAAATGATGGGAGTGATGTGCCCAAATGGATCTATAACAGCTACCCCCTAAAGCATGAAGTTGAAAATAATAATATCAGGTGATATGCTTTACGATGTGATGAGGAGGTTCCAAAGTGGTTGGTGACCTGCATCGATTACAATACATAATATCATGATATTTTGATTTTTTCTCATGAATCGCTGAGGGAAGGCATACCCATTCTCAACATATAAACTTTCATTACAAGTATATAGACAGTCGTCTATAGATATAGACCCATGATTGGAATAACTATCAATGTAAAGCCATTGTACGGATGATTTGGTACATTTCTTGAAATCATAGCCTGGATGGATGAAACTAGATCCGGGGTCTTCTATCTTGTTCAATCTTTCACTAAAGTATGAGTCTAACCATGCGAATATGTGATCTGAAGTCGAACATGGGAAGACACCATCTGATTACCAGCCAATGATGTAAGCCATTAACAGAACAAGAGAAATGATCGATAATGATAATGATCCTCAAGGTACAACAGTACATTCTTCATGGTATGAATGGATGTTTTGACGTTGAACACCATAGAAAGTCTTTCGGTTGAAGGCCAATGATGTCAGCCAATTGCCAGAAGCGAGAAGCCTACCATTGATGTATGCAAGCCTCAAGGTACTGAAGGGGTGTTTCCAAGTCAAATTCTTGGATAATGCGCTGATGTCGACAAGAAGTGACTCATCACAGGAGGGCCTAGATGTATCCCACATCAACGATACGAAACAAGTGTAATGGTTTTGGAGACCGAATTTGACTGACGACATAAGGTTTAGGAATGGAAGTTATGAAAATGAAGGTTTATGGTATTGCAAAGGATGAATTTTAACTGAGTGACTTCTCTTCAACATGTCGATGACATTAAATGGATTGGTAGCATTGACCCAAAACAAAAGTAATGGATGGTATGATAGACCAAGGTATGATGACCATCAAGCACATAACCCAACCAAATAGTCACAATGATGAAGTGAAAGTGTCATGTTCAAGAGCGACATACTACGATAAAGTGGATTACCCCTTTTCCCATTTTCCCCAGTCATTACTGACTAGTACCTCTTTATTTTTTTATTAAGCTTGAGGAGGATAACATATGCTTGTTGTATAATTCTACCATTTAGGTGAATCCATAATTATGTGATGTTTTAATGAGCCTAGTGAAGGTGAAACTCGGTCTTGTCATGATGGACAAGTTTGTCGATATTTGATGTTTTAACGAGTCTAATGACAATGATAATCAGTCCTTTTCATGTTTAGAGAGTTTGAAAAGGGACAAAAAGAGAACTCCACAAGTTCTTTTTTGCAGATTTGTCTCTCAAGTCAAAAAAAGTGTAAAACAATACAATTGAGAACCTATTGACCATGTTTGGTCAACGTATTTCTTTCTCGTAAATAATATATCTTAGCCCGAAAAAGGGTTAAAATTATATAGATTAGATGCCATTTTAAATCTGTTAATGAGCTAAAAAGGACAAGTGCTTGGTAATATTTTCATATTTTGAGAGTTTGAAAAAAGCTTAAAGAGGACTCTAAGGGGGTTTCTTTTATGTTGTTTAACAGAACTCAAAAAAGAGATAAAAGCATGCTCTATGGTCAAAGTACAATTTATGATTGGGCACGTCAAATTCTCTCAGTTAGCTGTAAATCTATTCAAAGCAACACCATTTGATATTTACCATTTAGTTTATTGTTTGACCTTGTTTTTACCTCGACATTCATCAGTTGATTACAAGATATTATGCGGAACATTTCTCGTGCAGTCTGGACCAGGTAGGGTATCTACCCCTCCTCTTTCTTTTCATACCATTCTTTTTATGTTTCATGCAAGTTTTTAGGGTTTTTAGGGCCCCTCAAGTTTGAATTTTTCACCTTGCGACCAGCGCATGCTTGCATGTCGAAAACTGCGCTGGAGAGCACCCATATTGAAGGGATTCTACACTGCAACGTAGTGTCTCCTTGCCTGTGTTGTGCTGGGCAAGTTTCCCAAACTTGTTTCACCAAAAAGACCTAAAATTTCTTAAGCTTTTTGCATGGAAAGGATCCTAACTAAGCTTATGCTTTGATTTTATGCTTTCATCGAATCATAATTTCTATTACTTGGCAAGAAAGAGAGCATGAAGAACAAGACATGGTTACCCTAAATGATTCAGGTACAGTTGAGGCCCTCAAAAACTGTGGTTTGCTCAAATACTTCAGGTTTTGCGGATTGAGGCAACAATCAGAACTATTGCAGTTCCAAGTTCATGCATGGGATCTGACAGATCAGGATTTTCACATAAGAGACAAAGTTGTCCCTATTGTGATTGATGATGTTTACTTCCTTACAGGCTTTCCAAGACGTGGTGCCCCCATATCTCTTTCAGGTGCTTCCCGTGGAGGGGAAATAGTGAGGGACTATGTTTGATAATTATGTTAGCTAGGTACACAGCCTAGAAAGGACATAAAGATAATTATCAAAGATATCCATGATTTTCCTTTGAGAACAATCCTTTTCACCATTGCAAAGTTGGCAGGTAGTGTGACACTTCATTTGGTGAACAGATCATATGTTCAGTATGCACTTGAGTGCCTTGAGCCAACTTTATTCAACTAGTGTGAGGGAGTACTTTCTTCACTAAAAGAGTAGCTGACAAAGGTAAAGAGCGGTAAGACAAAGAACTTTAGATATGGATCATTCTTAATTACTTTTACCTTAGAAATAATTCCATTGATGCAACCATAGCATGTAACATTGGGTGTAGCTAGTCCTAGAGATCAGATGCAGCGATGGGTCGAATTGATGTCTAGACATGCTGGTAAGTCATTGATTACAGTTACCACTGCATTCTTCAGTTGGCTCGATTGATAATACATTGTCATCGAGGAGCATCCATATTCAAGGATGAATTTTCATGGAGATCGAGAGTTTATTCTACCACTGGGTGCTCAATGGGATGCTATAGGTAAATTGCTTTTGACCAAAATGTTTTTTGATTTTTAAGTTTCTACATGTTTTTGTGTTTTGATGTTCCAAGACTAAAATAAAATCATTCTCATGCATGCAGATGTGGGTATTGTTTGACCTATGAGGCACCAACAGGAGGCAGGTGGGCCAGTGTGGAGAAACATTGGGAGAGAGGTTCTCCAGGATTTGGATTTGGCCGAGACCTTGGCAAAGTTGCAGGATCATGTGGAGGGATTAACCCTTGGTATTCCAGATGTCCGGATCGAGGAGTTACCTATGAGGCTGCAGCGCCATACTATTGGTGTTCCAGGCCATTGGATGTAGATCTTACGCATGATAGCTCAGGCTGTGACCTGTTATCATGAGCATCACTAGGTCTACTTAGGATGTTTTTTGCATGCATTTTGAGTTTTTAGGTTAGATGACCAAACATGTCTTGGACACAAATTTTGTAAAAACTTTTAAAACATCTATCTATTTTTACTTTCAGAGTTTTTATATATATGGTTATATGAAATCCTATTCAACTAATGATGTGAATTGAAAATTTACTTTTACATATGTTGCAAATGTATGTTTAACACATAGTTTTCTAATGAGTCGGTTAATGTGTTAAAGTTTCTGAAATATGTTGATATTGAATGTACTCAAAATGTCTTTCCAAAATATGAACCCTAAGGAACATATGAATAATTGTTGGATTTAGGATAGTATAAATGTTTGTGAATCCAGCCTAATGATGATTCGGTAGATGCCAAGTGAAATGGCATCAGAGAGAAGTTCGATCAACACGCTATACTCAACTGTTGGCATTATGATACAAGTGTTGTCCTTGATGGCAACTCTCTCAGATGAAATATCACAGTACAATAGGTTAACAACAAAGAATTACAGATCAGACTACACAGAAGGAAAAAAGAGAGGTATATGCAGGTTCACCTTGACCAAGCTGCGTATACAATCAGGTTCACTGACCACAAGTAGCATATACATACACACATACTTTCACAGAAGGAAAAGCGTGTATACCTTGGAAAAATAAGTTTTTGGTCTGAGGTATTTGGTCCATGGTATTTTGATCCATGGTATTGGTCCAAGGTATCTAGTTCGAGGTATTGACCCTAGGTATTTAGTCCAAGGTACTGGTCCCAAGTGGTTTTGGTCCATGGTATTGAGAAAGGCCTAAAAATATAAAAGGAGGAGAAGATCATTAGGCCAGGGGTGCAAGTATTGAATATCTGATGAAGTGTGAGATCTAGTATGTAGGTTATTGACTTATGGTGTTGTGCTTGATCTGAACCAAGGATGAACCTTAGTGGTTGATGGAGGATAAAATCTAATGGTGGATCGGGATCTTAAGGCTTGAAATGAATTATCATTATGTGGTTTGATCATGTATAGTCTAGATATCAATACCGACGCATGTGTTATTCTATAAATAATATGATCTGAGTATAACTGAAGTCTGGAATAGCTGCAGAATTATGAATTAATATTTGTAGATGTATACACTGGTTGGCTTTGAGAAAAGCGCGTATACATGTAGGTTCAACACATGGAAGTAGAGTATACCTTATAAAGTATGTTTCAGTTGTTGTTGTTTGCTGTTACAGAGTTCTGGGTTCTGGTTTGGTTTCTGGTTACTATATTCTGGTGACAACATTCTGAATGATCAGATTGGTTGTGGCTTAACGATGGGTTGTCAAAGTGATTGATTGATTCGGTTGTGGTTGATTCAGAAAGTGATGATTGAGTCTCAGTGATTGGTTGATGCAGATGTATTTGATGATTGAATTGCATTTATGATGTAGTTGATGGATCCAATCTGAAAATTTATGAAACGTGGTCCTTGGAAGAAGAAAGAAGGTCGTATCCTTCTGTAGGTCACTGCCTACATACTAGTAAACATTGGTCCTTGGAAGAAGAAATAAGGTCGTAGCCTTCTGTAGGTCACCGCCTACATACTAGTAAACATATCGACTAGTACAAGAGTTAGGGGGTTGTAGCTCCCTTCCAGTAGAAACTAGAGAAGGAGAGAAGGTTGTAACCTTCTGCAGGTAGAAGTCTGCATACTAGTATAAGTCTGCACCAGTACAAGATTGTTAACAAATTTTCTTATTATTAAAAGAAGACAGAGACGACAACAGTAGGTGGTTTTCACCCACATTGGGTTTCCACCTTATATCTTGGTGTGCATGTGTGCTTCTTATGTGTGATGCTTAATTCTACTTTTACTGCACTGTCTAATAAATCTCTGATATACTGGTTAAAGTTCAATGTGTGTAAATTGGGTAAATCAAAAGTTCTTTGCATATACACTGGTTTCTTTAAGTACAGTAGTGTATACACACTAGTTCACTTAGCTGAAGTAGTGTATACAAATATGTTTGGGAAAGTAAATTATTGATATGATAATACTGATTCACCCCCCCTCTCAGTATTATTTCCAACAATTGGTATCAGATCCAGGTACTTCAGAAGAATCTTGATCGTTTGAAGGGAGATCCATCACCATGAGTAATCAAGAAAGCATGGGATCCATCAGACTACCTATCTCTAATGGGAGCAACTTTGTTTATTGGAAAATAACAACCACAACCTATTTACGATCACTTGGAATGGATGTTTGGGAAATTGTGGAAGGAGGATATACATTTCCAACAGAAATTCCTACATATACAACAGGTAATAAGCAATATGAAACCAATGCCAAAGTTGTCAATACCTTATTGGGAAGTTTGTCACCATTAGAGTTTGTCAAAGTCATGCAGCTCAAATCAGCCAAAGAAATATGGGACAAAATCATTCTAAGCTATGAAGGAGACTGTCAGGTAAAATGTGCTAAACTACAAACTCTCAGAATTTAGTATGAAACTCTTAAGATGCACGATGATGAAAGTATAGCTAGTTACTTCTTATGTATAGATGAGGTTGTCAATTGTATGAAGAATCTGGGTGAAGATATAAAGGAAGTTACCTTAGTTGAGAAAGTTTTAAGATCCGTGTCTGCTAAATTTGAATCAAAAGTGTTTTCCATAGAAGAAAAACAGGATTTGTAGACTATCGCTATGACACAACTTCAAGAAATCTTAACTACCTTTGGGATGAGAAGAGGAGGTCCATCAAATATAAGAGAAGTTGCATTTAAAGCTTCAACAAAAGGAATGGAAGAACTCAATGAATTAGGACATATTTCAGAAGCAGAAGATGAAGTAAACTTTGTTAAGAAGCTTCAACGGGGTTCCAGAAGATTTAGAGGTAAACTACCCTTCAAATGTTTTGCTTGTGGTAGAGTCGGTCATTATGCTGCCAAATGTCCTCATAAAGATAAAAGTGATAAAGGGAAAGAATATGCAAAATGGAATAGAAAACAAGTTGTAAGCACAAAGAGTTACTATACTCATGAAGATAGCGATGGTTTATCAAATAGTGATGAAGATGAAAATAGTAATGACTATAGACTTCTAATGGCTTATGACGATGATAATGTTTGGGGTGCTTTAGAAGAAGATGATCTTCATGAAGAAATCTCTAAACTCAAAATCTGTTTAGAAGAAAAGAATATAATTATTGATACCTTGACATTCCAACTTGTTGAAAAAGAAAAACACAATGAAAAACTAGAATGTGAAATTGTGGGTTTAAGAAAGGATCTTGAGAAAACGAAATCTCTCAATCTTAGATTTGCTAAAGGATCAGAATCCTTAAATGAAATTATCAAAGTGCAGTGTTCTCCTCTGATAAAGACTGGTCTTGGATATACTGAAGAAGCTTCTCAATCATAGAAGCGGTCAACCTCCACTAAAAGCTATCTTGATGCAACAAAGAACAATGAACAATATGACAAGCGTCCGCAAAGGCATAAAGTAGATCACCAAGTGAATCAAACTCAATTAACTTCGAGGGTGAAAAGAAGCCACAATCAACCTTAGGTAAACCACACTCAATTTGTTGCAAAGATGAATATGAATAGAAACTATAATCACCAGGTCAACAGATTCGATAATCGCAGGAACTTATTTAATGGTCAATGTTTCTCATGTCATAATTTTGGACACAAAGTTTCTCAATGTTTTTCTTACAAAACCATCATGACTAGAGAAGCACGAAATCAAAGGAATGTGACAGGAATTAAGAAAAGTTCCTATAATAATTTTTCTCTTCTTGAAAAAGATATAGAATGCTAAATCTGTAACAACTTTGGCCATGAAGAATCTGAATGCAGGAGAAAATTTTATCAAACATCTCAAAAGGAGCAAACTCCATTAAATTCCAAGATATGGAGAAGGAAAGAACCTCAAACAGAAAGATGTGGTATAGCCTTGTATGTAGAAGGACAAGAAAATTAGTTGTACATTGACAGTGGATGTTCAAAACACATGACAGGTGACAAAGAAAAACTTCACTCATATAATGCCTTAGAAAAGGAAAAGAATATCTCATTTGGAAAAGACAGTCCTGCTGTCATAAAAGGTAAAGGCTCTATTTTCTTGAAAGAAAAGGTTAAAGATGGGAATTTTATGTATGTAGATGGTCTAAAGCATAACCTGTTGAGTGTCAGTCAAATGTGTGATCAAGGAAATGAAATGGTGTTTTGATCAAACAGATGTGTTGTTCGTGCGCTTGATATAGGAGAAACAATGATCAAAGGTACAAGAACTCCAAACAACTTATACATACTCAAGGGATGACGACAACAGTGCTATCTAAAAAAAAATGATGAAAACTGGCTGTGGCATAGAAGACTGGGACATCTAATATTTTCTCAAATAAGAAAAGCATGCAGATTCCAGGTTGTTCGTGATCTTCCATATATCAATGTCCCTGAAAATACAATATGCAAACCATGTCAATTTGATAAGTAAATCATAGCTCACTTCATTGAAAAGGAAGGGTCAGCTAGCAAGCCTCTTGAACTTGTCCATACTGATTTATGTGGACCATCAAAGAAAAATTCACCTCGTGGAGAAGAATACTTTATTTTTTTCATTGATGATTTTTCCAGAATCTGTTGGATAGGTCTTCTAAAGCATAAAGATGAAGCATTTGAAAAGTTTAAAGCTTTCAAAGATTTGTTTGAAAATGAATTAGATCATGATGAGCCTCATAAATGGGTAATTATATGGGCTCATTTTACCTCCTAACCTAGTCAAATCAAGCATTCACTTAGCTTATTGTATGATTTTCTGATTATATTTATTCTTATAGGGTGAGTTGAGTTAGTTATTATGCCATGTGGTCTAACATGTATTTAATGCAAATTATTGATGGATTTCGAGGTCAAAGTCAAAGATCTAGTGGTCAAATTGCAGCAATAACTCGAAGTAGACAAAGGAGAGGAATTATAGGAGGGAATCCCCCTCATTTATTTCTCCTCACTTCGAATTCCCCTTCATTCAGCTCGGAGTACAAGTAGCCGAATCATGCACTAGAAGGCAACTGAGAAAGTGGAAGATGATTGACAGTTATCTCGATTTTTGGAAGCCAACCCTCCTTGATTTTAAGGAATTTGTTGGTAGCTTCATATGGATAAGTAGAGCGGCCTAAGGTCTCACTAAGGTCGACTTTTTTCTTGTGAAAGCTCTGCTCAAATTTCGAGCTTAGTATTTTATGACAATTTTACGTAATCTTGCTATTTTTTGATAATGAAGATAGAATCCTTCTTGAGCTAGTACTAAGTTACCTCAAAGGGTTGAATCTCTTGGGTTAGTGCCCAATCCAAGTATCCAAGCTCCTCTTTACTTTTATTTGTATGCTTTACTTCAGTTTGCAGATTAGTTTGCTGTTAGATATATTTCTCTTATGTTAAGAATAGGTTGTTTTTGATGATTTAGTAGTTTGCTTCCATTTGTGCTTTCTGTAGCAGGTTAAGCAGTGATCATAGAAGATTCAAAAGTCTAGAAATAGTTCCTTGGCCTCTCTTCCTCCCTCTGGGACCATGATTTGAGGCAAAGACTCTCTTGCTGCCCCAAAAACACAGAATTTCCTCATTCCTAGGACTTCTAGTGTTTGCAGCTCTCTAGTAGGTTGATAGTCTAGTTTTGCTTTGCTTTAGATCTTCTTTATCATGTTCACTTCTTGATTTACAATAGTCCTTTTGCATGCTTTCCTTTCTTACAACATTTCCTATCATTTCCTTCTATGCATCATAGTTAGGCCATTTCAATGCAAAACTCTGTTTTCCTAGGATGCGCTCATTTCATTGGTTGCTTGATTTTCTTGGTTGACTGTCAGTTTCTATGTAGAATATCTCTTCTAGTAGTAGGCCAGCTTACCAGCAATCACACCCCCCATCTCATCCATGCCCTATAAGTCTCCCAAACCTCACCTCAATTTTTCCCTAGATTCCTTCATTTTTCATAGAACTTCTTCCTCTCTCCTTGAGCAAACCCAATCATCTTGCTCTCTCCTAGTGATTCATGGTAGACCTTAGGTGCCCTAACACCTCCTTCCAACCTTCATACACCTTTTCCACCCACTCTCACACCTTCAAAACAACGGAAATTGCTCTCGTCTCTTGTAGTTTCCCTATTTTCCTCTTGTAGTTTTCCTGTGTCCTCCTGTAGTTTTTCCTGTAGGTTTTCTTTTGAAGGTCGAGTGTGGGAAAAGCCTCCAGAAGGCCACCTAAGACCTCCGAGGACCCATACACACCATCCTACATCCTCTCAAGCTCTAAAACCACCCTCTAATGCCACCTGTTTGTTGCCACACTCACACACAATAAATTAGATGCATGTTAAATTCACATAAAAACACATAAAAATCCAAAAACATGTTTTCTTGCTTATTTACTTCCAGAAATAGCATGGTTAGGTGTTGTTTACTTCTTTAGGTAATGGAATTTCTTTCATGTTTTTCATAGTGTTTTTGGCAAAATTAGAATTAGCTTGTTAATCAGGGTTTACTAGGTTTTGCTTTACATTCCATTCTTTCTCCTTTCTACAGTTAGAATAGCATTTGTAGAGTAATATTTCTTTCCTTTCATCATACATAGAGCTTCTTCTGAAATGTATAGAAGTTGGCTTGAGCTCCTAGTGATCTTGCACCCACTGACCAAGTGACAACCTATAGTGAGAACCAGTACTTGTGCATATAGCACCAATTCTTCCAAGTTTGTTACAAACTACTGGGTTGATAAAAGTAAATTTGGCAGCCCAGGAGTTGTAGCATTCTTGCTGCAATAATGACGCTAACCATTTTTGGTGCTGTTGCTGGGGAATTGTCAGAGTATTCTGTGATTACTGCTTTCTTCTATTTCCTATTGCAACATTCTGCTAACAGTTTGTTTAAGAAAAATTAGACTAGTTATTTCTTTTCTTTCAGTTCTGCATTTTCTTGCTTTCCTTTTCAATTCTCCAAATTTCTATTCAAAAAGTTTATTTCAGCTAGTTGCAGTTTGTTTTGTTCAATTTCAATTTCCGCAGGTACTTTCAGTGTGGGGAAAAAGAAACAGAAAACAAACCAAAAAGATTTCCTTTTTGCCTCATAGGAATAGAGATAACTCAAGAAAAATTTTGCCCAACACCCCCACTGCTTCACACAGCTAACCTTCTCTCTTCTTCGGTGGCTGCACTCAAGAAGAGCCCTTAGGTGAATAGCCAGACATATTTGAAGAACCTATAGGGGAAGAAGAAGAAGAAAACATTCCTTCGGAGCCAATGGCTGAAAACAAAGATGCTAGGGGAAATGGGGAGAGAATAGAGGGTACCGTCCCCATTCGGGAGACCAGTGGGGACACCAAAATGAAGAATATAAGTCCTTAAGCCCTACCTCACTTCCATGGTCTGAATACAGAAGATCCTGACACTTTCTTGTTCGTGTTTTCTATCATCTGTCGAACTTATGACTATGAAGAAGACGAGAAAAAGTTGGAACTGTTCCCTTCTACTCTCAAGGATGCAGCACTACGTTGGTTCATGGGATTACCTCGCAATAACATCACAACTTGGGCTCAGATGCAGCAAGCCTTTGACGACAAGTATTGAGACTATTTTAGGTCAAAAGATACTAAAGAAGAAATCTTCCGAATGACCATAGGAAGTGATGAGTCCCTGGAAGACTATGAAGAGAGGTTCCAGCTCAGTTACAAAAGGGCAAGGTGTACACTTGACCCTGATTCTTTGAAGTTGGTCCTACTCAGGGGAATTCAGGAAGACATTTTAGACACCTTCCATCTACTGGCCGGGGGAGACATCTACCAACTATCCTATGAGGACATAAAGATTGTTTTTAGAAACCATTCTAGAGTAGCCAGAAAGAAAGGTAGGGGGAGTCAACCCATAGCCAGTGCCTCTTCTTCCAATTCATCCATTAAAGGTGAAATTGGGAACATGCTGGAAGACTTCAAGAGTGAGATGGTGCAAACTCTTGCCATGCAAATGGATATCTTACATATCAGAAGAAAACAAGAGGAAACAGAGAGGGATTTGGCCGTTTTTTACCCTAGATACACCAGGAGGCAGACTAGGAATGAATGCCCATTGAACTCTATTGAGGTTTGTTCAGTTTGTGAAGAATATCATTCTATAGATAAGTGCCCTTCCTTGCACGGACTTAAAGTTGTATGCCAAGGGGCCGAAGGAGTCACTGAACAGATCTATTACATAAACCAAAGGAGGTCTCATCAACCTAGACCATACAAGCAAGGGATGCAAGGGACATCTCAGGCAAACTACAACCCCAACCAAGTCACCTCCATACCTTGTTGGGGCCCCCTTGCTCATCCTTCCTGGTCCACGCCTCCTCCTTGGTCTTTCACATCTCAATATCATGCCCAACCAGCCACCCATTCATTTCAATCCTATGCTCAGCTGCAATCTTAGTGGAATGCATCTCATCAGGGGTGGAGGGCCCAATACAACTCTCTTCCCGCTCTTCTGCCTCCACCACCTGCCCAACCACAACCGTTACCTTCTACTCCACCAAGGCAACCCCAAATGCCTACCTAGCCAAATCCGAACCCCAACAACAGACAGGCTCAGCAAGTGTGTAGTGGGGAACCATCATGCCCAACTTATGCTGTGGAGATTCAAGAAATTAACTTGCGATCTGGGAAACTTATCCCAGATAGCCAGCCTCCACCCAGGGAGGTTGAGGAAAATAAAGAGGAAAACGAACCTAAATAAAATCCACCCTTTCCTGAGATACTATCCATGACAATCTAGCCGACCCTAGAAGTGTTATACAACAAATTGACCTCCTCATCAACTCGGAGGGGGAGGACATGATGACTGAAGCAAAGACCACAATACAGGCCTTGATTCCACACTAACGCTAGTTGTACACTAACAAACTACTTTATAAAGATTGTTACCAAGCCTAAGGGTGCGTTAGTGACCTTGCTAACTCAAGTTGCTAGTCAGGGGACAACGTTAGTGAAACTTGCTGAAGTTCCAAGGGTCAAAGGAATGAATTGACTCACAAATATATATGTATTTTTTCCTAAAATTACTCAAGAAAAGCAAGGAAACATCCAAAATCGACCTATTTTGAGAATTTCTAATCTAAAGAATGAGGAAAATGGGAAAGAGATGAAAAGCATGGCAAGTTCATCGCTTTTTCCCTAGTGAACTCAAGGAGGAACTTGGCAACCCTAACTCAATTTCTACATAAGCAAAGTTAGGTCATTGTGAAAAGGGTCAGAGCATTTCAAAGGATAGCCTACTTGACTGTTGAGCATTGTCTCATATCATACGAAGTGAGCAAGAAGGGAGAGAGAGAGATAAGCTGAAGGGGTAGAGGAAGGTTGATGCAACAGATGGTTGTAATCACTCTTCCATTATAAATATAGAACTATAGTTGTGTTGTCTACTCTATGGTGTTGGTACTATTGTTCATTAAGTTGATTTTCCAATACATGTTTGCATGAGTAGCTTAGTTGTATGCAATTATATGTTCTTTATGTATTCATATATTAGTTATTAGAGTTGTATGTTGTGATTACGCTTGTCTCTTCTTTGTGCAAGACTTGATTTGGAGCCAGCTTTGAGGGAGTTCCGCTTGGCTACATTGTGATCTGCAAACAAATCTACACAGAGACTTGAGGTAATCTACTTCTAATGCTTTGATAGTTAGTTATTTTCTATGAACATGCATGTAACATCGTGTAGTTGCAGATAATCTTATAGTCTGTCGAAGGTCCTGGGAAGACCTTTGAGGGTATTTTCATTCTCCATACACCGTGCATTTTACCCCATAGCAAGAAGAGACTGAACTCCTGGGAGAATTGAAAAATTTATGTGTAAAGATACCACTTTCCAAGCCATAAAAGATGTGCCTATCTACAATAGATTTATCAGAGTTAAACTATACAGTGACCGAGAAGGAACTCCTAGTTGTTGTGCTTTCCTTAAACAAATTTATATCATAGTCTATTGTTGCACAAAAATAACGTCACCATGATTATTTGCAGTCAGTATGGGTCTATCATCACTTGTACTGTCCTCCTAAGCAAGTCTCAGACCTCAACTCTTCAAGTCAAGCTTTGGAAATGAGAGAAAGACATTAAAAATCAATGTAACTCTGGTTCCGCACTTTCTCTCACTATCACCTGCGGTCCCGCACCTTCTGTTTACAAAAACTGCGGACCTGCCTGCTCTGTCCCTAACAGCGTAGGTGCGGACCCCTGTGAAAGTCAAAAGGCGCGCGTTTTATCTTAAAAAACTCACTTTGGGTTAATTCTAGAGGATTCTAGAAGGAACTTTGACGTGGATTGTTCGCTCTGAGGTGGTTCATGCATCCCAAAAGAGAAGGAGCTAATCCCTTGATGAGAGGAGCTATCCCTTTGAAGGAGGGCTTTATCCCTTTGAAGGAGGACCTAGTAACCTCCCTCCATTGCACTATAAATACAGGCATTGGGCTAGTTGCTGGAGAGGTTAGAAGCTGAACATTTTTTAGGGTAAATGCTGGTGAAATCAAGACTTCCTAGTTGAGCTTAAGAGGAGCGATCACATACCTTTTTGGCTTCATTGGGGAGTGAGTGAAACTTGTCAAAGTAGAGGAGACTTCTTTCTGGACCCTGGGAGGAGCTTGTACAACGTCAAGGCAAAGGTTGTAAAGTTATTATTCTTTTGAATTAATACAATCAAACTTATTTTTCTCAACAAGTATCTCATGTTATTTGTTTCATGGACTCCTTGACTTTCATGTTAAATATGTTTTATGATATTGGCTTTTCAGGTGCTATTTAATTTGTTTGCCTTGTTTGTGTTTGCAAATTCGCGACAAAGGAGCTCATTTGGATCAAAGGAGTGAGGGCATCCACAAACTTGCGTTGGACCTAAGGTAGGCCCTAAAAACACTTGTTTGCCATTGTTTATTAAAGCATATTTAGAGAAAGATAGTGTCTGGTTGGTTTGCTTGTCATTAGGTCTTCTTTAGATTCTAGGAAGGTCTATCTTGTCCGCAAGATCGACTCATTCCGTGTGACAAAATGGCAACTCCACTAGGGAATTGATTGTTTTCCTTGTTTTTACTTTGACCTGGGAAACTGTGTTTTTGTTTCTGTTTTTGGCTTGTTGTGTGTAAAATTGGGTAGAGTTTGTAGATCCAGGGTTATTTTTTGTTTTTCATAGCTTTGGGAGAGGACCGCACCCTAGCTGTTTGACACAGTGCGTACCTACCAGTAGCTTGGCTTTTAGCACAGAGCGGGACCGCACCTGTGTCAACTGTGGGCCTGCGGACCCTATCAAAATTTTGAAAAACCTAAGATTTCCTCTGTTAGTCACCTTAGTTTTTTGTTTAGAAATTCTTATCCACTGCCTAGATCTGCATATAACTTGTTAGAATCTTTCCTTAGGTTGATTTCGTTAGTGTTAGGGTTTTAGGTGAAATTCCTAGGAGTTTTGCTTGTTGGGCTTGTTTTTCATTTTGGTTGTGTAGTGGATTTGAGCTTAGAAGCTGTAGGGACTTCAGATCACCTTAGTGTCTACCAGCTTTCTTATGAGTCTGACCATTTATGAAATCTCCCCTTGTTGAGGAATCCGCTTTGAGTTTTCTCTTTACAAAACTTCGAAAAGCTTGTGTTTGAAAGTTTGGATTTTCATTTTCAAAAAGAAAACAAAGTTGGTTGTTCTTGACTTATTTGTGATTTTGCATAAATTGGTCCTTAGCTTACATCTAGCTAAGTAAAACATCCTTAAAAAAGACATTTAGTAGGCTTTGACTTCAAATAGGTTTTTATAATTTATAGATCTCAAAGTTAGTCATTTTCATTAGTTTTGAGTGCTTTATAAAAAATAAAAAAAAATCTCTTTTGAAAAAGTTTGTTTTTGTAGTGTTTGAGTGCTTTGAAACGAAAAAGGGAATTTTTTGTGAAATAACTAGTTGTCTCGTTTTGAGTGCATTGGAAAGGACAAAAAAAACTCTTCTTTTAATTTGTTTAATTAGGAAAGATTTGTGTTTACAAAAGTATTCGCATTCTCAAACTCTTTCTTAGTTTAGAAGTTCATCGAAGAGAAAAACATTGTTTAAATCATCTTAGGTGCATTTTTAGTGATTTTGTGTCAAGTCTTCATACCATGAGTTTCATCTCCGCACCTTTTGACTTAAACAAAAACCAATAAAAATAACACTTAAAGTAAAATTCATCTAGTAACATTTTTATTTCTAGGGCTCTGATACACCAACTTAGCTTAGGCTAGTGTCTTGGAGTAGGAGAGTAATTAACTCTCCAAGACAGTAAAAACAAACAAGTAGCTGTATCTTGTGGTAGGGAAGAAATCCAATTGTTGCATTTATGCTCTGGGAAAGCTCCTCTTAAAGGAGAAGCATGAGATCGTGTCTGAAATAGTGTGGGAATTAATCCTTCCTCATTGGGAACGACGCCAGATATTCACGTATTAAAAACGTAAACCTCGGATTAACCATTGTCGAGGAGCCTGGGGTCACTTGTTGGTAAACCTTGGATTATGTCAAGGAGCCTTCAAGGGGATTGAGCTTGCTACTCTGCCCTTGCATGCGTATTGGATCGTAGACTGTTCCCCCAGGTGTATTTGTCTCAGTTGGTAACCTTAGTGGCCATATTCTTTAGGACTCTTCCTGAGGTGACAGTGGTGGGAAGATCCCACTATACCTGGAGCAGACGTTGGCTAGACTCACTTGGATTTTTTGGGGGGTTCTCTTCACTCGAGACAGTTAAGTGGAGGAACTTGTGCCATTCTATTCATTAAGCAGGTTGCCGGGGTAACTGCTCCAACCACCATTTCCGTATTGAACTCTGCGACGTTGGATTTCATCACCAACTAGTGTTTTCAGTACGGAAAGTTACTATTTGTGTGTGTTTGATCTTCTAGATTCTTTAGGCGTGTGATTCAAATTTGTTTGGTTCTTTAGAGACTTTAGGTGCTTTTCATTGAGATTTTACTTTGTTTGCTTGTGAAGTAGTTAAAAGTTTTTAACTGTGGTTGAATTACCAAGGCAGTCCCGTAGACTTCGGGGCTAGTCTCCTTAGTTTGTAAACGTGGCTGAGTTACTGAGGAAGTCCCGTAGACTTCGGGGCCAACCTCCTGAGGAAGTACCGAGCCAGCTTGAAGGCTTGAAAGTCCTCGTAACTCCTAGAGACAGTAGAGTTGGGTCACTTGAAGAAGGAGAATCTTCTTTGATAGTACATCTTGATTTTCAACGTTAGTGGCAGATTATAATCCACAGTCAGTGCCGGTTTCTGAAGTTACTGGTAGCTTTTCATCTACTAGTGATATAGGTGAAGAACCCGAAATATCCGAGCCTGGAAGTGAATTTTCTACTACTCCGACATCAGGGTTTGTTTCGCCAACTTCTAGTGGTCCTGGTTCACCTAGGGTAGAAAGAGTAATCACCCAAGATCTTCCTTCTGGACTTATTGCTATTGAAGAACTTGCCCCGGAAGAAGAAGTAAGCATCCCTATCCCTGAAAATCAACTTGTTATTGAGCTAAGGGAGCGTGAATCAATTTTTTACAGTCCACCTAGGAGCAGTTCTTGGTATCTTTCTTTGACTAATTTCTTAGAAGACTCAGGGTTAAGTTTTTCACCACCTCATGCTCCTTATCACCCAACACCTAGAGGTTACTATACTCCCGTAAATATGTCAGGACAGTCATCCATGTTTACTCAATCACCTGAATCTCTTTTGTACGGCGGTCCTTCTGTTCCCTCCGGGTATCAGTCACTTTCTAGTACTTTTTCGGGAGCATCTCCTCAACCCATTGAGCAATGATTATTAACTGGAAGCAATGGTACTAAGCCGTTGAGCGTAGAAGACATTCTTATGATGTCAGGTTCTATTACCAATCCTCAACCTCAAGGTGGCCAGTTACTGCCTGGGGGGCAGCCTCAATTAACGCCTGGGGGGCAACCTCAAGGTACACAATTTGCATCGGGGGGGCAACCTCAAGGACAGTACATACCTATGGGACAGTACGTTCCTCAAGGTCAACCCCAGACTCAATATGTACCCCAAGGTCAACCTCAGTATCAATTTATACCTCAAGGTCAACCCCAGTATCAGTACATGCCTCAAGGGTATCAACCCCATGGTCAGTACTCGAACCAAGGTTTCCAACCACCCTCCGGTCAAACATATGTTCAAGGAACGGGAAATGTACCTTTCAATTATCAATCCTACAATCAACCTGGTTATGGTCCTCAGTATTCTCAACCTGTTATGGGTCAGTACCCCGGAATGAATATAGTGTGGGATCCATCACAAACCCAACTGGTGTTGCAGCCAAATGTACAGTTGTCATCTCAAACTGGACAACCCTTAGTTTCTGGTTCACCCCAGCAACCAGTCCAGTCTAACATACAAACTTTTGTACCTTCAGTAGCTTCTCAGCCTGGGCCTAGTACACTTCGTACTCCGCCTCAAACGACTGCTACAACTGCCGCAACATCTGTTCAAACTACCCCACCTATTTCTGGAGTATCGACAGCTCTGGTTTCTATTGTTCCTGTATCTACTCCTCAGACATCTTTACCACCATCTGG
This sequence comes from Pinus tabuliformis, assembly GCA_031772625.1. Classification (NCBI taxonomy): domain Eukaryota; kingdom Viridiplantae; phylum Streptophyta; class Pinopsida; order Pinales; family Pinaceae; genus Pinus; species Pinus tabuliformis. The sequence goes on from CM062810.1 coordinate 639,484,868, forward strand.
ATCTACGATTCAAACTTCGGTTCAGATGCCTGTAGGACAACTTGGTTCAAGTACGGTTGTCACAAGTCAACGAAAATTTACTTATCAACCGTACCAGGGATAGTACCAATTCGGTCCTGCTCTGCAGCAGCCAGTCTATCAGTATCAACCGTATCCTGGGTACACTTATCAACAACCTCAACGACCCTAGTACGGTCCAGTTAATCCTGGTTTTCCGGGAGGATACAATATCCCAAACGCAATTCCTATTCCTAGTTATCTTGGATATCCTCCTCGTGGGGCTGGTCTCATGACCTAGAGTTTTAGGGATCCTAATCGGCGGTTACTGTTTATCGCAACTTTGGACTTGCCTGACTTGTCACGGCTAACGAACGATCCCATTAATTATCTTCCGTTTTGGCCGCCAATGCCGAATAAGTTGCCCAGTGACATTCCCAAGTTCGAAGGTAAATCAGGAGAGGACCCGTCGAACCATGTGATGACTTACCACCTCTGGTGTGCGTCTAACTCCATTTCAGATGATTCAATCCGTCTTAGACTTTTCCAGCGCACTCTAATTGGTCTCATGGCCAAGTGGTACATTGAGTTACCGCGAGGCACTGTTTATAATTTTAGTCAGTTAGCTACCTCGTTTTTAACTCATTTTCAGTTGCGAGTATGATATGACAATGGCACGGAATTGTTAACTTCATTAAAACAATCGACGTCTACTTATATTTCAGATCATATTCATGAGTGGAGACGTCGACGACGTTTAGTGAAGGTATTTATTCTGGATCAGATTTTGGCCGAGTGGTTTGTAAAATCTTTGTTGCCAAAGATCACTGAAGATGTAGCTAAAGCCGGAGTTGTTACTGAGGAGCAAGTAATTGCTCAAGCATAGTACCTTGACTTGGTCTATAGTCAGTCAGGTACATTACACAAGAAAATCCCCGATCTTCCCAAGCAAAATCAAATTGTTGCAACTCCTTCGGGATCTCATGCCGCCGATGGTATGATTGGTACGGTTAACACTAAAAGTAAGAAGAAATCTTCCAAGAATTCTTCTCCTATCATAACCTTGCCTGATTCCCCAACAGGAGATTCTTCTGCAGAGATTTCCGCCGATATTCACGTTGTAGAGTCATCTACAGCCAAATCAAAATCCGGTGGGAAGAAGAAAAGAAGAAGAATAAAACAGAAAAAAGTTTAAAGGAGAAACCTGAAAAGGCAGAATCCAATGATGAAAAGCGCAAACCTCGTTATCCTTGTCTCATTTGTGAAGATGAACATTTTACAAGAGACTACCCTCATCGTGCAGAGGTTGCAAAGATTGTCAAAGGTTCCCAAACTCCTGATGTTTTGAAGGATCCTTTTCCAGCTCAAGACAGTAAGATGATAGGTTCGTCCTCGAGTGCCAATGAAGAACCCATACTGATGATGTCCCATGTTAGGATTGCTACTCAATCGCAAGATTATGGTAGTAAAGGTCCTGTTGATGGTAAAGAAGCAGAATCTTCTCATTCTAATCCATGAACCTCAGCTCCCGGTTCCGATCCACTACAGATCAAGAAACCTAATCCAGACTTGGTAATCAAACTGCCCGCCAAGGGTATACTTCGAAAGTCCGCTTTCAATCCACATGCGAGAGTGGCTCAGAATTATAACATTGTTGAGGATTTAGTTGTTTCACCCTCAGCAATGGCGGCTTTGGAAGTGCTGCAATCATGTCCAGCACAACGTAAATTACTTTTGTCGGCTATAGGAGGTGTTGATGTTCAGGACTCAAATCTAACAATTTTCGATCTAGAAAATAGTACACCACGTTTGCCTCATCAAATGGCTTTCCAGATTCCAGTGATAGTAAAAAACAGGCCTATTCATCGGACTGTAATTGATGAGGGAGCCTCAACGTGTATTATGTCGATACAGTGTTGGAGATCACTTGGTTCTCCTTTGCTAAATCAATCCCCGACGATTCTAAAGGCCTTTGATGTCCATGGGTTTCATCCTTTTGGCATTCTACAGGATTTACCTATAGGGGTTGAAGGAAAAACCATTAGTCTAGATGTGGAGGTGGTTGATGCCCCTCTAGATTACAACCTTCTCTTGGGTCGAAGTTGGTCTTATGCTATGACAGTGGTTGTTTCATCGGTCTTTCGAGTAATAAAGTTTCCACATAATGGAAAGATCGTAACAATAGACCAGCTGACTTATTTTTCATCCGACGCAGCCTCTTCTGAGAGTATTCAACATGTCGTTAAAACGACTATCCCATATAAGGATGTTGGAGTAGGACTAGTTAAAGATGCCGGTTTACTGGGAACTTTTCCTTTTCCTCCGATCAACGCATCATCTTCATTTGCAACTATTCATATGATCACATCGGACACCATTGTTTATGATGATCCTTGGATCATTCCTTATGAACCTAAGATAGACTCATTTGGTAATGCCATGCCTTTGAGTCCATATGAAATTGCCTATGAAGCCGTGCAGTCATTTGCCGACCCATCTTCAACCGAAAATGACTTCGTGAATGTGATCTGTGAGGAATCACTTTTCACATCAATCTCGGATTTAATCACGTTTTCTGAACTTGTTCACTCTGATGAGAAAATTCGTGAAATCCTATGTGTAGATGATTTACCATGGGAAGATCTCCATCACAGATCTTTGTTTTTACCCGAGGATGATCGTTTTGAATGATTTCTCATCAATTTTTACAACTGAATATGTCAAGGAACCTCAGAATCCAATGAAACATCCCGATTCAAAGTTAAATTTGGGAAACATCTCTCGAACTATTCCTATTGACATTTCGGTTAAGCCCGGAATTGTTGAGAACATTCATATAGGTGCCTCGTGTACAGATGACAAAATTCAGCTATATAAGGCCCTATTTCAAGAATTCCGCGACGTGTTTGCCTGGTCTTTTGAGGAAATGCCAGGAATTGATCCCACGATTATTGTTCATGAGATCAAGACTTACCCGGACGCTAAACCCGTCCAGGAACGTTTGCGTCAGATTCACCCACGAAAAGCTGTTGCAATTAAAGCAGAAGTTGAAAAAATATTGAAAGCGGGTTTCATTTATCCGATCCCGTTAACGGATTGGGTATCAAATATTGTTCTGGTTAACAAAAAACAGGGAACAATAAGAATATGCATCAACTATAGGGACATTAATTGAGCCTGTCCAAAGGACAATTACCCAACTCCCTATATCGATCAAATCATTGATGATTGTGCCGGCAGCGAAATCTTCTCCTTCATGGACGGTTTTCTCGGATACAATCAAATTAATATTCTACCTGCCGATCAACCAAAAACGGCTTTCATTTGTCCATGGGGGACATTTGCTTATTGCAAGTTACCTTTTGGGCTTAAGAATGCCGGAGCAACTTTTCAAAGGGCGATGTCTTATGCGTTTCATGACATCAAACACATTGTGCAACCTTATCTCGATGACTTGCCTGCTCATTCATTACATCGAGCTGATCACCTCGTCCATTTACGAGCAATATTTATGAGGTGTAGGCATTATCGGATTCGGTTGAACCCACACAAATGTGTCTTTTGTACAGAAATGGGTTGATTGCTGGGGTTTTTAGTTTTGAAAGCCGGCATTCGCGTTGATCCCTCAAAGGTCGAAGCTATCATCAAATTTCCTCCTCCTTCGAGTCTTCGCCAACTCCAAAGTTTGCAAGGGAAAGCAAACTTTTTACGACGATTCATTCCTAACTACACCGAGGTTACAAAGGGTTTTACTCGGTTGTTGAAACAAAATACTCCATTCTATTGGGATGAGATAGCTCAGAAATCTTTTGATGCACTCAAACACGCGTTGACCCATGCACCGTTGTTGCATCCTCCCAACTACAACCAGGATTACTTCTTGTATCTCGCCGCCTCTCATTCCACCATTGGAATGGTCTTAGTTTAGGAAGATGAATTCGGAACTAAAAATGTGATATATTACCTTAGTCGAACTTTAAATCCAACTGAGCTAAAATACTCACATGTGGAGAAATTGGCATTGGCAGTCGTTCAAGCTATCCAACATTTTCGTCACTACATTTTACTACGTAAAACTACAGTAATTTCGGATTGCAACCCTATGATCTACATTTTGACCAAGCAATTGCTAGGGGGCAAGTACTCTAAATGGATCGTTATCCTGCAGGAGTTCGACTTGGAGTTTGAGAAATCCAAGTCTAAGAAATCTTTAGTTTTTGCGGAGTTAATGTGTGACTTCCCGCGTGCTAACACGGAAACTGTGGCAGAGGAGCCCATTGCGGACAAATCCTTGTTTCTAATCAGAACTTTAGATCCGTGGTATGGGGATATCATCGTTTATCTCCAGACCCAATCCTTTCAGCCAGAAATTTCACGGTCAGAACGGCGAAAAATTTGATTCCAGTCCCAACAATTCAGGATTATTGGAGATACTCTTTATCGCCATGGGGCGGACTCTGTTTTTCGACGTTGCTTAACTCACGAGGAAGCTGGAAGGGTTCTAAATGACTGTCACTCTGGAGCGTGTGGCGGTCATATGTCTAGGTTTGCCACAGCCCAAAAGATATTGCGCGTTGGCTACTTCTGGCCATCTTTATTTAAAGATTGTATTACGGCGGTCCGAAAATGCCACAACTGCCAAATTTTTTATCGTAAGATGCGCGCTCCACCTGCTCCTCTCCACCCTATAATTGCCGTTGGTCCTTTTGGCAAATGGGGTATCGATTTTATTACATGTAACCCTCACTTGGCTGGGGGGCATGCATATATCATCCTTGCGGTAGATTATTTTACTAAGTGGGCCGAGGTGATGCCTAGATTTGAAGCAGACGGCAAGACAGCTGCAATTTTCATGTTCAATCATATAATTGCTAGGTTTGGTGTCCCACAAGCGATAATCACTGATCATGGGCGCCATTTATGAAACGTTATGATGACCGAACTTACAGGCCAGCTTGGTTTACATCACGATAGTTCAACCCCTTATTATCCACAAGCGAATGGTCTGGTTGAATCCATCAACAAAGTTTTAGTTATCATGATCCAACGAATCATTGGGATTCATCGGTCGAATTGGCACAACATGCTATTTTCAGCGCTTTGGGCGTACCGAACTTCAGTAAAAACATCAACAGGGTTCACTCCTTTCCAACTAGTCTATGGTTTGGAAGTCGTGTTACCCATTGAATGTGAAATCCCATCACTGCAAATGGCCATCGAGTTATTTCCAACCACTTCCAAAGAGGAAAAGCATTTGTTATACTTGGCTCAATTAGATGAGAATCGACGTGATGCTGCATTGGCGATCGAGACTCACACAAAATGCATGAAAGCTCAGTATGATCGAAATGTGACCCCTCGAAATTTTTTGGAAGGAGATCTAGTCTTAGTTTACGATCAAGCTAATGATAATTTAGGCGCTGGAAAATTCGTTCCTATGTGGCATGGTCCCTATGTTGTCAAGCAAAAGCTAGCCAAAGGGGCCTATGAATTGGTAGACTTTGACGGGGACTCTTTGGGTAAACCCAGAAATGGTCTTTACTTGAAGAGGTATTATGCTTAAAGGATGGGTATGGAGATTTTTAGTTAGGATAGTTTTTCTTTCTAGCTGGTGTGTTTTAGTTTAAACAGTGTGCTTAGCTTAGAGAGTGTTTTTTCGTCATTATTCCTGCTTATCTTGGTTTTACTCTTGATATTGCAGATGTCGATGCCTCTCCAAACATACATTGGTTTCGCTGATGGTGCTTGTCGTAATACACGAAACATCTCTTCCACAGCTTGGGTTATCTATTCACCCTCTGACGAGTTAGTATCTATGCATGGGGTAAGCCTCGGTCAAACAACGAACAACATTGCCGAGTATAGTGCAGTGATTGAGTTATTATCTGAATCTATTTCATTTGGGATTCGGAGTTTGATAGTGAGGTTAGATTCTGAACTCGTTGTATTACATCTTAATAGAGTGTATGCCATTAGAAATCCAGTGTTATTAAGATTATTTTTGAGAGTGCGTCTCTTGGAACATGAATTTGATTATATTGAATATCAACATATTCCAAGATCTTTAAATACATTAGCAGATGCAATTGCTTCTCAAATGTTAAATAGACATTTGCAATAATCATACATGTAAATTTAAAACCATTCCATAACATGATTTACAAGATAAGCCGGTAATAATGATATATATATATATATGAGTGTGTCAAAAAATACATCGTCCTCGATCATAGGTTGAAAAACACCTTATGATCGGTAAAAATGATAAGTACAAAAAACAAAAATGTCACATGTGCCCACAATAGGCGATCATCCTATCACTAGTGATGATCTCTATAAGAAACCACTGCACAGACCACCTTGCAAAGGAACCTCCTAAAAGGTCCTGGGAACCCAATCACATAGCGCTGAAGTCGACGAGGAATTTCATCTATAGTGGTCTCCGCAATATCTCCTGTCAAGCGCTTGAGATGACCCTCCAACTTGGCCAAAACCTCTGCTGATTCGTCCTGTGGAGCTGGCGCGGGTGCAACTGGTTGCTTCCTCTCGTAAGGCCAGAGAGCGGCTGGTCACTGTGGACCCACATCTGCATTTGAAACTTTTGCTATCAGTTTTGAGACGACGGAAAAATAACAAAAAAATTAAAATAGGAAAATGTTGGAAATAATTTTACCTGACTCATCCCACTGCTCTCCTGGTGGAAGATCCATGTCTGGGTCACCACGAAAATCTATCCCAGCGTAAGGGAAGTCCTGAATAGAAAAGACCTAGTTTTCCAGCCATTGGAAATACTCAGGTTTGAATCAAGCAACCTCTGTCCTCTCGTCCTGGTGATGGGCCATAACTGCGACTCATCGCATCAGTTTGGGCTCTCGAGGAAGCCCAGCTCCAATAGTAAGGTGCTGCGGGATCAGCATAGGAACCCTTTCCAGGCCAAAACTCACAACCAAAGCCCCATAACCAGAGGTCTTTAGTCATTTGTTCTTGGCCTTGGTCAGTTGGCCTTTCACATTGGCCAACACAGCATCGCACCAGTTAAAGACGGTGCCTCGAAAGCAATCAACTGCCATATGCATCTGGGATCCAGTGGCAATATGTAATGCGGCAGCCCCGCAAAGTCTGGTGACAATGAATGCAATCACCATGAGCTCAGGACGCGATATGGTCTTTATGTCTATCCCTTTGTCTCTAGCCTGGCTGTTGCAGTACTCTAGCCTGAGGCTATCGGCAGACTGGCCACCTGCCCTAGCCCTAAACAAAGTCAAGTCTTTGCCTCTCTTAGGCAAACCAGTCAAGAAATATATGTCCGCCAGTTCGATTTTGAGTTGGTGGCCGCCAATGAAGAAGCACTGGTACTGTACGCTCCATCTGTCAACCATCCACTGTAAGAAATCCACCTGAACCCTCATGCCAGGAATGGCCTAGAATTTGTACAAGCCGCACGCCCTCAAAGCATCAAGTGAAAGCTGATGATTCCATGCGGCATCATCCACGTCCTCATGCTCTCGTTCACGCCAATCTAGCATGATGTACTCTCTGCATCAAGCACAAGGATAAATTAAATTGCTAGAAATTATTTTGATTGGTCCATTTTTGAGAATTTTTGGGTTAAAAACCCTTGCGACGGGGACCGCACCCTTCGGGTTAGACACAGTGCGTGGGACCGCACTTTTCTACATGGAAGGTGCGGACCCCGAGATTTTTCCCAATAGAGAAAAAGTTGGGGTCCGCAGGCCAGCAGTGGTAAACCTGCGGGCCCCCGCGCGCGGGTTTTATGCCTAAAAACCGTCCCAAAAATGAAAATAAATGACTAAAATAAAAATTGAAACGGTTAAAAATGAAGAGTAGGATGATGTGGATTACCTGGAGAAGACGACGTTTGATTCCAACGGTTGGATTTTCCGCAATCTTCACGGGCAGTTTTCTGAGCAAAAGCACTATTTTCTCACCCAAACTCAAACGGTAAAAATGAATTGACAAAGGCCCTTTTTATAAGTTTTTTGAGTAAATAAATTGCAAATTTGTTTATGTTTCACTTTGGAAAGGTATTTTTGCGACATTTTTATCCATTTCAAATAGGTATGAGTAATGTTTGTGTTTTTGTGCAGGATAACGGATTATTCAGGCGAAATCTATCATTTTCGACGAAAAAACATTTAGAGTCACCTTTAAGCTCTTTTCTGACTCCTGAAACATGAAAAGATTGCCGAGTGTTTCTTTTAAACTCGTTAAAATGGAATTAAAAGATGGTCCACTTACAGCTCTTTTCCAACCATAAAAACATGAAAAGATTGCCGGATTTTTGTCGTTTCAAATTCGATATTGGTTATAAAACGACGTGTCATTAATCATTTTTTTACTTTTTCGGATCAAGGGCACTAATGAGGAAAAGTACTCCTTGGTCGTAAAAGATCAAGCGGTTCTCTCAAGTATTATTTTATGCTTTTTTGGGCTTGGGAGACACAAATTTACGAAAAATGTTAACCCTGGAGTCTTCTTAAGTTTTTTCAGACTCTCTAAAATTGAAAAATGTCGAGTTTCTCCTATCCTGGACTCGTTAAAATTTCACAGTAAAGGACCTGTTCAATTGCAAACAGGAATGAACCACTCCTTCTTAGGGTTCGAATTTAAACTAAGTTGGACTCATTCGAAGGATGAGCTTATAATCAAGCAAATGTTATCCTCCTCAAGCTTGTCAAAAATAAAGAGGTACTTGCCAGAAATGGTGGGGGAAAAGAGAGAAAAATGAGTCTATTTGTCATACTTTGTAACCACTCTTGAACACGACACTTTTATTCACCTAGGTTGGGAAATCCTTTGCCTAACAGTTGATCAAACCACATTGAAAGTCTTCAGCCGGTTTTTGGGTATTAACTTTGGGTCAATTGTCACCAAACCATCTGTCATGTCATTATGTGTTCAAGAGGTCACTGCCAATAAGCCATTCATCTGCAAAATATCTGTCATCCATCTTGACCATCTCTGAGTCAGTCCTTGCAACCAAATTTCTTCAACTTGATCTATGATTTTGTGTTGTGGGCTTGCCTACGACAGATCACTTTCTATCGACATCAGCTCATTATCTAGAAAGATGATTTAGAAATCGTTAGTACCTTGATATCTGCATGCCTCAATGGCATGTTTCTCGCCTTTGACGACAGTTTGCATCGTTGACTTTCGATCAAAGGATTCCATGACATGTTCGACATCAACACATTTATTCACATTTCATGGATTGTACTGGGTACTTTGAGAGCCATAAACATCACTGGTGGTTTCTCTCACACTTGTTAACAGTTTATATCATTGACTGGTAATCAAGTGGTTTCTACCATGTTCGACATCAACACATTCATTCGCACGGATAGAATCGTATTGTTTCGGGAAGTAGAAATGAAGACCCTGGATCTTGTTTCCACAATCCAGGCTGTGAGGAATTTCGTATTCATTATATAATGGACTATTCATAAACAAATGGCTGCATCCATACTGTGTCCACCTAAGTCTATACTTGTGATTTTTTACAAGATCATTCCTATATCAGAGCAGTAGTTAGTTTTTCTAGTCAGTTTTGATCTGAGTATGGGAATTCCTACCTCAGCGATGATATGATCTCATATATATATCTTACATTGAATGTTTTTACAGGTTCCAACCAGGCTCTCCACAAGATGATCCTCGAAATGATAAAGTACTTCACTCTTCCTAAATGATCAATGAAATCCTCATCTACTATAGACTTCACACTTTAGGGGGCAATCTGTTACACAAAAATATCGTCACGATGATTATTTGCAGTCAGTATGGGCCTATCATCACTTCTACTGTCCTTCTAAGCAAGTCTCAGACCTCAGCTCTTCAAGTCAAGCTTTGGAAATGAGAGAAAGACATTAAGAATCAATGTAACTCTGGTTCCACACTTTCTCTCACTATCACCTGCAGTTCCGCACCTTCTGTTTACAAAAACTGCGGACCTGCCCGCTCTATCCCTAATGGTGTAGGCGCAGACCCCTGTGAAAGTCAAAAGGCACAATTTTTATCTTAAAAAACTCACTTTGGGTTAATTCTAGAGGATTCTAGAAGGAATTTTGACGTGGATTGTTCGCTCTGAGGTGGTTCTGTTGGAAATAATACTGAGAGGGGGGGTGAATCAGTATTATCTAGAAATTTAACAAATCTTCCTTATTTGATCTTTGAATTATTCTTGCATATCAGTACCATAAAATAATGAGCATGAACAAAGAAAACAGATAGTCACACCAAAGAACACAAGATGTAAGGTGGAAACCCAATGTGGGTGAAAACCACCTGCTGCAATATGTCTCTATCTTCTTTCAAATTAGAAACTCCTTTTACAATGATTTTGTACTGGTGCAGTCCTTTACCAGTACGCAGGCTGCAACCTGCAGAGAGCTACAACTCTCTACTTCTTTTCATAAAGCATCAAATGATCATCCAGTACATAACAGTTACTGTCTACTACAGTTATCAGATCAGTAATAACAGAATTAACCCAGAACACCTTATCAACAGATAAATATAATCAATAGAACAGAGACGCAGTTTTTCCTTCTGTGGCCTGCGACCAGACGCAGCTAACCTTTTGCTACTCTGCGTCCAGACGCAGATATCCTTCTGCTGCGCTGCGTGCCCACGCACTGTTCCTTCAACTGCTCTGCGTTCTGTTGCTTCAGGGACGCATCCAGAAACACTATCGCGCCGCGTCTTTCTGCTACAGGGACGCACCCAAAAACACTATCGCGCCGCGTCCTTCTGCTACAGAGACGCACCCAAAAACACTATCGCGCCGCGTCCTTTGTTTCAGAGACGCACCTGAACCTTGATCGCTCTGCGTCCCCACGCAGATCTCCGATCACTGAACTGCGTCCCAGACGCACCTGAACTTCGTCTGCCCTGCGTCCCCACGCAGGTCTCCAGATTCTGCACTGCGTCCCGGCGCGCTTTCCTTTCACCGTACCTGCGTCCCTTCGGGTATGAATGATTTCAAGACTTTAAGTGTAACCCAAACAGTCAGATCTTCAGATCTGATCTTGCGCCAAGGAGATCTCAGTCCTTCAGTAGATTCGCCTTCTTTAGATCTAGATCAGATCTCACCCAAAAAGATATTCAACAAAAGACATTATTAGCCAAATGATCTCCTTGCTTTATATAGGCAAGCTCCTCCTCAAAACATGGAACAATACCACGAGCCGACACGATAGAAACACAAAACCGTCGGCTAGATACCACACAAGAAACCCCCACGTGATTTTTCTCTACCTTGAAAAGTGTGCACTGGGTGGACGCACCCCCTGAACGGCTGGACTGTGTCTCTGGACGCGGATCCTGCATGGTGTACCTGTGGGTATGCACCTTCTGAACTGGTTTCCTGCGTCCTTCTTAATTTTCAACAAACTGAGAGCCTTGCCATGGGAGTTGCCATCAAGTACAACATCTGTAACATACAGCCATACCAGAAAAACATAATGCCAACAATCTCCCCCTTTGGACTTGATGGCAACCTCACAAACTTCAGCTTCATTCTCCCCCTTTGACATCAAGGGCAAAGGGGTATGCTCCCCCTAAGATCATGCTCCCCTTGAACCAGATCTGTAACAAAGAACCATAATCCTCCATTTAAGAGATAGAGACATATTGCAGCTATTTCCAAGATCTCCTTCTGACGATCCTCCATAATGCCAACAATGCATTATATGCTCCCCCTGAACCTGTACCATCAATCAGAAAAGGTTCAACAACAAGATGATGCATCAAAAACCCCCAGCTTTTGCCTGAGGTACTCAAAGGTGTCCCTGGGCAATGGTTTGGTGAGAATATCAGCAACTTGTTCCTTAGAAGGAACATACTCCAACTTGACTTTCTGTTCAAGCACTTGTTCCCGGAGAAAATGATACTTGATTGGTATGTGCTTGGTTTTTGAATGCATAACCGGATTCTTTGAGATGCTGATTGCACTTGTGTTATCACATAAGATGGGGATAGGTGGCGTACAAGTGATTTGAAAATCCTGCAAAGTCTGCATCATCCAAAGAAGTTGGGTGCAACAAGATGCAGCAGCAACATATTCTGCTTCAGCTGTAGATAAGGCAATCGAACTCTGTTTCTTGCTGAACCAAGATACCAGTCTGGAACCCATAAAGAACGCACCACCACTTGTGCTTTTCCTATCATCCACGCTTCCGGCCCAATCTGCATCTGTATAAGCATGAAGAGTAAGATCTGTATCTCTAGGATACCATAAGCCATAATTTTGAGTCCCTTGAAGATATTTGAAAATTCTCTTCACTGCCTGAAGATGAGTCTCCTTCGGATTTGCCTGAAATCTTCCAACTATTCCAACTGCATGCATGATGTCTGGTCGGGTACCTGTCAAATATAGTAAACTTCCAATCATAGATCTGTAGGTTGGTTGATGTACTGCTGCAGATTCATCATTTGCACTGAGACTACATCCTGTGACCATGGGTGTACATACTGGTTTTGCATCTTCCATGCCATATTTCTTCAAAATCTGTTTGAGATACTTGGTTTGAGATAAAAAGATTCCTCCTTCTTTTTGTTGGATTTGCAAACCAAGGAAATATGTCAGTTCTCCTAGCAAGGACATTTCAAATTCTTTCTGCATGACCGAGGCAAAGCTTTGACTCATAGCTTCTTCATTGCTGCCAAAAATAATGTCATCTACATACACAACAAGTATTAGCAATTTGTTATTTTCAACTTTTATATACAGATTGCTATCTGCTGAACCTTTTGAAAAACCTTGTTGATGAAGATATTTGTCCAACCGGTAGTACCAAGCCCTTGGAGGTTGTTTGAGACCATAGAGAGCCTTTTTCAATCTGCATACAAGATTTGGATCATTTCCAAGGATGAACCCATCTGGCTGTTCAATGTACACTTCTTCTTCCAAGTCTCCATTCAGAAAGGCTGATTTCACGTCCATTTGAAATACTTTGAAGTTTTGAAAACTTGAGAGAGCAAGGAACATTCGGATGGCCTCAAGTCTTGCAACAGGAGCAAAAGTTTCTTCAAAGTCTATTCCTTCTTGCTGCGCATACCCTTTACAAACAAGTCTGGCTTTGTTTCTAATTACTTCTCCAGTTTCATTCAATTTATTTTTGAATACCCATTTTTTTCCGATAACATTCTTATCCTTTGGTCTAGGAACCAGCTCCCAAGTGTTGTTCTTTTCGATTTGCTCAAGTTCTTCATCCATTGCTTTCACCCAACATTCATCTTTGCATGCTTCTTTCACATTTTGTGGTTCAGTAGAGGAGAGTAATGCCAAATAGCTTGAGGCTTCTGCAACTGTTCTTCTTGTTTGTACACCTGCTTCTTTCTGCCCCACAATCTGAGATTCTGGATGATTCTTCTGAACATATCTGGATGGAGTCTTTTCTTCTATTCTTGTTTGCTCTTCTGGCTCTTCTTGAGGTTCTTCTTCTTCATCATTTTGTCTTTGAGGATAGCCTTCATCTTCTTCGATGTTTTCATGATGGACTTGCCTAGGAATGTATCCCTTCTCATCAACCACTACATCAATGCTGTCAACAATTCTGCCAAGTCTTTTATTGTAGCACTTGTATGCTTTGCTATGTGGAGAGTAACCAAGAAGAATGCCTTCATCTGCCCTAGGTTCAAGTTTGCCAAGCTGCTCATCAGTATTCTTGATATAGCATTTGCTCCCAAAGATTTTGAAGTGCTTTACCGAAGGAGTCCTGCCACTCCAAAGCTCATGAGGAGTTTGAGTGCTGTTCACCCGGACATTTGTTTTGTTGAGAATAACAACCGCAGCGTGTGCAGCTTCACCCCAGAAAGTTGCGGGAGTTCCTGATTCATCAAGCATAGCATGAGCCATTTGTTGGATTGTTCTGTTCATTCTTTCAACAACTCCATTTTGCTGAGGAGTTCTAGCTGTAGAGAATTCTCTCCTTATCCCATGTTCATCACAGAAATCGAAAAATTCATTTGAAGTAAATTCCCCACCTCTGTCGGATCTGAGGCACTTAATTTTGTGACCTGATTCATTTTCAACCAAGGCTTTGAAGGATTTGAATTTTTCGAATGCTTCATCTTTGTGCTTCATAAGTCCTAACCAGACAAACCTGGAGAAATCGTCAATAAATAATATCAAGTATTCCTCTCCTCTAGGTGTTCTTTTCCTGAATGGACCACATGTATCTGTATGTACTAGCTCAAGAGGCATGCTAGCTGATCCTTCTTTCTCTGGAAAGTTAGTTCTGGTTTGTTTTCCAAACTGACATGATCTGCATATGGTGTTGTCAGGAATTTTGATATCTGGAAGATCGCGAACTGCCTGATATTTGCATGCTTTCCTTATTTGTGAGAAGCTTAGATGTCCCAACCTTCGATGCCATAACCAGTGCTCTTCATCCTTGCTCAGATAGCATTGTTGTTGTCCTTCTTCAAATATGTACAGATTATTTGGAGTTCTTTTGCCTTTGAGTACTGTTTTACCTGTATCAAGATCACGAACAAGACATCCATTTGATCTGAAAATAACCTCGGTTCTTTGATCACACATCTGGCTGACACTTAGAAGATTATGCTTCAATCCATCAACATACAAAACATTTCCAGCTTTGACCTTTTCTTTTAACTGAGCAATCCCTTTTCCTTTTATAGTTGCAGGAGTATCATTTCCAAAAGAGACTTTCTTTCCCTTTTCTAGAGCAAAATAAGATTCAAGTTTTTCTTTATCACCTGTCATATGCTTCGAACATCCACTGTCAATGTACCATAGATTTTCCTGTCCCTCTGCATAAAATGCTATTCCACATCTTTCTGTTTGAGGTTCCTTTATTCTCCATGTTTTGGTGCTTGAGGCTTGCTCCTTTTTCTGCTGAAACCTGCTCCTGCATTCAGATTCTTCATGACCAAAATTATTGCAAATAGAACATTCGACTTCATTTTCAAGAACCGAAAAGTTGTTATAGGTCCTTTTTGTAATCCCTGTCATACTTCTTTGTTTTTGAGCTTCCCTAGTCATGATTGTTTTATATGCAACACATTGAGCTGCTTTGTGACCAAAGTTATGACAAGAAAAGCATTTTCCATTGAAGAAACTTCTGCGGTTATCGAATCTACCAGCCGACTGATTGTAATTTCTATTTTCATCTATTTTTGGACCAAATTGAGAAGATTTTACCTGTGGCTGGTTCACCCTTAAGATGGATTGCCCTTGATAGTTTCTATTTGTAATTCGTCCCTGCTTTACCTGATGATCTTCATTGTTCTTTTGCTCATTTCTTCTTGCTGCATCAAGATAACTCTTTGAGGTGGATGCTTGAGAGGTTTCTCCATTGTAGCCCAGACCTGTCTTGTTTAGTGGAGACCGCTGCACATTGATAATCTTATCCAAGGTTTCGGATCCTTTGACAAACTTAAGATTAATAGCTTTTGTTTTCTCAATCTCTTTTCTAAGACCAACAATTTCTCCTTCTAGTTTTTCAAGATGTTTTTCCTTTTCATCAATTTGAAATTGTAGAGTATCAATGATCACATTCTTTTCTTCTATACATCTCTTGAGTCTAGTGATTTCATCATAAAGGTTATCCACATCTATAGCATCCATATAATCATCATCTTCAAATGCCATTAATAACTTATATTCATTACCTCGTTCATCTTCATCACTGTTTGATAGACCATCACTATCTTCATGGGTGTAGTAGCTTTTCTTATTTGCACTTTGTTTCTTGTTCCATCTAGCAGGTTCCTTTCCTTTATCCTTATAAGGACATTTTGCAGCATAATGACCTACTCTTCCACAAGCAAAGCATTTGAAAGGTAGCTTACCTCTGAACCTTCCAGAACCCCTTTGAAGATTTCTGACAAAATTGGATTCTTCTTCCTCTTCTTCTGGAACATGGCTTGCTTCATAGTAATCTTCCTTGCCTGATGCCTTGAAAGCAGCTTCCCTTCTGTCTGATGGACCTCCCTTTCTCATTTCATAAGCAGTTAGAATTCCATGCAGCTGAGACATAGTGAGAACTCAGAGATTTTCCTTTTCTTCTATTGCAGATACTTTAGATTCAAACTTGGGGGATAATGATCTTAGAATCTTTTCAACTACTATAGCCTCTTTTATTTCTTCACCCAAATTTTTCATACAATTAACAATCTCATCTACCCGAAGAAAATAATTAGCCACACTTTCATCATTATACATCTTAAGAGTCTCATACTGAATCCTGAGAGTTTGAAGTTTAGCTCGCTTTACCTGTTCATCTCCTTCATAGCTCGTGACCATTTTGTCCCATATCTCTTTTGCTGATTTGAAGTGCATTACCTTCATGAATTCTGTTTGGGATATACTTCCTAATAGAGTACTGACTGCTTTTGCATTTGTTTCATACTTCTTTTTCTCAGCTGGATCTGTAGGAGTAGCTGAAGGAAAAGCATAGCCTGTTTCTACAATGTCCCAAACTTCTGTACCAAGAGATTGAAGATATGCAGTAACTCTTACCTTCCAATAATTGAAGTTTGTCCCATCAAAAATCGGTGGCCTGATTGATGCTTCTCTCTCGTAGTTGCTCATGATGAACAATCTACCTTCAAGCGATCAAGCTTCTCTGAAGGACCTGCTCTGATTCCAATTGTTGGAAATAATACTGAGAGGGGGGGTGAATCAGTATTATCTAGCAATTTAACAAATCTTCCTTATTTGATATTTGAATTATTCTTGCATATCAGTACCATAAAATAATGAGCATGAACAAAGAAAACAGATAGTCACACCAAAGAACACAAGATGTAAGGTGGAAACCCAATGTGGGTGAAAACCACCTGCTGCAATATGTCTCTATCTTCTTTCAAATTAGAAACTCCTTTTACAATGATTTTGTACTGGTGCAGTCCTTTACCAGTACGCAGGCTGCAACCTGCAGAGAGCTACAACTCTCTACTTCTTTTCATAAAGCATCAAATGATCATCCAGTACATAACAGTTACTGTCTACTACAGTTATCAGATCAGTAATAATAGAATTAACCCAGAACACCTTATCAACAGATAAATACAATCAATAGAACAGAGACGCAGTTTTTCCTTCTGTGGCCTGCGACCAGACGCAGCTAACCTTTTGCTACTCTGCGTCCAGACGCAGATATCCTTTTGCTGCACTGCGTGCCCACGCACTGTTCCTTCAACTGCTCTGCGTTCTGTTGCTTCAGGGACGCATCCAGAAACACTATCGCGCCGCGTCTTTCTGTTACAGGGACGCACCCAAAAACACTATCGCACCGCGTCCTTCTGCTACAGAGACGCACCCAAAAACACTATCGCGCCGCGTCCTTTGCTTCAGAGATGCACCTGAACCTTGATCGCTCTGCGTCCCCACGCAGATCTCCGGTTACTGAACTTCGTCCCAGACGCACCTGAGCTTCGTCTGCCCTGCGTCCCCACGCAGGTCTCTAGATTCTGCACTGCGTCCCGGCGCGCTTTCCTTTCACCGTACCTGCGTCCCTTCGGGTATGAATGATTTCAAGACTTTAAGTGTAACCCAAACAGTCAGATCTTCAGATCTGATCTTGCGCCAAAGAGATCTCAGTCCTTCAGTAGATTCGCCTTCTTTAGATCTAGATCAGATCTCACCCAAAAAGATATTCAACAAAAGACATTATTAGCCAAATGATCTCCTTGCTTTATATAGGCAAGCTCCTCCTCAAAACATGGAACAATACCACGAGCCGACACGATAGAAACACAAAACCGTCGGCTAGATACCACACAAGAAACCCCCACGTGCTTTTTCTCTGCCTTGAAAAGTGTGCACTGGGTGGACGCACCCCCTGAACGGCTGGACTGTGTCTCTGGACGCGGATCCTGCATGGTGTACCTGCGGGTACGCACCTTCTGAACTGGTTTCCTGCGTCCTTCTTAATTTTCAACAAACTGAGAGCCTTGCCATGGGAGTTGCCATCAAGTACAACATCTGTAACATACAGCCATACCAGAAAAACATAATGCCAATAGGTTCATGCATCCCAAAAGAGAAGGAGCTAATCCCTTGATGAGAGGAGCTATCCCTTTGAAGGAGGGCTTTATCCCTTTGAAGGAGGACCTAGTAACCTCCCTCCATTGCACTATAAATATAGGCGTTGGGCTAGTTGCTGGAGAGGTCAGAAGCTGAACATTTTTGAGGGTAAATGCTGGTGAAATCAAGACTTCCTAGTTGAGCTTAAGAGGAGCGATCACATACCTTTTTGGCTTCATTGGGGAGTGAGTGAAACTTGTCAAAGTAGAGGAGACTTCTTGCTGGACCCTGGGAGGAGCTTGTACAGCGTCAAGGCAAAGGTTGTAAAGTTCTTATTCTTTTGAATTAATACAATCAAACTCATTTTTCTCAACAAGTATCTCATGTTATTTATTTCATGGACTCCTTGACTTTCATGTTAAATATGTTTTATGATATTGGATTTTCAGGTGCTATTTAATTTGTTTGCCTTGTTTGAGTTTGCAGATTTGTGACAAAGGAGCTCATTTGGATCAAAGAAGCAAGGGCATCCACAAACTTGTGTTGGACCTAAGGTAGGCCCTAAAAACACTTGTTTTCCATTGTTTATTAAATCATATTTAGAGAAAGATAGTGTCTGGTTGGTTTGCTTGTCATTAGGTCTTCTTTAGATTCTAGGAAGGTCTATCTTATCCGCATGATCAACCCATTCCGTTTGACAGCTATCAAACCTTTGTGCACACTGATCATGCTGCAATTAGATATTTAATGAACAAACCAGATGTAAATGCTCGCATTATTAGATGGTTGCTTTTACTGCAGCAGTTTGATCTGACCATTATTGATAAGCCTGGTAAAGAGAATGTTGTTGCTGACTTTTTGTCTAGAGTAAATTTGCTTGCAGGTGAAGAAGGAATGGTGGATAAACAAATGCTTGATGAAAACCTATTTTCTATATCAGTACTCTCTCCACGGTTTGCTGATATAGCAAACTACTTGGTTTCAGCATAGTTCCCACCACACCTATCCTCAAAAGAGAAGAGCAAGATAGTAAGGAAAAGCGCCCCTTTCACTTGTATTGGAGGCAATCTCTTCAAACATGGCCTAGATCAGATCTTGGGAAGGTATGTCAGGGAGGAGGAATTCTTTGACATCCTCCTAACCTATCATGATGGGCCTTGTGGAGGTAATTTTGCAGCAAAAAGAAGTGCCTTCAAGATATTGCAAGCAGGCTACTACTGGCCCACTCTTCATCAAGATGTGAGGAGAAACATGAGCTAGTGTGATTGGTGTCATAGGATGGGGAAACCCACTCCAAATGATGAAATGCCCATGCAACCTCAAGTGACATTTGAGCCATTTGAGAAGTGGGGCATGGAATTTGTGAGGCCTATCAACCCCCCTTCAAAGCAGAAGCAGTACATCATTGTGTGCACCGGCTACCTGACAAATTGGGTGGAGACAAAAGCAATCAAAGCAACGACAGAGAAAAAAGTAGCTGAGTTTTTGAGGGAAAACATATTCTTAAAGTTTGAGTATCCAAGAGAGTTCGTCACAGACCAAGGCAGCCAATTCACTTCCAACCTGATTGAAGACCTGCTCACACATCATAAGATCAAGCACAGGACTTCCACCCCTTATTGTCCACAAGCCAATGGGGAAGTGGAGGTCACTAATAGAGCATTGGAAGGGATCCTAACCAAGGTAGTGAGCAGGAGCAGAAAATACTAGGCAGACAGATTAGTTGAGGCCACTTCGGCCTACAACACAACATGGAAGACCACCACCAGGTTCACACCCTATGAAATGGTCTATGGGAAGAAGGCTTTGTTGTCAATAGAGTTTAAATTCAATACCCTAAGGATGGCAGCTCAGCTGGACCTATACCTCAGCCATGCATAGAAAGAGAGATTAATTCAGCTCAATGGATTGGATGAATACACATTGGAAACCCTTCTCCATATAGAGGTAGTTCAGATTCAGAGAAAGATATGGCATGAAAAAAATATCAGGGAGAATTAATTCCAAGAGGGATATTCGGCACTACTCTATGACTCAAGATACAATGATTTCAAAGGCAAGCTGAGGACAAGATGGCTGGGACCCTACACTGTGGAGAAATGCATTGACAATGGTTCAGTTCTAATCAGAACCATTGATGATGAAGCCATCCCCATGCTTGTTAATGGACATTAGTTGAAAGTATACAAGAAATCCCTCTTCAAGCAAGAGTTTGTTGAAGATTTGAATAAAATAGTGATGGTAGTGGAGCATGTCTTAGCTTCCACTTCACCCACTCACTGAAGAAAAAAGAGAAAGAAATAAGGACTCAATTGAAAACCTCCATGAGGCACTTGAGTCCCATCATTGGGTTGAAAACCTCTTCTGAGGTGGTCCAGTGATTTCAAAAGAGAAAAAAAGGGAAAAGAATAAGATCGTTGGGTCAAAACCTCCCTTGGAGGTGCCCAGGGTAGGAAATTAAGGTGAAAACCTCTCTGAGGCACCCTAGTTGTTTTCAAAAATAAAAAAGAGAGAAGGAAAAAATTATTTTTTATTGCATTGCAGGTTTGCAGGAGGACTACATGAAGTAGGAGAAGATGCCAAGGGGACCTTGACATTCACACCAGCATCCATCTCATCTTCTCCACACCTTCCTCCATCATTTTTTGTATCTCTTTCACCCCACTGTACCTCTTCTTCCAAAACTGTGTTTTCTACAGGAGGCTCTGTGTTTTCTACAGGAGGCTCCTGTGGGAATTACAGAGAGCCAAAAATGTCTACAGAAGGTAGTTTGAGGGACAATAAAAGTTTCATGAGGAACCTATAATCCCTCTTACCATCTTCAAACCTCGCTACCTTCATTTCCAAGCCTGCATCACACTCCAAAAAGCAAAAATAAAAATCAAAGGAGGGAAAGGCACCATAAACTTCACCTGAAGCTTACCTACTATCCCTCCATCATTCATCTCCACCTCTGGCATCATTCTCGAGCTCCAAGCATAGGGAAATAGTTGATTTTTCAAGGGGAGAAGCAGCTACAAGAGCTCTTGTAGGAATTCCTGTAGCAGCTGATACCATCAAAGTCCAGTACCAGCAGCAGGGGATGGCACATATGAAGGTTGAAAAGGCACATGCAACCCAGCTCTAGCAAAAGAAGAACTTGCAAAAACACACAACAACACATCAGCAAGCAGAGACAACATGCATGAAGAAAAATTAAGGCATGTAGCAGAGAAAGCCACAACATGTCACAACCGATGGTAGAAAATACATTTGGATTACGGGTAAGTAACTAAGTCACTTCTCTATCTACGTTTGTGTAATTAGAAATCATACGAAGGAAATGAGATGGTTGAAATTGAAAGAGGGAAAGGTGGCCATTTAACTTGGCTACCTTCATTTAGTTGGCTCCACTTAACCGAGATAGCACCCACACGTGCGCACAATCAACTCAAGAAAAATATGCCAAGGATAGGTAGTGGAAGGAAGAGTTAACTCTGATACAATAATGAGGGATGATTACGAGGAGGGGTCATGTTGACCAAGTAGGTGGGGACCAACAGTCCTAATCAGGGCAATGTACACCTATCCAGCTCAGCACTCATAACCGAAAATATCCATAAAAGGTAATGATCACTCCTCCCCGCGCATTCTCACCACCTTTTCTTCAGCTTCTCCTCGTAACTTAGCCACACAGCAGTCTTCTTGTGCCCCCATAGCCTCGTAACCACCATCCTCCATTGATTTCCTCCATACTTTTTCTCTCGGCAGTTTCTACAGGAGCACCTATAGGAAATCTATAGGAAGGAAAAAGGGCTCCTACAGGAGGGGTAGTGAGTCATTTTGAAGGGAGAAAATGTGATTTTTGTCACGAATTTTAGTCTAAGAGGTAGGGTTCATGAATTCCCTCTGTTGAATACCAAAATGTGAAAGATTTAGTCTCAAATTGAAGATAAAATGAGTCTTTAAGAGGGTAGAAAATACATAAAAAAAATAAAAAAAATTCTGTTTATTTAAAAAATAAAACACAATCCCCTCTATTTTTCTATGTCACTCAAAATTCTTTGTTTCCACCTCCATATTTTGTTTTTTCAAAAATAAGTATAGGCAGTATGGTAGGGGGATTTATGATAAAGGAGCCCACTAACTCCACTAGGCTCCATGCACATCCTCAAGTGGTGGACATATTTACAAGGGAAAATTGGATGAATTTTTTTGAGAAGTTTAGAGGGTTTGATGATGAAATTCCCCATGAATTTTCTTTCTCTCTAGTCCCTCACACAAGAACTCATGATACTATAACCATTAGAGGCATCTCCATTGAAATAACCCCTGAATTCATCAGTAGGGTCACTACCCTTCCTCTTGGGCTGCCTTGGAGTAAAGATGAGAAACTAATGGGCCAGGCTGCCAAGAAGAAATGTTTCCATGATAATGAAACCCCTGTTGAAGACAAGAAAGGAATTAGGAGGGCTAGTGTACCATATCCCTGGGATGAGGTTAGCTACCAAATAATCAAATACATTTCTTGTGAAGGGAGGCACAACATTGTTTATGGGTATCATTTCAGAATCCTCCAAGACTTGAGATATGGCATGGATACCCCAGCACATCAAAAGCTCAATATCCCTTAATTTCTCCTTCAGTCCCTCATTGACACCAGCACCAAGGTGCAAGAAGGAAATCCATAGCAGCTAACTCACCATGGCCTAATCAAGAGCCTAGGAGAATAGGCCCTCCATACCCTTACACTCCCTATAGCATGGGAAGTTTTCAGAAATATGACAGATGAGGATGACATCAAGGCATTAACCTATGATGTCAGTCCTGCTGTCAGTGAGGAGGGAGAATAGCAAGGAGGAGAAGATGAAGCCAGTGGTGACATAGCAGAGCAAGAGAGGAAGGAGGTAGAAAAAGAGACAGAACAGGAGGAGGAAAAATAGATAGAAGAGGGAGAAAAGGAGGCAGAGAGGGTAGAGCAAAGAGAAGAATCCCCTAAAACTTTGGAAAGGGAAGTAGCAGCTACCCTCATTGCCCTCATTACACCAAGCAAGCAGAAGTAGAAGAGGTAAAGAAACACCTCCATGTTTTTTAGGGCAAGGAAGATTACCAGAATTAAAACAGGTAAACCTCAGCCCTCATCAAAGACTCCCATCCACATTGAAGATTCACCATTTGCCAACGTGAAAAACTCTCATTCCAAGACACCCATAACCTATGAAAGGGGGACTACAAGATCTTCTACATGGAAGGGGAAGGCAATTCTACAGGACCCCAAACTAGACCTACAGGAGGCCGAAACAGTCCTACAGGAGACACTTTCCAAACTACAGGAGACTCAAAAACTTGAGGAAAGGATAGGAGTACAGACAGAGGTGAAAGAGGAAGCACAAGAGCTACAAAAACTTGACCCCCAGCCTAATATTGACTACTATTATAGAATACTTGAGGGAGGCAAGATAATCCCATAGAAATTTGCAATTCCATTGTTTTTCAAATTGGAAAAATAGAGAGTTATAACACATAGGTGGATGCATATAGCCAAATCCAAAGGAGTTGAGGATATTGGCCACATGGAAAACAAACTCAGGGAAATGGGTAGGGAATTGAGTGCTCTCAGAGACAGAGAAGCCATTACAAGAACCCACCTTGAGAACGAGAATGAAATACTAAGGAGGCAGCTACAGGAGAAAGAGACTCATTTGGCATACATGGCCAGTTTATCCATGGAAGCATTACAATGCAGAACACCAGCCAAATCTTATGGCCTTTATCTGAAGGATCAATGGCTTCAATTCCAAATAAAAACTTTGGCATAAAGAGGCACAATACCTTTCCAAGATTACAGGCAGTTCATGGATTTGTGTGACCAAAGCACCTCTGAGGACAAAGCAAGGATGGTAGAGTTCTATCTATATAACATGGCCCTCATAGACCTAAATGTGTGGGACCCCAATGCCAAGCTAGGGAATCTGCAATTGATGGCCATGGCATCATGGATGAACCATGAAGAATTGAGGGCAACAAAAATGAAAATATTTTTGATAACAGAGCAGAATGAACCATTAATGATAAGAGCTGAGCCATCAGATCTTATGGCACTCATTAGCACACACAACCTACTTGCCAAGGACCCTCATATTGCCCCTAAATATCTAGTCAATCAGGCACAAACCATTGCACACTTTGAAGATATGCTTAGGCTACTTGGGGATGATTGTGTGCATGCATGCATGAGAAGATAGAACACCCTACCCCACAACTTGTAGATCAGAGAATACCATTCTCCCATGAGGCTGAGGGAGGCATTGAAAAGAGTGCCAATATACAAGAACTCCATGCAAATGTTGGAGGTCAACTGGATTGGCCTCAAACTGAGTCCTCCACTCCTAGTAGGCATGCTGGAAGGCAGAAGAGAAGAAGAAGAGAAGGAGCAGTGGAAGGACATAGACAAAAATGCAGGATTTTATGGAGAACATGAGTAGACCACATCAGAAGCCTGAAATGCTAGGGAGGCCACTAGGGCCATAAATGATGAAGAGATTGACTAGGTTGCTCAGAGGATGACCAACACCTTCAGTAGGCGGGTGATGATGAGCCTCATAAATGGGTAACTATATGGGCTAATTTTACCTCCTAACCTAGTCAAATCAACCATTCTCTTATTTTATTATATGATTTCTGATTATATTTATGATTATAGGGTGAGTTGAGTTAGTTATTATGCCATGTGGTCTAACATGTATTTAATGCAGATTATTGATGGATTTCGAGGTCAAAGTCAAAGATCTAGTGGTAAAAATGTAGCAATAACTCAAATTAGACAGAGGAGAAGACTTATAGGATGGAATCTCCCTCATTTATTGCTCCTGACTTTGAATTCCCCTTCATTCAGCTCAGAGTACAAGCAGCCGAATCATGCACTAGAAGGCAGCCAAGCAAGTGGAAGATGATTGACAGTTGTCTCAAGTTTTGGGAGCCAAGCCTCATTGATTTTAAGGAAGCTATTGGTAGATTTAGATGGATAAGTAGAGAGTCCTAGGGCCTCACTAGGGTTCACTTTTTTCTTGTGAAAACTCTGCTCAAATTTCGAGCTTACTATTTTATGATAGTTTTATGTAATCTTGCTATTTTTTCATAATAAACATGGAATCCTTTTTGAGCTAGCACTGAGTTACCTTACAGGGCTGAGGCTCTTGGGTTAGGGCCCAATATAAGTAGCGAAGCTCCTCTTTACTTTTATTTGTATGCTTTACTTCAGTTTGTAGATTAGTTTGCTGTTAGATGTATTTCTCTTATGGTTAAGAATAGGTTGCTTTTGATGATTTAGTAGTTTGATTCCATTTGTGCTTTCTGTAGTAGGTTAAGAAGTGATAATAGAAGATTCAAAATGCTAGTAATAGTTCCTTGGCCTCTCTTTCTCCCTCTGGGACCATGATTTGAGGAAAAGACTCTCTTGCTGCCCCAAAAACACAGATTTTCCTCATTCTTAGGACTTCTAGTGTTTGCAGCTCTCTAGTAGGTTGATAGTCTAGTTTTGCTTTGATTTAGATCTTCTTTATCATGTTCACTTCTTGATTTACAATAGTCCTTTTGCATGCTTTCCTTTCTTACAATATTTCCCAGCACTTCCTTCTATGCATCATAGTATAGGCCATTTTATTGCAAAACTTTGTTTTCCTAGGATGCGCTCATTTCATTGGCTGCTTGATTTTCTTGGTTGACTGTTAGTTTCTATGTAGCAGATCTCTTCCAGAAGTAGTCCATCTTACCAGCAATCACACCCCCCATCTCATCCATGCCCTATAGGTCTCCCAAACCTCACCTTAATTTTTCCCTAGTTTCCTTCATTTTTCATAGAACTTCTTCCTCTCTCCTTAAGCAAACCCAATCATCTTGCTCTCTCCTGGTGATTCATGGTAGATCGTAGGTGCCCTAACACCTCCTTCCTATCTTAACCCACCTTTTCCACCCACTCTCACACCCTCAAAACAACGTAAATTGCTCTCGGCCTCCTCCTGTAGGCCTCCTGTAGTTTCCCTGTTTTCCTCCTGTAGTTTTCCTGTGTCCTCCTGTAGTTTTTCCTGTAGGTTTTCTTTTCAAGGCTGAGTGTGGGAAAAACCTCCAGAAGGCCACCTAAGACCTCCTAGGATCCATCCACACCATCCTACATCCTCCCAAGCTCTAAAACCACCCTCTAATGCCACATGTTCGCTGCCAGAATCACACACAATAAATTAGATGCATGTTAAATTCATATAAAAACACATAAAAATCCAAAAATATGTTTTATTGCTTATTTACTTCCAGAAATAACATGGTTAGGTGTTTTTTACTTCCTTGAGTAGGTAATGGCATTTCTTTCATGGTTTTCATAGTGTTTTTGGCAAAAGTAGAATTAGCTTGTTAATTAAGGTTTACTAGGTTTTTCTTTACATTCCAGTCTTTCTCCTTTCTGCAGTTAGAATAGCATCTATAGAGTAATCTTTCTTTCCTTTCATTATACATAGAGCTTCTTCTGAAATCTATAGAACTTGGCTTGAGCTCCTAGTGATCATGCGCTGGCTGACCAAGTGACAACATGCAATGAGAACTAGTACTTGTGCATATAGCACTGACACTTCCAAGTTTGTTACGAACTACCTGGTTGATAAAAGTAAAGTTGGCAGCCCAGGAGTTGCAGCATTCTTGCTGCAATACTGGCATTCACTAGATCGCAAAATCAAATGCCTCAGATCTGATCGACGAGGAGAATTTACCTCAGATGAATTCTTTGACTTTTGTGAACAACATGGAATAAAAAGGTAGTTCTCCACTGCAAGGACTCCTCAGAAAAATGGAGTGGTAGAAAGAATGAACAGAACTGTTCAACAAATGGATCGAGCTATGCTAGATGGATATGGAACTCCTGCAACCTTCTGGGGTGAAGCTGCATTCGCCGCCATAACTATTCTCAACCAAGCAAATGTTCGGGTAAAGAGCACTCAAACTCCACATGAACTTTGGTATGGTAAGGCTCCTACTGTGAAATAATTTAAAGTTTCTGGAAGCAAATTTTATATCCAAAGGACTGATGAAAAACTTGGTAAGTTTGAACCCAGAGCAGATGAAGGTATTCTTCTTGGTTATTCTTCCAAAATTAAAGGATATAAATTTTATAATAAAAGACTTGGAAAGATTATTGAAAGCATTGATGTTGTAGTTGATGAAGCATGCAAAAATCCGAAATAGATAAAAACAGAATATTATGACAATGAAGAAGATGGAGACTATTTTCCCACATCAAATCAAAATGATATTGAAGAAGAAACAAATGAAGGACCAGAAGAAGAGATAATGGTAGAAGAAAAGACTCCATCTAGGTATATTCAGAAAAATCATCCAAAAACTCAAATTTCAGGGGAAAAAGAGGCAGGTGTACAAACACAAAGAACTATTATAGGGACCTCAAGCTATTTAGCATTACTATCCTCCACCAAACCTCAAAATGTGAATGAAGCATGCAAAGATGAATGTTGGGTCAAGGCGATGGATCAAGAACTTGAGAAAATTGAAAAGAATGATACTTGGGAATTAGTTCCTAGACCTCACGATAAAAATATTATAGGAACGAAATGGATATTCAAAAACAAGCCGAATGAAAATGGAGAAGTCATTAGAAACAAGGACATACTTGTTTGTAAAGGGTATGCTCAACAAGAAGGTATAATTTTGAAGAAACTTTTGCACCTGTTGCCAGACTTGAAGCCATAAGGATGTTTCTTCCTCTTACTAGCTTTTAGAAATTCAAATTATATCAAATGGATGTAAAATCAGCCTTCCTGAATGGAGATTTAGAAGAAGATGTTTATATTGAACAACCATAAGGTTTCATTCTTGGAAATGATGCAAAACTTGTATGAAGACCCAAAAAGGCCCTCTATGGTCTGAAAGAGGCTCCAAGGGCCTGATATTACTGTCTTGAAAAATATATACACCAACAAGGTTTTTCAAAAGGTTCAGTAGATAACAATCTATATACAAAAATTGAAATTGATAAATTTCTAATTATTATTGTTTATGTTGATGATATCATTTTTGGTAGCAATGAACAATCCATGAATCAGAATTTTTCCTTAGTAATGTAGCAAGAATTTGAAATTTCCTTGCTTGGTGAACTTACATATTTTCTTGGTCTACAAGTTCAACAAAATAAAGATGGTATTTTTCTTTCACAAACCAAATATCTCAAACATATCTTGAAAAAGTACGGCATGGAATATTCTAAACCTATATTTACCCCAATGGTAACAGGATGTAGTCTCATCTCAAATGATGAATCAAGAGCAGTACATCAACCAACTTACAGATCCATGATTGGTAGTCTACTTTATCTAATAGGTACCGACATGACATCATGCATGCAGTAGGAATAGTTGGAAGATTCTAAGAAAATCCAAAGGAATCACACCTTCAAGAAGTCAAAAGGATTTTCAAATATCTTCAAGGAACACATAATTTTGGTTTATGGTATTCTAGAGATACAGATCTTACTCTTCATGCATATATAGATGCAGATTGGGTAGGAAGTGTTGATGACAGAAAAAACACTAGTGGTGGTGCATTCTATATGGGTTCCAGGGTAGTGTCTTGGTTAAGCAAGAAACAAAGTTCAATTTCATTATCTAAAACTGAAGCAAAATATGTGGCTACTACATCTTGCTGCACACAACTACTTTGGATGATGCAAACATTGCAAGACATTCAGATCACATGTATTCCACCCATCTCCATTCTATGTGATAATACAAGTGCCATTAATATTTCAAAGAATCTAGTCATGCACTCCAAGACCAAGCACATACCTATCAAATACCATTTTCTATGTGAACAAGTGCTTGAACAAAAGGTCAAATTAGAATATGTTCCCTCCAAAGAATAGTTTTGCTAATATATTCACTAAACCACTACCCAGAGAGACATTTAAATATCTCAGACAAAAGTTGGGAGTAGTTGCTCCATCATCCTGTTGTTAAATCAAACTTTTCAGAGAAAGGTGATTATATGCGTGTTTCCTGAAGTGTAGTCATGTACACACACGAGTTTCTGTGGTTCAAGGAGCGTATATGTTTTCAGAAAAGAAAAATAGTGGGGTAGGCTCTAATATGGGTGCTCTAACTGATATTTATGATTAATGTGCTATGTTCATTAATTTTATCTAACTAACAAAGATGCCTTGATCTTTGAACTGTTAACAATGCACAGGTAGCACCAGTTCAGGGGGAGCATTAGCCTTCATCTACATTTAGCATTGTTGGCATTATGGTTGCTGAGTCCAGCTATGGCTTCAGATATTTATACCATTGGCTGCTCAAGTAATGTAAAAGTCTAGGGTGTGATATGTCTTCTCATACATTTGAATGGGTCCTCTTGGACAAATGATGTAATTTATATCCCCACTTTACATGGGATGGATGATGATGTTTCTTTTTTTTTTCATATATAAACAATTGGTATATCCCCACTTAGTTGGGTGGATGATTCAAATTTGGTATATCCCCACTTGGTTGGGAGATGGATGTATGTATGAGTCATTGGTGATAGGAAGTCATTGGTGATGTATGTATAAGAGTCATGTTATTCTTTTAGAAAATATTTTTGCAGACTTTGCTTGTACTCAGGGGGAGCATGGACTCAATCATGGGAACTTAATCAATACACTTTAGCATATCAGAGAATTCAGCATGTACTCAAGGGTAGCATGACCCTTTGCACTTGATGTCAAAGGGGGAGAGTGACTTGGTGTTGTTGTTGCAATCAAGTTCAAAGGGGGAGATTGTTGGAATCATGATACAGGTGTTATCCTTAATGGAAACTCTCTCAGATGAAAGATCACAGTACAACAGGTTAACAACAAAGAATTATAGATCAGATTACATAGAATGAAGAAAGAGAGGTATATGCAGGTTCACCTTGACCAAGCTGCATATACACGCAGGCTCACTGACCATGTTATGAAACCAACTCACAAAAAGATAGAAAAGAGAGATCCATGCCTTAGAATTCAGCCTCTTTGAGGGGGAAACCTCCTTTACATTACATAAATGAACAATTCTTGGATGATACAAATGACAAAACCTCCTTTCTATATATAGGAGTCTAAGGAGTCACAATATAATCCAGCCGACCTAACAATAATAATATAAAGCCACAAAAATAACAATAGAGGGATTCTATGGGGCACATAAATAACAATATGGGGGTAATAGGGGCACAACAATATAAATAAGGGGTATAACTACAATAGTAATGGGGTAATCACTAGTATTATAGGGACCCAACATGCCCCTCTCCTTCAAAAAAGTGTTGTCCTCAACGCTTGAGTAGTTCTAGATACTTCTGCATAAAATTATCATCCTCCCATGTGGAATCTTCAGCGGATAAGGTCTTCCACTTGATAAGATACTCTGAAATTGATAGATTTCGTAGCTGTCGAGTTCTTGTTTCTGTGACTGCTTCCTGTTCCAATATAATTTTTCCTTCATCGTCAAGTTCTGGCAATATTGTTTGAATTGGGAGCTTGTCACCTATAACCTTCTTTAAACATGAAACATGGAAAAATGGGTGTAATCGAGAAGCTGCAGGAAGCTCCAATTTGTATGCCATAGTACCAATCTTTTGCAACACCTTGTACGGACCATAATACTTTGGTGATAATTTATTATCCTTCTTAGCTTGCTTTAGGGACATTTGCTTATATGGTTGTAGCTGTAGGAATACCCAATCACCTACATCAAAACTTCTTTCACTGCGATGTTGATTTGCCTGTTTTTTCATTCTATTTTGTGCCACGAGGTTATGCTTTAAGAGTTGGAGGACTTGTTGTTGATGTTCGATGTGATGTTCCACTGCCTGAACCTTAGAATTTTCTCTTAAATATGATGTGATGGATGGTGGTTGATACCCATAAAGTGCCATAAATGGGGTCAATTTTGTTGCTGTATGGAAGGAAGTGTTATACCACCATTCAGCCAGAGGCAACCATTTGACCCATTGTGTCTGTTTATCAGATACAAAGCAACGAAGATATCCTTCCAAACATTTGTTTACTATCTCAGTTTTCCCATCAGATTGAGGATGATAAGATGAGCTATGAGCTAACTGAGTACCAAGACAAGAAAATAATTTTGTCCAAAAATTTCCAGTGAAAATGGGATCTCTGTCACTTACAATGATCTTTGGGTTTCCATGTAGCTTTTGAACTATTTCCATAAATGCAGTAGAAACTGTACTAGCTTTAAATGAATGTGATAATGCACAAAAGTGTGCATACTTGGTAAGTCTGTCAACTGCCACCATGATGACACTCTTTCCCTCAGACTTGGGTAAACCTGTGATAAAATCCATTGAAACCTCCTCCCAACGTTGGCTTGGAATGGATAAAGGTTGTAATAGACCCGGTGTCTTAATTGTTTCAACTTTATTTTGCTGGAAAAACAAACATTCTGCCACAAACTTTTGAATATCTGATTTAAGGCCATCCCAAAAAAATTCCTTCTTAACCCTGTGGTAAGTTTTTAAAAATCCTGAGTGCCCTCCTAAGGGAGAAGTGTGCAATTCCATAAGAATCTTTTGTTTTAGCTGGGAATTCTTACAGAGGTATAAGCGATCTTTGTACCATAACGAATCATTTTTCCAGCTAAATGTATCAGAAGTACTGGAATCTTGTTGTAGCTTTCGAATAAGTGCCCACACTTCTTCGTCATTCTTCCATTCCTCCCTTGCTTCGTTTATCCAATCTGGTTGGATAATAGAAATGGCACACAGCAATGCTTCCACATCCTCATCCTTTCTTGAGAGTGCATCTGCCACCACATTTTGCTTCCCTTTTTTGTAGATGATTTCAAAGTCATAACCCAACATCTTTGTGACCCACTTTTGTTGCTCTTCAGAGGATAATCTTTGTTCTAAAAAGTATTTAAGGCTATCATGATCCGTTTTTACCTTGAAGTGTCTTCCCATTAGGTAGGGTCGCCATTTCTTAAGTGCATGGAGTATTGCCAACATTTCCTTCTCATAAATAGCTTTGCTTAAAAACTTTCCCTTTATTGGACGACTTTCAAAAGCAATGGGTCTTTCATCTTGCATTAGAACAGCACCAATTCCATTTCCTGAAGCATCACATTCCACAATAAAGGTTTTTGTGAAGTCCGGTGTAGCTAAGACCGGTGCTTGGCACATTGCCTCTTTAAGATGTTCAAAGGCCTTTGTTGCTTCCAGAGTCCATGAAAATGAATCTTTCTTCAATAATGTTGTTAGAGGTGCTACTATTCTCCCATAATTCTTAACAAACTTGCGATAATACCCTGTCAACCCAAGAAATCCTCGCAGATGCTTTATGGATGTGGGGATTTTCCATTCCTTAATGGCTTTAATTTTGCTAGGGTCTACCTTAACTCCTCCATGAGATACAATATGACCCAAATATTCCACCTCCTGGACTCCAAAGAAACATTTGGATCTTTTTGCATATAATTGTTTCTCCTCCAATAGTTGTAGCACCTTGTCAACATCTTCAACATGATCCTTTCAAGACTTGTTGTAGATTAGTATAGCATCAAAAAATACTAACACAAATTTTCTAAGGAATGGTTTGAAAATTGAATTCATCAAACCTTGAAATGTTGAAGGTGCATTGGTAAGGCCAAAAGGCATGACCAAAAATTCGTAATGACCCTCATGAGTTCTAAATGCCGTCTTCAGAATGTCTTCAATCTTCATTCTGATTTGATGATATCCTGAACGAAGATCCAACTTGGTGAAGTAAATTGATCCATGCAATTCATCCAGTAATTCATCAATAACAGGAATGGGGAACTTATCTTTAATAGTGAGCTTGTTGAGCTCCCTATAATCTGTACACATGCGCCATGATCCATCCTTCTTGTGCACCAATACTACTGGAGCTGAGGAAGAACTTTGACTCGGTTGAATTATACCAGCCTCTAGCATTTCTGCAACCATACGTTCAGTTTCACTTTTTTGGACATAGGGATATCTGTACGGCCTGATGTTTGGAGGAACACTTCCTGGAATCAGATGAATAGCATGATCATGATCACGCATAGGTGGGAGACCTTTTGGAGTCTCAAATACCTTGGAACGATTGTCCAGGACTTTTTGGAGATCTGGAGAAATAGATGATTCCAATGTGGAAACATCTAGCGAACATAATTGTGCAATTACACCTCTTTGCTCCTTTTTTAGAAGCTTTGTCATGCAATTAGAGCTGATTATGTTTCCTGGTTTCCCTGCAATACCCCTTAATTCAACTTCCTTTCCTTCCGTAGAAAATTTGATGAAAAGTTCTGGAAAATTAAAAGCTATTGTACCCAAGGATTGTAGCTATTGGACTCCTAGTACAACATCAGCACCTCCCATTGGAATGGAAAGCATTGGGCTAGTCAATACATATTCTCCCATGGATAGCTTGATATTATGGCACTTTCCAGAGAAATTTATTGTTCCTCCATTTGCAATCATCACTTGACACTCTGGTGCTGGATATAGGAAGCAATTCAATTCTTTTGCTACCCTACAATGAATAAAATTGTGGGTGCTTCCTGAATCAATCAACACTATTACCTTTTTCTTCTTGATTTGTCCTTCTATCTTGATGGTTTGAGGAGTGGTAATTCCCGCCAATGCATTACAAGATATGGTCGGATTTATTTGTTCTTCATCTAGGCTTTGTTCTTGGAGTATATCTTCTTCTTTTGACCTTTCTTGCTCCTTTTCTTCTTCCTCTTCACAATCTATGTAGAATAATTTCTTCTCAGCACACTTATGACCTTTAGTATATTTTCTATCACAACTGTAACAAAGCCCTTTTTCTCTTTTTTCTTCCAATTGTTGTGGTGTCAACCTTATAGGTTGTGGAAGACTAGGGGCAACAACACTTCCGTCTTTATATTTGTGAGTGGTATGCTTCCTGGTTGCCATAATTTTGCTTTCCATTTTTCTTGCTAACCTGAATGCCTTCTCTAATGAATCAGGTTCCCAAAGGCGAACATCATGTTGGATATTATCCTTTAAAGACCCTATGAACACATCAATCCTATGCTCCTCTGGAATATCTTTTACCCTTATGTTCAATTTTTGGAACTCCTCAATGTGCTCCATTACTGAACCCTTTCGTTTGAGACTTATCAATTGGCTAAAAAAAGTGTTTCTTTTTGTATCTTCATAATGTGCTATCAATTCTTCCGTAAAAATTGCCCAAGTGATAAATTGTTTACGAAAGCAAAGCCATTGATACCATACAAACTGATTTGGTTCCAAATATACAGTTGCCATACGTACCTTTTGTGCATTTTGCACATTATTGAGATCGAAGAATTGCTCCATCTGTAATATCCATGTGGCGGGATCCTTGCCATCAAACTTCCTCATATCGATTTTTCGAATATGGTGATTCTTTGATCCAACATTAGCGTCTATGGAATCATGATTAACATTTCTTTTGTTCTCATCATGAGTTTCCTTTACTACCTTTTCACCATTAGTGACCCTTTCTTGTAGCAACTTCTTCAATTCTTCCATGTCTATCTTCAAATCTATCTTCAAATCGTCCATCTTAGCTTCCACGCCATTTATATTAGATTCCATGCCATTTATTTTAGATTCCATGCCACTTATCTTAGCTTCTGTTAGCTTTTGTGAGCGTGACATGTGTTGCACTTGTTCTTGTAATTTTGATATATCATGTAGCATTTCTTCCTCTTCTTCATGAGTCATGCTAGAGCTTTCAGGTTCCTTACTAGGTGTTTACATTTTCTTTCCTCGGGGCATCAGTTACCGATAATAATGCTTTACTATGCCCTTTGAATTCCGTTAAACCAAGCTTACACAAAAATTAAAAAAAAAACTACACACCTTTTTTTCACTTTATAGAAGCCTGATATTGAATCTGATGTATCTCTGTAATTTCGGATCATCTAGTTCTGAAATTGCGACCTGTAGTAGCCTTCTATGTCCTCTTTCCAATGCCACAAGTTTGACCCAAATTGGATTCTCCAAGGAAGAGTTATGTGAAATCTCCCACAGTGACTTGCTTTTAGACTAGTTCAGTAGAGCGAACTTGTACGACGTGCCACGAGTCACTGTTTCAACATTTGAATTTGAAACATGCATACAAGAAACTACAGTCTGTCCTCTTTCTGTACCTTCTTCTGAAATTCCAATCCGATCCCCAGAGAGAAAGTTATGACAATTTTCCCTAGGTCACCTGTTTTGAATGTAATTCAGGAGTCTGCAAAAAGACCAACTTCCTTAGATCATATCTCTGCAAATATCGTGCAAAAGGCTCTGAAATTTGGACCCAAGGTTCAGCGTGATCTCTTCACAAAATGGGTTTTTTTTGCGACTTCTAAAACATTACAGAAACAAAGTTATAGCGAAAATGCCACGATGACCTGTTTGGAGCAGCGAAACCCTAGAATCCAAAGCTCTAATACCAAATGTAATGAAACCAGCTCACAAAAAGATAGAAAAGAGAGATCCACGCCTTAGAATTCAGCCTCTTCGAGGGGGAAACCTCCTTTACATTACATAAATGAACAATTCTTGGATGATACAAATGACTAAACCTCCTTTCTATATATAGGAGTCTAAGGAGTCACAATATAATCCAGCCGACCTAACAATAATAATATAAAGCCACAAAAATAACAATGGAGGGATTCTATGGGGCACCTAAATAACAATATGGGGGTAATAGGGGCACAATAATATAAATAAGGGGTATAACTACAATAGTAATGGGGTAATCACTAGTATTATAAGGACCCAACAGACCACAAGTGGCATATATGTATACACACACTTTCACATAAGGAAAAGTGCGTATACCTTGGAAAACCAAGTTTTTGGTTCGAGGTGTTTGGTCCAATGTATTTTGATCCATGCTATTGGTCCAAGGTATCTGGTCTGAGGTATTGACCTTAGGTATTTGGTCCAAGGTATTGGTGATCTGAATTTGAAACTACTTGTAAATGGTTTGCAAGGTATTCAATTCAGTAATATACATGTTTAAAAGATGTCCATGTCTTGCAGAAAAAAAACAAATGAAATTTTTAGCTGTTCATAACCCATTTAAGTATAGCAGATTTTATTTCCTTTTACTGTTTAACACACTAAAACGAATTTGCTCTGCAAAATAAATCAACCACAGATGCAAAAGAAGTTGATAAAGCAGTTCACCCCTCCTGGGCTACGTCTGCTAGGTCCAAGGCTCCCAAATGGGCATGTCCTCGTTTTAATTAAATGATAAAAATGAATATACAGCTGAATAAAAGCCTCTACAGGTTGAATAGACTCTAAAAACGGATTCATAACACTCGAATCCTTTAGGATTGACTACTGGTTCACCTCCAATGGGTACCTGCAACCCTATACAGCTCTCACAATACTGGGCCCTTATGGCTCCTAGAACTTCCATGGCGCAAAAACCTCTGCAAGTGACCTCATATGACTATAAAACCTGTGACAATGGCTTCAGAAGGTCGAAGAGACACAAAATAAATAAAAAATTCGTCCAAAACCACCTTTCCTAGCCAAAGTTATGGCCATTTACTCCCAACTGCCAGCTGGTCCTAAAAAGACTCCAGCTAACTTTAGTGGAGGTCCAGATAGGTCCGCCAAATATGGAGGGCCCACCCAAATTTGGCTCTCTCCGCCATTTTCTCCACCAGTCATAACCGTACCTTAACTGCTATGTTACCCACGCATGTGAACGGGAGTGATTGTCAGTGGTTTTACCTCAGGTTTCACGACAGGACTTTGGTTAACTGTTCATTTGGTTTAATGTAAACCCCGCCGAATTATGTAGTGTGACCATGTTAGCCATAAAATGCGGTGACCGTTGATATTTGGCACTGGCGGTTTGGAGTTAGGCCTGCGGTTCTATGGCGGAGGTCACATGTATGGGGGCCGGCCCCCTTCGGGCCCCGCCCAAATGAAGTTTAAACTTCATAAAACATTTCCGCCGTTATCCAAACAAGTCCCAATCGTATGGCTCATTGGTAAGATGCTATGCTAGTAGATGGGAGGTCGTGTGTTCAATCCTCCATCCGCCCACAAAATTTTGAAATGCACCACACATATATGCTGACGTCACCTTGCCACGTGGTGGCTTCTGATTGGCCTGCCCAAAAGGAATATTCCCAAGAATATTCTACGGAATATTCTATTTTAATTTTTTTTTTAAATTCAAAAATTAAGAGTCATTGGGCGATTTTGTTTTTGGGATAACTTTTGCATACGGAGACCGTTTTTCGAACCGTTTGTGGTGCCGAAATCAGGAAGACGATCTCTTTCTAGTCATTCAAGTTTGAAACAATTCTTAGCACTTTCATTTTTGAGCATTTTACGACACTTGGGACATGAGCCCCTGATCACGCCTCCCCATTGGGAAGCTTTTGGACCCCAAAAGCCTTCAACTACCTGTTAAAGAGGTGAGGGTACAGCTCCCTCACTCACTCCCTCACTCTGTCCACCTCCATCCACTTTGCCTTGTTTGGTTTGCTGCCTTTGAAACCAACTCGAACATAATCTACATTGCCCCTCCTTGAAGTGTGTGTCCTTCTGTCAAGGATTGTATCTTCTTTCAGCTCATCTAAGAATTCTGGCGAGAAATCTTCTATAGATGGCGGCTGAACAGCACTTTCGTGATCAACAATCAAAGGAGGTTCATACAAACGTAAGTTCTCCACATTGACAACAGAATACATTTGCATGTAGGAAGGCAAATCTAATTGAAAAGCATTATTTCCAACCTTCTTCAGGATTTTGAATGGACCATAATGAATAGGCTTCAACTTTTTACCTTCTCCTTGCATCCTTTCCTTACTGATGTACAACCATACCTCATCCCCTTCTTGAAACTTGTGATCGACTCTATGCTTGTCGTGTCTTTCCTTGTACTTGCCTTGACTCTTCTCAAGCTATTCTGGAATTTGCTGATGTATTTGTTGAATTCTTTCAATGAGAACGAGCTTTGTCAATATCACTATGTCCCTCAATGGTGACATCGTTGTCAAGAACGGAATCAAGAGGTGATTTTGGCAAGTAACAAAACAAGCTTCAAACAGTGAGGTGTTTGTGGAAGATTGATTGGCACGGTTGTAAGCATGTTGTATGTACTGCAAATGTTCATCCCAAAGCTTGGGATGCTTGCTGCAATATCCTCTCAAGAGGTGCACAATGGTTCTGTTCACAACTTCGGTTTGTCCATTTGTTTGCGGATGGAAAGCAGTACTTTTCTTCAACTTTGTGTCCATCATCTCCCATAGGTTGGACCAAAAATTCCCCACAAATCTGGAATCCCTGTCACTAATAATGGAAGTAGGCAATCCAAAGTGGATCCATACATGATGAAAAAATAATTCAGCAGTTATAGTTTTCTTACAAGGCATAAGTATACACATTTTGCTGAAACGATCAACTACTACATATAAATAATCATGTTGCTTTCTAGATTTTGGCAAACCTCCTACAAAATCCATAGAGATGCTCTCCCATGGTGTAGAAGGTACTGGAAAAGCAGTATACAAGCCAAGCTTCCTATTACTAGGCTTGCTTGTAGCACATAATGAACAACCTCTTATGAACCTTGAAACAGAATCTGCCATGCAAGGCCAATAGCAATACCTCTATAGATGTGCAACTATTTTGCTTACACAAAAATGGCAAGCAATAAGAGAAGAATGAGCTTCTCTTATGACATTTATTCTCTCCCCCTGTGGTATACACAACTTGCCCAAATGAAACAACAAATTGGTATGCATGTGATAGTCATTTTCCTCTACATGATTCCCTTTACTCAAGTTAGCATACACATCTTTAAAGTCATCATCAGATGCATATTGTTCTATGTAACTATCATGTACAATGGAATCATTCTTAAGTAAAGTAACAACACCAATAATAGGCCTTGAAAGCATATCAACAACTTTATTCAGAGTACCTTTCTTGTACCTTATTACCAATGGAACTGTTGCAAGAAGCCCATCCATTTGAAGTGTCGTGACTGTTGTAACTTGCTTTGTGATTGCAAGTACTGTAAGGGCTGATGGTCGGTATGTATAACAGTTTCTTTGCCCATCAAATAGTGTTTCCACTTTTTGACGCTTTGTACCAATGCATACAACTCCTTATCATACGTAATATAATTTACAACAGCACCATTAAAAGTTTCAGAATGAAAAGTAATAGGCTTACCACGCTGTAGAAGAACTGCACCCATGGCATAATCACTAGCATCGGTTTGTATCTCAAATGGCTGTCTCAAATCCGGTAATGTAAGGACTGGAGCTGAACTAATCTTCTCTTTCAAAGATTCGAAAGCTTTTTGCTGCTTGCCTCCCCATTGGAAAGCATGCTTCACACTTGTCATTGCATGCATAGGAGCTGCTATAGAAGAGAAGTTAGAGATGAACTTCCTCCAATATTGAGCTGCAACCAAAAAACTTCTTACCTCTGTTATGGATTTGGGAGTAGGCCAATTCACAATAGCCTCTATTTTAGCAGGATCAATCCTCAGAGCACCTCCTCCTACTATATGTCCCAAATAGACCAAAGAAGTCTTTCCAAATTCACACTTTCACATTTTAAGAAATAACTGATTCTTCTTCAAAACATCAAGTACTTTCCTAACATGCATGACATGATCTTGTCTAGACTTGTTGAAAATTAAGATGTCATCTAAGTAGACAATAACGAAATCATCAAGAAAAGGACGCAAGACATTATCTATTACCCACATGAAAGTTGCAGGTGCATTGCACAAACCAAACGGCATCACAAGCCATTCAAAGAGTCCTTGTTTGGTTTTAAAGGTTGTCTTCCAAATTTCACTTTCTTGAATTCTTACTTGATGATATCCACTGCGCAAGTCTAACTTAGTGAAATATCGAGCATCTTTTAGCTGGTCTAGCAAATCATCTATCCTTGGGAGTGGGTAACGATTCTTTACAGTTATCTTGTTCAAGGCCCTGAAATCAACACACATACACCAAGTGCCATCTTTCTTTGGAATTAGTACAATCGGTGACCCACATGGCAAAGTACTTGGCCTTATGAAACCCTTGTCCAACAATTCCTTGATTTGATTCTTTATTTCATCATTCTCCATAATAGACATGCGGTACATGCCTATGTTTGGAAGAGGACAATATGGATGCAAATGGATTTCACGCTGAGTCTCCCTCTTAGGAGGCAAACCTATTGGCTCCTGAAACATCTCATGATATGCATCAACTACATCATATAGATCTGATTTAAGTTTCAGATCACAATTGCCAAATGACTCATGATTCACATCAACCTTAGGCTTAATCATAAGAAGAACAAAATTTTTACATGAATTGACCAACCTTTTTACCTATCCTGCATTCACCATCGCTATATTTGTCTTCTTGCGATGAGCTCTAACAATGAACTCCTTGCCATCTTTGAAAAGATGATATTTGTTTTCATGGCGGTGAAAGATAGATTTCATGTCAAACAAGTAAGGACTTCCCAAAACAATTTCTACTATATCAAAAGGTACCACATCAAGTTCAATTGTGTCAATAAAATGTGTAGTAATTGCAAAGCGCAATGTGCACTTTCTTAAAACTTGTAAATTTTCATCCTTGCAAATCCATCCAAGTGGATATGGCTTAGGATGTGGAACAGTCTCAAGTTTAAGCTACTTGACCAAGTCCTCTGATATAAGGTTTTCTTGTGACCCACTATCAAAAAGTGTGTCAATCTTAGTATGTTTTGAAATCACCCTCACATGAAAAAGTTCAATTCTTTCTTCCTCATTGTGAGCTTGTACATGACAGTTTGAGGTACTAGTGCTGGCTTGAGTTCCAATTTCTTTTCCCTTCAAGTTTTTCAAACCCATGGCTGCAATTTTGGTTTCATCACCTGAATCATCCCCTAAATCTTGTGATGTTGATGTAGTAGCAGCAGTTTTCTATTTCCCTTTGGATTTGTTAAATTGAG
Source organism: Pinus tabuliformis (assembly GCA_031772625.1). Taxonomy (NCBI): domain Eukaryota; kingdom Viridiplantae; phylum Streptophyta; class Pinopsida; order Pinales; family Pinaceae; genus Pinus; species Pinus tabuliformis. Next base: position 639,525,897 of record CM062810.1, read on the forward strand.
GTCTTTTTTCAAGATGTAATTTCCAACAGTTTTTCTCCTCATGGCCTGGTTTAGAACAGTGTTTATAGATCACTTTCTCACTCTCCTGTTTGACAGATGCATTATTTTTACCCTTTCCCTTGGAGGTTTTTTCTTTGTTTTTCCCCTTGGGGGGCTTGTTTCTACCCTCTTCAAATGTGTTTTTTTCCCTTGCCTCTAAATGTGTAGCTTTGACACAAACCTCGTCCAGGCTAGTAGGGTTAAACATCAAGATGGTGTGTCTAAGGTACCTATGCAAGCCACCAATATATTTCAGCAAGGTTTCCTGGGTCTGTAAATCTACCCCTAACAAGAGAGCTCTTCTCCTGAATTCTTGGGTTCAGTCTTGGAAACTCTGACCCTTAAGTTGTCTGAAATTTTGCCAGCTCATAATGGCTTTCTGCATGTGAGCAAGAGGATAAAACCGTTTTTTAATGGCTAACAGAAATTCAGGCCATGTTAAGGTAACCTTACAAAATTTCTTGATATCCTCTTTAGTCTTGGCCTCCCACCAGACCAATGCTACTCCATCCATTCTCAAAGAAGCCAACTGAATCTTGGTGGCATCATCATGCATATTCTGGATTCTCAAGTAAACTTCCAACTGCCTAATCCAGTTGTCAAGCTTTTCTGAATTCACTTCACCATTAAACATAGGTAATTTGAATTTTACATCAAGCTTCAAAAAAGGACTTTTTCCAAAGGATCTATGCTTATGCACAGAAGAAGAAGACGAGGATGAAGAGGAAGAAGGTGATGATGGGCATGGTGGATCACCATTACCTCCATGTCCTTTCTTGGAATGATCATCATCCTTCTTACCTCCTGAAGAGCCCTCTCCTTCACGTGGATGTTTGGACCCTTCTCCGGCCAATTTCTCATTTCTTTCTTGGTACAATATCCTCACCATTTCAGTGAGGTCCAAGAAAGCCTTTCTGAAGACTCTTTCTTCTTCTTTTGGATCCATGTCTGCAGGAATTTCTCCTTCTTGTTCAGATATTCTTGAAGCTTCTGCTGAGACTCTTGAGGGTGAAATTGAAGGTGGAGGTGATGGCTCTCTGGCCTTCCTTGACTGAGGATTCTCTCATTCTCTAGTCAACTGTCCTTCCCCTCTTTTATGTTTCAACCTGGTAAGCATCAATACTTGCAAGACAGTTAGAAGATCTTTGCACAAAAACAATCAAAAGACAACTACACCAGAGATTGATTGAAAGAGCATTTATCTACTTTGTAATTGTATAACAAGATCATTTTGAAGGCTTCCTCGCTCGTTTCAGGCTCTGTCTATAGTTTATCTGACTGCTTTTGATACAAAGAAATAACAACATAGCTCTGATACCATCCTGATCTGAATTTGAAACTACTTGTAAATGGTTTGCAAGGTATTCAATTTAGTAATATACATGTTTAAAAGATGTCCATTTCTTGGAGAAAAAAAACAAATGAAAATTTCAGCTGTTCATGACCCATTTAAGTATAGTAGATTTATTTCCTTTTACTGTTTAACACACTAAAAAGAATTTGTTCTACAGAATAAATCAACCACAGATGAAAAAGAAGTTGATAAAGCAGTTCACCGCTCCTGGGCTACGTCTGCTGGGTCCAAGGCTCCCAAATGGGCATGTCCTCGTTTTAATTAAATGCTCAAAACGAATATACAACTGAATAAAAGCCTCTACAGGTTGAATAGACTATAAAAACGGATTCAGAACACTTGAATCCTTCAGGATTGACTACTGGTTCACCTCCAATAGGTACCTGCAACCCTATACAGCTCTCACAATACTGGGCCCTAATGGCTCCTAGAACTTCCATGACGCAAAAACCTCTGCAAATGACCTCAGATGACTATAAAACCTATTCCAATGGCTTTAGAAGGTCGAAGAGACCCAAAATCAAAAACAAATTCGTCCAAAACCGCCTTTCCTAGCCAAAGTTATGGCCATTTACTCCCAACTGCCAGCTGGTCCTAAAAAGACTCCAACTAACTTTAGTGGAGGTCCAGATAGGTCTGCCAAATATGGAGGGCTCGCCCAAATTTGGCGCTCTCCGCCATTTTCTCCGCCAGTCATAACCGCGCCTTAACTACTGTGCTACCCGCGCATGTGAATGAGAGTGATTTTGGGCGGTTTTACCTCGGGTTTCATGCCAGGACTTTGGTTAGCTATTCGTTTGGTTTAATGTAAACCCTACCGAACTATGTAATGTGACCACGTTAGCCATAAAACGTGGTGACCGTTGATATTTGGCATTGGTGGTTTGGAGTTAGGCCTGCGGTTCTATGGCGGAGGTCACATGTATGGGGGCTGGCCCTTAGGGGTTGGCCCCCTTCGGGCCCTGCCCAAATGAAGTTTAAACTTCATAAAACATTTCCACCATTATCCGAACAAGTCCCAATCGTATGGCTCATTGGTAAGACGCTGTGCTAGTAGATGGGAGGTCATGTGTTCAGTCCTCCATCCGCCCACAAAATTTTGAAATGCGCCACACATATATGCTGACGTCACCTTGCCACGTGGCAGCCTCTGAGCCTACCACGTGGTGGCTTCTGATTGGCTTGCCCAAAAGGAATATTCCCAAGAATGTTCTACGAAATATTCTATTTTAAATTTAAAAAAAAAATCAAAAATTAAGAGTCATTGGGCGATTTTGTTTTTGGCATAACTTCTGCATACGAAGACTGCTTTTCGAACCATTTGCAGCGCCAGAGTCAGGAGGACGAGCTCTTTCTATTCATTCAAGTTTGAACCAATTCTGAGCACTTTCATTTTTGAGCATTTTACGACACTTGGGACATGAGCCCCTGATCAATTGGTCCCAAGTGGTTTTGGTCCATGGTATTGAGAAAGGCCTAAAACTATAAAAGGAGGAGAAGATCATTAGGGCACGGGTGCAAGTATCGTATATCTGATGAAGCGTGAGATCTAGTATGTAGGTTATTAGCTTATGGTGTTGTGCTTGATCTGAACCAAGGATGAACCTTAGTGGTTGATGAAGGATAAAATCTAATGATTGATTGGGATATTAAGGCTTGAAATGAATTATCATTATGTGGTTTGATAATTTATAGTTTAGATCTCAATATTGACACATGTGTTATTCTGTAAATATTATGATATGGGTATAACTGAATTTTGGAATAACTGTAGAATTATGTATTAATATTTGCAGATGTATATGTTTGTTGGCTTTGAGAAAAGCACGTATACACGTAGGTTTGACACATGGAATTAGTGTATACCTTATAAAGTATGTTTTAGTTGTTTCTATTTGCTGTTGTAGAGCTCTGGGTTCTAGTTTGATTTCTGGTTACTCTATTCTAGTGATAGTATTCTGAATGATTAGATTGATTATGGTGTAACGATGGGTTGTCAAAGTGATTGATTGATTCAGTTGTTGTTGATTCAGAAAGTGATGATTGAGGCTTAGTGATTGGTTGATGCAGATGTATTTGATGTTTGAATTGCAGTTATGATGTAGTTGATGGATCCAGTCTGAAAATTTATGAAACGCGACCCTTGGGAGAAGAAAGAAGGTCATAGCCTTCTGTAGGTCGTTGCCTACATACTAGTAAACATATCAGCTAATACAAGAGTTAGGGGGTTGTATCTCCCTTCTAGTATAAAATGGAGAATGAGAGAAGGTTGTAACCTTCTACAGGTAGAAGCCTGTGTACTGGTATAAGTCTGCACTAGTACAAGATTGTAAACAGATTTTCTTATTATTAAAAGAAGACAGAGACAACAGTAGCATGTGGTTTTCACCCACATTGGGTTTCCACCTTATATCTTGGTGTTCATTTGTGTTGCTTATGTGTGATGCTTTATTCTGTTTTTACTGCACTGTCTAATAAATCTCTGATATACTGGTTAAAGTTCAATGCATGATAAATTGGGTAAATCAAAAGTTCTCTGCATATATGTTGGTTACTTTAAGTGTAGTCGCGTATACACGCTAGTTCACTTAGCTGAAGTAGTGTATACAAATTTGTTTGGGAAATTAAATTATTGATCTGATAATATTGATTCACCCCCCCCTCTCAGTATTATTTCCAACATCAAAGATATTGTTTGTCGATTGACCGATACAAATCCCTTGAAAACTCACTAACTCGCCACTTGGGGCGAAAATGGCCCATGTTGCAGAAGATAGATTTTGCGTACTATGACTAGCACCATCGGCATAACCAACAAATGGTTCCAAAGGTTTCAACATTTGCAACAAATGCAAAGTAGATTACTTAACCACATAAAAACTCCAAAAGAGACACTAACACACACACATGCAATTAAAGTATATATATAGTTATTTTTACTACACTCAATTAAGCATAGTAAAGTTTGAGATACAACCCATTTCGAGGCTGTGACAATGGAATTCCATCATAATCCACCAACTCGTAGGCACCTTTTTCCAAAACATGCTTCACAATATAAGGACCTATCCAAAGTGGTTCAAATTTTCTTGCACCTAGTTTATCAACTTTGTAATCATAAAGCAAGACCAGGTCTCCTTCTAAGAAAACGTGAGTCTTGCATTTATGTCATATTTCACCTTGATCTGTTTCTTATGCACTTCGTTTGCCAATGCGGCTTCACGACGAGTTTCATCCAGATGGATAAGTTCCAAGAAACGTGCTTCTTCTTCAGAAGTGTCAGGTAATAGGTCAATCACAAGTTTTAGAGATCAAATTTCGCATTGTATCTGCAAGATTGCCTCCAGACCATACACCAATTGAAAGGGTGTGAATCTAGTTTCATTTCTCACTAAGGTTTGATATTCCCACAACGTAGTGTACAAGATTAAATGCAAGTTTTGTTTATGAACCCGTAACATTCTTTGAAGCATTCGCTTCAGGACTTTGTTGATGGCCTCAACTTGTCCATTTGCTTGCGGATAATAAGGGGTATAACTATCATGTGAAACTCCTAACTTAGCAGTCAACTCAGCCATCATGTGATTGCGAAAATGCGACCCATGATCTGTAACTATAGCCTGTGGTACAACAAACCGGCCAACCAAGTGGTTGACAAATAAAAGAGAAGTTGTCTTGCTGTTGTTGTTTAATGTTGGCATCGCCTCGGCCCATTTTGTGAAACAGTCGACGATGACTATAATGTACCCATGCCCCTCGGCCGAGGTGGGGTTACATGTCATGAAGTCAATGCCCCATTTGGCGAATGGTACAACAGTGACGTCATGATGAAATGGTGCATGTGGTAATCTAGCTTTACTGTCATAGATCTGGCATGTGTGATAGCTTCTGATGGAAATTATGCAATCTTGGAATATGGAGGGCCAGAAGTAACCTGCATGAAGAATTCTTTGTGTGGTAGCATAACCAGATAAGTATCCACCACAAGCACCTGAATGGAAATCATTCAAAACTTTCTCAGCTTCCTCATGAGTGAGACACCTTTGTAAAATCATATCGATAGCATGACGATAAAGAGTATCACCAACGATCAGATAATATTTGGCTTAGTATCGAATACATCACTATTGTGAGTGAGAGGTATTTGGCTGGAAAGTTTTTGTCTGGCGATAAATCAGTATATTCCCATACCACACATCAGATGATGAAATTATGAACAGAGACTCATCGTGAATTGATGGTTTTGTAGTTGAATCAATGGTATTTGAGGGAAGGTTGCAAAGAAGCTCGGCGAATACTAGAGATTTCTTTGATTTGGATTTGATGAATTCCAAATCAAACTCCTGCAAAATGACGATCCATCTTGAGTATTTTCCCCCCAGTAATTGATGTGACAAAATATATGTCATAGGGTTGCAATCTAAAATGACAATGGTCTTTCGGAGTAGGGTATAGTGGCGAAATCTCTGTACAGCTTTAACAGCAACCAGAGCTAACTTTTCGACATAAGAGTACTTAATTTCTATATCATTAAGATTGTGGCTCAAATAATATATCGGATTTTCAATCCCATCTTCTTCTGGGACTAAAACCATTCCAATGGTTGTATCTGCAGCGACGAGATAAAGGAAGTAGTCGTTTTGATAATTCAGGGAATACATTAATGAGGCTCTAATAAAGATATCTTTAAGAGTATCAAAGGAAGCTTGCGCAACCTGATCCCAATGGAAGGGTATCCCCTTTTTCAATAAACGAGTAAATCCTTTAGCCATTTCAGCATAATTGGGAATGAACCTCCTCAGAAAGTTATTCTCAGAAAGTGGAGGAAAATCAAGAATTTCCTGAACCTTAAGTGGATCAAGTCGAATTCCCTCCTTAGACACTATGAATCAAAGAAAACGACCAAAACCAACACAAAATACACATTTGTGTGGATTGAGTCATATTTTGTAGTGTCGACACCGTAAAAATATAGCTCTCAAATGCTGCGGGTGTTGAGACCACTTTCGTGAATGAGCTGGTAAATCATCAAGGTATGTTTAAACAATATGTTTGATGTCATGGAAGGCATAATTCATCACCCTTTGAAAGAAGTTTTAGATTGGTCCTCTGAGCGGATATTGATCTGATTATAGCTAGAAAAACCATCCATAAATGATAATATTTCGCATTCGGCACATTCATCAATAATCTAGTCGATAAAGGGACTAGGATAATTGTCTTTTGGACGAGCCTGATTAACATCCCTATAATCGACACACACTCGTATTGTCCCTTGTTTCTTCATGACAAGAACAATATTGGAAACCCAATCAGTAAGAGGAACAGGATAAATGAAACCAGCATGCAAAATTTTTTCAACTTCTATTTTAATAGCAGCAGCCTTCTTTGGATGAACAGGATGGAGGCACTGTCGCACTGGTTTGACATTAGGATACATTTTTATTTCATGTTCAACTATACTAGAGTCAATTCCTGGCATCTCCTCGTATGACCATGAAAATATATCTCGAAATTCACGAAAGAGAGCATGGTAAATATCAAGTTCTAATGGAGAACAGGATTTGCCAACATGAATGTTTTCTACAACGTTAGGTTTGGTTGAAATATTGATAGAAATAGTCTCTTCAATATTTGACAGGTTTTGCTCGGAATCTAATATATATATGAAAACATAATTCGAAAGGAAATCGACAACTGAAGGGTGATTAGGTTTGCTTGAATAATCTTCGATGTGATCTGGAATATGGGAACAATGATGATAATCCTCCCATGGTTCTCCTTCCATCATCATTGATTGGACGATTCCTTCATCAATAGAAAATATACGTGAAAAAGGATTAGAAGAAGTACCAAATTCTAATGAACGATCTACCCATACAATTGACGAAAATGGATTTGGTTTTGCCGTGAAAGCCATACAAATTGATTGTTATGCTAGCTCAATAGGGCTTAGTGTCATGAATTCATTACTACTATCAACTTCAAAACTATTGGTAATCTTCCTTAAGTTAGATTAAGTGGAAGATATCATGTTGCAAGTCTCAACTTTTGCCACTTCCGCCAAATTTGATGGTGGTGGTAGTGAAAATGTACTCGTTAGGGAAGGATCTTTAAAGATACCTACACCAATGTTTTGAAGAGATAGCAGGGGTTCCTGTACCAATGGAATTCTTCCAGTAGCCTGTGAACTAGAGGCGAAGAAGGCAAGTTGGTCGATATCTCTGATTCCACCTTTATAAGGAAATGCAATCATACCAAAGTATGTTGAAACCATAGCTGCCATGGCATAAACCCACGGTCTTCCTAGTAAAATGTTGTAGTCAAGGGGTTCGTCAACTACCTCAACTTCAACTGTTACTATTTTTCCTCCTAGCTTAATTTGCAGATTACTCAATATTCCACAAGCTGTATATGCGTGACCGTCGAAAGCTTTTAATGTTGTTGGTGAATGTGACAAAGGTGGTGAGCCAAGCGTTTTCCAACAACTTATAGACATTATACAAGTAGATGCCCCTTCATCAATAATGATTCGATGAACAATTTTATTCAAGGCATTTAATTGGATCAGAAATGCTAATTGTGATGGTAACTGTGGTGTATAACCTGCATGGTTGAAAACCACAAGATTGGAATTAGTTGGATCGATTCCACCAATTTCTGACAACAAAGACTACTTTTGGGAGGGACAGTTCTAAAGTACCTTGAGCATAGACATAGTAGAAGGTGACTGAGACAAATCTTCTACTATATTGTAATTTTGTGTAGCTCGAGCTCGAGGGTTAAATGTCAATTTATGTACAACTCCCTTAGGCAGTTTTATTGTTAACTCTGGTGAAATAGGTGGTGGAATAGGATCATTCAAAGTCGAAATCGAAGGGTTAGGTCGATCAACCTAGTTATTTGGCGATGACAATTGATTTCCATAATATTTACTTCGTGTTAACACCAAAACATCATCTTTCAGCTTAGAGGTGGATAACATAAGAACTTGGGTAGTGGAAGCTTGGTCAGTAGAAACCATATTTGTCTTTGGTTTTGGAAAAGGATCAGTCAATACTATGGATGTATTAGAAGTCTTCAGAAGCTTTGAGACTTCAGAGCAGTGAGGAAAATATCCCATAAAATGCTCATTGTTACAGATCAAACATGGGTAACGAGGTTTCATAGCTGAAGAAGAGGAATCAGATGATTTCTCTTGAAGGGAGTTATTTTGTTTCTTCTTGTTTTCCCCTTTTTCTTACCTCCTAGTTTCTTTTCATTCTTGCCCTTTTCAGATGACACGACATTGATTTTGGAAGTAAGAGATTTATCAGGTGCATTTGTAGTTTGATTGGAAATGGAAAGTGTTTGACCAGATGGTCTACTTGTCGTTTGTGTGCTCAAAGAACCAATCACATCTTCACCAGCATGAGAGTCCTTACTCGATGGTGGAGGAGGAACAATGAAAGTTGGTTGGGGTACATTTCGGATCTTGTCATAGAGCATGCCAGACTGTGCATAAATCAAGTCCAAATATTGGGCACGAGCAATTTCTTGCTCTTCAGTGACAACTCCACCTTTCGCCACATTCTCAATAATAGATGGCAGCAAGGATTTTATAAACCACTCAGCTAGAAGATGATCAGGAACATAATTTTTAACCATTTGATGAAGACGACCCCACTCATGAATATGATTATAGATATGAGTAGCAGTAGTCTGTTTAAAGTTGGTTAATAGTTTTGTTCCAAGCGCATATTGTATGGGTAACTGGAAGTGGGTTAAAAACATGGTAGCTAAGGCAGTGAAGTTATCAAAAGAATCTCATGGTAACTCAATGTACCACTCTGCAGCCAGACCAGTAAGCATTCTCTGGAAAAGACGAAGTCTAATATAATCATCATTCAAGGAGTTTGATGAAAACCATAAATGAAAAGTCATGACATGGTACATGTCTTCTCTAGGGTTTCCATTGAATTTCGGAATATTGAAAGGTAACTTATGAGGAATCACCAGCCACAGGGTGCATAATGAATTGAGTCATTGGTGAGCTAGTTTAGATCTGGTAATTCAAGTGTCACAACAAAAGGAAACTGTCTATTGAGGTTAGGTTGAGCATATCTAGGGTAAGATGGAATTGCCTGGGCAATGGGCCTTTTCATACCAACCTAAGGCATCTACTGCTAGTAACCTTGATATGGGTAAGTTTTTTGAGCAAATCCGGTGTAAGGTTGTTGTTATTATGCCCCAGGGTACATTTTCTATTGTCCAAACCTAGCATAGGCTTGCTGACCAGGACCTAGATAAACTTGTTGCTGACCAAAACCAGTATAAGCATGTTTTCCAAGTCCATGTTGAGGTTGGTATTGCTGGAATTATTGTTGTTGATATTGGGGCTACCAAGGTTGTTGAATCTGTTATCACTCAGGTTGTCCCTGAAGGTTAAGAAAGGGATACGGCCGAGGTAACCACAAACCAACTTTGGACTGCGGGTTCCAGCCAACCTGCAATCAGAGAGGGCTCTCTCTTTTAGATTTAGCTTTGTTTGAAAGGATTTTAGGCTAGGTCTTGGGTCCAGAGGGTTTTTGTTTTGTTTTGGTGGGAAAATTGACACTTTCAGGTAGAGAGGCAGAGTATAGTCTGAATGTTTCAAACCATTGGGCGTGGAGTCGAGGACGGGAACTGCTGGTGCGTTTCCTTAATAACAGTGAGGGAACATGGAGCAAGATAGCTGAGCTTGAAGCAATTTTCAGGTTTAAAGGATGAAATGAATGCTAAAGAAAGAGAGGCAGTTAAGAATCTCTCCAACAAATTAGCAGAGAAAGTAACACGGCGCTACCTAGGGGCAGTTAAGAATCCCTAGATAATTGGCCAACACAAGTGAATTGGGGTAAACATGAGCCAGAAGGAATTCAATATTCATAACCAATTCATTCAGAGGAAAACATCAAGAACAACAGAAATTGAGCATAGAGAGTATTTAAACTAATTCTAGGCTATTCTTTTTTCCTGGTATTTAGATAATGGCAAACACATAAACAGAGATAAGAGGCACTTATTACTTCAGGCCGCAGCACAAGAATTCCATCTTCAGTCTCCAAAGCATTTATCAACAACAGATAGTTCACTCTCCAAGCTTTCGACAATCTTTGATTACAAAAAAATTCAGGTATACACAACGAGTCTCTAGTGAAGAATTCTCAATTTACCAACCCTTAAAACTATACAGAGGGTGGTGTATATAGGGCAAAACTTTCTATCTACTGCTTTTATTACATCTTGACCTAATCAGGTCATTAAAAATTATTTATTGACCTACTCCTATCTGAAATAAATGCATGAAAATCCTCAGGCTGCGCTGGGGCCGTCCGTAAAAACAAATGAATAAATGATGTAGTCCTGGGTGCCTTGGTGCAATGTCTTCTGAAATAAATATGCATGGGTTTCCGCTTCATTGCTGTCCTGGTGCTTTGAATGCCTTAATGGTGATTTGAAGGCAAGGATGGGCTGATGCTTATTGATTTGACTTTCTGGGGGCTTCATCAATGTTCAGGTGCTTCGAGCCACTAAACAAATCTTTGCTGATACTCTTTGATGTCTTTTCTTCCACTGATACTCTTTGACAAAATCTGGACTGCTGATATGATGCGCTATTGGTCTAATCACCAGTAAATGGCCGTTGTTCGGCCTCTGTATCTTATGGAATTGTCTTCTGCTCCTTTTGGTATGCTCTGTGAAGAAAACGGAACATTTTTGCGCCTTTTCGGGCTTCCTGGGGCCGCATGATGAGAAGATTCCCTAAAGATTCCCTGAAGATTCTCCATTTTGGCCCAAAAAATCCTGCGATGAGCGATTTGTGCTAGGTGCAAATCTCTCATCAAAAACTGCCTCAGAATTGGATTCTTGGGCTCCGAAGTGCGACTTTCGCGCCTTTGCGCCCAAAAAGTGCTAATGACGTCAGCATGATGTGACATTGTACGACGGGTGACGTCAACAGGGCGACGTGGCGGGATGACGTCATCACGTACAGAAGATGACGTGGTAGGTACGGTGGCAGCGACACGTGGCAGTGACGTGGTAGGAGGCTACGCAGGCAGGTGACTCATCGGGTGACTGGACAAAGGGGTGATGTAAGCAGGGACTGTGTAGGGGGTGACGTGGGATGCGACGTCACGGGTGGTAAGCGGTTTTGTGGCGCACCACTTATGGGCAAAGGCGGTCTCGGGGGAGGGGGCTCCGCCACAGCCCAACGCTTTACGCGTGGCGGGAGTACCGTGGGAATACCGCCCATCTCCCGGACGCTAAAGCTCGGGCGCTTTGGAGATGGGACGGCCCACCCACTGTTGACCTGCGTGGCGGATGATCCAACGTTTGGCGATCGGTGCGAGGTGATGGCAGGTTAGGGCGGGGAATATTCGCAGGAATATTCCCTTTTTAATATATGCACGCGTTGGGTTATGACTTAGGGAAAGCGGGTTTGGGGTCTTTTAAAATGGGTGCGATCAATATTTACGGTTGGGACTTAGGGTAAGGGGTAAAATATGGGTTAAAAGTGCGCGGGTTTAGGATTTTATGCACAAAACTTTGGTTTGGGGATGAAATAGGGAGTTTTGAGGGTTTCAGAGGGGTTTTTGGGCCATGGAAGCGGTTACTAGCTGACCTGATGTCAGACTAGCTCCTTAATGACTTGGATGGGCTAAAGACAGCCCCAAATGGACTGTGATTTCCCGGACTTATAGGAAATATGGCTATGTTGCCAGGGAGGGGTATTTACATAGGGGAGTTTTATATACATGATTTTAATAGGGGAAGGGGAAAATTGTTAGGGAGTTATATAATAAAGTTAATAGTTAATATGGAGATGAAAAGAGGGTGCTAAGGTATGAGACCTTAGGCTTTGTTGGGAAAAGAAGGCTCACAGATGATGAGTGAGCAGTCCTTGAGTGAAGCAAATCCTCACCAAGGCGAATGTCATGGAAATGATGAAACTGAGAGGCTCAAGCAGACCTTGACCCCTTGGGGGATGTTAGTAAGTGACTTGGGGGAAATGAGAAGAAGGGGAGGTTAGTGAGTTCTAGCTTGAGTACCTTCTTTGAATGCAAAACTGCCTGATAACTATGATCTGAAAAGATAAGACATTGTGAGATACAAAATTGATCATCAATTATCATTCTGCCACCAAACAACTACCTACCCAGCCTACTGTCCTAACATTTTTTCTTCTTTTTGTTTTGGGTGCACTTAGACTTGTAGACCCATGTTTGCAATTTTTCTCTTTTTTTTTTATATATCTAAATCTACACTTATTTCTGCCAGGGCCCAGATTAAACAGTTGGGTCCCTTAGTTTCTCTACCTATCTACAAATCTGCCAAGATTAGACTGTTTGGACAGATATCATTCTCTATATTCTACAATAGGAAATTGAAACCTAGGGAGACCAGGATTAGACTATTTGGACCTCCCTTTAAGAAATTCTTCAAAATTGGAACAACTCATCAAAATGGAATGTAGCAGTGGCATTTGGATCAGCAGACTTCATGGATTCTTCTTTGGTCTCTTCTGGAAATATGGAACACTGCAGCTTGCAAAGTATGACATATTTGGCATGTAAAAATGTCAATCATGAAAGATGATACCCTGTTGCAACAGGAGGCTAACAGTGGCTCCACTTGGGGATGGCTTTTCCTTGTGAAAAGTCAAGAACAACAGGTCAGACTGCCTTGATCTTCTGTTTGTTGCTGTTAACTGTGAATTTCTTCTTTGTTCTGGCTGTTTTAGATATGAAACTTTGAACTATGAACCACTCCTCCTCAACAGAGCTTTCTGTGAGCTGTACAGCAGCGCCTGCTTTCTTCTGTTCACTTGATCTTTATGTACAATGCTTGAGCAACTATGCTGATATAAACTAAAAGTTCTTGCTCTGTTTTGATGCTTTTGAGATTGAAGAATTTGCATCGGCTGCATCCTTTCCAAATTTACTGCTATTCCTTAACAATCGGCCTGTTTACAAAAATTTAAACTGAGTGCTGATATATACAAATAATATTGTACAAAGATATTTATAGAACTTGCATTGTTTCAATAACAAGGATCGTGATAATGTTTCAACATCCTGCCATTCACAGGGCCTTCTTCAACAATGTTGTTCTCCATAGATCTGAGAAAATAGGTGTTGTTTCCTTGAACAGCAGAAATTACAAATGGACCTTTCCATAGAAAGTCAAACTTGGCATGTTTGCCCTTGTCTTCTCTTCTTGAGTCCCACTTCAAAACTTTGTCACCAATACTGAAATATTCAACTTTAGCTCTCTTATCAAACATCTTTTTGAGCTTTTCTTGTAAGATTTGTGCTCTGTCATAGACTTGTTCTCTGGTTTGCTGAAGGTGAATTGTCTGATTAATTCTTCTTTGAATGTCATTTGGTTCAGCCTGAATTTCCTGTAACAGCTTGATAGTAGGAATGCCTAGGGATGAAGGAAATCTAGCCTCCATGCCATATACTAGCTCATAAGGGCTCATTCCAATTGATCTTTTGCTTGAAAGTCTGTCTGCCCATAGGGCGTTCACCAGCGTTTTGTGCCAGTTTTTCTTGTTTTCTTCTAGCATTTTCTTTATGATGTTGATGAGGCTCTTGTTAGATGATTCGGCCAATCCATTACCTTGAGGGTAATATGTTGTAGAGTGGCCCAGGGTGATATGAAACTTATGGCAGAAACTAATCATCTTTTTTGACTTAAAGGTAGCGGCATTGTCAGTGATGATTTTCTCAGGGCAGCCAAATCTGGAAAGGATGTTGCATTCAAGGAATTGGATAATGATGGTATAATTGGCTTGTCTACAGGGAATGGCTTCAACCCACTTGGTGAAATAATCGGTGGCTGTTAGGATCCATTTGTGCTGGCCTGAGGAAGAGGGATGAATTTCTCCAATGAAGTCAAGACCCCATTGTTGAAAAGGTTTTTCGGTGGAGATGGGTTTAAGGGGCAGAGGCAACAATTTTCTCTTGCCTTCAAAAATTTGGCACTTGTGACAAGTCGTGGAAAACTTTTTTACATCTGCAAAAAGAGTGGGCCAGTAGAAACCAGCCCTCAGGATTTTGTCTGCTGTGGACTTCCAGTAGAGATGTCCTCCACAATCACCTGCATGGAATTCTTTCATGACATTGTTAGTTTCATTCATGGTTAAACAATTTAACAATATACCTTCATGATTTCTCCAAAATAATGCACCATCTATAACACAAAATCTCAAAGCCTTCATTTTTAAAAATCTTTTCTTTGTTCTGGATAATCCTGGGGGAGCACACAGGTTTAACAATACAAAGTAAATATCAGTGTACCAGGGGCATTGCAGAAATATTTCACTGATCTGTGGAGTCGCCAGCTCCGGTTCATTGTCTAGCTGGTTAATGTCTAAGGCCTAAAAGTTTGTTTCAGACATCAGCTTGGCTAAACCTTGTCCCTTTATCAGCTTGGTTGGTTTTATTTCAATGTCATATTCGAGGATACTTGCAATCCACTTACCTCTTTTTCCTTCTAACCCGTCTTGAGTCAATATATCTTTAACAGCAGCGTGTGGGACATAGGCAGTCACGTGTGAATATAAAATGTACACTTTGAAATCCTTGATGGCCTTAACAAGTGCGTAGGCCTGCTTTTCCATTATTGGGTATTTTAGAGGGGTGTCTCTTAAGGCTCGGCTGAAAAAATCAATTGGCTTTTCAGCTCCCTGCTCATCCTTTTGCAACAGGACAACACCGATTGTGTGGTCTGATGCGAACGAAAATATGATAAAATCCTTGTCAAACTGTGGACTGGTTAGAACAGGGGTTTGGGTTAATGCAGTTTTGATACTCTCGAATGCCTGCTTGGCCTCAAGGGACCATCTTACCTTTGCATCCTTCTTTAGCATGTTGCTTAATAGTCTTATTACTTCAGCTAAATTTGGAATAAATCTTCTCAAAAAGTTAATTTTACCAAGGAATTCTTGTAGCTCTTTTATGTTTCTCGGATGTGGAATTTAGAGGATGGCCTGTATTCTTTCAGGATCAATTCTGATCCCATCCTTTGATATAATGTGGCCAAGTAATTTTCCTTCTTCCAGGCCAAATAAGGACTTCTTTGGATTCAAGGAAATGCCATATTTCCTGCATGTCATGAAAATTTGTCTGAGATGCTTGAGATGTTCTTCATCAGATTTGGAAAATGGGGTTAAATCATCAAGGTACACAACTAGGAAGTCATGTAATTCTTTGGCGAATGCAATGTCCATTGCTCGTTGAAAGGTAGCACCAGCGTTTTTAAGTCCAAATGGCATCTTTACATATTTAAATGTTCCCCAGGGTGTGGTAAAGGCAGTTTTGTCTTGGTCGTCTGGGTGAACAAGTATCTGGTTAAAACCTGAAAAACCATCTAGCAGGGAAATTCTAGATGCTCCCACTACTCTCTGCAATATGTGGTCCATTTTGGGCAGGGGATAGTGGTCTTTTAAGGAGACTTGATTTAAATTTATGAGATCTCACAAATTCTGATTTCACCTATCTTTTTTCTTGTAGGCACTAGGTTGGACAACCACTCAGAGAATCTGATAGGGGCTATAATGCCTGCTTCCCACATCCTTTTTACTTCTTTTTCAATTGGGGGAAGCAGCACAGGGTTGATTCTTCTCAATTTTTGTTTGAAGGGCTTCTGATTGGGCTTCAATGGGATCGTGTGCTGAATCACTGATGTATCATAGGATTTCAAATCCTCATAGCTCCAAGCAAATACATCTTGAAATTCTTTGAATAAGTCAATGTACTTGGGCTTTTGATCAGGTGGAAAATTTTTGGACAGTTTTATCATTTTTGGGTTCTTTGGTGTTCCAATGTTGTATTCTTCAATTTCCGTGTTTATTGGTTGCAGTTTTGGTTTTCTGGGAACGTCATTAGAGTCAAACATGTCTTCTAGCGGAGTTAGTCCAGCAGGCAAAAAATTATCTTTCAAGTCAATGACCTCTGCCTCTGTTCTGTCTACTTCTTCTGCCTGTGTTTGTTTCAGCTGTTCAATGTTTTCATTGTCAAAAATGGTTGGCTTCAGAATCTGTTTGGCTGTTGCAGCGGTTAGAACTTGCTGACTTTCATTTCTCTGCTGTTCAGAATCTGTCATGGCATCCATGTCAATGTGAATATTTGAAAATTCATGCTCGAGGGTAAGGAAATTATTAATCTGGGCATCATTCTCGAATACTTGCCAATCTCTGACATTATTTGGGATGGTGGGCCTATGTTTTATTTTGGATGTGAAGTGATGATTCGGGTCAAAAGGGAGCTTGCATGTACTCGCGAAGGTGGCTAGGCTATGTGCATGAATGTTGTGATTTCTGGAAATCTTGTCAAGCTTGAATTCAGTGAATGCCTGGAGTATGTTAGTAGCAGCAGTTCTGTAGGCTCTCATTCTGTTGTCATTGGTAACAAAATTACCTTTCATCTGTTGTATAACTAGATCAGAGTCACCTAAGATAGACACTTTTACAGCACCTAGAGTTTTCAGCAGTTTAATGCCTAACAGCAGAGCCTCATACTCTGCCATGTTATTTGTGCATTTGAAATTCAGCCTATAGGCATGTCCTTCTGCATGATTATCATGTGTATTGTGAATCCAGACACCTGCCCCTGCTCCTAAATTGTTGACAGAACCATCAAACTCTAAGAACCATGTGATTTCTTGCTTGTTGACAATGCTAAGAGTGTCATCCGAATCAGGGTTGGGCAGATTTAAAATTTCTGTTTGGGGAGGTTCTTGTAACATGCTGGTTGCATTTACTGTTTTGAAAATTTCTTTATTGTGGGCAATCGTTTCTTCATTGATGTGCACTTGTTGTTCTAGAGCCAAAGGCTCCTTATTAGTGGGCAGATTTGAATCATCATTGAATAAAATGAAAGAATCCATATCGGAATAAATTGAATAAATGGGAAAATTTTCAGGCTTGCTTTCACTACTTACTACATATTTCATCAACGTTTCTCTGTACAGTCTCTTTGGTTGCCCAAAGACTGAAATGGTAGCGTAGGAAAGGTCTAATTGAAGGGATCCTTGGAGCTTTGCTCCCCATGATATCGAGAGGAGCATACCATACTTTGGTGGGATGTTAGCCACTACTACATCCATGAGGATGGTCTTGTTGGGATATTGGACTAAGGAGACACATAGATCTTTAATGAGGCCTAAACATTTCACTTGACTTGAGTCAAATGAGTATAAATCTTTGTAAGGTCTTGTGATGTCGAGATTCAGTTTTTCCATAACTGCTTTGGGCATAAGATTGTGTGATGCCCCTGAGTCAAACATAGCGTTGTGTAAAACTTTGTCATGTATATGCAGACTGACATAAAAGGGTGGGACAGGTCCTTGTGTTGACTTTCCATTAACTTCTGGTCCAAACAATAGTTCAGGGGAATCATCCAAAACATTTACATCATCTTTGTTTTCTGGGAGTTGAAGTGACCTTTGAATTTGTTGCCTATATACATCGTGTTTAGCCAATTCTGAAAGAGGAATGGCTATCTTGAGTTTTCCAATCTCTGTTTCTAAACTAAACGGCTTCTCCAATGGAGTCTTAGTATTGGCATTGGCAGTTTTTTCCTTTTCATTTGAATTTTCAGCGACTTGCTCTTGTTTATCAGTGCTATGGGAAGTATTTTCTTGTGGTTTGGCAACTTCAGGAGTACTTTTTGGGATGCTGTTTGAATTTTCTTTTGAGAAAGGAGGAGGCAAAGGCTGATCTTTGGAAGGCTGTGTTTATGTTATATCTTCTATCGTCACTTGATGTGGGTTTGGGATAGTCATATCAGCTGGTTCTGTTACAACAGCTTTGTTTTTAATATTGTTGGGTTGTTTACTTTCCTTTGTCTTGCTAGGCTCAGAGATGTCAATGGTCCTAGTTCTGAGCTTATACTGTTTATGTACTTCATACACAGCAGTATCATAACCTTGTTTAAAATCAAAAGACTCACCAGATTTAGTCTGAAGTTGGTTGCAGTCATGCTCATTTTGGTTTTCTTGTGTCAGGAAAGTTTGATGTTCACCCTTTAGATCCATTAAATTCATATGATCGTCTTCTATGGGTTTATTAGAAGTAGATCCTTCTACATAGTTATCTTGAAAATGGGGTCTTATATCATGGTCTTGGTTAGACCTACCAGCATTTATGTTTTGCGTTCTCCTAAAATTGGGATTTTTTACGGGATTAGACTGTTGTCCTTCCCATGATGCCTTTCTCTCCACATTTTCTACCCTCTCTCCTAGTCTTTGCAGGCCATTGATGATAGCAACAAACTTCTGGTCAAAGGCTGAGGGTTCTTCCTTAAAGGTGGTTCTCTTTTCCATTCGGGTTCTATTTCTTTTGGCAATTAAGTTGGCTTCTACCGTGACAGCAACCTTTTGCGCGTCTTCAAGGGTTTCAAGAGCTCTTTCTTTCAACTGATATGCCATATCAGGGTCAAAACCATCAGCAAATTTGTACAAGGCAAGGTCGCGTGGAGGCCTTAAATTCTGTGGTATCGCATTATATACATTGTTGAATCTTGCACAGTATTATAAAACGGTCCCTTGAGGACCTCGTTTAATTGTATGATATTTAGCTAGTATGTGCAAGGGATCTTTCTTTTTCTCCCATCTGTTGGTAAAGGATAGGTAAAGCTCATCGAGAGTGGTTATGGAATTTGCAGTGAGTGATCTGAACCAAGTTCTCACATCACCTGTTAGACTCTGAACAAAAATTCTCATTCTCACGCTGTCATCATCTATTTCGTAGTTCTCAAAAAAGTCTTGCATCTTTTTGGCATGCTGAATGGCTGTGAAAGGACCAGTGGAATCAAAATATGTAATTTTCGATTGGTAATCTTGGGGTAAAGCCGCAGCGTTAGCAGGTAATTGCAGGGGTGCATATCTATTAGCCGTATTGGCCGGTACAAGTGGAACAATAGGGATGAATGGAACAACGAGGATAACAGGGATAATAGTAGTGGTAATGGAAGTATGTGCAGTGAATGAAGGTGTGGAAGGAGTGCTATGAGATGTGGATGACGAACAAGGGGAAGCAGGGGTAGACCGGAATAAAACCTTGACAGGGGCTGGAACAGAGCTAGGGTAAGCTGTTTCAGGGGTTTTATTAGCAAAATTTTCCTGTCTTTGTTGCTTCCTAAGGATTTTAGGGATTATGTTATGGTTTTCAAAAATAGCTAGAGGATCTGGGTCTGGGTTTGACCTTGTATATCGTGAACTTTTCCTGGGAGCCAGCTTCCGCACTTGTTTTTTTTTTTTGGTATATTTTTTTTTGGAATTTTCTTGTATTCACAAGGGCTAGATAAGATTTTAGAATGGTTGTGTATATCTTAAAACTAGCATGAAGAATGACTGAAGCAGCTTTTATCTAAACCTATTAATGCAAAAACAAAAATAGTTTCAAAGGCTTCCTGGCTGACATTCAGGCTTCATCTGTAGTTTTAGGAAATATACAGCAATTAGAAAATCAATTTCTACAGGGGATTTTTAACCTTCTTCGTGAAACTTTGTAAAATTAATTGAGAAAAGTCCCTAGCGGAGTTGCCATTATGTTATCACTCAGGTTGTCCCTGAAGGTTAAGAAAGGGATACGGCTGAGGTAACCACAAACCAACTTTGGACTGCAGGTTCTAGCCAACCTGCAATTAGAGAGGGCTCTCTCTTTTAGATTTAGCTTTGTTTGAAAGGATTTAAGGCTAGGTCTTGGGTCTAGAGGGTTTTTGTTTTGTTTTGGTGGGAAAATTGACACTTTCAGGTAGAGAGGCAGAGTATAGTCTGAATGTTTCAAACCATTGGGCGTGGAGTCGAGGAGGGGAACTGCTGGTGCGTTTCCTTAATAACAGTGAGGGAACATGGAGCAAGATAGCTGAGTTTGAAGCAATTTTCAGGTTTAAAGGATGAAATGACTGCTAAAGAAAGAGAGGCAGTTAAGAATCTCTCCAACAGATTAGCAAAGAAAGTAACAGGGCGCTACCTAGGGGTAGTTAAGAATCCCTAGATAATTGGCCAACACAGGTGAATTGGGGTAAACATGAGCCAGAAAGAATTCAATATTCATAACCAATTCATTCAGAGGAAAACATCAAGAACAGCAGAAATTGAGCATAGAGAGTATATAAACTAATTCTAGGCTATTATTTTTTCCTGCTATTTAGATAATGGCAAACACATAAACAGAGATAAGAGGCACTTATTGCTTCAGGCCGCAGCACAAGAATTCCATCTTCAGTCTCCAAATAATTTATCAACAACAGACAGTTCGCTCTCCAAGCTTTCGGCAATCTTTGATTACAGAAAAATTCAGGTATACACAACGAGTCTCTAGTGAAGAATTCTCAATTTACCAACCCTTAAAACTATACAGAGGGTGGTATATATAGGGAAAAACTTTCTATCTACTACTTTTATTACATCTTGACCTAATCAGGTCATAAAAAATTATTTATTGACCTACTCCTATCTGAAATAAATGCATGAAAATCCTCAGGCTGCGCTGGGGGTGGCCGCAAAAAAAAAATGAATAAATGATGTAGTCCTGGGTGCCTTGGTGCAATGTCTTCTGAAATAAATATGCATGGGTTTCTACTTCCTTGCTGTCCTAGTGCTTTGAATGCCTTAATGGTGATTTGAAAGCAAGGATGGGCTGATGCTTATTGATTTGACTTTCTGGGGGCTTCATCAATGTTCAGGTGCTTCGAGCCCCTAAACAAATCTTTGCTGATACTCTTTGACGTCTTTTCTTCCACTGATACTCTTTGACAAAATATGGACTGTTGATCTGATGCGCTGCAGGTCTAATCACCAGTAAATGACCGTTGTTCGGCCTATGTATCATCTGGAATTGTATTCTGCTCCTTTTGGTATGCTCTGTGAAGAAAACAGAACATTTTTGCGCCTTTTCGGGCTTCCTGGGGCCGCATGATGAGAAGATTCGCTGAAGATTCTCCATTTTGGCCCAAAAAATCCTGCGGCGCAAATCGCTCATCAAAAACTGCCTCAGAATTGGATTCTGAGGCTCCGAAGTGCGACTTTCGTGCCTTTGCGCCCAAAAAGTGCTGATGACGTCAGCATGATGTGACATTGTACGACAAGTGACGTCAGCATGACGTCAGCAGGGTGACGTGGTGGGATGATGTCAGCATGATGTCATCATGTACGAAAGATGACGTGGCAGGCACGGTGGCAGGGACACGTGGCAGTGACGTGGCAGGAGGCCACGCAGGCAGGTGACTCATCGGGTGACTGGACAAAGGGGTGACGTAAGCAGGGACTGTGCAGGGGGTGACGTGGGATGCGACATCACGGGTGGTAAGCGGTTTTTTGGCGCACCGCTTATGGGCAAAGGCAGTCTCGGGGGAGGGGGCTCCGCCACAGCCCAACGCTTGACGCGTGGCGGGAGTACGGCGGGAATACCGCCCATCTCCCAGATGCTAAAGCTCGGGCGCTTTGGAGATGGGATGGCCCACCCACCATTGATCTGAGGGGCGGGCGATCCAATGGTTGGCAGTCGGTGTGAGGTGATGGCGGGTTAGGGCGGGGAATATTCGCAGGAATATTCCCTTTTTAATATATGCGCGCGGTGGATTATGACTTAGGGAAAGTGGGTTTGGGGTCTTTTAAAACGGGTGCGATCAATATTTACGGTTGGGACTTAGGGTAAGGGGTAAAATATGGGTTAAAAGTGCGCGGGTTTAGGATTTTATGCACAAAACTTTGGTTTGGGGACGAAATAGGGAGTTTTGAGGGTTTTAGAGGGGTTTTTGGGCTAGGGAAGCGGTTACTAGCTGACTTGATGTCAGACTAGCTCCTTAATGACTCGGATGGGCTAAAGACAGCCCCAGATGGACTGTGATTTCCCGGACTTATAGGAAATATGGCTATGTTGCCAAGGAGGGGTATTTACACAGGGGAGTTTTATATACATGATTTTAGTAGGGGAAGGGGAAAATTGTTAGGGAGTTATATAATAAAGTTAATAGTTAATATGGAGATGAAAAGAGGGCACTAAGGTATGAGACCTTAGGCTTTGTTGGGAAAAGAAGGCTCACAGATGATGAGTGAGCAGTCCTTGAGTGAAGCAGATCCTCACTAAGGTGAATGTCATGGAAATGATGAAACTGAGAGGCTCAAGCAGACCTTGACCCCTTGGGGGATGTTAGTAAGTGACTTGGGGGAAATGAGAAGAAGGGGAGGTTAGTGAGTTCTAGCTTGAGTACCTTCTTTGAATGAAAAACTGCCTGATAACTATGATCTGAAAAGATAAGACATTGTGAGATACAAAATTGATCATCAATTATCATTCTGCCACCAAACAGCTACCTACCCAGCGTACTGTCCTAACATTTTTTCTTCTTTTTGTTTTGGGTTCACTTAGACTTGCAGACCCATGTTTGTAATTTTTCTCTTCTTTTTTTTATTATCTAAATCTACACTTATTTCTGCCAGGGCCCAGATTAAACAGTTAGGTCCCTTAGTTTCTCTACCTATCTACAAATCTACCAAGCTTAGACTGTTTGGACGGATATCATTCTCTATATTCTACAAGAGGAAATTGAAACCTAGGGAGACCAGGATTAGACTGTTTGGACCTCCCTTTAAGAAATTCTTCAAAATTGGAACAACTCATTGAAATGGAATGCAACAGTGGCATTTGGATCAGCACACTTCATGGCTTCTTCTTTGGTCTCTTCTGGAAATATGGAACACTGCAGCTTGCAAAGTATGACATATTTGGCATGTAAAAATGTCAATCATGAAAGATGATACCCTGTTGCAACATGAGGCTAACAGAATCAACTGCTGTTATGGTTGGTACAATGATTATTGATTTAACGGTTGTTGTTGCCCACCAATGTAAGGTTGACTAGGTTGTGAATACAGTAAACCAGTGTAATTCTAAGTCATTCTAGTAAAAGGTAAACTAGCTTGAAGTTGTTGGACTCTAGACACCAATGGTTATTGTAAAACTACCTGAGAAGGCTGAATCTGTATACCTGAAACTTGGGGGTCTGAGGTTGAAGGACCAGCTTGCACAGGTTGCGATACAAAAATCTGAGCTTGTGACTACAGCGTAGTTGTAACAATAGGTGTTGTAGGTATGGATGAGACAGTTTGCATAGGTTGTGATGGATACATAAGCCTTGGTTGAACGAGCATGGTTGGCTGCCACTAACAGACAGTCATTCTAGGCTAACCTAAAGATGACAGCATACCAACATATGGTTGCCCCCCAGAATATGGAGGATAAGGAGAATATGCATATTGTTTTCTGTATGGGGGTAATCCAGTGTTAAGAGGATACATAGGATGGTAACTATATGAACCAAGTTGATTTGAACTTGATGGGTTCAACTGTTCAGTACCTGTAAATGAGGAACTAGATAAAATTTCGGTAGAGGACACTGGTGAAGACCAAGAGCTAGAAGCAACACCTAAGTGGGTTCTCGATAAATATTGGTAACCTGATGGGATGGATGGAACACTATACAAATGTGACTCAGGTGTTGTAGTAAACATAGAAGAGGTTGCAATAGAAGATTATGTCGTAGCCGTAACAGATGATACGGTTTGGGATGTTGACTCTGCCATGTTCAAATGTCCAAATAAGTTTCGTAACGAATCAACGGATGTCTAAAAGTAATCAAGATCAAAAGGAGAAATAAAATGAGGAGTATAAGGATACAGATGCAATCTAGTTCCAAAATGGAATGGAGGTCTGGGTGATTCTACCTCAGGTTCCTCTTCAATCGAAATCAAACCAAGTGGAAGAATTTCACTGTCTGCTCCATAATATATTTCTGGTTGTTGCTGAGGTAAAGAGGAAGTCTCGACAGTTACGGATGTCCGAGGATTTACCGGTTGATCTTCTTTCGGTAAGGTAACAACTTCTGATTGTTCAACCTCAAGATCCAAATGTTTTGGTAAAAGAAAAAGTTTAGGTTGGGCTTCGTGAACAATTTTTGGTTCAGAAGTAACTTCTAATTGAACAGTGATGGGTTCAGGATCCAATTCTAGTTGAACAGATTCAGGTTCAAAGGTAATTTCTTGTTGAACAACTTCTGATTGAGAATCAACTTGTTGTTGAACAACTTGTGTTACCATTTCACTAGATTCAGTTCTAGTTTCCTCTGGTAATTGTGGGGATTCCACTTCAGTAACAGATGTACCAGTAACTGTAGGAGTAACTGGGGTCACAGTACTTACCGATATAGGTGCTTTTGGTAATTCAGATGAAGAACCAGAGGCTTGTGAAGTACTGGATCCAGTCAAATGAGACTGCTTCGACTGGATAGGTGTAGCTTCGGGTGGTAAAGGCGGTTTACTCGCTGCTCTCTGCGAACAGTGGGGTAAGGGTTGATTTTCCTCCATGATTGTTGATTGATTTTATTGCAAAAGAGAAATAAACAAAAAGGGGTAAGCTAGGAAAAAAGGTTTACGAAGCAATTGTGAACTGCATAATACCTCCTGGTGAACCAAGAAGTACGGGCAAGAAATCTCCTCGAATGTTGTGGTCGGTGTATCACAGTGTACAAGGCAGCCGACTCGGTTACCTAAGGATGGATGGCAAGCTAGTGTTTTCCTCCCATATATACTCGAAAGTACATGAAGGCCCAATTTGTATTAGCGTTGTCTAATGCGAAACCGCATAGTGAGATCATTCCCATATACTTTGTTAACACCCAGGTTGTTCCCTATGACTCCCAAGGGAATACGGCCGGGGTAACCACTAACCAAGCTTTGGATTACAGTCTCTAGCCGAACTGTAATCAGAGAGGGATCTCTCTTTAAGATTTATCTCTGTTTTGTGAGGATTTTAGGCTAGTTATGAAGTGAGGGTTCGGTTTGAATTTTGGTTGAATGATATATTTCAATACCTAAGATGTAGCGTTCAGACAGTTGTAATTCATTGGGCAATGGAGTCTAGAGCTGTGAATTGTTTGAAATGCTTAAGTGGGTGTGTTCAGACTGCAGGGCCTATTGGGTATTCCAACAAACAAACTTAAAACTGTGGTGATGATGTATGATTAGCCAATGGAAAGCAATTAAGAATTTTCCACTAAGCTAGTGGTGTGAAAGTGAAGTATATTCCACAGGAGGAAACTTGAATTCCTGAAACAAGGGTCACTGTGAAAGATATATTCTGAAAGTGCAGCAATTAAGAATTACAGTTATCAATATTATAACTGAAGAAAACATTCATTAACAACATAGATTGAGCTCAGGGTATTTCATGAATAAATCCTGAAGCTATTCTTTTTCTTTGCTGCTAAATACTAGAACTTAGAAACATGTATGGATTGTAAAAGACTAAAACAGATAACGAAGAGAGTTACAGAAGACTTATTGTATTGTGAGATGCACAGGGATCCTGCAACTTTTAACAAACACCACGAACGCATTCAAACAGCTCAGAACTTGAGAGATTCCATCACTTCTTTTATTAAACTCTGAATAAATTACAGCATAGGATCTCCTCAAGAGGAAATCAACAACCCCTGCAAGCTTATGCGAGGGGGAATTTATACAATCGGTTCCAAAATATCTGAACCGCTGAGTTATTTGATAATTAAATACGTTACCAACTTTTACAAAATATCAGAAAAGCAGTTACTGCTGCTATTAATACAAAATGAATGCCCTTTATATCTGTCAGGAGATACTTTGACCCTTGGAGGCCACTTAGTCGGTCCGAACGTTCTGCTTTAATGCTGGAAATGTGCCTTTATGGCTGTTGTGCTGTAGCTTTTTGGCCCTGCTGTCTGTAGCTGTCACTAATGCTTTAGTGGCCGGATCCTTTTGCTGAGTTGGCTCAGCCCATTCCTCTCTCATCCACCGTGTATGCATCACTTTTTCTGAAGGTGCTGACTTATGTTTTTTGCTGAAAACTGTGCTGGAAGCCTTTAGATTTACAGTATCTTCTATATCATGCTAGTCAACCATTCCTAACTGGGCAACTGATGTCTCAAAATTGCCTCCAAGGTCTCATCTGCCTCTGTATATTTGTAGAAGTTTGGAGGCACATCAAACAAGTGTTTGATCTCATTCATTATAAAAAACAGGTTTTCTACCCTGTCATAAAGGCTTTTTCCAGATGCTGGCCCTGTTTCCTCTGAGGTGCTGGGTGTTTCTTTGATCTGATTGGCAGCAAATGTATTGACCCTTTTAGCATATACCTCATGTGAAAGTAGTCTCCCTGCGCTGTTCAGTAAGCCTGGAAGACCTCTGCTTTCTAGTACTGCAAATTTCTCCAAAAACTTATTAACTTCTGTCTGCATATCCTGGCCTCTTCTTTCCAATGTTTGTGCCAGGGTTCTTAATGTTAGGACTCTTTTTATTAGCATGATGGTCTCAGTTCTGTTGGGAATTCCCATTTGAGCCAGCTGAGGACCTGTTCGGTAATTAAGCACATTGATCATTCTATTGGCCACCTCAGGCATATTGCCTAGAGATGCCCTTGCTCTTTGGAATTCTCTGTGTGCTTTTCCAATGAGCTCCATTTGCTCATGGATGGTCTCAATTTATTGCCATTGATCAGTCATGGATTAGCCAATGTTGGCCCATAGGACTGTCTTGAGTTCAGCTACTACTTTATCAAGTGTGAGCTCTTTCTCCAGCTCCTTTATCTTCTCTTTGAGAGCCTTTATCTCTCTTCCTTTCTCAGCCACACTTTGTTTTGATTTATCATATCTTTCATTGAGCTTAGCCAAATTCTCTTTGGCTTGATTTAGCTCTGTCATTTGGGCTTCCAAGGCCTGAATTTCATTCTTGAGTTTCTGCATATCAACACTTTGAGCCTGCTCTGTTGTTGGTGCTGGTGCTGATGTAGATGGTGCTGTTTGTTCAGCAGGAGGACCAGTAGTCTGAGGAGGCTCTTCCAGATTGATTATTTCTGGAGGGGGTTGAGAAGTTTGACCTCCTTCCTTTTGCTGTATTGCTGCTTGCAATGCTGCCTATGTAGCCTCTGATTCTCCCAACTTTTTTTGAGTCTGGATCAGCTGTTTATATAAAGACACCAGCAAAGCTGCCGCATCTTGATCATGTCTCAGCTGGGCAACTTCTTCCGTTTGAGGGTGAATAGTTGCTGGGATTTTGATCTTTTTCCTCAAAGCTGCCATGTCTGCATCCCTTAATTTCAATATTTCTTGTATTCCCTTGATGTCCTTGGGGTCATGCCCAATCTCTATGATTATATCTTCTAAGGCCCTGATCCTGTTGTCCTTTGCTTGAGAGGATGCTCTCTCCAACTCAAGTTGGGCAGCTGTATTATTTAGGCTATTTTCTAGCCTGTAGTTATCAAATGTCTTGTCTGCCAAGGAGGCATACACCATCTCACCCGTTTGCTTATGCAATTCGATTTTGTCCATTGGGTGGATGTCCTTGGCAAGGACCTCAAGATTGGTCCTCAAGTAGTCTGAAGGGGACTGTGGTTGCAATGCAGTTGGCATGAAGTGACTCATGATCATTTTGCCTTCACTAACATCATATGCAGACATCAGTCTTTGCTGGTTAGTTGGAGCCATTTTCAACAAATGATTATATAGTTGTATCTTTATTGGCTCATTCCTCCTCTTTATGTCAATGAACTGCTGTTTGATGCTCAATTCACCTTCTCTCTGCTCGCTTGAGGAGCTGACTTCTCCTCCCACTATCCTCTCTTGTTCCTGCTGGAAGGAACTCCTGGATGCCTCCCTGCTAGGTGGGCCCATGCCCAAAGATTGCCCTATAGGCACTTCTTCCTCTGAGAAGGGATTCATTCTATGTCTTTTCTCCCCATGAGTTGTCGATGTTGTGAGGGGAGTCTCTCTGTCCCTCTTCCTGATTATATCTTCTTTTTGTGGGGTTTGGAGGAGTGAGGCCTCCACTGTTGTCTCTTGCCTAGGAGGCACAATTTGTTGGGGCTGTTGCTCAGTGGATTTTGGGGCTTCCACTGTTTGATTTTGCTGCACAGGCTGCTCCTGTCTTTGTTCTTCTTGCTGTTGGTGTTGTTGTTGTTGATGCACTTCCTGCTGCTGCACTTCTTCTTGCTGTTCCACCTCTTTTTCTGTTTGCTCTTCAGTCATGGGAGGTGGCTGTTCCTGTTCCACCTGTTTTTGTTTGCCTTTGTTGGATGTCTGTTGAGTCTCCATGGCAGCTTGCTGATGTGCTGTTGAAGATGAGGCAGCTGCTCCAAGTTGCCTTTGATATGAGAAGGAAACCTGTCCACAAGTTTCCAAGTCAGCCTCTTTTTGAATATTCCTAGCCTCTCTTTCTAGCATTTTCTCTCTAGTAATTGGCTCTTCTAGAGTGCCCTCTTTCCAGCTCAAAGAATTGGCATACTTTTCAACATGAGGCAACCTTACATGTGCATAGTTACCCAATTTGTATTTTATCCTCCTGAGGGAAATAAAATGATTAGGGTCATAAGGTGTCCATTTGAAACTGGTTTGCAATTGGAAGCCCTCTAGGATCATATCTGCTTCCTTCCATCCCTCCTCTCTTTTGTTGTATAGAAAAGGGCCTAGCTAGTTCCTTACCTTCAGCTGCACCTTCTTGTTCTTACTTTGGAAATGGAAGCAGTCGGAATTTCCAAACTGCCTGAAGTATTCTAAGGCAAAAAGTCTCATAGGGACATATCTTGGAAGCCTATAAGGGTTCAACTCACAGCCATATAGTCTGATTACTGTGTGGCGTTGGTAAAAGTACCAATCACCAATGCTGTAGGCCTTGGAGAGATGGAGAACTCTTTGCATGCCATCAGTCAACCTTGGAGGAGGAACACCATACAGCAATGTCATAGCTGGGTGAATGAACAGGTCTATGAATTCACAGTATGTGTATGGTGATTCAGAAGTATAATGAAAAACTGAAGTCCAAAACACAACTGACCTTGGATTTCCCTGGGCATTAAGTTTCTTGAGGGGAATGGAGAAACTGTCTGGTTGATAAAATAAGAACAGATGGTAGATGTATGAGGTGTATCTGAACACCCTTTCCCTTTGTAGATTCATTAGCTGTTCATGAATCGTTTCTGCAATATATGTGGCATAGTCATAGTGTACAGCAGGAGGCTTTCCAGGAGAAAATATGGACAGCATTGCCATTATGGTGTCATCAACATCCTCAACTCCCCTGTACCCCAGGACGTAGCTGATCAAATCCACCAACATTTTGCCCAAGTCATTCAAGTACTGATACCCAATAGGAGGAGTTATCGTAGTTTCAGAGCTTGGTTGTGTGAATAACTGATTGATTTTGATGATCTGGGCACTTGACAAATTACTCCCCTTCTTTACTAAGTCCAACATGGAGAGAGGGGTCAATGGTCTTGCAGTGTGAAAATGCAGCATCTCATTTATGGTTTCTGGGGTGATATGGAACAAGACTGAGCCTGTAGGACTGAGAATAGCTCTCTGGCATGGATCATAGCACTCCTGGCATCTATGGATCAAGTCTGGAAGGGCATTGACTTGAGGGAGGTTGTAAATGGGAAAATTTGAGTCCCAAATCCCTAAAATATCAGCTCCACTAAGGTGTTGGGCTTTCAATTCATTTAGCATATGAATATTAAACTTAGAATTCATTGGGAACCAGTCTATCATCTGATAATCTACATCTCCCAGGGCTTTCCATTCTAACTCACTTTGAGGGGCATTCAGAGGCTGAATATTCAGGGCTATTGGTGTTTCCATGGCTAATAAGGCTTCTAACTTGTAAATGAACTGGTTTGAGTGAGCAGAATGACACAGAGGGTTTTCTTTGCAATAGAGAGGTGAGTTGTAAGGAACAGAGGGTAAATTGTGAAAGCAGCAATTGAAATACTGCTCAGAGGACTGATGAAGCCAGTACCAGGACTGATAAGAGTGTTTCTACGGTGAATTTATGCAGTTGAGGTTTTTAGTTCACGACTGCGCGAACTACCTGTGAATTTAGGTAAATTTTGCTAAATGCAGGCTCTGCAGAAGGTTTTTTTCCCCGCCAGTTGGAAATGGATACAGGTCACTGGATGTTTGCTGGTGAATTCAGTTCTTTACACTCTCTTAAGCCAGTTTTCTTGTATAAATATGGATAAAACCAGGTGTGGGGGAATGATTTTGAGAAATACCTTGTGAATTGCCGGTAACAGTTGCAAATGCAGTTATGATGGATGCGCCCACGGTTTCTGAGTCGAGTTCTGCAGGTTGGCGCTGGTTTGGTCGTGAAATGCATGCAAGGAGAACAATAGTCGTTTTCGCAAAAAGTGGGAAAAACGCAATTTTTTGGCTAAAATATGGATTTTTTGGAATATTGCCGCGTTTTTTGGATGATGTCAGCATGACGTCATCAGGTGGGGTCAAGGTCGGATAACGTCAGCATGACGTCATCGGGTGATGTGGCAAGCTGTGAGTGGTCCACGGGGATGGTGAGGTGGCGGACAGATCAGAGCAGTTGCGGACAAGGGTGCTGACGCGGCGGCGAGGTAGTACTGACGTGGGCTTGACGTGGTGATGACGTAGGCATAGCAGGACCGGCGGTAAACCAGAAGCGGTAATGGTTTTTCTCGGACCGCCTTAGATACGGTCGCTATTTTGTTAGAGGGCGACCCGAGAAATTGTGAGGGCGACGCGTGGTAGAGGCCTGACGTCACCCTCTGACAGTTTCTCGGGTGCTATCTTACGGACGTCGGGCCCGACCCGATATGCACACAGGGCGTCCGATCAAAGGTGCCCGATCCGACGGTTGACGGATCACTAAATTGTGCGGACGATACGGCAGCGGGTGGGGTAATAAAATATTATTTTCTTTGAAAAACGCGCCCGACGGGACTTTGGGTTTCGGCGGAGTTATATAGTTTTCATTGTATTTTTCAAATGAAAATGTATATTGCGCCCATACTTTGGATAAGCCGGAAAAAGTGGGTTTTTTGTGTATTTTTGCGAATATAGTAGGTTAGGGGTAAAAATGGGGTTTTTACAAGGTCTTTTAGCAAATGAAGGGGTTAATGGTTTGGATAACTTCTGAAGGGGGACAAGGGGTAGGGTTTGGGTGCTTAAAGTGACCAGATGTCACTTTAATCCCTGACTGTGAACATATGGCTATAGTGCCAAAGGGGAAGGGGTATTTATAGCATGCTTGGGGTTTATACACCATAGTGTTTATAATAGTAGGGAAAAGGGGAACATAGGGGATTTAGATAATAAGAAGTTAGGGGTTAGTAAGAGTGGGGGAAGGGGTGAAACACTAAGTTTTTGTATGAAATCAACTTAGTATAGGAAGTAGATCAAAATGAAAGGAATTTTTAGACAAGAAATGTGGCTCTAAAGGAAACCAGAACCAACATAAAACCTTGAATTCTTTCATGAACACAACTGGTGTAGGGATGTTAGTAATGAATATGAGAAAGGGAAAAAGGAAGTTAGACATGCTCCATTGTGTTACTGCAAAGTGATAGAGAAGAGGAGCTTTTCTATCCATTGATGCTTTCCTTGTTTTGACCAGCAAGATTCAGTTGGAAAGGAATGACATTTCTGCAACCCCATCTACCTACCCATCTACTTGCCTAGCATTTTTTGTTTCTTCTTGGAGGGTGCACTTGGACTTGCAGACCCTTATGTGCCTTTTCTTTTCCATTGGCTTTTTATTTCGATTGTCTATCTAGCACTACCCTTATTGCTTCCAAGGCCCCAGATTAGGCGGTTGCGAACCTTAATTCTCTGCCTAACTATTGGTCTGCCAAGATTAAGAAGTTTGGACAGACTTCTTTCTCTATTCTACAACAGAAAATTGAAACATGGCATGATCTAGATTAGGCTGTTGGACCATCCACCAAAATTGAGTCAACATCAAGCTATGTACATACCTTGTCTTCTCTTGGAAATATGGGATCTTTGTATCAGCAAAGCAGAGCATATTTGGCACTTGCATTTGCCAATCATGAAATATGAAACCTATTGATATAGGTATCCAACAGTGGCTCCACATGGGGATGGTTTTTCTTCTTGAAAGACCAAGAACAGCAGGTCAGAATGCCTTGGCCCTTTGACTACTCTTTACCAAAACTTGGAGTTTTTCTTCCTTGAAACCTCAAAATTGTAAACTGTCATATTTATAGAACTTGCTGAATTACAGCCTTTTCCTGCTTCTGCAAGATCCTTCAAACTAAGCTATTCACATGCTGAAAGAAAACACTAAACACACCAAATTATGTACAAGGGAACAGCCATGCTATATACATGGGGGGCAGTCAAAATAGTTCTTCAACATCCTACCATTCAGAGGACCTTCATCCAAATCAGTTTCATCAAGATTCTTGAGGAAGTAAGTGTTGTTTCCTTGTACTGCTTGGATGACAAATGGTCCTCTCCAAAGGGAATCAAATTTTCCATGTTTTCCTTTATCTTCCCTTCTTGAATCCCACTTGAGGACTTTGTCACCCATGTTGAAATCTTCAGCCTTAGTCCTCCTGTCAAAGGCTTTCTTCAGCTTCTCTTGTAGGATTTGAACTCTGTTATAAACTTGGTCTCTAGTTTGCTGTAAACATATAATTTGATTTACCCTCCTTTGCATATCATTGGGCTCAGCTTGAGTCTCTTGAAGTAGTTTCATAACAGGGATCCCTAGTGATGAAGGGAATTTGGCCTCTAATCCATAGACTAACTCATATGGGCTGACCCCAATTGATCTCTTGGTTGTTAGTCTATCTGCCCATAAGGCATTCACAAGCTTATTATGCCAATTCTTCTTATTTTCTTCCAATACCTTCTTTATGATGTTTACAAGGCTTTTATTTGATGATTCAGCTAGGCCATTTCCTTGGGGATAGTATGCAGTGGAATGGCCCAAAGTGATGTGAAATCTGTGGCAAAAGTTCACCATCTTCTTAGATCTGAAAGCAGCAGCATTGTCTGTTATTATCTTTTCAGGACAAGCAAATCTAGCAAGGATATTGGCCTCAAGGAACTGAATGATAGTGGAATCACTTGCTTGTCTACATGGGATGGCCTCAATCCATTTAGTAAAGTAGTTTGTAGCTGTTAGAATCCATCTATGTTGGCCTGAAGATGAGGGATGAATTTCTCCAATGAAATCCAAGCCCCATTGCTGAAAAGGTCTCTCTGTTGTAATAGGCTTCAAAGGAAGTGGCAGTAACTTTCTCTTTCCCTCAAACACTTGCCATTTATGACAGGAAGTGGTAAATTTCTTGACATCAGAGAAACCAGTGGGCCAATAATAACCAGCTCTCAATATCTTATCCACAGTGGACTTCCAATACAAATGTCCACCACAATTACCTGCATGAAATTCTTCCATGATTTTGTTAGACTCATTTTCCATTAAGCAGTTTAACAATATACCCTCATGGTTTTTCCAAAGCAAATTTCCATTCATAACACAAAATTTTGAAGCTTTCATTTTTAGGAACCTACATTTAGTTCTGGACAATCCTGGGGGAGCACACAGGTTTTGTAACACATAACAGATATCAGAATACCAGGGGGATTGTTCAAAGGCTACATTAATCTTTGGAGTCGCCAGCTCCGGTTCACTGTCTAGCTGGTTGATGTCCAAGGCTTGGAAATTTGTTTCAGTCATTAATTTGGCCAAACCTTGCCCTTTTATCAGTTTTGTAGGTTTTATTTCAATGTCAAATTCTAAAATGTTGGCAATCCATTTTCCTCTTCTGCCCTCTAAGTTCTCTTGAGTAAGTATGTCTTTCACATTTTGCCTTGGTACATAGGCTATAACATGGGAGTATAGGATGTAGATCCTAAAGTCTTTAATAGCTTTGACCAAAGCATATGCTTGCTTTTCCATGATCTGGTGTTTCAGGGGTGCATCTCTAAGAGCTCTACTAAAAAAAGAAATAGGTTTTTCATTTCCTTGGTCATCTTTCTGTAATAAGACAGCAGCAATTGTGTGTTGGGAAGCAAAGGAAAATATGATAAATTCCCTATCAAATTGAGGGTTGGTTAAGACTGGGGTTTGGGTGAGGGCTAGTTTGATACCTTCAAAAGCTTGATTTGCTCCTACTGTCCATTTTACTTTTGAATCCTTTTTTAGCATGTTATTGAGTAATCTGCTTAATTTGGCCAAATTTGGGATAAATCTCCTTAGGAAGTTGATTTTACCCAGAAAGGCTTGTAATTCCTTTACATTTCTTGAATGAGGCATTTGTAAGATGGCCTGGATTTTGTCTGGGTCAATCCTAATGCCATCCTTTGAAATGATGTGACCCAACAGTTTACCTTCTTCCAAACCAAACAGGGATTTGTTGGGATTTAAGGAAATTCCATATTTCCTACAAGTTATGAATATCTGCCTTAGATGTTTCAGATGTTCAGGGTCAGATTTTGAAAATGGTGTAAGGTCATCTAAGTAGACCACAAGGAAATCATGGATCTCTTTGGCAAAAGCAATATCCATTGCTCTTTGAAAGGTAGCCCCTGCATTTTTCAATCCAAACGGCATTTTCACATATTTGAAGGTTCCCCAAGGGGTTGTAAATGCTGTTTTGTCCTGATCATCAGGGTGAACTAGGATCTAGTTGAAACCTGAGAATCCATCAAGTAGAGAAATTCTTGAGGCCCCCACTACTCTCTGCAAGATGTGATCCATCTTGGGTAAGGGGTAGTTATCTTTCAAGGACACTTGATTTAAGTTCCTTAGATCAACACAGAGCCTTATTTCACCAGTTTTCTTTCTTGTAGGGACTAAGTTTGAAATCCAATCAGAAAATCTGATTGGTGCTATGATGCCAGCCTTAAACATTTTTTGTACCTCTTGTTCCATTGCTGGGAGAAGCATAGGATTGATTCTCCTCAATTTTTGCTTAAAGGGTTTTTGATCTGGCTTGAGAGGGATAGTGTGTTGAATTACAGAGGTGTCATAGGATTTTAAACCCTCATAACTCCATGCAAAGACATCCTGGAACTCCTTGAAGAGGTCAATGTATTTAGGCTTTTGATCAGGAGGTAATGAAGCAGACAGTTTTATTATTTTGGGTTGTTCAGCAGTCCCAATGTTACACTCTTCTATGGCAGTGTTGAGGGGCTGGATTTTTGGTTTACTGGGAACATCATTGGAGTCGAAAATGTCTTCTAATGGAGCTAAGCCTGTTGGAAGAAAATTGTCTTTCAATTGTATAACTTCGGCTTCATCATCAGCTATCTCTTCACAACTGTTTTGTCCAAGTTCTTGTATGTTTTCTTTGTTAAAAATTGTTGGATGTAACTTTTTGTTTGTTTTTTTGGGTGAAACGTTTATTTAGCGCTGTTCACCTAGTATTTGTGATTGACTTGCTCCCTTGGTATCACTGTTTAGTCCTGCAAATTCTTGCTGTAAAGTCAAGAAATTGTTTATTTGTGTATCATCATCAAAGACTTGCCAATCCTTGACATTATTTGGGACAGATGGTCTGTGTTTTATCTCAGCTGTAAAACAGTGGTTGGGTTCAAATGGAAGTTTATAGGTGCTTGCAAATGTGGCCAAACTATGAGCATGAAGATTATGTGTTCTCGGAATTTTGGTTATTTGAAATTCAGTGAAGGAGTTTAGTAGTTCAACAGCAACAGACCTATAAGCCGTCAGTCTTTTGTCATTGGTGACAAAATTTCCCTTTACTTGTTGGATAATTAGGTCTGAATCTCCTAGGACTGAGACTTTTATGGCTTGTAAGGATTTTACTAGCTTTAGGCCTAGTAAGAGAGCTTCATATTCAGCCATATTGTTGGTGCACCTGAAGTTTAACCTATAGGCTCGGCCCTCTGCATGACTGTTTTGTTTGTTATGTATCCAAACCCCTGCTCCTGCCCCTAACTTGTTGACTGACCCATCAAATTCAAGAAACCAGAGGACTTCTTGGTTAAGGGAAGGTTTGTCAACTGTTATGGGAGTTGGCATCAACAACTTGAGATCTTGGTTTACCCTTGATTTTTCTTTTGGAACATTTTTGTTAATTGATTTCTCAACCTTCATTTCTTGAACAGCAGTCTCTTCATTTGTCTGCTGGTCTTTTTTGAGTGTGTGGAATTCCTCATCACCTGTGGGGTTTGTTTTGTCATTGAAGAGAATGTAGGAGTCAATGTCAGAATGGACAGCATATATGGGGAAGTTTTGAGGTTTTTCTTCACTGCTGACCATGTATTTCATAAGTGACTCTCTATATAGTCTCTTGGGTTGACCAAAGACTGTGATTGTGGCATATGACATGTCTAATTGTAGGGACCCTTGAAGTTTAGCCCCCCATGATCTTGATAACAACATTCCATATTTGGGTGGGATATTAGCAACTACAACATCCATTAAGATTGTTTTATTTGGATATTGGACAAGGGATACACATAAGTCTTTTATCAAGCCTAAACACTTAACTTGGCTGGAGTCAAATGAGAATAGGTCCTTATATGGTCTTGTAATATCTAGATTCAACCTTTCCATGACTGATTTCGGCATCAGGTTATGAGAGGCACCTGAGTCAAACATTGCATTGTGTAGTATCTTATCATGAACATGTAAACTGACATAAAAAGGTAAGATCCCTGTGACTGTTGTCTTTCCATCAACCTTTGGACCGAACAGCAATTCTGGGGTGTCATCCAACACATTGACATTGTCTTTATTACGAGTAAGTTGGAGGGACTTCTTGATTTGTTGTTTGTAGATGTCATGCTTGGCTAGTTCTGAGAGAGGGATGGCTACCTTCAGTTTGCCAATTTCAGCTTCCAAGTCAAAGGGTCTTTCAGATTGAACCTTAGTGTTGTGGGTGACAACCTTTTCTTTGTTTAGTAAGTTTTCTTCTTGATCCTTGTCTTGATCTTGGGGCTTGTGCCTTTCATTCATCTTTTGAGGAAGGTCACTTGGATTAGGCTGCAAAGATGATGCAGCCAGTGGCTGTTGTGTTGAGGGAAGTTGTTCAGTAACTTCTTCAACGGTTACCTCCTTTGTAAGTGAATCAGTTGTGTTAATTGGTTCTGTGACTATGGCTCTTTTAGGCTGCAGCCTGTCCTTTGTTTTTTCAGGCTGTGTTATATTTACAGTTCTACTTCTTAGTTTGTATTGTTTATGAACTTCATAAACAGCTGTGTCATAGCCTTGTTTGAAGTCAAATGACTCACCTGACTTGGTTTGGAATTGTTTAATGTCATCATCTTTTTGATCTTCTTAACTCAGAAAAACTTGATGCTCATCATTGAGGCCCATTAGGTTGATGTGGGTGTCATCTACTTGCTCGTTTGAAGTGGATGTTTCAGCATAGTTTTCCTGGAACGGAGGTCTTATCTCTGGATCAGAATTGGCCTTGCCAACGTTTGGGTTTTGATTTCTCCTAAAATTGGGATTCCTTACAGGGTTGTTTTGCGGTGCTTCCCATAATGCCTTTCTCTCAACCGATTCCACTCTATCACCCAATCTCTTCATGCCATTGAGTATTGCATCCAGTTTCTGATCAAAGGCTGAGGGTTCTTCTTTGTATATGTTTCTCTTTTCCAATCTTGCCCTGTTTCTTTTAGCAATCACGTTTGCTTCTACTGTGACAGCTACCTTTTGGGCATCTTGGAGACTTTCAGGTGCTCTTTCCTTTAACTGATATGCCATGTCAGGGTCAAATCCATCAGGGAAATTGTACAAGGCTAAATCAGGAGGAGGTCTTAAGTTTTGTGGTATTGCATTGTATACATTGTTAAATCTGGCACAATACTCCAGAACGGTCTCTTGAGGACCTCTCTTGATTGTGTCATATTCACCAAGTATGTGCAAGGGATCTTTCTTTTTCTCCCATCTGTTAGTAAAGGCTTGATAAAGCTCATCAGGGGTTGTGATGGTATTTACAGCAAGTGATCTGAACCAAGTTCGGACATCACCTGTCAGGCTCTGGACAAAAATTCTCATTCTCACACTATCATCATCTATTTCATAGTTCTCAAAGTGATCCTGCATCTTCTTGGCATGCTGAATAGCTGTGAAAGGGCCAGTGGAGTCAAAATATGAGATTTTGGTTTGGTAATCCTGAGGTAAGGCTGCAGGATTAGCAGGCAACTGCAAGGGTG
The DNA here is from genome assembly GCA_031772625.1 of Pinus tabuliformis. NCBI lineage: Eukaryota > Viridiplantae > Streptophyta > Pinopsida > Pinales > Pinaceae > Pinus > Pinus tabuliformis. The sequence goes on from CM062810.1 coordinate 639,564,315, forward strand.
CATATCTGTTAGCCATATTTACAGGGTTTAGAGGATTGACAAGGGCAACTGGGACAACAGGAACGATGGGTACCACAGGGGTAACAGGTATAGCAGAACCTAGAGTGTTGGTCAAGGGAATATGTGCAGTGGATGAAGGTGTGAAAGGAGGGCTTTGAGATGTGGATGGTGAACTAGGGGAATTGGGGGTAGACCGAAAAAGAACCTTGATTGGAGTGGAAATGGGGTTAGGGTGAAATGTCTCTAGACTTAAGTCAGCAAGCTTATCTGGCCCTTACTGCTTCCTAACAATCTTACGGATTGTGTTAGGATTTTCAAAAACAGTGGGTGGGTTGGGGTCCGGATTTGACCTTGTGTACCGTGGATTCTTCTTGGGAGCCAGCTTCTGAACTTGTTTTTTGAGTATTTTCAGGAAATTTTTATATCTGCAAGGACTAGACTAGATTTTGGAATGGTTGTATATGTCTCAAAGCTATCATGAAGATTTGACTGAAGCAGCTTTAGGGGATATATAGCAACTAGAAAATCCTAAGGAGTCCCCAGTGGAGTCGCCATTTATGTTAACACCCAGGTTGTTCCCTATGACTCCCAAGGGAATACGGCCGGGGTAACCACTAACCAAGCTTTGGATTACAGTCTCTAGCCAAACTGTAATCAGAGAGGGCTCTCTCTTTAAGATTTATCTCTGTTTTGTGAGGATTTTAGGCTAGTTATGAAGTGAGGGTTTGGTTTGAATTTTGGTTGAATGATATCTTTCAATACCTAAGATGTAGTGTTCAGACAGTTGTAATTCATTGGGCAATGGAGTCTAGAGCTGTGAATTGTTTGAAATGCTTAAGTGGGAGTGTTCAGACTGCAGGGCCTATTGGGTATTCCAACAAACAAACTTAAAACTGTGGTGATGATGTATGATTAGCCAATGGAAAGCAATTAAGAATTTTCCACTAAGCTAGTGGTGTGAAAGTGAAGTATATTGCACAGGAGCAAACTTGAATTCCTGAAACAAGGGTCACTGTGAAAGATATATTCTGAAAGTGCAGCAATTAAGAATTACACTTATCAAGATTATAACTGAAGAAAACATTCATTAACAACATAGATTGAGCTCAGGGTATTTCATGAATAAATCCTGAAGCTATTATTTTTCTTTGCTGCTAAATACTAGAACTTAGAAACATGTATGGATTGTAAAAGACTGAAACAGATAACGAAGAGAGTTACAGAAGACTTATTGTATTGTGAGATGCACAGGGATCCTGCAACTTTTAACAAACACCATGAACGCATTCAAACAGCTCAGAACTTGAGAGATTCCATCACTTCTTTTATTAAACTCTGAATAAATTACAGCATAGGATCTCTTCAAGAGGAAATCAACAACCCCTGCAAGCTTATGCGAGGGGGAATTTATACAATCGGTTCCAAAATATCTGAACCGCTGAGTTATTTGATAATTAAATACGTTACCAACTTTTACAAAATATCAGAAAAGCAGTTACTGCTGCTATTAATACAAAATGAATGCCCTTTATATCTGTCAGGAGATACTTTGACCCTTGGAGGCCACTTAGTCGGTCTGAACGTTCTGCTTTAATGCTGGAAATGTGCCTTTATGGCTGTTGTGCTGTAGCTTTTCGGCCCTGCTGTCTGCAGCTGTCACTAATGCTTTAGTGGCCGGATCTTTCTGCTGATTTGGCTCAGCCCATTCCTCTCTCATCCACCGTGTATGCATCACTTTTTCTGAAGGTGATGACTTATGTTTTTTGCTGAAAACTGTGCTGGAAGCCTTTAGATTTACAGTATCTTCTGTATCATGCTAGTCCACCATTCCTGACTGGGCAAATTATGTCTCAAAATTGCCTCCAAGGTCTCATCTGCCTCTGTATATTTGTAGAAGTTTGGAGTCACATCAAACAAGTGTTTGATCTCATTCATTATAAAAAACAGGTTTTCTACCCTGTCATAAAGGCTTTTTCCAGATGCTCGCCCTGTTTCCTCTGAGGTGCTGGGTGTTTCTTTGATCTGATTGGCAGCAAATGTATTGACCCTTTTAGCATATATCTCATGTAAAAGTAGTCTCCCTGCGCTGTTCAATAAGCCTGGAAGACCTCTGCTTTCTAGTACTGCAAATTTCTCCAAAAACTTATTAACCTCTGTTTGCATATACTGGCCTCTTCTTTCCAATGTTTGTGCCAGGGTTCTTAATGTTAGGACTCTTTTTATTAGCATGATGGTCTCAGCTCTGTTGGGAATTCCCATTTGAGCCAACTGAGGACCTGTTCGGTAATTAAGCACATTGATCATTCTATTGGCCACCTCAGGCATATTGCCTAGAGATGCCCTTGCTCTTTGGACTTCTCTGTGTGCTTTTCCAATGAGCTCCATTTGCTCATGGATGGTCTCAATGTATTGCCATTGATCAGTTATGGATTGGCCAATGTTTGCCCATAGGACTGTCTTGAGTTCAGCTACTACTTTATCAAGTGTGAGCTCTTTCTCCAGCTCCTTTATCTTCTCTTTGAGAGCCTTTATCTCTCTTCCTTTCTCAGCCACACTTTGTTTTGATTTATCATATCTTTCATTGAGCTTAGCCAAATTCTCTTTGGCTTGATTTAGCTCTGTCATTTGGGCTTCCAAGGCCTGAATTTCATTCTTGAGTTTCTGCATATCAAGACTTTGAGCCTGCTCTGTTGTTGGTGCTGGTGCTGATGTAGATGGTGTTGTTTGTTCAGCAGGAGGAGTAGTAGTCTGAGGAGGCTCTTCCAGACTGATTATTTCTGGAGGGGGCTGAGAAGTTTGACCTCCTTTCTTTTGTTGTATTGCTGCTTGCAATGCTGCCTGTGCAGCCTCTGATTCTCCCAACTTTTCTTGAGTCTGGATCAGCTGTTTATATAAAGACACTAGCAAAGCTGCCACATCTTGATCATGTCTCAGCTGGGCAACTTCTTCCGTTTGAGGGTGAATAGTTGCTGGGATTTTGATCTTTTTCCTCAAAGCTACCATGTCTGCATCCCTTAATTTCAATATTTCTTGTATGCCCTTGATGTCCTTGGGGTCATGCCCAATCTCTATGATTATATCTTCTAAGGCCCTGATACTGTTGTCCTTTGCTTGAGAGGATGCTCTCTCCAACTCAAGTTGGGCAGCTGTATTATTTAGGCTATTTTCTAGCCTGTAGTTATCCAATGTCTTGTCTGCCAAGGAGGCATACACCATCTCACCCGTTTTCTTATGCAATTCGATTTTCTCCATTGGGTGGATGTCCTTGGCAAGGACCTCAAGATTGGTCCTCAAGTAGTCTGAAGGGGACTGTGGTTGCAATGCAGTTGGCATGAAGTGACTCATGATCATTTTGCCTTCACTAACATCATATGCAGACATTAGTCTTTGATGGTTAGTTGGAGCCATTTTCAACAAATGATTATATAGTTGTATCTTTATTGGCTCATTCCTCCTCTTTATGTCAATGAACTGCTGTTTGATGCTCAATTCACCTTCTCTCTGCTGGCTTGAGGAGCTGACTTCTCCTCCCACTATCCTCTCTTGTTCCTGCTGGAAGGAACTCCCAGATGCCTCCCTGCTAGGTGGGCCCATGCCCAAAGATTGCCCTATAGGCACTTCTTCCTCTGATAAGGGATTCATTCTATGTCTTTTCTCCCCATGAGTTATCGATGTTGTGAGGGGAGTCTCTCTGTCCCTCTTCCTGCTTATATCTTCTTTTTGTGGGGTTTGGAGGAGTGAGGCCTCCACTGTTGTCTCTTGCCTAGGAGGCACAATTTGTTGGGGCTGTTGCTCAGTGGATTTTGGGGCTTCCACTGTTTGCTTTTGTTGCACAGGCTGCTCCTATCTTTGTTCTTCTTGTTGTTGGTGTTGTTTTTGTTGATGCACTTCCTGCTGCTGCACTTCTTCTTGCTGTTCCACCTCTTTTTCTGTTTGCTCTTCAGTCATGGGAGGTGGCTGTTACTGTTCCACCTATTTTTGTTTGCCTTTGTTGGATGTCTGTTGAGTCTCCATGGCAGCTTGCTGATGTGCTGTTGAAGATGAGGCAGCTGCTCCAAGTTGCCTTTGATATGAGAAGGAAACCTATCCACAAGTTTCCAAGTCAGCCTCTTTTTGAATATCCCTAACCTCTCTTTCTAGCATTTGCTCTCTAGTAATTGGCTCTTCTAGAGTGCCCTCTTTCCAGCTCAAAGAATTGGCATACTTTTCAACATGAGGCAGCCTTACATGTGCATAGTTACCCAATTTGTATTTTATCCTCCTGAGGGAAATAAAATGATTAGGGTCATAAGGTGTCCATTTGAAACTGGTTTGCAATTGGAAGCCCTCTAGGATCATATCTGCTTCCTTCCATCCCTCCTCTCTTTTGTCGTATAGAAAAGGGCCTAGCTGGTTCCTTACCTTCAGCTGCACCTTCTTGTTCTTACTTTGGAAATGGAAGCAGTCGGCATTTCCAAACTGCCTGAAGTATTCTAAGGCAAAAAGTCTCATAGGGACATATCTTGGCAGCCTATAAGGGTTCAACTCACAGCCATATATTCTGATTACTGTGTGGTGTTGGTAAAAGTACCAATCACCAATGCTGTAGGCCTTGGAGAGATGGAGAACTCTTTGCATGTCATCAGTCAACCTTGGAGGAGGAACACCATACAGCAATGTCATAGCTGGGTGAATGAACAGGTCTATGAATTCACAGTATGTGTATGGTGATTCAGAAGTATAATGAAAAACTGAAGTCCAAAACACAACTGACCTTGGATTTCCCTGGGCATTAAGTTTCTTGAGGGGAATGGAGAAACTGTCTGGTTGATAAAATAAGAACAGATGGTAGATGTATGAGGTGTATCTGAACACCCTTTCCCTTTATAGATTCATTAGCTGTTCATGAATCTTTTCTGCAATATATGTGGCATAGTCATAGTGTATAGCAGGAGGCTTTCCAGGAGAAAATATGGACAGCATTGCCATTATGGTGTCATCAACATCCTCAGCTCCCCTGTACCCCAGGACGTAGCTAATCAAATCCACCAACATTTTGCCCAAGTCATTCAGGTACTGATACCCAATAGGAGGAGTTCTCGTAGTTTCAGAGCTTGGCTATATGAATAACTGATTGATTTTGATGATCTGGGCACTTGACAAATTACTCCCCTTCTTTACTAAGTCCAACATGGAGAGAGGGGTCAATGGTCTTGCAGTGTGAAAATGCAGCATCTCATTTATGGTTTCTGGGGTGATATGGAACAATACTGAGCCTGTAGGACTGAGAATAGCTCTCTAGCATGGATCATAGCACTCCTGGCATCTATGGATCAAGTCTGGAAGGGCATTGACTTGAGGGAGGTTGTAAATGGGCAAATTTGAGTCCCAAATCCCTAAAATATCAGCTCCACTAAGGTGTTGGGCTTTCAATTCATTTAGCATATGAATATTAAACTTAGAATTCATTAGGAACCAGTCTATCATCTGATAATCTACATTTCCCAGGGCTTTCCATTCTAACTCCCTTTGAGGGGCATTCAGAGGCTGAATATTCAGGGCTATTGGTGTTTCCATGGCTAATAAGGCTTCTGACTTGTAAGTGAACTATTTTGAGTGAGCAGAGCGACACAGAGGGGTTTCTTTGAAATAGAGAGGTGAGTTGTAAGGAACAGAGGGTAAATTGTGAAAGCAGCAATTGAAATACTACTCAGAGGACTGATGAAGCCAGTACCAGGACTGATAAGAGTGTTTCTACGGTGAATTTATGCAGTTGAGGTTTTTAGTTCACGACTGCGTGAACTACCTGTGAATTTAGGTAAATTTTGCTAAATGCAGGCTCTGCAGAAGGTTTTTTGCCCCGCCAGTTGGAAATGGATACATGTCACTGGATGTTTGCTGGTGAACTCAGTGCTTTACACTCTCTTAAGCCAGTTTTCTTGTATAAATATGGATAAAACCAGGTGTGGGGGAATGATTTTGAGAAATACCTTATGAATTGCCGGTAACAGTTGCAAATGCAGTTATGACGGATGCGCCCACGGTTTCTGAGTCGAGTTCTGCAGGTTTGCGCTGGTTTGGTCGTGAAATGCATGCAAGGAGAACAATAGTCGTTTTCGCAAAAAGTGGGAAAAACGTAAATTTTTGGCTAAAATATGGATTTTTTGGAATATTGGCGTGTTTTTTGGATGACGTCAGCATGACGTCATCAGGTGGGGTCAAGGTCGGATGACGTCAGCATGACGTCATCGGGTGATGTGGCAAGCTGTGAGTGGTCCACGGGGATGGTGAGGTGGCGGACAGATCAGAGCAGTTGCAGACAAGGGTGATGACGCAGCGGCGAGGTAGTACTGACGTGGGCCTGACGTGGTGATGACATAGGCATAGCAGGACCGGCGGTAAACCAGAAGCGGTAATGGCTTTTCTCGGACCGCCTTAGATACAGTCGCTGTTTTGTCAGAGGGCGACCCGAGAAATTGTGAGGGCGACGCGTGGCAGAGGCCTGACGTCACCCTCTGATAGTTTCTCGGGTGCTATCTTACGGACGTCGGGCCCGACTCGATATGCACACAGGCCGTCCGATCAAAGGTGCCCGATCCGACTGTTGACGAATCGCTAAATTGTGCGGACGATACGACAGCGGGTGGGGCAATAAAATATTATTTTCTTTGAAAAATGCGCCTGGCGGGACTTTGGGTTTCGGCGGAGTTATATAGTTTTCATTGTATTTTTCAAATGAAAATGTATATTGCGCCCATACTTTGGAGAAGTCGGAAAAAGTGGGTTTTTTGTGTATTTTTGCGAATAGAGCGGGTTAGGGGTAAAAATGGGGTTTTTACAAGGTCTTTTAGCAAATGAAGGGGTTAATGGTTTGGATAACTTCTGAAGGGGGACAAGGGGTAGGGTTTGGGTTCTTAAAGCGACCAGATGTCACTTTAATCCTTGACTGTGAACATATGGCTATAGTGCCAAAGGGGAAGGGGTATTTATAACATGCTTGGGGTTTATACAACATAGTGTTTATAATAGTAGGGAAAAGGGGAACATAGGGGATTTAGATAATAAGAAGTTAGGGGTTAGTAAGAGTGGGGGAAGGGGTGAAACACAGAGTTTTTGTATGAAATCAACTTAGTATAGGAAGTAGATCAAAATGAAAAGAATTTTTAGACAAGAAATGTGGCTCTAAAGGAAACCAGAACCAACATAAAACCTTGAATTCTTTCATGAACACAACTGGTGTAGGGATGTTAGTAATGAATATGAGAAAGGGAAAAAGGAAATTAGACATGCTCCATTGTGTTACTGCAAAGTGATAGAGAAGAGGAGCTTTTCTATCCATTTGATGCTTTCCTTGTTTTGACCAGCAAGATTCAGTTGGAAAGGAATGACATTTCTGCAACCCCATCTACCTACTGTTATAGACATTTTTGTGCCTTACAGCATAGAGCATGAAATGTCAATAATCTAAGGGATCCAAAGTCCCTAAACATGTTGTTCTTACCCTTAGAGGAACAAGGTCAGCAAACCACAGCACTGCAAATCAGTTCTCCACTGAAAAACACTCAAAAACAGGTCAATTTTGATCAAAGCAGCTGCTCCACTAGGCATCTGCGTTGAATGTCAAGAGCTCTACGGTGTACCTACGCTGCATAGCAAGTGCAACAAAGGCTACCTGCGCTGGGCGTACTTTGACATGTGGAGGAATCTTTTTCTCATTGTGCCAGTGCCCAGGAACCTTCCAAAAAGACACTTGATCATAAGATTCGCCTAATGATGAGTTAAGAGCTTCTAAAACTCCAAGTGGAAGGTAGAAACTCCGAGTGAAGAACTGAAGAAAAACTGGAGTTGAAGAGGACAACGAGTCACACATCAAGCTGACTTATCTTCACTCCAAAACTCTATATAAGGATCTCATCCCATGGGATCTGGGAGGGCGGAATTTAGTGCGAAGAATTGTTGTTGGTTTACAGTTGTGAGCATTGGGTGATTGCTTGAGGGAGGTGAAGAAGAGATTTCTCTTCATCGGGAAGGTGATGCTGGATTGGACCTCTCATGGTTGTATCACCGCCTGAACCTTACTTCCATATATTAATAAAGCATTTGAGGTTCTTCTATTCGCATGTGTTTCAATGATGTTATGTCTTACTTGCGTATTTGATTTATGCTAATCCTTGAATCAGTTATGAATGCATGCTTCTTGTAGTTTCCTTTCTTTGTCTTGTTTGCAGGATCTCGCGTAGCTGGGCCCGTGAAAAGACTTGGAGCTGGGAGCAAGCGGCGAATAGAGGAGATTGGATCGACCATTTGCGCAAGACATCGGTAAGTGGATCTCTTCGTTCTATCTCTTGCATGTCATAAAGAAGTAACTTTAGATAGCTTTGCTTTCAGCTATTGCTAAGGAACTGTCACCCTTAGAGTGGGTTAGGGTCATTCCGAGTTGGATACTTTCCCCCACAACAGACTGGCGACTCCACTGGGGATCGTGTCTTGTTGGTAGCTTGTGTTTATTGCTATTCATTTCTTAAACAAAGGGAGTACCGAATCGAACTGCATTCGAGTCCTTCGAATGCAAAGTAGAGGGCAGCTACTCTAGCCCAGTGCTGGGCATGTTTATGATCTGAAGAGCTGATCCACAAGGACTCTTTTTAGCTCTTTTTGATAGTGTTCATCTTCCTTTAATCATCCTCTACTGTATACTTGACTGGTAGCCTCTGATTTGGCCAAAAACCATTGATTTTTGAGCAAACTGTGACCCAGAATCTGAGAGAGACGAGAGTTATCTCATCAGTGCAGCTGCAAAAAAGGCTACCTGCACTGCAACGCAGGTCCCGAAGGGGCTACCTGCGCTGCATCTCAGATTGACAGTGCAGCACCTGCGCTGATCCAGTTTTGCCTTGTGCAACTGGGATTCCCCACTGTCTGTTGCTCAGTTTTCAGTATTGTTTTTGCAGCCTGTTGTCAACCTGTATACCCAGCTGAAACCACTTCTCTTTGCCTTCATTCCGCCTCAATTGTATGAAGAAACCGTGATTCTTCTTATTGTATTTCTTGCTTTCATTCACAGTTTCTCGTAGCGAAAGTGAACTAGTCTTGCTATGACCTCTTGGATCTAGACCTATGAGAAAGTGTCGTTGTGATTCTAAGAGTTAGTTTATTGCTTTTCATAGATACTTGAGAATTTTCTTTCATTATATGGTTCGAATTTCAGTATTTCTTGTGTTGAAACGAGTGAATCTTAAGCTGTTCTTTTGATTATTGGACAAACACTTGTTTGCTTTCGCTTGAAATTGAATTCGAAATTATACAACAGCTTTCTTTTTGTAATACATCAACATTAAGGAAGAAGAAAAGAAATACTTGCATTGTGCATGTGCATTTTGACAGTTTGCATGTCGATTTAGGAAAAGTGCATCAGTGTGTGCTCTATGATCTGTTTGAAAAGATGATGTCTTTCTTTTCCTTCAGTAGTTAAGGTTTTCATAAGTTGAAAGAATTGAAAAAGCTTGCTTATCATTCTTAGACTGCATTTAGGAGTTGTATCATACATCACGTGGTGATCCATAAAGGCAAACTGCTAAACAAGATCAACCTAAAAAGAACTGAATTTATCTAACAACGCTTTGAAACATAACGAAACACAGTAGAGGTCTAGGTAGAGACGTGAACCGGCATCGTTAAACATAGTGACTGTCGATCTCTACGAAGGTGGGTGATTCCTCCTGAGGGATGATAGCACTAATACGGACTCATGCCCCCGCGTACCGTCGCGTATATTGGGGGACCCCTATAGGAACAAAGCCTTTATCCATAGGAAGCCATGTCGGCCACCCTACTGATCGTGATGCAGTGAACACAGCATTCACGAAGATCGACCACTCGTACCGTAAAACGTATTCTGTGGTTTCGCGAAAGGTTTGGCACACCCTCTGCCTAGAACTCCAGAGTAGTTTCTTTTGGCCTTTTTCAAACTCTATAACTGAAAAAGTCCATCCGAGCATTTGTCACTTCGGGCTCGTTAATACATCGAAGGCGGCTAGAGTCATCTTTAGCTTTTTCTCGACTCTTAAAAAGTGAAAAAGCAAGTTGTGTCTTAAAAAGCGTCTAAAATTAATTCAATTTGAAAACACATTTTACCCTGTGCATTGTTGGTTGATCAAGTAATCCGCAACCATGGAAGAAAGTCAATCGATGAACCGTCGTTCGCGGAGGCATACGAGTCAACCGTCTTTGTCTCCGGAATCGAAAACAACCCGGGCAAAGCGATCTCGTTCAACTGGTTCCAAATCTCCTCTCAAAGTTAGAACAGGTGTTCCGACGACATCTGAGGTTCCGGTTACTCCCAACATTTCTGGAAACCCTGCCCCTATTGAAGAAGTTCAACAGCCCCAGAAGGACAGTAACACTGATCCTAGTCTGAGAGCAAATACTTGCGTTACTGAATCAGGTCCATCAGTGATCGGTTCAGAGAGTCTTGCTCCTCAAACAACTGTCGCTGTTGAAACAACCCCTTCTTCGGCACCAGAAATATTCTATGGACCTGACGGTCTTCCTCTTCCACCCGGTCTGATCGCAATAGAAGAAATTGTAGAAGATCCGCAAGCAACTACTCCAACACATTTTGGAGCAGGGATCACTCTACTTCCTACTGCATCAGAAGTTAGCCTATCACCCAGAGAAGTTCCTGAAGAATCACTAGGCAATCTATTGGATAGACTCAAAATGTCTGAACAACCGTCGACATCTAGGACTGTGCCGAATGACACAGCGACAATAGAACTTCCTGCAGTCATTCCGACAATGTTTGCCGGCATACCATCTGTCCCTAACTCTCAACAGCTGGAGGGGGTCCCTTCGGGGGCCATGACGACAGTATGGTCTGTTCCTGTTTGTTCTCCCGGGATAATACCCGGTAACTCCTATGTTGGAACTCAACAGATTGATCCTTTTGGAAATCAGTTTGGGCAATCCGGTCCTCGAGGTGTAATAAATCCTCTCGGTTCCGGACCACCACCGTATGGGGGGCAATATGCTTTTTCATTACCCCCTCCGGGAGGTTACCCATACGGGAGCTCACAACCATACTCAGGTTATACTGGAATAACTACAAGTGGTTGGATACCTATGCTACCCCAGCAACCAAGAGTTGTGTATTCTATGCAACAACAGATGCCTGTGACGAACATCCCGACGACACCAGCAATTGTGACTGTGTCGCAAGTTCAAACAATACCTGTTGCATGTCAACCTCAGTTTTCTCAGGTTGTAATGCAACAACCCTTTGACCCTGCAACCCAACCACAATCGCCGACTGGCGAGGTGACACAAGCACAAACGGGTACCCTTACCCCTCGTCTTGGCCCAGTGGTAAGCATAGCGCAACAACCAATGGTATCACAACCATGGTTGGTGCAGTATCAACAACCGCAGTTCCAGCAAGTGTACCAAGGTACCGAGCAGCAAATTTTTGCGAACAATGGACAACCGTACCTACAATATGGTCAAAACCAACCACTCTATGGTGGAGTAGTCCATCAACCGTATCAATCATATCAGCATCAATTACATTATGCTGGTATGCAAAGACCAACTGCTCAGGCGATTCCATCGTATCCTGGGTACGCTTCACCTAACCTGAGTCAACAACTGCCATTCGTGGCAACTTTGGAGTTACTCGATTTACATCGGTTGACAAACGATCCGATTGCCTACGCCCCTTGGTGGCCAGGGATTCCTCACAAACTTCCCTCGGACATTCCTAAATTCAATGGAAATCCAGGTGAAGACCCATCGAATCACATCATGACTTTTCTTCTGTGGTGTTCATCGAACACTCTGAACGATGATTCGATAAGACTTCGCCTATTCCAGAGGACATTGATAGGTCCGGCGGCTAAATGGTATATAGAATTGCCAAGAGCCTCTTTCGACAATTTCAGCTCCTTAGCCACGACTTTCTTAACCCATTTTCAATTACCTATCAGGTATGAAACAGGAACTGAGATACTGACCAACTTCAAACAGACGACAGCTACTCACATATCTGATCATATACATGAGTGGCGTCGCCGTCGTAGGATGGTGAAAACATACGTTCCTGATCAGCTATTAGCCGAATGGTTTATAAAGTCATTACTTTAGGCTATAACGGAAGATGTGGCCAAGGGGGGAGTCGTAACAGAGGAGCAAGTGATTGCTCGTGCTCAATATTTAGACTTGGTATATACTCAGTCTGGCACGCTCTACGACAAAATACCTGATGCCCCCAGACCTGAATTTTCAATTCCTCCCCCTCCTAAATCGAATATTGACTCTCATGCCGGAGATGGCGTGATTGGCACTGCAAGCGCGAAGTCGAAAAGGGCTTCACCTCAGAAAGCCCGTAAGACTTCAGATCGAAATGCCCATGAAGAGATACTTGCTTCAGAAGTAAATGCCATATCAGCAGATAAAGGCAAAGAAACCAATCAACCAGGAAGCAAGAAGAAGCAAAGCAAAGGGAAGAAGAAGCAACAGGATGATCCGTCACCTGAAAAAACTTCTTCGAACTCTCCTGAGAAAGGGAAAAAGAAATGGCCCTGTATGATATGTGACGAAGATCACAAGACAACAGAGTGTCTGTACACAGCTGAGCTCAAGAGATTCTTTAAAAGTCCAAAGAACCCAGCTGTGTTAACTGATCCATTTCCCAATCCAGGTCAAAATATGGTTGATAGTGGAAATGCTTCCCCGTCGCAAGTGCTGATGTTGTCGATCTCTAAGCAGCAAAATGATGCTTTGATTTCGACAAGGAGCAAAGATTACGGGAATCCGCAACTGTCAGGCGAAAAAGGTAAAGATCAACCTAGTAGTTCGACAACAACTTCGACAGAAGTTGTCCCACCCATAATGCCAAAATTAACGATAAAACCACCTAAGGGTGTAGTACACAAGTCGACTTTTAATCCTCGTGCCAGAGCGGTGTAGCATTATAACATAGTGGAAGATTTGGCTCAATCACCATCCGCTATGTCGACTCTAGAAGTACTACAACATTGTCCATCCCAAAGGCAGGCATTGTTATCGGCAATAGGGGGGGTTGATCCTAAGGATTCCAATCTTGTGTCCTTTGATCACAAAGGGTATGACCCTCAGTTACCAGCTCAACTAGCTTTCCTTATTCAAGTGAAGGCCCTCAACAAAACTGTTCACAGAACAATTATTGATGAGGGGGCATCGACATGTATTATGTCAATGAGCTGCTGGAAAACGTTAGGGTCACCAACCTTGTCGAGATCTTCGACAACACTAAAGGCTTTCGACGGTAGGACATATACCCCTTACGGTATCCTAAGTAACTTGAAAGTTGAACTAGGTGGAAAAACAGTAGAGATTGATGTTGAAGTCATAGATGGAAATCTGGATTACAACATCCTACTGGGAAGACCATGGATTTATGCCATGGCAGCTGTCGTGTCGACTTATTTTAGGAAGATCGCTTTCCCGTTTGAAGGAGGGATTACGGTCGTCGACCAACAGAACTTCCTCCTTAATGGTTCACAAGTTACGGGAAGCATTCCCATGATCCATGAAAGCGACCATTCAATTCAAGATATAGGAGTAGGACTGTTGAAAGACCCCACGATGATGGGGACTTTCTCGCTACCAAATCATATGTACATAGGAAATGTACCATTGGTGGCCACCTGCAACATGATATCTTCCACGAAGGTCGCAAAAGACAAAGTCATCATGGATCGGGCAATGGTGTTACACCCGAGCCCAATCGAAATATTGTAGCAATCAATGTTTCAGGCATGGGAGGCGAGCCCAAATCAATGCTCGTCAAGCGTTTGGGTAGATAGGTCAGGAGAATGTGGTACCCCTTTGGATCCTTGGTCACGAGTGCATGCAAGTGACGAAGGAATCCTGCAATCAATGTCGATTGAGGGGGCACCATGGGATGATAACCACCATCGTTCCCTTCCTAAGGAAGATACTCAAGGCGACCTGTATCACCCTTCAGTATTTGAGTTCCTAACGAATACTGTAAATACGGTGGACTCCGAGAGAAACCTATCCAATATAGAAGAAACTATAGCCATAAATATCTCGACCAAAACAGACATTGTAGAGAATATTTATGTCGGCAAAGGTTGTTCCCCTTCAGAACAAGAAATATATAAAGCTCTTTTCCGCGAATTTAGAGATGTCTTTGCTTGGTCATATGATGAAATGCCAGGCATTGACTCGAGTATCGTTGAACATGAAATTAAGATGTATCCTGATGTCAAACTAGTAAGACAACGACTTCGGCAGGTACACCCCAAGAAAGCCGCTGCCATTAAAGCGGAAGTTGAGAAGCTTCTCCATGCTGGTTTCATCTACCCGGTTCCTCTAACCGATTGGGTATCGAATATTGTCCCTGTTATGAAAAAATAAGGAACAATACGAGTGTGCGTCGATTATAGGGATGTAAATCAAGCCTGTCCAAAGGACAACTACCCTACACCCTTCATCGACCAGATAATTGATGAATGCGCCGGATGTGAAATCTTTTCGTTTATGGACGGATTTTCCGGGTATAATCAAATTAATATCCGCCCACAGGACCAGTCAAAGACTGCATTTATTTGTCCGTGGGGCACATTCGCTTATCGAAAATTACCCTTTGGTTTAAAGAACGCAGGGGCGACGTTTCAGAGAGCAATGAATTATGCTTTCCACGACATCAAGAACATCGTTCAACCTTATCTCGACGATCTTCCGGCTCATTCGCAAAAGCGGACTAATCATCCGCATCATTTAAGAGCGATATTTCTACGTTGCCGACACTACAAGATAAGACTCAATCCGCACAAATGTGTGTTTTGCGTCGGTTCTGGTTGTTTACTTGGCTTTATAGTCTCCAAGGATGGGATTCGTCTCGACCCTTGCAAGGTGCAGGCAATCATTAATTTGCCTCCACCTTCGAACTTGCTTCAGATTCAGAAACTCCAAGGGAAAGCAAACTTTCTGAGGAGGTTCATTCCAAATTACGCAGAACTTGCTAAAGGTTATACCTGTCTCCTGAAAAAGGATGTACCTTTCGTCTGGGACCAGGTTGCACAAGCTTCCTTTGATGCTTTGAAAGAAGCGCTAGTCAAAGCATCATTAATGTACGCCCCAAACTATCTAAGGGATTTTAACCTGTATCTGGCTGCAGCAGATACGACCATTGCGATGGTTTTAGTTCAAGAAGTCGACGGAATTGAACACCCTATATATTATTTAAGTAAAAACTTAAATGATACGGAAAGTAAATATTCTCATGTTGAAAAGCTAGCATTGGCGGCTGTTCAAGCGATACAAAGATTTCGGCACTATGTCCTCTTTAGGAAGACCACCGTATTGTCAGATTGCAACCCCATGACTTATATACTGTCGCGACAGTTGCTTGGGGGCAAATATTCAAAGTGGATAGCTATCCTTCAAGAGTTTGATCTGGAATTTGTGAAATCCAAATCAAAGAAAGCCTTAGTTTTCGCAGAATTATTATGCGATCTCCCGTCATCGTACAACGATGAAACGTCCAAAGAATCGATCGTGGACGAAAGTTTGTTTCTGATATCAGCAAGTGATGAGTGGTATGGAGATATAATAGTTTATCTCCAAACCCAAAAGTTTCGGCCAGACACCTCTCACTCAGAACGAAAACGCATTCGATACCAAGCAAAAGACTACATGATCGTCGGTGATACGCTTTACCGTCGTGGTGTCGATATGGTCCTGAGAAGGTGTCTAACCCATGAGGAAGCCGAAAAAGCCCTGAATGAATGTCATTCAGGCACCTGTGGGGGGCATCAATCTGGATATGCTACAGCACAAAGAATCTTACGAGCAGGATACTTCTGGCCAACCATGTTCAAAGATTGCATAACCGCAGTTAGAAGTTGCCATGCATGTCAGATTTTTGATAGCAAAACCAGAAGAGCCCCCGCTCCTTTACAGCCAATAATAGTTGTGGGGCCTTTCGCCAAGTGGGGCATCGATTTCATGCAATGTAACCCCACCTCGACTGGGGGGCATGGGTATATTATAGTCGCAGTTGACTATTTTACCAAATGGGCCGAGGCGATGCCTACATTGGATAACACTGGTGAAACAGCAGCCCTATTCTTTTTTAATCATGTGGTCGCTAGATTCGGCGTGCCACAGGCCATAGTAACAGATCATGGATCGCATTTCCGCAAGCACATGATGGTTGAGTTAACTTCCAAACTAGGATTGTCTCACGACAGCTCTACTCCGTACTATCCACAAGCTAACGGACAAGTTGAAGCGATCAACAAAGTCCTGAAGCGCATGCTGCAAAGGATGGTGGGGGTTCACAAAAGAAGATGGAATTTGATCCTGTACTCAGCCTTGTGGGGCTACCGAACATCGGTAAGGAATGCCACTGGGTTCACACCGTTTCAACTGGTGTATGGCCTGGAAGCGATCCTACCAATCCAGTGCGAAATTTCGTCCCTTAAACTCGCAATTGATCTCCTCCCCGGAACCTCAGAAGAAGAAGCTCGTTTCTTGGAGTTAATCCAGTTGGATGAAACCCGTCGTGATGCCGCCTTGGCCAACGAAGCCCATAAGAAACAAGTCAAAGCACAGTTCGACAAAAATGTCAAACCCCGTGTCTTCTCGGAAGGTGATTTGGTCTTGCTTTATGACCAAGAATCCGATAAATTGGGAGCTGGGAAATTCAAGTCCTTATGGATGGGCCCTTATATTGTTAAAAGGGTGTTAGCAAAAGGTGCCTACGAGTTGGTAGATTATGACGGAATTCCACTGGCGCAACCCCGCAACGGGTTGTACCTTAAGCGTTACTATGCCTAATAGTAACCTGTATGCTTTTGTTACATTTTTGTTTTCGCTAAAGCGTTTGTTCCGGTTTAAGTAATCCGCCTTTTACACTTACTGCAGATGTCAAATCCATTGGAACCATGGGTTGGATATGCTGACGGAGTGAGTCTTAGTTCGAGGAACCTATCCTCAGCAGCATGGGCCATTTTTAACCCAAGCGGCGAGTTAATGAGTTTCAGGGGGGTATGTATTGGTCAATCAACAAATAATATCGCTGAGTATAGCGCGTTGATAGAGCTCCTCTCTGATGCCATCACACATGGCATACGCCGGCTAGTCGTCAGGCTAGACTCACAGCTCGTGGTACTACAGCTCAATGGTACCTACTCTGTCCGAAATCCAGCTATTTATCGCAAGTTCCTAAGAGTTAAAATCTTGGAAAGACAGTTTGATTTTATCCAATATCAACACATTTCCAGAAACTTAAACACATTAACCGACTCATTAGCAAACTATGTGTTAGATAGACATTTGCAAAATTGATAAAAAGAGAAGCATCATTGATGTTTCATACATGGATCACATAAAAACTGGAATAAACCCCGAAAATCAAAAATATATAGCTGTTTACGGTTTACATATAATGTTCTGTAACCAAGACAAAATCGGTCATACGACCCCAAAACTCAAAAATGGCTGGGGGGCACCCTAGCCTAGTGATGCTCATGATAACATGCCACGGCCTGTGCGATCATGCGCAGAAGACGAGACCATCGTCTAGGAACACCAGCAGTATGTCGCTGCAATCGCAGAGGCAACTCGTTAATCCGTACATCCAGAATCCCTAAGGTAAGACCCTCGACCTGTTCCTGCATAGCAGCAAGAGTCTCGGCCAAGTCAAGGTCACGGAGAATAGCCCTCCCTGGAGCCTCCCCTGCTGGGGCAGCGGCCGGAACTCCCGGACGAACTGCAGGACGGACGGGGCCCACATCTGCATGCACACATGAGTTTGATTAGAGTCTTGATAGAGTAAAGCACAAGGACATTATAAATAAAAGACAGTAAACAGTGATAAGGTCAAAATATTTACCAAGATCACCCCACTGCTCGCCGTCCGGTAGCACCAAATCCGGATCGCCTCAGAAATCCATGCCAATATATGGATACTCGGAAAAAGCCATATCCTGCCGCTCGAACCACCTAAAGAAGGCATCAGTAAAAGTAATCTGGGATTGACCTGCATGTCTGGACATGTGGTCAACCCACCTCTGCATGCGTGGCTCAGTAGGAGATGGCAAGTCGAGAACAATATACTGAGGTTGCATCAGGGGTATCTTCTCCAAAGCGAAGGCAGTCAAAACTGAACCGAAGCCAAAGTTCTTCAGTTTCCCGTCCTTTACTTTGGTCAACCGGTTTTTCATCTGAACCAGTACTGCATCACACCAGTTAAAAACTTTCGGCTGAAGACACTCCAGGGCGTGCTGCACATAAGACCTGTTGGCAACATGAGGGGATGCGCTGTCGGCCATCCTACAAATCGTGTACAGAATAGACCTGAGAGACCTGTCAGTAACATCACAGATGGAAATCTTGTCGTCTCTGCTCGGCTGGGATCCCTCCCTGCAATACTGACGGATATAATCTTTCACGGAATCACTCCCTCGGGCCGAACCGAACAAGGAAATGGGGGCACCCCGCCTTGACAACCCAGTCAAGAAGTAAATGTCCACTATGGTCAAAGGGATGGACTTGCCCTTAATCTGGAACACTTGGTTGACAGGATCCCACGCATCAAGCAGGTACTGCAGTAAACGTATCTGTGCCCTCATGCTAGATATGCGGAAGAATTTTAGCAAGCCACAGTTCCGCAACGCGCTCACGGTAACAGGATCATGGAGGGCAATCATGTCCTCCTCTTTGTGCTCTCGTTCTCGCCACATAAGAGTCATTCTGCTCCAATAAACTCTGCAAAACAAACAAGAGGAGGAGTAAGATCCCTGACTGAGTAAAGAAAATGGCAAAAATCTCATGAAAAATTGTGCAACCAAGATGTTTTCTGCGCCCAACGCAGGTAGAGAAGGGTCTCACCTGCGTTGGGAGGCAAACTGCCTTTGAAAATGAAAACCCCAACGCAGGTTTCGATATAGGGCACCTGCGCTGATGGCAGAGCGCCCTAGAGAAACCCCAGGGGCTCATGGGGGCAGGAAAACAAGCATAAAACTGAGAAATAAGACCATGAAAAGACAGAGCTAGGGTTTAGCTCCTACCTGGTGGAAACGGCGCTGAAAATCGTCCACAGAATCTCCCGAAATCAGCTGGTGAAAAATCGAGAGGAAAAGGCACCTCCAAAGCTCCAACAAACCAAATGCACATGAAATGGTAAAATGAGAGGTAAAAACATCTTTTAATTGCTTTTTACGTAGTTCAAAGTGAAATATTAGTATTTTTGCTTCCCATTTCTAACAAGTTTGTTGCAGCAATTGATGAAAACAGTACTATCTCTGTAAAAGAAAAACTAGTCATGGTAAAATATGAATTTGACCTTATCAAACGAGCAGTTTTGGCAAAGTTCATGCTCGTTAAAAAATAAACGCAAGATCCGAGCAGTTTTAATGCGGAAATTCATGCTCGTTAAAAAATAAACATAAGCTTGTGAGCAGGCTTCCCCCCAGAGTTCAAGCTCATGCAAAAAAAATGAACCGGTAAATAACCATTTGAGACCGTAAATTCATCAGCCATAAAAGCCTTGGTCGTGTTTGTGCACCGTCACCTCCACTTTTCATTTGGCCGATCATTCACATCCACTTGATTGTTTACCTATTTTGAGGAACAGCTGCGAAGAGTGATCCCACCTAGCCATCCTTGTAATGCTGCCGTGATTGGAAAATTCCAACCTGTACTTGGAATCTGCTGCTATCCCTGTTTATCACTCGTTCCTCAAAATACGAGTCTTCTTTGAGCTCTTTTTCACTGACTCGTAAAAAATGAAAAGTTTGTCGAGTTTTGGCCTTCCAGCTCATTAAAAGGACCGGAAGAGCTATCCCTCCTCTAGATTTTAATCTTTTTGGACCTCAGGGATTATTGCACAAAAAGATCGAGCGCTTGTCTAGTTCGGCTCGATAAAGATATCGAACATTCATCCCTTCTGTATTGTTTTATACTTTTTTGGACTTAAGGGATTAGATGACGAAAAAAGGACCCCTGGAGTCCACTTTATGTACCCTTTTCAGACTCTCTAAAAATGAAAAGGACCGAGTTGTCTTTGTCGCTGGGCTCGTTAAAAATATTAGATAGCGACAAACTTGTCTTTAGACGAGAACGAGTTTCCCTATCGTTAGGCTCGTTAAAACATAGCGATGGGCTTGCCCGAAAGGCAGGTTATAGAACAAGCATATGTTATCCTCCTCAAGCTTGACAAAAATAAAGAGGTACTGGTCAGAAATGACTGGGGAAAAATTGGGAAGAACCTCAAAGCTTAATGGTAGCAAGTCGCTCTTGAACATGACACTTTTGCCTCCGTAAATATCGGGTTGGGTTATTATCATTCACCGGTCCCTTCACCATGGTCTCACCATACCATCCATACATGGGGTAATGCTACCGATCCATCACATCAGTGTCGTTATATGTTCAAGAGATGTCATTCAGAAAGTGTCAACCGGGTCCCATCCACTACCGTACATCATCTTTCATCCTTCCATGACCGCCACCCTGAATCATATTTCACAGATCGTTTTCACCATCATCACTAGCTCCGTTCCGTGTCACTGATGTGGGATTCATTAAGGCCCTCCTTTGACGGATCACTTCTTGTCGACATCAGCTCATTATCCAAGAAGCTGATCTAGGAACACCCCCTCAGTACTTTGAAGCTTGCATGCCTCAATGGCAAGTTTCTCACTTCCGGCGATAGGTATACATTAATGACCTTCGACCGGGGGACTTTGCGTGGTGTTCGACGTCAGATACTATATTCACACCACGTGAATTGTGCTGCAGTACCTTGAGGGTCATCATCATTATCGGTGATTCCTCTCGCGCTTGTTAACAGTTTTCATTATTGACTGGTAATCAAGCGATGTCTTTCCATGTTCGACTTCAAGAAATTCTCACATGGATCGACTTGTACTAGAGTGAAGATCAGACAAGTTTTGAAGACCCCGGATCTAGTTTCATCCATCTGGGCTGCGATATATATTCAGGAGATAAAAACATAGACATGTGCAGCAGATGATCATCCTACTAAAAAGGATGATAATTAAAAGCAGAGAATTATCAGTCTATTATCAGACGATCGTCTGTTTATGTATAGCAAATGTATTTATAAAGCTGAGCATGGGAAATGCCCGCATCAGCTAGATCATGAAAAGAAAGTATGAAAAGATAATGTATTGTATTGTATTTTGTTACAGGTCACCTCCCGGCGATTGAATGAACTTCGGATCCTCCTAATAAAGCATTTCACCCGATAAACGACCTCATACTTTAGGGGGCAACTGTTATAGACATTTTTGTGCCTTACAGCATAGAGCATGAAATGTCAATAATCTAAGGGATCCAAAGTCCCTAAACATGTTGTTCTTACCCTTAGAGGAACAAGGTCAGCAAACCACAGCACTGCAAATCAGTTCTCCACTGAAAAACACTCAAAAACAGGTCAATTTTGATCAAAGCAGCTGCTCCACTAGGCATCTGCGCTGAATGTCAAGAGCTCTATGGTGTACCTGCGCTGCATAGCAAGTGCAACAAAGGCTACCTGCGCTGGGCGTACTTTGACATGTGTAGGAATCTTTTTCTCACTGTGCCAGTGCCCAGGAAGCTTCCAAAAAGACACTTGATCATAAGATTCACCTAATGATGAGTTAAGAGCTTCTAAAACTCCAAGTGGAAGGTAGAAACTCCGAGTGAAGAACTGAAGAACAACTGGAGTTGAAGAGGACAACGAGTCACACATCAAGCTGACTTATCTTCACTCCAAAACTCTATATAAGGATCTCATCCCATGGGATCTGGGAGGGCGGAATTTAGTGCGAAGAATTGCTGTTGGTTTACAGTTGTGAGCATTGGGTGATTGCTTGAGGGAGGTGAAGAAGAGATTTCTCTCCGTCGGGAAGGTGATGCTGGATTGGACCTCTCATGGTTGTATCACCGCCTGAACCTTACTTCCATATATTAATAAAGCATTTGAGGTTCTTCTATTCGCATGTGTTTCAATGATGTATTGTCTTACTTGCGTATTTGATTTATGCTAATCCTTGAATCAGTTATGAATGCATGCTTCTTGTAGTTTCCTTTCTTTGTCTTGTTTGCAGGATCTCGTGTAGCTGGGCCCGTGAAAAGACTTGGAGCTGGGAGCAAGCGGCGAATAGAGAAGATTGGATCGACCATTTGCGCAAGACATCGGTAAGTGGATCTCTTCGTTCTATCTCTTGCATGTCATAAAGAAGTAACTTTAGATAGCTTTGCTTTCAGCTGTTGCTAAGGAACTGTCACCCTTAGAGTGGGTTAGGGTCATTCCGAGTTGGATACTTTCCCCCACAACACCTACCCATCTACTTGCCTAGCATTTTTTGTTTCTTCTTGGAGGGTGCACTTGGAATTGCAGACCCTTATGTGCCTTTTCTTTTCCATTGGCTTTTTCTTTCGATTGTCTATCTAGCACTACCCTTATTGCTTCCAAGGCCCCAGATTAGGCGGTTGGGAACCTTAATTCTCTGCCTAACTATTGGTCTGCCAAGATTAAGCAGTTTGGACAGACTTCTTTCTCTATTCTACAACAGAAAATTGAAACATGGCATGATCCAGATTAGGCTGTTGGACCATCCACCAAAATTGAGTCAACATCAAGCTATGTACATACGTTGTCTTCTCTTGGAAATATGGGATCTTTGTATCAGCAAAGCAGAGCATATTTGGCACTTGCATTTGCCAATCATGAAATATGAAACCTATTGATATAGGTATCCAACATACTTTACGTATGTAACACTGCCCTATATACTCGAAGGTACGTGGACGAGCTACAATATAATCATGTAAGTGGAATGAGGTATCACACTCGGAATGTATCACAAACAAGTTAGCGACAGCTGCTATGTTTTACAATTCCAGAACCTGTCTCTAGCCTAGAAACTCTAAATGTTTTGTGTTAGACGATAATGCTCCATTAGGTTAATTGATATTGATTTTAAGTTGATCTTGATTAAGAATTTTCCTCTCAAGGTTCACCATGCGATGTATTTGCAATTATTAGAATGAAACTAATATGATAAGCATTCTTTTCATTCAATTTTGACAATGAAAACCTTAGCTAGTAGGGATAAAGCAATCAGATTCTTGTAATCAAAGAACAAAGAACACAATCTAATGCAATTTGCCTAAACTATTCCTATGAGCACACACAAACTCTTTCAATGCAAAATGCAAGTTTTTATTTTCTATTCCCTTAATGTTATGATGAACAAAAGAGAAACTAGTGCACATACAATCAATCAATCTTTTTGCAAGAACGAAGACTTTCCGACAGTTCCGTTTCGAAAGAAAAGAAGACTTTTACGACACTTTCTTTCGAACAAAAATCAATCGAATATAATCTAACTTTGACAATGAATTGATAGTGATGAATAAATCATTTAAGAAAAACTAAACAATCAAAGACAAATTAGGGCTGGCAAAGGAAATACAAATTGATTTAAGAGAGTCAAGCATCATTGATCTTTCAGCAAGCAGAAACAGAAGGAAATTTGTTAAAAAATCAACTCAGAGGGGGGATTTTTGTCCTAAGAGGGATCAATGCAGCCTTGAATGGGAGACAATGCACTTCAGAGCACCGTCCTCAAGCCGAGGGTGCTATGTAGCACTCTGTCTCTAGACCAAGCCTGCGCTGGTGCCAGAGAGACCATCCTAGGGGCTTACAAGCATAAATTTCACCAAAAATCACTTCAAAAGGCTGAAGAAAACTCAATGGAAGCAACTAGAGTCTACTAGAGGGTACTAGGATGAAGGTAAACTACCTAGAACGATGATCGTTCCACATCCGAGTTGCCAATTTGTTATGTGGAATTTGGTATCTACGGATAAATACTAATTCCCTAGGTAGGTAGTTATACCTAGAACAACAGATTTAAAGCACATATCCTTTTTCTATAAATGATAAATAAGACAAAGGGAGTCAAATGACCTAGTTTTTCTTTTTATTTCCTTTTGTCTCCTTTGTTTGACTCCCGTCGCTCCGTCTTGAACTTAACTCGGTCAAAAAGTACTTGCAAGCATAAACAGAAGATAGAGAACCAATCAAATCAAGGGAACTCTTGAATACAAGTAAACGGAATCAGATACATTCACACATATAAACATCATATATCAAGATAAGCATATGGAAAAAGGGTGTAAACTGATTTATTGAATAGAAGGAAGAATTACAACCATGAAGTCCGATCCATTGTCACTCTTCCAGCTTGGGTTCCAACCAACATCACATCAATAGCACAACACTCTGACATCATAACACTACTCACTTACAAACTCAATTCTCACTCCAACAGTATCTCCTTACAAATTATCAAAGTCCAACCCTTGATCACTTAGATGAGTGCTCAATTTATAGGCCGAAGGAGGAAGTTGTGTCATAAATGAGGGTATTGAATGGCCTTCCATACTTAGAGTTAGTTTCCATGGAGGAAGGGATGAGAGGATAGGAGGTAACTTAACTCATTCCTCATCCATTTTCGAGCTCATAGGATATGATAAGTGTGGGAATCTTCTAGATGACTCCAAAAGCTGAGAATATTCCCAAAACCCTATGTGAATTTCGCTCAATATTGCTTAGCGTAGGTCAAAGTGGGCCTAGTTGCTCTGTAGAGCACCCTAACATGGGCCTACCTGCACTGAAGCGCACTGACCCCTGTCCAAGGTTGCGCTGGTCCCTCAAGGAGGCAATTCTAGAGGGTTTCAAGCCAAAGAAATCTCAGGGAAGGAGGAATTTAGCAACTGAATTAGGGTTTGATAAGCCCTAATGGTACTAATTTGAATGATGGGATTGATGTGCCCAAATGGATCTATGACAGGGGGTGACAACCAATAGTGAGGACTAATTGCAACTTGTCTATGGTTGGGTAGAGAGTTGTTGTCTTAGACTGAGTTTCCCAACTCTAGTTTCAATCCAATATAATTTTATTCATATGTAATATGTACCATTCTCTCTATCTCTCTCTCTCTCTCTCTATATATATATACTGTTAAGTCGATTTTGTATTGTTTTCATAAATGTCGCATGGCTTTCCTCTTATTAAAAGAATGAACTTTGGTTAATTGTTCCTTGTGGTCGTGGGTATGCAGTGACATTATTTATGCAGGGAGACATGTATCTATGTTAGTGTTGAATGGACAAAATGACTACATCTTTGTTGTTGGTGTGGAAAATAATGGGTGCAGGCATTATTATCCATGTTGGTTCCATTAGAAACCCTAAGCTAGGTTAATAAGTTGAGCAAAGATGACTCAAATCCAAAATGGGCTTGTACAAGGAAACTATGTTAACCTTTCTATGTTGGTAGCTCATTTGTACAATTGGTATAATGAGGTGTATATACCTCATTGAAATGAATGTAAAAGTGTATAGAATTCTAATACTAATGGTTGGATGCATGAAGAGGATTACAGTTCAATTATATATATATATATATATATATATATATATATATATATATATATATATATATATATATATATATATATATAGATATATCGTTGAGTTGGGCATGAAGAATCTAAGCCTAATGCCTAATTTATTAGCCATGGTGCACGCAAAGTTAGCCCTACTATGTTAACGATGTACAATTGGTCTTGTATATTAAAATTGGTCCGTAGAATTGTGTCGAGTAGTTTAGCCCCACGCACAATGCTACAAATATACGTGTGCATAAGTTGAAATGGGTTCCATATTCTTGATATACTACCTATCATAGTCAGTGTGTCACTATCCCTTATTTCCATAGGTGTAACCTTTTGCCCGGTACTAAATCTTCAAGAGATGAAAGCATCTAAAGTTTCATTGACTGGGGATACATCACAAAACTTCTTTGCTCATCCTCACTACCTCTTTGCTCTGGATTCTGGAACATTTCAAGAGAGAGAAATAGCTATTGGGGTAGATGTTATTGGGGAACAACTAACAGGTCTGTATCTGTGCTAGTTCCTATTATGACAGACCAACCGCAGATTTTCATAATGAATTGAAACATGTCATGATGCTTCACGATTACATAACCAAATGTTATATATATCTATCTCTCTCTCTCTCTCTCTCTCTTGATCTCTCGATATATATATATATATGTGTGTGTGTGTGTGTGTGTGTGTGTGTGTGTGTGTGTGTGTGTGTGTGTGTGTGTGTGTGTGTGTGTGTGTGTGTATGTATCTTGTTGTGAAAACATTGTAAACAAGTTAGGTGGGATCCACCAAGTCGGCTGTTTGGGAATTGGAAGTGTAGGCCTAACCACCACATGCCAAGGGTGTTCCACATCCGACCAAGTAGTGTGGCCGACCAAGATCAAGATGACCCCAGGTTAGGGTTTGGGTCTATGGTAGTCTCAGAGTAGTTAAGGTCAGGCCCGTGGTAGTCTCAAAGTAGCCGGAGTTGGGCCCTTTGGTAGCTCGAGGTATGTCAGAGGTGGACCCATTGGGGGTTAGTGCCAATGGCCAAGTCATAAAACCCATGCAACCACACACCTTGACCAAGAGTAGAAGCCAACCCTAAATGGATGATGGGGATTATTTATCAGAATCAACAGTTGTCGGTTTATAGCATGAGCCCCCCTTGTGACGTCAATGAGGAGGAAGGATAACACTAGTGCGTATGGACCACCGAATATGTTTAAGGGTGGAGGACCATTAGATTACACCCCTGAACCATGAAATGGAATTGAGAGAGCGTGACCCCCTCACTGTGACATCAACAAGAGTGAGGGATAATGCTATTGGCTGATAGTCATCGATCTAGTCATGTGACTTGGGTCGTTAGATGGTAAAAGGTAGAGATTCATTCAAAGTAAGGAGTAATAGTGGGGGAACATGTCCAGTTAATCGTTGGATTAAATGAATGAAAGTAGGTCGTTAGATTTCCACGGGGAAGCATCGTAGCTATTATTTGTTATTTGTGTTAGCTGATTGGGTTCATTAAGCAGTGGAGGGCCACAAATACATATATAAATATATGTGTGTGTAATGTTATGATGGTGAACTATTGAACCAACACTATTGATCGCGTCACTTTAATGTAGGTTGTTAATGATAGAGGGGCAGGCCCACAAGTTGATAGTTGGGCGAGTTGGTAGTTGAGCCGAATTCGAGGTCAAGGGTGAGGCCCCTTTTCCAAAGTTCAACGTGTTGCAGAGTTAGGGAATTTGTCTACCTCTAATTACTTGGAGGAGTGTTCCTATATTTGTGGAATGGCCATAATGGTGGAGATGGTGAACCAGGGTACCACTTGGACTATGGACTAAGTGCCACATGGCAAAGTGACATGGCATTATAGTGGCATGCCACATGTGAACCATGTAGCAGTCAAGAATGGTGTCATAGTTGAAATTAATAAAAGTTTAAAGGGAAATAATTTGTAATCTTGGAGTCCAAATTGGGAAAAAAAATTATATAATTGAAAAGGTCTCACCGAGATGAGTACGATGATGGCATCGAAATTGAGTTCTAGAAACTCGGAAGAAAGTAAAATATATATATATAATTTACCCCATTTCTCTAACTGTACTTGGGAAGTTCGGTTAGCATAGTGAACACATCCTTGAGAGTAAGGTGGCATGTTTACATAATTAGCATCATTCGGAGGTCAAGGATACCCTCTAGATGTCTTATGTGGTGCTTTAAAGCATTGTTCATGACTTTGGATGCCTCAAATCTTTCTTTAGAACCTAAGGCACAACCTTCTTCCCTAGAACATTTCCAAGGCCCCGGGACATACCTATAGCTTAAAACCACCTATGGCATTGACATTCCCAATCATAAGCCATGGACCCTTCGGAGTGAAAAAATTGGTGCTTTAGTCTACAAAGGTGTATATACTCTACCCCCTCCAGATTCAAACTTTTAACCTCTAAAGAGGAAGCACATGTTCTGAATTATTATGTCCATCGTTGTATAATATGGATGTTTTAACTATTTTTTTTTTAAATATTATATTGGGTTTTGTCATGCCACATGTCATGTCAATCGTAAATAGTGGAATTATACATCTCTCTCATACTAGGTTGTACAATGCACATCACTTCCCTTGGAGCAACTAGCTACATTGAATAGATCTTTCCATTTCTCGCATTGATAAGCCTCCCAAGCCCAAACAAAGGTAAAAGGGATATGAGTCCATTATACCAAATGACAAACCTTCTAATGATGGTTGGGAGTTTGCCACTGAGAATTGCGATGACCCTCTTCCTAAATTTAAAATTATTCTCACTATAGTATTTAATTGAGATTTCTAATTTTCCAAAATTCCTAAAAATTGTGTACAACATAACTAATTTTAACTTGTTAAAGTTATATTTTATATAATTTTTAAACTTAAATGATAATTTTAAAAATTATACCTTAAAACAAAGTGAAACACATTTCCTCTTTCAACTCATGTAAAGTTATATACTTATTAAAAGATAAATAAACCAAACACAGAAAAACCTTATCCTAATCCCAAATCATAATATTTTTTTAATTAATATATATTTTTTTAAATAACAAAAATATACAAACTCCCTTATTATAAACCCTTATGATCATTCCAACCATCCCAGTGTTCACAATATTCACAATTGTTGAGATAATCTTATATCATAATGTGTCGTGCAAAGTTGTGAATTAGATTATAATACCATAAAATAAATACGATTTATTTGAGACATTATATTTGTTTTAAGGTCCATCAATATTGTAGTTGACAACCTAGGCCTTGAATTTTATTGGGGTTTTGATTTTAAAAATTATTTGAGAGATTAGTTTTAGTGGAAGGTCAATCAAGTCAATCAATAAATAAAGTTGACAATGTAAACTTCGTATTTTATTGCTGTTTTGGTTTGAAGGGCCTGACCTAGTCAATTGGGTGGGTGTCACTCCAACGCCACAACAAGAAGATCTGAATCCAATAATATAATATATGAAGTACACTAAACATTTCTTGGCTTGCAGCAGAAGCAATGGTAGTCAGTAGGTTAACGAGCGAAATTTGGGGGAATAACTTATGGCTTCCCATGGTCCGGGAAACCTGTGACTCGAAAACACGGTCACGTGAAGAATATTTGTTTATTTTTCTCTAGAGGAATAGGCAATAATTTTATAATAATAAATTAGTCGTGTAGTGTCAACAAATACAATTTTATAATAATTACTTACCAATTTAGTGTAAACAATGCTCATGAATGAATTGAATATATATAAATATATAGTTTTTCTAAATATTTTTATGGGAAAAAGTATACACTATCTATTAAATTAATGATGAGTGTGTATCATTTTCTTTTATTTATTGGATACCATATAATCAAGGAAGATGGAAATAGCACATTGTCAATCGTTGGCTTAATATATGATGTATTAATATTGTTTAACTTTACATTTATTTATTTGTGGCCGGTTACTCACTACCTATGACCATGAATTCAACCATAGAGAAAACTATATAGCATGTATTAGGTTAATGATTGGCGTTTACCATTTTCTTTTATTTATTGGACACCACACAATTAGGTAGGATGGAAATAGCACACTGTCAATCAATGACTTAATATATGATGCACTAATACTTAATATTTATTTATTTGTCTCCACTTACTACATATGAGCATGAGTTCATATAAAACCAACTTTGTGTGGAATTTGCCATGATCATAGCAAAAAGGGGATGAGAGCTAGTTAATAGCAATTTATTTTCGAATCAAATAGAGTGTTTGATCCGGGTGTTAACAACTTTGAGGAAATAAAAGACGATGCTTTTGACTTCAATTAATTTAATAATAAGTAGAATAAAGGATAATAAATGTAAAACAATAAGTAGAATAAAGGATAATAAATGTAAAACAGTGAGTTCTTGCTTTTATACCATAATTTGCAATTTTGTTTTGAAATTTAATAAGAAGAAAAAAATTATGCTACAATTTTTCAAAATTTGACAGAAGAGTAAGGTAATGTAAAAAATTACATTGCATAAAAACAACATAATACAATAAGTGATAATACTATAAGTGAGTTAGAAATATATTTATAGAGTTCATGCAATGAAAACATGGAAAAAAAATAGCATATAAATGAAAAGCATGGAGTACTAAACATAAATGTAATTTTCATGTTTTTTTATATAGTAAAAATTGGATAGGAATTTATACTTATGAGATAGACTTCGAATTTTTGGAAACAAGATTTATTAATTCCATTAACGAAAATATATTTGTGCATAGGTTAATGTCTATAAGCATGTGTGATAAGTCTCCTTGCTTCAAAAAACGTATTAAGTCTAAAATTGGTGGAAGTAAGGCATCTGTGGAGGTAATACATGAGCGGAGGCATAGCATGTGTGAAGTTAAGACTATGCAAAAACAAGACATATGTAGAGCTAAAGTCTATGTGGAAATAAAGTATGTATGAAGTTAAAGCATGTGCAGAGGTTAAAAGGTAATTGTCACAAAATTTTATGTTTTATTTTACTTGATTTGGTCTCATACCTAATATATTGGGATAAGTTAAGGCATATTGTGCATATGTTAAGGAATTAATAAATATCATGGTTGTATAATTTCTTTAGATGTAGAATTTCTTTTTTGGTTATGTGTAGAAATGAAGGTACTTCAATGCATATAAGACAAATATAGAGCCTAAAGTAGTAAATTTGATTTAAATTCACATTAATTATTTAATGGAAGAATTTATTAAATTTGATATAGTCCACACAAAAATATTTTCAATGGTATTTATATGAAAATTAAGCATAAAGTGAGTAATGACACTCTCCCTCATTTGGTGGAATTTTTGTTTTCCCATATATTTTTTAGCAGGCTAGAGTTATTCCGTGTATAAAAGGCGATAGTATGTCCAAATGTAATTTTCGTGTTTTTACTTGGTAAGAATTGGAGAGAAGTTTATTCTTAGGAAATAAACTTTTTAATTTCTAGAAACAAGATATATCAATTCTATTAACAAAAATATGTATGTGCATATATTAATCTCTATAGACTTTTGTGATCAATTTCCCCCTTGAAAATCTTAGTCTAAAACTAGTGGAAGTAAGGGATGTGGAGAAGTAAGGCATATGCAGAACTAAGGCATGTGTGGAGATAAAGTGCAGGAGTAAAGTAGGTGTGGAGGTAAAGCATGTGCATAGGTAAAAGGGTAAGTATCATTTGACTCATTTCATAATATTCCAAAAGCATGGAAAAGTAAGAATATTTTATGTTTTATTTTACTTCATTTGGTCTCACACCTAATATATTGGGACAAATTAAAGCATATTATGGATATGTTAACGAATTAATAAATATCATGGTTATATGATTTCTCTAGTCATAAAAATCACTTTTGGGTTACTTAAAGAGAAATAAAGCTAGTTTGATGCATTAACATAAATATTTATGTGCATATATTAGTGTTTATAGGGTTGTGTGATAAGTCTCCCACTTAGAAAAATATTATTAAGACTAAAACTAGTGGAAGTAAGGCATGTGTTGAGCTAAAGTCTATGTGGAAGTAAAGTATGTGCGGAGGTAAAACATGGTCATAGGTAAACGGGTAGGTTCCACTACTCTTCACTGTTGATAATGTTTTTGGTTAAGGGAAAAGTTCAACTTCCTACAGCTTGAATGCAGGTCCCTCTATGTTTTTAGAGAGGTGGTACTCCTCTTTATGCATACACTCACAAAAATAAAATTGGAGTTTTAACACATTCACGTATGACAGGACCAAGTGTCTTCAACAATGCAACTAAAAGAAATATTAAGGAGTTAGAAAGTCAAATTTAAATACAAATGTCCACCCATTCCATCACAGTAAGAGAAATATCATTGGATCATATCAAATGAGAGAGAAGAAACGATAAGGTTTAGATGTCAAAGAGCTATAAAATGATTTTATTCATGTATCATAAAGAGCATAGGGAAACATTCACAGGATTCATATAACTTGTTGGCATTGATGTTGCGATGAGTTGTTTGGGTGGCATTGATGTCAGCCTAGTAGCATGATGTTGGAGGATGCATTAGTGCTGGTTGGCATTGATGCTAACCTGGTTGCATTTGATTATAACATGCTAATGAGATGGTATTTGGATTGTGGACTGGTTGTAGTTGTTAGTGCAGGTTGTTGGCTTGTGTTTGGGTGCCTTGGTAGGATGTAGAGTTGTTACACCTAGTTGACAGTATTGGAGACTGTCATGTCATGTCTATGGTACTATGTGTGTGTGTGTGGATGGTTTTCAACTCGAATGATCAGTTGTAGGACCTTTGATTGATGGTTTCAAATTTTGGAGTAGTTGTGGTGAAGTCTAATGGCTTGAGAGTTAGTGGAATTGATGGATGGCATTCAAGTCAACTTAGTTTGAATTGTGATGATGATGGAGTTGATACAATGGATTGATGGAGTGTTATAGAGGCTACAATGGCTTCCTGAGGTCTATCTAATGTTGATCAAGCTTGGAAGAAGTTTGGCCAAGTTTTGAGTTGAGGAAACATGTTTTTGAGTATCCTCAGCCATAGTTGCATGCATGATAGGTCAAGGGAAATGTTTTAGTCTTTCGTCGCTGGAAAGATAGGCCCAACAGGGTGGTTATAGTCCTAGTCACATGGATGACTGTGCTAAGGGAGCAATTGAGGCTTTTTCACTGTAATTCATCTACATTCCTCGTTCTCATTGGGTGTTTATTTATTTTTCCAACATGTCTTGATCGTGACTATTCATGTAAAGGTCGTAAAAAGGTAATTGTGCTTCTAAATGATGGTTAAAAGAGAATTTTCATTAGTAAATGAAGTTAGTAGCTTGATTGAGTCAAGAAGAAATGAACCAAAGCACTTTCAACATATGAACAAAGCTCCACTACAGGATTGGAATTAATTGATTTAATCATCTTCAGAAACTCCAAATATGTGGAGAAAGGTTGTTCATTTCGTTGGTTCTCTTGAGTAATAAAAGTGTCATAGTGTTTTGGAGAGCCATTAGTGATAAGTGTGATTTGGTTTAAGGAGAATGTGCATGGAGGTATAGTTGTAGCAGAGACAGAATTATGCAGAGCTAGAGACTATGTTTATGTGACAAAGCTATAACGGTTTTGATAATGCATTTGTGATTGTAGGGGAAAAATTATTGTTTGATTTCATATGATTGTGATAGATTGGTTGCATTAGTGTCACATATTTTTCATATGGTTGTTATGTAATTTATTGTTTAGTTTCTGCATCTATTTTTTTGCATAAAATGTATTGAGGCTATGTGAATTGAGAATGGTGCATGAATGTGATAGAGGAGTATGATTTGAGATTGATTCAGTGATTGATGTTTTGTGCTATGATGATATTGTTGTTGTGATGTTCTTGTTCAACAGCTCTAGTTTTCTAGTTTGAAAATGTATAAAAGGTGAACCACATAGATAATTGGGGTGAGATCTTCGACAATACAAGGATTGAGAATAAATTTATTCACCATTCCAATGGATGCTGGGCAAAGATTTTAAATCAGATAAGTGTTTGTAGAGTCGTGAGTCCAATGGTGGTTGGGAAAGGCTTGTTGATCAGATAGAGTCTGTAGAGTCATGAGTCCAATGGTGGTTGGGCAAGGCTTGTTGATCAAATAAGAGTTTGTAGAGTTGTGAGATGGAGATCATAGTTCCTTTAAGATATCTTCCATATTATACTCTCTATATAATAATTTGCTTGACAAATAATAATATGTATTGAGAAGTGCAACAACAACAAGGGTGGTTTTTGCCTCGTAGGGGGGTTTTTGACCAAAGTTCTTGTGCCCCTATTTTATGTGATGATTGTGTTTCATTGTCAATGTTTATTTCTTATGACTATGGCTCTCATTTGTTGATTGAGTTGAAGTTGCATGTTTTAAATCTAATTCTTACTTGTTAAAGAATGAATGGATTAATATATTGGAGGAATAAAGGTATAATTGTGTAATTGTTATCACTACTGATTCCTCCACCCCCCCCCCCCGTCTCAATAGTGATCATAGTTCCAACAAATGGTATCAGAGCACGATTCCTTCTAGTGCAACTTCAACATTGGAAGGTAGAATGGGTAACTAGGAAGGATTTGCAGCTGATGGATTTGCTTTGCTACATGGATCTGATTACATGCTTTGGAAGGTAAAATTTGAAGCATATATTTTAAACTTATATTTGAATATTTTTCTCTCAATTCAATATGGTACACAAGATGAATTTAATGAGGAAGACAAGATGATTATTTTGAAGGGATTTTCAATTCATGATGTAGCAAAAGTGAGACATTTCAAGACCGAAAAAAATCATGGACAAGCTACAAAATTTGTATGGAAGAGAAAGGTTTCAAGATTATGAAATTATTGAAAAATACCATTGCTTTCTTGAATAGAAGGAGAATGATGAAAATGATTCCACATTCATAGCAATAGAAAATCAAATTTTATCTCAAGAAGATAGTGAGAGTAGCCATGAGAGAAATAACATGCAAATCATTGATCTGAAAATAGAACATGAGGAATTCATCAAGAAGAATGAGAATTTGTCAAATTAGTTGCAAGAACGGGAAGCATATTGTGAAAGACTAGAAGAGGAATTAGCCTCTTTGAGATGTGAGCTTGAAAATGCAAATAATCAGCTATCTCAATACCAAAAGTTGGAGAAAAGCAACAAAAGTTTAGATGAGATCACTATCAAGTAGAGATCTCCTCTTATCAAAACCTGATTGGGCTTTGAAGAAGGATCAAGCCTTGTAAAAGGAAAGGAGGAAATGAAGGACAACCATGTAGTAGAAAATCATAAGCACACCATCACATGTTTTCCATCCCAAGTCAATCAAGGGCCTAGGAAGAAACATCATCAAAGGAAGCCAAAGAAGAAAAGAGTTTATCAGTAGAAGCAAAGGAAAGAAGATCATAATCACAACATGCAGCAGTTTATGAAGACAAGGAAGCAACCAAGTGTTCATCGTCCAACAAATCAAAGCACAAGGTATCAAAATTTATTTCATGGGTATTTTTTTTCTTGCAATCATTATGGTCACTATGCTAGAGAATGTATTTTTTTTGCAAGAAAACAAAATTTGTTCGATAACTGTTGTTTCAAGTGTGGAAAATATGGCCACAAAGCTGTAGCTTGTAGATATGACAAGATCAAGTCAACAAAAAGAGCAATCCCACCATTGAAGACAAAGAAGGTATGGAGGAGAAAAGATGAGCTGCAAATAACTAGCTCTTCAAAGGACATCAAGGAAGAATGTTTTGGTTTGAAGAAGGATATTCTACTCAAGGGGAGTAGATCTTTATCTTGTGCACAATAGGAGATGGCTTCAAGAGAAGCCAAACTTGATAGGTGCATGTGATTAAAAGGAGGAAATTTAAGCCTCATGCATCTATTCATTTCAAGTCCACAAGGTTGTTTTCAGACATAGAAGGAGAGTGCATGATTACATGGGGAGTTCTACAAGGTTGATGCATTATATACCATTTTATTCTTTTTCCTCATGATTGTTGATAGATGCAGCCATGTTGTGAGAATATTATTTTTCTATATTATGCACATTAACATAAGTTCATGTAGCATGTAATATTTGTTGATGGAAAGCTGGCATATGCTCAGGAGGATTTTGATATGGCTTTATGATTTGCATACATAACACGTAAGTCATGCAGGATGTTATGTCTTTTATGGATATTTTGGTGATATTTTGTGAGAACGATGTTACTCTCATTGAAACTCTAGCTCTTATACTTCATTAGAGAGCCATCTTTCACACGAGGAAGTGTTATTGATTCATGCATGTGAATTAGGAAATTATTGGTCAATTTTTGTGAGTATTTGAACTTGAAAATTGTTACGCCATTTAGTATAGTTGTAGCATGGGCTGGAGTCCATTGCATGTGTATTTACATGAGTTATATATATTACATTGAAATATCATGAGGCCATGCATCCTATTTTCATATTATATTGTCATGAGGATCTTACCTTGAAGACTATCACATATATTTTGATGACGACGAGGATTGTGCTTGTTGGTGCACATATGATATCAAGAGAGCGTGGATGAAGTTTGTATTAAAAATTTCTTACTTTTTTGATGGCCATTTTATGCATAGAGGTTGTGATATAGAAGCATGGTTGTATGGTCACTGTTGCTGATTATTTTTTAGGGTTACTTGCATATGTTGTTGCTGACATATATATGTTGTGTCATATGATAGTTTCCTAATGATTAGAGGCATGTTGTTGCTTGATATTTAGTTGGAGTTTATAGTGTTGATTGATTCATATGGATGACTAATAGTGTTTTTCTACTTATGGCTACATATTGACGGATCATTGTTGTTATAGTTCATTCATGGAGGCTTATATTATTAGGGTTGCTAACTATTAATGTTGCAAATTGCTAGTTCAAGACATGTTCTAGAAAATCTTTGGAAAGAGTTGTGCACAATATTTTTGGCATGAAATTATTTACTTTTGATCATGGATCAAATCCTTGTATCTTCATTGCTTATTTTCATTATGTTGATTGAGTGATCCATGAAATGGATTGTATGTATCATCATAAGTCTAGATTGTCTTGAGAGATATTTATATGATATATGTTCATGTATATGTGAGGAGTCGTATTTCATATTTGATGAAGAATTGTACAATCATAGTCTATCATTCTGTTGTGGCCAGCAACACCCCCCCCTTGTTCATTTAAGTGTTGTCTAAAATACTAAATGAATGGGGACCCTTAGTAAAATTTTAGGAAAAAGTAAGAGTTTCCTTTCTTCAAAATAAGGTTACCATCGTAAGCTTAGAAAGGTCCTTTGAATATTTTTTAACCTAAGTCTAGGATAAGGGAAATATCTTTAAAGCCGCGGTGCAAAAAAGATAGGAAATGCCTCCATTTCTCTATAATATCGGTATGCGCAAGACTCTCGTGTTAAGCATAATATCGCATCGCAATATAAGTAATTCTCATAAAGAAAAACTTCAAGATTTACCGATCTGCGATAACGCCGATCGCAAGATCGCATATCGTAGAAATGAGCTGACAAGATTCAACCAACATTAAACTTTTGCGACCTGCGATGTTGCGATCGCTGCTATATTATGTTCACGCGATTTGCGATGGTGTGATTTGCGATGGCACGATCTGCGATGTTACGTAAGCAAATCATAAATCACTTCATCACAAATCCTTTGGGCACGCCATTCAAAGAAAAGCCACTTACCATAATCTGACTCAAGATCATGCATTTTTAATGATAGTAAATGAATTAGTTGTCAGCTATTAATTGAAATGAGGACGCGTGCTTTTGTAAAGGATTACTTCACGTAAGGTGGCATATTTGATATATCTGTTGCATTTAAAACTCTCCCATCACCTTTATTGATCAGTCATTTCCATTTCACTCGTAATCTGCAGGAACGAAGAGCTAAGACGATTCAAAGCCAAACGCAGGAAGAAATGGG
This sequence comes from Pinus tabuliformis, assembly GCA_031772625.1. Classification (NCBI taxonomy): domain Eukaryota; kingdom Viridiplantae; phylum Streptophyta; class Pinopsida; order Pinales; family Pinaceae; genus Pinus; species Pinus tabuliformis. Next base: position 639,601,783 of record CM062810.1, read on the forward strand.
AAAGAAAAATAAAGCTTAAGGCTCTGAGGCGAAGGAAAAGACGAAGGAGATGGTGCCTTTGTATACAGACACAGCCTGTAACAGAGACGCAGGGATATCAACATGGGAAAGCATGTACATGCTGCTTGAAGAAGAAAATCCTAGAATAATGAAGGTTGATGCTGTCACGGGCTCACAACACTCTTTCGAGGCATCCTTAGAGGAGCTAGCATGTTCATTTCTTCACCGGATAGCAGCAAGGCCCAAAATTCTACCATATACGGATATGATCAAGTGGATACTTGACAATGCAGAGATGAACAACAAACAATTCAAGGTTCAAGGACATGGGCTCATCGGATCATTCGCGCGCGCAAGATTTAAAGCTTATGTATCATCTTCCTGAACCGCAGGCGACTTACAATGCACAATTCGTTAAGAAATTTGCGGCAGAAAACCCAAGCCTAGCAGAGACCACCAAAGATTGGTCCAGAAAAGAGGAGCCGCTGAAAAAGGATAAAAACGGTATGTACAGCACTGGTTCCCTCACCTCTTCGTATTGTTTTGCTGCGGCCATGCTTTGTAGATTGTTTGGGATGCAGGATATCAATAAGTTTTCGTCTGAATGGCTACCACTAATAGATGCTGCCACAAATGCCGATATTATGGATTGGGCTAAAATCTTTTCTAATAATCTATACATGGCTATTATCAATTACCGGTCTAAAAGATCCTTGTCTCAAAGGATCTATCCTCCTTTTGATCTATCTGCTTATGTTATGGATTCTATTTGTTATGTGTCTAAGTTTCCCACTATGGGGTGGAAATGGACTACCCAGGACCCATTACCTATCCATGTTTATCATAAGGTGTTATGGGATTCTCAGTTCGTCCCGCACTTCTACCAGATTTGTCACAGGATTTTCTTACCCTTGTATAGAATGATGTATGAAGAGACCACCCCAGGGTACCTACCAAATAAGCTACGACTGGAAGCAGAATGGAAGTAGAGAGCATAGGAAAAGGGAAAAGCGATCCAAGCATTAAACAGGTTGAATTGGGAGTATTACTGGGCATACTTGGTCAAGCCGCATAGTCAATGGATGATTGTGAAATGCATCATAAACGCGGCCGAAAAAGTAGTGCCGGCTCTCATAGATTCTGTTTTCGTAGCCCACCTCAGCGCAGAAGATAGCCAGGCGACTCTCCTCAAGCCCATGATGAACACTTGCAGCTTTAAAGACCAAGTTCAGAAGTAGCCTTATTTTATAATGTTGTTTTTTCTTTTAAATTAAATTAGAAAAAGGACGGTCATTTGAAAACCGCATCCTAAATTTTGTAAAAACACTATTATTAGAATTAGGAAGTAGTATTTTAACCCTTCTCATTGCATTTGGAGAGGGGTCCAGAAATTTGTCAAGAACTTGTCCTCGGAACATGCACTTCTGCACCCTCAGAGGAGGTTTTGATGAATGGATGGATCGAGATTTATTAATGTTTGCATTTTAATGTCTGCTACTGATGTTGCACTTTTGTACTCTTAGTAGATGTTAGAACAAGTAGAGATAAATCGTTTTTTCTTGAAGCTTATGGGTAGGATTAGTCATAAATGGTACTTTTATCTCTTGGCCATTTCTGCTTATATTCTTAAAGTGATATACAGTTTTTAGTTGTTTATATGTTACTGCATGAATGTATGAGTTACCATTTCGCACTTTTGTACGGTGGAGCCATTTATTTATGTCTGATATATGAATAACTTATTATGCGATATGCTGTTCACAACTGTTTTGCCTAAATTTTTATGCAAAGTGGTTTATCTTAATTGATTTCTATTCTTATGATAGCTGAATGATCTTTATTACCAGTTATTGTTTGAAATCTCTTTAGATCGCATAATAGAAGAAATTCATCTCGGGTTAGCGTAGATTAGATGTGTTGTTTCTCATTAGATTACAATAGCATAGAGTTAGTTTAGAAGTTTGAATTAAATTAGCTTTAAGTACTCTTAGATCAGCATCATCGAACTCTACACACACACACACCCTTAGATTGGGAAATTGGTCCCATTATCCCCAGTCAGACCCGCTATACCAAACGGATAAGGAGTTGCCAACCAAGGTCCAGGCCGGGTGGGTATCCCCCTTGTTGTTGACCCGATTTTCGGGGCTTCAACACATTCTTGTAGCCATGTAGTAGGATTATGAATCCTTGTACTTTTATTGCAATATTTGTGAGTCATAGTCCTTGGTTCTTTTGGAGTAGCCTCTTGCTTGTCACATGGAGGAAATTATGTGTTGTTTCTTACACCATATTAGATAATGGTCATAATATGCCTTGCTTCTATTGTTGTCAGGTATGATATGTTGCTGCATGGGAGTAGGTAGTGTAGTCTTGCTTTATGATGGTGATCAGTTGTTTTGCTGTTGTTGTTGGTGATGTTAATGGAGAGATGATGTTCATGTTGATGCTCATGTTGTCATTGCCTTAGTTGAGAGTGAGCATAATGTAGTTGGTGTTGTTGAGTAGCATGATGTTGCTTCAATTGCTTCTTATGATGTGTTCCTGCTCATATTATATTGATGTTGCTGATGGTTATGCTATGTTGTTGTTGCTAGTTGAGTGTGGTGTTCATGAAGATTTTGTTGTTGCTACTTTAGGGGAGAGAGAGAGAGAGAGAGCCATTACTGATATTGTTTGATGTCATGCTACCATAAGGACTATTGATTTATTTTGATGCATTATGATCTGATCTTTCTGATGTATATGATGTGCTTCTATGTTTGTTGGTCATGGTATGCTGCTACCCACACTATGTGGATGATTATGGTTGTTTCTGCTTGTTGAGACACAACTAGTGTCTAGGGGGATTAGTACTTATTATACTATGCTTTCTTGGATGATATTAACCCTTTTCCATTGATGTCAAAGGGGGAGTGACTGAGGCTGTTTTGGTTGACCTAGTTGGGATTGACAGCAATGCCAAAGGGGGAGATTGTTGGCATTGATGTTGTGATGAGTTGTTTGGTTGACATTGATGTCAACCTAGTAACATGGTGTTGGAGGATGCGTTGGTGTTGGTTGGAATTGATGTTAACCTATTTGAATGTGATTATGCACATGATAATGAGATGGTATTTGGATTGTGCATTGGTTGCAGACCTAGCTTGATGGTTGCAATTGTTAGTGCATGTTGTTGGTTTGTGTGTGGATTCGTTGGTAGGATGTGGCATTCCTACACCTAGTTGACAATATTAGAGACTTTCAAGTCATGTCTATGGTAATAGGTGTGTGTATGGATTTTTTCTAGCTTGTATGATCAGATGTAGGATCTGTCATTGATAGTTGTAGATGTTGGAGTAGCTGTGGTGAAGTTTGATGGCTTGAGAGTTAGTGCAACTGATGGATATAATTCAAGTCACCCTACTTTGACTTGTGGTCATGATGAAGTTTCTATAGTGTATTGATGGAGTCTTGCAGAGGATTTAGTGGCTTCCTAAGGTCTATCTAATGTTGGTCAAGCTGTTGAATAAGTTTGGTCAAGTTCAAAGTCAAGGAAACATGTTTTTGGGTCTCCTCTACCCTAATCACATGCATGATGGGTCAAGGGAGCGGCTTTAGGTTCCAGTCACTGGCAGGGTAGGCCCAAGGGAGTGATTATAGCCCGAGTCGCATGTATGACAGTGCTAAGGGAGTGACTCAGGAATTTTCACTATAATTCCTTTGTATTCATCGCACTCATCAAGTGTTTAATTGTTTTTTCGACATGTCTTGTTCGAGAATCCTCATGTAAAGGTCAAAAAAAGGTAATTGTGCTTCTAGATGATGGTTAAAAGAGAATATTCATTAGTAAATGAAGTTAGTATCTTTATTGAGTCAAAAGAAATGAATCGAACACTTTCAACATATGAATAAAGCTCCACTACACGATTGGAATTAATTGATTAATCATCTTCAAAAACAACAAATATGTGGAGAAAGGTTGCTCATTTGGTTATTTCTCTTGGGTAAGCAAAGTGTCACAGTATTTTGGAGAGCTATTGGTGAGAAGTGTGATTTGTTTGGAGGATAATGTGCATGGAGGTATAGCTATAATAGGGACAAAAGTACATGCAAGGTTGAAGTCTATGTTTATGTGACATAGACACAATGGTTTTTCTAATGCATTTGTGATTGCAGGGGCATAATTATTGTTTGATTTCATATGATTGGGATAGATTGGCTATAGTAGTGTCACATGTTTTTCATATGGTTTTTATGTATTGTATTGTTGATTTTCTGCATCTAGTTTGTTTGCATAAAATGTATTGAGGTTGTGTGAATTGAGAATGGTGTATGAATGTGAGAGAGGAGTATGATTTGAGATTGGTTCAATGATTTATGTTGTGCAATATGATGATATTGTTGTTGTGATGTTCAGGTTGAGAATCTCCAGTGTTCTACTTTGAAAATGTATGCAAGGTGAACCACATAGAGAATTGTGGTGGGAGCTTTGATAATACAAGGATTGGGTAAGGCTTTTAAATTAGATATGTGTCTATAGAGTCATAAGTCCAATAGTGGTTGGGCAAGGGTTGTTGATCAAATAGGAGTTTGTAGATTCGTGAGTCGAATGGTGGTTGGGAAAGGCTTGTTGATAAGATAAGGGTCTATAGAGTCATGAGATGGAGATTAGAGTTCCTTTCAGATATTTGCCATATTATACTCTCTATGTAATGATTTTTTTGATAAATAATAATATATATTGTGCATCGCAACAAAAACAAGGGTGGTTTTTTCCATAGAGGGGTTTTTCCACTAGAGATCTTGTGTCCCTATGTCATGTGATGATTATGTTTCATTGTGCATGTGTATTTCTTATGATTATGGATCTTGTGTGTTGATCCAATTCAAGTTGCAATGTTTCAAATCTAACTCTTACTTATTAAGAATGAATGGATTAATATATTGGAGAAATAAAAGTATAATTGTTATCACTACTTATTCAACCTGCCAACCCCCCCCCCCCCCAACCCCAAAGTAGTGATCCTGGTCCCAAAACAACTTTAAACATATTTATGAACAACAAATGAATTGTTTCCTCAAAAGGAACTCTTTGCAAGAGTTAAAAATATTACAAATTTAGGTTTTAAAAATGTTTGGTGCCTAAAGCACTCAACAAAATCCCAACACTTAATCGTAAATGTAAATGCATTTGTGCCAAGGGGGAATTACATTGGGCTCTCATTAGTCATAACATGAATAAGATACCTGGAAGAAAAAGGGGAAATATAGTAAGAGATCAACTTAAATGATGGCTAACACAACTAAGATACCTGAGTGATCAAAGAAAGGGAAGAAGGGAATGCTTCAAGCATTAATCATACTCACAAAATGTGGAAGAATAGATCCTTTGTTGTTGAAGTACACACTGCCCTTAGACAATTGTTGAGATAGATATTGTAAACATATTCTTGTGTCTGATTGGATCGAGGTGCCTACAAAATATTCATTCTAGATAATTGAATGCCTTCAACTTCACTTAAATTAAAGCAATCTAAAGACTATGCAAACTTTGCAAGGTGGATCCTATTATTTTCTCGAATAGGAAATGGAAAGGAAATGAATTAATTTTTCTTCTTTTGTTCAAATAAAACTAACCATGGGTGGATTGTCTATAAACCTCTACAACAAAATACTTTATCTAAAACAAACTTGGGCAAAAGTAGTGGCTTATCTTGAAATCCATACATTTGAATCACAATATTTCTCTCTTATTGATCTTTTTTCTCGTTAAGGAAAAAATCAACCTCCTAGTGCTCGACAATAGGTCCCTCTACATTTTTATGGAGGTGGTACTCCTCTTTGTAAACACACTCAAGTGAATGAAACTTTGGAATTAAAACATTAAACCATGCACCTGTGAATGGAATAAATTTTTTTCCTCAAATATGCAAATAAATAAAATAGTAAAAGATATAAAGATCAAACTTTAAGCATGACATCCATCCATTCCATCATAGTCAGAACATATCAATGAAGCATATCAAAGGATAAACATGAGATAACACAGTTCGAATATCAAAGAGCTAAATACGTTATTTCATTCATGTAGACTTATAAAGGGCATGATAAAACATCCATGAGACTAATATATCTTTAGATACGTTTTTGAATCACAAATGAAATGCCTTCCCAAAAGGGAGATCTCAGTGAGAGTAAAAAGATTAGAAGTTAGATCACTACTGAGAGGGGGGGTGAATCAGTAATGATAACAATCATAATTTTTTTCCAAATTTAACATCATTGAACATTCATCAGTACATTATAATAACAACAAAAATAACATCACAACAAACACATAACCATCATAATATTCAAACAAATGAAAAACCCATGATATCTAGTGGAAACCCACCCTCCTGCAATTGTTGCTCTACTTTTTCTTTCTTCCATTAATTAGTCAATTTATTTTACATTCATTTAGTTGGCCACTATCAGCAAGGGACCACTACCCCTATAGAAATTTAGCCGGCCACCACCAACAAGGAGCCTCTACACCTACGACAATTTAGGTAGCCGTTACTAGCAAGGAGCCAATACCCCTATCTTGGTAAGCCACCACTTGCCATAGGCCACAACCTCAATGAACTCAATGGGCCTCACTTTCAAAATATTTCATATTGGGCCCTAAATACATCATCAACATCATATTTTCTCTTTTCAAATATCTCAACACATCAATTAACAAAACAAAACCTCAGAAGCTCTCAAAAGTAAGTAACAAGACTCTCTCACTGAACCATATTTTTGTAGGATCGTTAGAGCTTCCAAGCCATCAAGATTTTTTGACGAAAAGCTACAAAAGGGGTTTCAATATTGTAAAGGAATTCTAATTCCTTAATTGTAAATATTCTTACTTTCTTTTAATTAATATAGAATACTTTTAGAAAAGCTATGGACAAGAGAGATTTTCTCCTTAAGGTAAAAACAAAGTTTCCTTGAAAATAATGAGAGATTTATGGAATTAATCATGAGAGGTTTAGTGAATAAGTCATGAGAGATTTAGGTAATAAATCGCAGAGTGATTTATGGATTTACTAAAATCTAATTTTCTTGTAACTTTGTATTCAATCATTATAAGCATGAGGGGAAAGCTAATGGCCAAACATATGTAGTATTAGGCCATAGAGTGTGAATGGAGAGAAATGAGAGTTTTTTGAGTGTATGTGTATGTACATAATTGATTTAATGAAATAGAGTTTCATAGATTTTGGTGCTCACGAATTCTCTTGTATGAATGGAATAATTTTAATTTGTGCGTGCTCTAGAATTCACTGTAAGTGAAGTAGAATTTTTATATGAAATACTTTTGTAGAAAAAATTAAGAGCTTGATGATGAAGTGATTTTTCATGTGATCTAGAGAAGGTGAATTTCCAAGAAAATTTGAATTTTCCTGTATCACATATAGAACATGACATTAACAACAACTCATGACAATCCCACATTATAGACTGCAACATATAACTGAACACTACTCATAAGACGCATACACTCTAACTCAAATCACACTAGTATAAAATCCCTCACATACTTAGAATTCATGATTTCTATACAAATAAACTCAACCATATGGCACAACTATGTCTCTATTAATCAATTCCTACAAGCACAAGGTTAATTACATAAAACAACATAGCCAATATGTTTCGTTCTACCATCAATTTATGCACACTATCTCTATAGTTATACCTTTGTCCAAAATCAATCATTTAAACCCTAATCTAATTCATTGGTGTATAATAATCCATCATTTATGAATCCGCATAACATTTTGATTTGCCTCTAACATTTATAGTAATGAAGGATTTAGACATATCACCATTGAGTAGGATCAGTTATGTCTAATATGGCTTGCAACAAACCAACCATTGTAATGATCCAAGCCATACCTTTAAATAGAAGACACAATAAATGAATTCAAATAGTTGGGACATTTTCAATCGATTAATTATGACTCAATCAACCACTATAGTGAAGATTCACTAAAATACCATGGGAAAATCATTGAGTTTCCCATTAGTTTCTTCTTTTCCTACAAGCTATAATTCACCCTATGCCTTTGGGAATTGAGTTATAACACACCCCAGGAGACTGATCACCTTCATTATAACATAGGTTGTCCTATTTCTAGTTGTGTTACTTTGTATTTTCTCCATATATTCACTTGCAAACATTTCCAACACCTTTTCAGACCCCTTGCAACTTCTTTATACCTTGACTGAGCTCCTACAACTCTTCTGAAATCATCAAGACACCCTTATAAGGAATAAACCATTAGGATCTTGAGGGCCACCACCACCAGGTTGACATCAATGCCAACATTCTCCCCCTTTGGCATTGATGTCATGCTCCTGCAAACATGATATCATTTGGAAGGTGGATCTAGGCGCCACACTCATTTGTTGTCTAGGATGCCCAAAATGACCCCTTGGAAGTGGATTAGTGAATATATATGCAATTTGTTCATTTGTGGCCACATACTCCAACCTCACAAAATTGTTGACCACTTGATCTAATAGAAAGTAATACTAGAGAAAGATGATACTCCATATGGGCAAGACAGGATATCATGTGCATTAAAGTTGGTACAGTTAGGGTTTTCATGGATTATGTGTTGTCTCATAGTCATGTATGTAGATATTTTGGTGGTGATACACAAATATATGTGTGTTGGTGTAGAGGATGGAGTTACATGTTGTAGTGCATCACTCATTTGATGTGTTATTGTTACAATGTGTCTACATTGCATTGGCTAATTCTTGATGTATGGATGAGGCATATGAGAGTCATTAGGTTTATCATGCTTGAACGATGTATGGTTATTGAATGCATTGTTACAACATTTTATTTTTTAGTTGTATAGCCTTGTGCTCACATTATTACTTATCATTCAATGTGTTGTTTGAGTGGTATTAATGATAGCATGTATAGAGGAGAGAGACTTCGGTATTATTGTAGCCATGTGTGAGTTGATGGAGTAATTGTTGTAACATTGTATTTATTATGATGTAACCATGTAATATCAAAACATAACCTTGTATTTTCATGTCATTACTTGGTCGTGGGTGAATATGGATTCAATAGTCACACATGGAGTAGCCTCTCGCATGTGGAAAATAGGAAATGGCAATAGCAGAAGTGTTTGTGCAACAACTCAAATGATAGAAAATTATGGTGTTGGCATGTTGGTTATATATTAGTATTTTTTCAAGCGAGTTCTAGAATTTTTGGTCCAAATATCCAAGTGTTTCCCTTTGTCATTGATGTCAAAGGGGGAGAGAAAAAGAGTAGATGATATGGTGTTTACATGAGGTTGACATCAATGCCAAAAAAAATATTATAAATTCAAGTTTTAAAAAGCTTTGGTGCATAAAACACTCATCAAAATCCTGATACTTAATCGAAAAAGTAATGCATTCATTCCAAGGGGGAGTGGGATTGGGCTCCCATGAACCATAATGTAAATAAGATACCTAGAAGAAAAAGGAGGAACTACAGTTAGGGATCAACTTAAGCGATGGATAACACAATCAAGAAAGTTGAATGATCAAAGGTTGGGAAGAAGAAAAGGGAATGCCTCAATATTTAAGAATGCTCAAAAAATGTGGAAGGATATACCCCCATTGTTGAAGCGTCGACTGCCTTTTATTTCTAATATTGAAGTCATTAATAAAATTGGTTGATAGTTAACTAAAATTGTTGCCTTCTTGGAGGGATTGCTTTAGCCATTCTTGAATGTAATCTTTCATCAAAAGGGTTGTAATGTCCATTTTGACATGTTGGTTGAATACCTCAATTTCTTGACTCTCCTCCTACAATTTTGCAATCAAGAAAGACTAATTCTCATTAACATTAACAAAAATAACTACCCATTTCCCAATTTCCACCTCAGTAAAATCAATTATATTATCAAACGTTGCTCCCATTAACTCTTTTAAATTTTCCAACTCAAATTTTAACAGATCCTTAGAAATTAGCACACAGTCTCTTGTCATGTGTGGGCTATGAAGATCATCAACACTTAATTTCCTTGAAAAGGAATTACTTCTTCTATCATTTATCTTGTTACATTCAAAATGAATCTCCTCCAATATGTTGATTTTCGCAGACCATCCAACTTTGATTTGATTCATTTGTTTAGGCCCTGGGAGCTATTGTTGTGATCTTTGTAGTTCACTAAGTGAAATAACCTTCTAAATAAAAGTAGATAATTCATTATATACAAAATTTTTGTTATGCTCATGGTCCTTTTTAGCCCAATAAACAAAGGTTATAATTCTTTGTGCTAAATTCCTCATATGGGAAGCTACTTCCCATGCATCTTCAATCATTTTCAATCTTTTGCTTATATTACTAACAATATATTATTTTTCTCCATTTAGGAGGTGGACCACTTTCTTCAATACATGGGTGTGTTAGGTGTAGAAATTGTTGATGTTAGTGCATGTATTGTGAGTGGAATCATAAACAAAGGAACTAGATTTAAGCTTCTTCTAGCTCTTTTATTCTTATTTTTAGCCTCAAGTTTGTTATATTCCTATTTCATAATAGAGTGTGCCAATGCCCCTCCAGTAGTTTGATCCAACTTTATGAGCCCAATGCATCTAACCTCAAACACATCAATATCCATTTTTGTTTGATCAATAACATTTTTATTATAATCCTTTACTGTTTCAATTTTCAACTTTTTATTACCTCTATTATAGCTTGAATTTTACAAGGTGACAGGGGAGTCATCGGAAGTGGTGAATTCCTCAACAATTTCTTCCATTATTCAATGATTTTCAGGTAAATGAGTAGTAAACTAATTGGGTGGAGTAGTTCTATCAACTTTACTGTCCATAACTTGTTCCATACTTATTGTTTCTTTCGGACTTATATCTTTGGTTGATAGAGTTGTGTCTGATCTTTCTAGGGTGAATTTCGGAGGGGCCTCTTCGTCATCTCCGCCACTTGAGATCCTACCATTTCTCCATCTTCCACTCGAGCTATCATTTATCTTCCTTTGATATGAGGATAAATTGGGGCAAGTCATAGGTGTGGAGGTTGGAGCTTGTTCTGTAGGATTTTTTTCTCTTTGCTTGTATCTTCCCCCCATACTCGTACTTATTTCTTTATGAACTTCCTTCGATAACTAAGATATTTTAAATATTCACACACAAACACTCTCATAATCCATAGGTTTATCCCTAACTAGTGGCATAAAATTCCCCAAGGTAGTATACTTGGTCGATGATATGAAGTAGTTTCACTGATCGATCATGCCAAGTCTTTCCTTCATGAGGAAAGTCAAGAACATAGAACTTTAAATACACAATAGTGTTAATGGAATTGAAGAAATTATGACCAAGTAGTAGATTACAATCTAAAGGAGTGTTAAAAACTCTAACATCTGCATTCAAAGTTTTACCCCCTAGCTCAATGATAAACATAGGAAGAAAACCCTAAGGCATTAAGGTGTGTCCATCAAAGGCTTGTAGATTAGTACTTGACTTAGTGAGTGCTGGAGAACCAATAATCTTCAAGTATGACATAAAATATCATAGGTAGAATATCCTTCATTACTACAGTGTGATATATGTCACGATTAAAGATACACACTAATATATGAAAAGATATTTAATGGGAGAGTTTAGAAAAAGGGGCATCGACATTTAATTTTATAAAAAATGACTCCGAGGGATCCACTCCTCTGTGAGTGGTAAAAAAGGCTCTAGATTATACATGGCACAAGTTTCTTAGGCTAAATACTCCAAAGTAGACATGGTAAAAGGGGCTTCAGCTAAGCCCTGTAGAGTAGGCATGCAAAAGGTGCTTGGGCTAAATCCTCAACAATACTGTTGTGTTGAGTAGCCCATGCATTAGGGTTGTGTGTAAAATTATAGATAACACCCTTAGGTGGGTGATATACCAGTTCCAAAGGCACATATAGCATTAGAGGTCCAATGGGCACAATAGGGATAACCATTTCCTTAGAAGTAGAACTTGGCTCTAAGAAGTCATAAGACTTAGCTCTTGTGGAAAATTTAACTAGCTCATTACACATGAGAATAGGTACATTGCTTCTAGAAGGAAAATAATGTTATCCCCCTTGGCCCCCAAGTGGAGGTGGAGGAGTTAACACAATCATTTGTTCTTATGGCTGGGGAGGGAACAAATGAGTCAAAATGGCTAGCAATTGGGTGGTTATTGATGGTGCAAGAAGGAGATGTAATTCATCCATACATGTGCATTTTTGATTCAAATGATCTCCCTAACAAATATTATAAGTAAATTTTACCTTGCAATGTCTCTCATTTGTGCCCCAACCCTGATTAGGTTGATTTTGAGTAGTCTGCTGAGCAGGTTTAGGATTATTTTTTTGCTTGTTCTTTTTCTTTTTACTGCCATATTGTTGATGCTTATTAGATGTTGTGGACTTCACCATGAGAAACTTGATGGAGTGCTTGGAATATTGTGCTTGATAAGAAGCATATGCATTTACTGGGGCTTGGGATGTGACAATCATTTTCCCTAACTGATAAGCTAGATGGCTCACAACATTAGAAGAAACACAACCAATGACACCATCAGAATGTGTTCTTGCCTTAGGTTGTTTAGGATCAGTTTAAGGTCAAGGAGTATTAGGAATAACCTTATACAAGGTGCCTGAATGAGAATAAATCAATTCAAGGTGTTCAACAAGTCAGATTGTCTACTCCTCAATAACCACCCCAACCATAGTGACATCCTTTGCGATCATTGGAAATAGGGATTGGGAAAACCAATATTTAAGTACTTCATCATGAAGATTGGTTTGTACTAGCTACTTGCATCTTCTCCACTCATGGATATGATCAGAGATGCGAGTAGAGTTATCTTGTTTGAAATTGGACAAAAGGTTAGTATCGAGATCCTATCTACAAGGTGGATGGAAAATATTCAAGAAAGTACGAGAGAAGGAGGAGAAGTTATTATAAGAGTCCATATCAAGTTTGATATACCATTTAGCAGCATCACTGGTCATGGTTCTGTAGAAAAGTATCAACTTCACATAATCATCATCCAAATAATTAGATGAACACCATAGATGGTAGGTGGCGATGTATGTGGAAGGATTTTCTCCCAACTTCCCTTCAAACTTAGTAATATCATATGGAAGTTTTGTTGGCATTGGTGGCCATGTATGACTATGGCATATGAGGTCATTTGTTAATTTATCCAAATCTAGTAAATCAAGAGGTGCTATAAATGGAATTTGGTGTTGATTAAATGGATCATAAGGAAAAAATTACCCCTTGATGGATCATATGGTCCCCTCGTAGCATAGTTAACCACAAATGAATGTGGACCAAGGTTATGGTTCATCATAGTATACTGAGTTCCTAGTCCAATAGATGATGTGAAATGATGTTGTCCTCTAGCGTAGGTACCACCATAGAACAGAGAAATCCTAAAATCATGACTGCTCATGGGATTATACCCAATAATAGAGGAAAAACCTCCTTATGCAAAAGTGATGTCATAAGAATTAGGACTCATAGGTATAGTGGTACAATGGGGTTATTGTGCCTAATTAAACTAGCCCCTCTAAAGGAAAAGAAACCCCTTGAGAAATACGTCCTACCTAATATATAATTATTCGATGGTTGATATGTACTACCTAAAACATTATTTTCCCTCACTTGCCTAGAAGCAATAACACATCTGCCCAACATGTTCCCCAAATTAGGTATGTATGTGTTAGTTATAGGAATCATAGGTTGAGATGAACTAGTAATACATATCCCAGGTCTTGCAGGTTGACTAGGGTTTTCCCCCATTGTAAATATAAATGTGGATGAAGTCATAAACACAGATAGATTCAGTAAACTTATTAGGGTCATAGAAATTATGGGTGGACTTCCCTAGGAAGAAGAGAGAGGTGTTGTGGGAAGAATGGATCCCAACACACTAAGTGGTGGTAATGATGACATGTTAGTAGAAACTGTCAATGAAGAGGGTAAAGAGGGACCCATCTCTGCCATGGTAGAAGAGGTGCTCTCACCAAACATATGATGAGAAAATAAAGAAAAGGGTTCACTATGGTAAGGTATCAACTGGACAAAAGAAATGTCGAGAGGGTCAGTCAAAGGAGCGTTTACGTGCTATAATGGACTCTCATCTATTACTTTGATAGTAATAAAATCTCCCCTCCTCCCCAACCTAAGTATGGTCTAAGCCTTCCATTATCAGTATTATCCTACGTCTATGTAGTAGTGAACCTTCCTCTTCAAGAGAAAGGCCTAAAAGGCTATGATAACATTGAATGTTTTATTCAACCATAATGAATATATTTTTATTAACAAATTAGTCAATTAAGACACCCCTATTTCCAACTACGACTCAAACTTAACAACACATGATAAATAATCCAGGGGTCAAGCACACACAAACCAGGGGAGAGAAAGGGATCTTCCCACTACTAGAGGCTAGTTGATGAGGGCCTAGGTCAATAATGAATATATGGTTGGAATAGTTATGTTGGAAACCTACTTAATGATACTTTGAGACCGTTGGGTAATTTAATTGTTAGTTAAATTACCTGTCATTGAATTGTCAAACCTGGTGTTCGTGAACTTGCGAAATATACTTTCACAATATATGCCAGTAATCAACTTTCAATTCCAAAATGGAACCCTAATCTATTGAAAGAAATAGAAAAACTAAAATAAAACCTCTTCATGGAAAATGTCTAAGATGATTATGCACACACTATCTTTTTCAAAAGTCTCAAATTTGGAACTTGGGAAGAAATTTTTTAATCTATGAAATTGAGACGACAATCAACATGAAAGTAAAATCACTCTATTGACCTGAACATAAATCTATTATAATGACATGAAAGTAAATATATTCTAATGATTTGAAAGTAAAATCAATTTAGGAAGCAACAAATCCTATACTAAGAAAGCATTGAATTCTTAAACTATGAAATTCAAATACAAATCATTCTGAAAGCAGTGAGAGATCATTTGAAATTATTAATGTTTGCATTGTTAAATTAGAATCATTAATGAGTATTTATAAAAAAAAAACAAAAAAAACAATGAATTTATGAAATCAGAGAAATAATGCTTAACCTACGAATTAACTTAAATGGAATGGCCATGAAATAATGTAAACAATGCATCTAATTGAAAATTTTTAAATGAACATAAAGAAACTAAAAAATAAAATATTAGAATACATCCCATGCTCATTAGGTGGTCATCCCAAAGTGCATGAGAGGTGGAAAGTTGAGAAAAATCTTGATCAGACACGAAATGAAGGCACAACCATATCAAATTGAACTACAATGGTATTCATTACACCAATCATAAGCATAGTGCCATTCCTTAACATCCAAAACTCTACATTGAAGCTTGAGCATAGTTCCCAAATTTTTTCACACCTTTTGAGAGGAGAAGACACTCCTATTTATACAAAAAATAAGATAAATGTAGATTCACAAATCTCCCCTATATCCACAAATATCTCAAGTTGTTACAACCATGTGTTGATATCTAGCAATTAGCATCTCTTCATATCGTCTCACAAATATCTCCTAGCTTTGATAGGAGACACTTATGAAAACATCCATGATCTTTCTTCATGAAATGTGCTTGACCAATGATCTCAAATCTTCCTCAAATATTCAAGGGTTTGAAGATGAAATTCAAATTTGAGACACAAAGGCCAAATATGACTATCTCAAGAATCTTCAAATGTACCTATACACATCATAGAACTCATCCAGCTTTTATATATAAGTGAATACATGTTATTTTTCTAACATTTAACCATAAATTCACTCAAAATGCTAAAATAAATGTATTGAAAAATAATGTGTCTAAAGCCATATTTAATTATGATGATTTTCTTAGTGCATGGTTATGGAGTTGCCAAATATGGTAAATTATGAAGCAAATAGTGAAATAAAAGAGGGCGAAATGAATGATATTTTGAAGATCCAACATTCCCCCCAACTAAAGATGTTTCATGTCCTCATGGAACTTTGCATTGATTGTCTTATATTGTAGCCTTTTGTAGAATAGAAGATTAACTCATTTTGTGACTTTGAGATACTCTTTAAGACTTACATATTTTGAAAAAATTCTTTATTTGAAAGATGTCTAAGTGACAACTTTTATGGTTGGTTCTTGTGTGACAACCATAACTATTCAAGTGTTGATTCTTGTGTAACAACACTTTTATTTTATTCTTCTTCTTGCTACAACAAAGAATACTTAAGAATGTATTCATAATGAAATCCTATTCATATACATATTAACTGATCCTTGCTCATGATTTGAATATTCTTTTAAGCATATCCATCTTTAGAGGAAGAAAACATTATCAATTAATTGGGATAAGGATGTTGTGTTGAAAATAACAACAAGAAATGCTAAAAATAGTAGTGCTAAAAATATCACTGCTATAAATAGCATTTCGGGATACATTCCAATTTTAGTTAGTCCCTAAAATAAAATTGAGAATTAAAATTCGAATTTGATCTTAGGAGTTGTTTGTAAAATAATTAATTAATTCATCTTGAGTTAATTAGTTGTAGAAAATCAAACATGAAGTCTATGTGAAGACATGCAACAGTTTCCCCTTTGATTGAGGAAGTTATCCATTGATTAAGGAGATTAGGATGAGTTGTACTTTGAGCTGTAATTAGTTAGCTAAATTAACTGAGTTAAGTCTAGTTAGATTATTTCCAACAGTTTGTGGAACTGATTGTGAGTTCAGTTAGTTAATGCATGCATGCATGTAACTGTTGCACTTTCGATAACTGAATATTCTCTCATAAATAACTCATGAATGTCAGGTCAGTCAGAGACCCAGTTGAGATCAGATGATGGGACAATGTACTATCAGTTGCAGGAATATTCCATTGAGGATATCTTTTGCATGCAGAAGGAATTCATTCCTTGAGGATTGTGTGGCTATTTCTGAGTTTTTGATGAGTGTGTGATGTGGGAATTCACACAGGTGGCAGCATTGGACCCCAGGAGAAACTGCGTAAGGAAATAGGAGGCTTGGAGGATTGGAGGACGACATATGTTGTGTCTATTTAGTCTATGAACAACATTGAGGAATTGTACTGAGAGTTGGATAGATTGTGAGCTAAAGCTTTGTGTTCCTGACATATTTCCACTTGTATGATAATATAGAGATCAGGGTTTTTTAGTTGAGGCTTTCCCCAGAGTATTCTTCTGTGTTCATGTGTGATTGTTTCTTCTTCATCTGTTATATGTGTTCTAATTGATCTTGCTCAAAATCGATTAAGCTTTCGCAAGTTTGTTTGTAGAAGTAGATCAAGTATTTTTCTTTAGTATATTGCATTATCTGGTGATCTACAGTGAGAAATTCTACATGGTATCAAAGAAAAGGTGATCAAAGTGAAGAACAATATACAAATAAGGGAGAAGTTCGAAGTTTGAAGTTCCTGATTTTAGAATTCGAATTCTTATCACATCTCAAATTTCACCAATGGCATTCAACAGTTTAAGACTCGAGTATGCCCTTGATGGCGGCTCGAATTATATAGCTTGGAAGGATCACATGGAAGCAGTATTAGAGGACAACAGTCTAAAGGACTTCATTGATCAAGAAGTCCCCACGCCAGCAACAGCTAATGCCCAAGAATTGGTGGAATGGAAGAAATGTATGGGTAGAGCGAGGAGAATCCTTATTGAGGGATTTCGAGACCACATAGTCTCGAGTCTCCATGGGAAGGAGACATTATTTTCAATGTGGAAAACATTGAAGGATCTATATCAAAACATCAGTGATCAAAGGAAGCTTGCGCTAAAAGACAAGCTTTGGAAAATCAAGTGTCAAAAGGGCGACACGATCTCTACATATATGAACAAGCTCACCACCTGCAGGGATGAGCTTGGAAGTGTAGGGATCACGATAGCCGATGATGACATGGTGAGTCTTACTCTCCTCGAGATTCCTAAGAGCTGGCATAGCTACCAAGACTTGGTAAATGGAAGAGAGAAACTGCTAGATTGGGAACAACTTTGGTCGGATCTGATGCAGGAGGAGATAAGAAGAAGCATAAGAGATGGATCTTCATCAAAGCAACATGATGAAGAAAATCTAGCCTTAGCGAGTAAGGGAAGGAAAGGGAAAGGGAAGGCATCCCATTCCAAATCCAATTCTTCCCATGGTGGGAAGAAGTTTGAAAAATCAAAAGTGAGATGCTTTCATTGTCATCAGGTGGACCATTATGCTATGAATTGTCCATAGAAGAAATCCAAGAAGGGATCCTCGAAGGGATTAGATGGTGAGGCACTGGCCTCATAGTTTGAATTGGAGTTCTCTCTCATTGCATGCATGGTTTCATCCATGGTGGGTTGTGTTTGGTACCTGGACATTGGAGCTTCATTCCACATGACCGACAACAAGAATCTTTTCAGTACCTTGGAGGAGAAGGATCTCCAGATGCAGATCGAGATGGGTGATGATGGAAAGTATCGTGTTTTAGGTGAAGGTACGGTTGTGTTTCAGAGGCAGCATGGAGATCCTCTCACCCTGATTGATGTAAAGTATGTATCGGGTATGAAGAAGAATCTTGTGTCCTTTGTTATCCATATCAATTTTATTGAAGAATTTTCGGCGAAAATCACATAAAAAAACTTATGTCGACGCGTTTCGAACCATCCAGTGTGGTTCATCGTCAGGACAAGTTGAATGAGCAGATCACATTTAGCACATTAAATAGACATGGCAGAGAATCCATGACTCAACCGCTAAAGCTGTTATTTTTAGCCGTTGAGTCATGGATTCTCTGCCATGTCTATTTAATGTGCTAAATGTGATATGCTCATTCAACTTGTCCTGACGATGAACCACACTGGATGGTTCGAAACGCGTCGACATAAGTTTTTTTATGTGATTTTCACCGAAAATTCTTCATTAAAATCTTGTGTCCGTCGCTATGCTGGAAGACAAAGGCTACGATGTAGTCTTTAGTAAAGGAAAGGTATTCCTGAGGCATATTGGCACTAGAGAAACCAAGAGGATTGGGATTCGAGAAAGGAATCTCTACAAGCTAGAGGTAGACGTCTGTGCTGCATTTAGTTCCAAAGCAGAGTTGGTGCAGAGCTAAGATGTTGGCAAGCTATGGCATAGAAGACTGGGCCACTTGCACCATGGGGCCTTGAAGATCATCCAGTAGATTTCTATCGGGTTTCCTAAGGGAAAATTGGAGCAGATAGATACATGCAAAGGTTGTACCTTGGGTAAACTTGTGAAATCTTCCTTTCAGGATCAACACAGTAGAGCTGGAGAAATCTTGGAGCGAGTTCATACAGATGTGTGTGGACCATTTTCTACAGCCTCCACCGCTAAACAAAGGTACTATGTTATTTTTATTAATGATTTTTCCCATAGATGTTGGATTTACTTTTTGCAAAAGAAGGATCAGACCTTCTCAAGGTTTTATGAGTTTAAAGCCTTCGCAGAGAAAGAATCTGGAAAGAAAATAAGGGCCTTGCGTAGTGACAATGGTGGAGAGTATGTCTCCGAACAGATTAAGGACTTATGCACAGCAGAAGGAATTGAACAGGAGTTGACGGCACCCCATAACCCACAGTAGAATGGGGTGGCCGAAAGGAAGAACAGATAGATTGTGGGAGCAGCTCGAGCAATGTTGCATGACCAAAACCTACCACTTCATTTGTGGGTTGAGGCATGCAATACAACATTATATTTGCAGAATAGAAGCCTACACCGTATACTGGGGATGAAGACACTAATGGAAGCCTTTTCCGAGAAACGATCAGATGTGAGTCACTTCAAGATCTTTGGATCATTGGTTTATTGCCATGTGACCAAAGATGCCTGAAAGAAGCTAGATCCAACAACTCAGTTGGGGATACTTGTGGGGTACACTGATACACCACATAACTATCGGGTGTTCCTGCCTACTAGTTAGAGGACAGTGGTACATAGAGATTTGAAGTTCGACAAGCAGAAAGCCATGCGAGTGGTCCTTGAGAGGGAGCTCAATTTGTATGTAGAGGAGGAACTTTTGGTTCCAAAGGAGGAGGAGCCTTAGACTGATGCAGAGTAGCTACATGCAGAGGATCCTCCAGTGGAGACATCCACTCATGTTGAGTCTTCCAGAGATGGGTGGAAATGCTCAAGGGAAGCTAACAGGTTGATGTTGGATGCACGAGAGAATGTGGGACAACCATCTTCTCAGCACAGACAGAGGAGTTCACCCGAGTGGTACACTGGTTACATGGCCCTAGTTGGGGAGTGTGTAGAGACTAAACCTTCTTCTTTTGAGAAAGCAGTGCAGCAACCGGTCTGGGTTGATGCAATGGTGGAGGAGTACAACTCCATCGTTCGGAACTGTGTTTAGGATGTTGTCCCAAGATCAAAGGACAAGTCAGTGGTGAGTTGGACCTGATGGCTTTACAAGGTAAAGCAGATAGCTAATGGCAGTGTTGAGAAACATAAGGCAAGGTTTGTTGCCGTGGTTTCTCAAAGGTTGAGGCGATTGACTACAATGATACATTTTCTCCTGTAGCAAGGTACTCACCTATCAGATTGATGTTGGCACTATCAGCTTAGATGGGCTGGAAGATCCATCAGATGGATGTGAAGACTGTGTTCCTCAATGAGAAGACTGAGGAAGAGGTTTACATTCAGCAGCCGGAAGGTTTTGAGACCTTCGATCGCGAGTTGCATGTGTGCCAACTAAATAGGGCTTTGTACGGGCTGAAGCAAGCACCTCGCTCTTGGTACACTAGGATCAATAGCTATTTCACCGGGTTTGTTACAGGGAAAAGTGTCTATTTAGAACTGCTCTATCCCACTAAGGTGTGACAGCTGCCTTAGAAACAAACAAAGAAAAACTACTTTTCTTTTTCCTTTATGAATTATAGATAGAGAGGAACAAAAAGACCAACCTTTGTCTTACTCTAATCCTTCGATTCGATCCCTCTCTTCTTTGATAGTCCTCAGCTACCTGCTCCCTTGCACGCCCAACTTCACAAAGTACCTGTAAGATCACAGACGCATAGCACTATACAAAGACATGGATCTATAATCATAAACAATCTAGGATCAGATGTAAATTGACCATACAAATGTAACAAGCATCAATGATACAAAAGCATGGAGGAAAACTCAAATAGCTTTTATTGATAAACGAGAAAAGATCCACGAGGAGTTACAACCAGTTGTTCTGACCCAGCATCAACCTCCCAGCAAAGAAGCCCCTCTTCACCTCAAACAAAGCTTAGATCACCCAACAGTCTGATGTTTGTCTCTAGGAACCAATAGCAATTCCTTACAATATGAAAAATTCCAGCCTCTGGATCTTTGGGATGAGGGATCCATATATAGATATCTATAAGGGGGATGAGTCAGCTTGTGATTTGATTAGTGTCTTCCCTCTGATAGTTCTTTCTTCCACTTGGAGACTGAGGGCCTCTTACTCATCCTTGGTCGAATTCAGTGAGGCAAGTGTCACAGGAGAAGATTCTGGAAGCTTCCATTGCCTCTCCACCTCGCGGAATGACACTTCCATTTGTCATTTCTCGCCCATCGCACCCCACAGAAGGGAATTTTGAAATGCAACGCACCCTCAAAGTGTATTTAGGTGAGATGCAACGCACTTAGCCAGTGGAGCAGCTGCAATGATCCTGTTTTGACCAATTCTGAGTAGTTTCTCATGGAGAACTTCTGGGAGAAGCTGTAATCTGTTGACCTTGTTCCTTTAGGGGTTAGAACAACACTTTTAGGGACTTAGGAGCCCTTGGTTTATGGACATTTCATGCTTGGTGTTGTAGGGCACAAAAATTTCTATAATAGTTGCCCCCTAAAGTATGAGGCCGTTATCCTTTTGGTGTCGGGTGAAATGCTTTATTATGAGGATCCGAAGTTCTTTCAATGCTGGGAGGAGACCTATAATAAGATACAATACAATACATTATCTTCATATTATTTTCATGATCTAGCTGAGGCGGGCATTCCCATGCTCAACTTTATAAATTCATTTTCATGTACATAGGATAGACAATTGTCTGAGTGTAGACTGATGATTCTGATAGAGCCATCATCCTTTTGAGTGGATGATTATCTGTTGTTATAGACATTTTTGTGCCTTACAGCATAGATCATGAAATGTCAATAATCTAAGGGATCCAAAGTCCCTAAACAAGTTGTTCTTACCCTTAGAGGAACAAGGTTAGCAAACCACAGCACTGCAAATCAGTTCTCCACTGAAAAACACTCAAAAACAGGTCAGTTTTGGATCATTGCAGCTGCTCCACTAGGCATCTGCGCTGCATAGCAGGTACAACAAAGGCTACCTGCGTTGCATAACAAGTAGAAGAAAGGCTACCTGCGTTGGGCGTACTTGGACATGTGGAGGAATCTTTTTCTCAAAGTGCCAGTGCCCAGGAAGCTTCTAAAAAGACACTTGATGATAAGATTCGCCTAATGATGAGTTAAGAGCTTCTAAAACTCCAAGTGGAAGACAGAAACTCCGAGTGAAGAACTGAAGAACAACTGGAGTTGAAGAGGACAACAAGTCACACATCAAGCTGACTTATCTTCACTCCAAAACTCTATATAAGGATCTCATCCCATGGGATCTGGAGGCCGGAATTTAGTGCAAAGAATTGCTGTTGGTTTATAGTTGTGAGCATTGGGTGATTGCTTGAGGGAGGTGAAGAAGAGATTTCTCTCCGTCGGGAAGGTGATGCTGGATTGGACCTCTCATGGTTGTATCACCGCCTGAACCTTACTTCCATATATTAATAAAGCTTTTTAGGTTCTTCTATTCGCATGTGTTTCAATGATGTATTGTCTTACTTGCGTATTTGATTTATGCTAATCCTTGAATCAGTTATGCATGCATGCTTCTTGTAGTCTCCTTTCTTTGTCTTGTTTGCAGGATCTCGTGTAGCTGGGCCCGTGAAAAGACTTGGAGCTGGGAGCAAGCGGAAATCAAAGGAGATTGGATCGACCATTTGCGCAAGACATCGGTAAGTGGATCTCTTCCTTTTATCTCTTGCATGTCATAAAGAAGAAACTTTAGATAGCTTTGCTTTCAGCTGTTGCTAAGGAACTGTCACCCTTAGAGTGGGTTAGGGTCATTCCGAGTTGGATACTTTCCCCCACAACAGACTGGCGACTCCGCTGGGGACCGTGTCTTGTTGGTAGCTTGTGTTTCTTGCTATTCATTTCTTAAACGAAAGAGTACCGAATCGAACTGCATGCGAGTCCTTCGAATGCAAAGTAGAGGGAAGCTACTCTAGCCCAGTGCTGGGCCTGTTTATGATTTGAAGAGCAGATCCACAAGGACTCTTTTTAGCTCTTTGTGATAGTGTTCATCTTCCTTTAATCATCCTCTAGTGTATACTTGACTGACAGCCTATGATTTGGCCAAAAACCGCTCATTTTTTAGCAAACTGTGACCCGGAATCTGAGAGAGACGTGACTTGTCTCATCAGTGCAGCTGCCACAAAGGCTACCTGCACTGCAACGTAGGTCCCGAAGGGGCTACCTGCGCTGCATCTCAGATCCACAGTGCAGCACATGCGCTGATCCAGTTTTGCCTTGTGCAACTTGGATTCTCCACTGTCTGTTGCCCAGTTTCAGTATTGTTTTTGCAGCCAGTTGTTAACCTGTATACCCAGCTGAAACCACTTCTCTTTGCCTTCATTCCACCTCAGTTGTATGAAGAAACCGTGATTGTTCTTATTGTATTTCTTGCTGTCATTCACAGTTTCCCATAGCGAAAGTGAACTAGTCTTGCTATGACCTCTTGAATCTAGACCTGTGAGAAAGTGTCGTTGTGATTCTAAGAGTTAGTTTATTGCTGTTCATAGCTGCTTGAGCATTTGCTTTCGTTATATGGTTCGAATTTCAGTATTTCTTGTGTTGAAACAAGTGAATCTTAAGGTGTTCTTTTGATTATTGGACAAAAACTTGTTTTCTTTCACTTGAAATTGAATTCGAAATTATACAACAGCTTTCTTTTTGTAATACATCAACATTAAGGAAGAAGAAAAGAAATACTTGCATTGTGCATGTGCATGTTGACAGTTTGCATGTCGATTTAGGAAAAGTGCATCAGTGTGTGCTCTATGATCTGTTTGAAAAGATGATGTCTTTCTTTTCCTTCAGTAGTTAAGGTTTTCATAAGTTGAAAGAATTGAAAAAGCTTGCTTATCATTCTTAGACTGCATTTAGGAGTTGTATCATACATCACGTGGTGATCCATAAAGGCAAACTGCTAAGCAAGATCAACCTAAAAAGAACTGAATTTATCTAACAACGCTTTGAAACATAAAGAAACACAGTAGAGGTCTAGGTAGAGACGTGAACCGGTGTCGTTAAACATAGTGACTGTTGATCTCTACGAAGGTGGATGATTCCTCCTGAGGGACGACAGCACTAATACGGACTTGTGCCCCCGCGTACCGTCGCGTATATTGGGGGACCCCTATAGGAACAAAGCCTTTATCCATAGGAAGCCGTGTCGGCCGCCCTACTGATCGCGATGCAGTGAACACAACATTCATGAAGATCGACCACTCGTACCGTAAAACGTATTCTGTGGTTTCGCGAAAGGTTTGGCACACCCTTGCCTAGAACTCCAGAGTAGTTTCCTTTGGCCTTTTTCAAACTCTATAACTGAAAAAGTCCATCCGAGCATTTGTCACTTCGGGCTCGTTAATACATCGAAGGAGACTAGAGTCATCTTTAGCTTTTTCTTGACTCTTAAAAAGTGAAAAAGCAAGTTGTGTCTTAAAAAGCGTCGTCATATAAAATTCATTCTAAACGGAACATAATCACCCCTTATTCCTACGTTGATCTTAAGATTGAGAACATGGAACACACCAACCAAGGGATTCCACAGCATGGAACCCCTAGCCCTTTCTCCTCTTGGGGAGAAGTTGGTGCGCCCCACATGGCCACATTGTCACTTCCAGGACTGACAATTGGCCTGCCAATTTGGCTATTCTCAACCGCTGTAGTTCAGACCACCACGGTTCCTGAACAGTCGAGTCAACAGTTAGACCAGTCTAGAGCTACTCTCCAGCCTTCCACTTCTTATGAGCCTTCCTCCGACCCTTCTTCTTCGAAAGGTCAAGCCGCCAAAAGCGGAGCTCCCATAGAAAAGAAGAAGGAAAAGAAGAAGAAAGAAAAGAAGCAAAAGGAGCCAAAGGCGCCTGGGGGCAAGCAAAAGGCATCTAACGAAAACCCACACACAGCACGGACCGGGCCCAAATCGCCATGTGTCATATGTAGAGGAGACCACTTCCACAGTGATTGTCCCAGTATTCCCCGGATACTAAGGGACTGGTCCCCTCGTTTGCACGATTCGGAAGCGTCAACCTCTGACAACCAGGTTGAATTCTTACCGTCGGCCAACGAAAGGGAAGGTCGCAGACGACGAAGAGGGATGAGATTCCCCTGCGAACTGTGTGAAGGCGATCACACCCTTCGCCGTTGTCCCTTTTTAGACGAGGCAAAGAGAGTTTTGGAAGATCAACCGGTGGCACCGGTACTACTTCCTCCTGGATATCAAAAACTTGCGCCAGGTCCTTCGTTGGTCGATAATACAGCTGTCTTGCTCAGAGGGCCAGCTGAAGTGTCAGTCACTGAAAGTGAACCTACTGAATCCGGACCGGACGAAAGTCCAAAGGTCGAAACGGCAGTTGACCCGGTTCTCCCTTTAGAAGTTTCATCTTCAAACACCACAGTCATTGAGGATTCATCTTCAGTTGACACCCCCGCCGAAGAGAATAAGGATGACAACGTCCATATTCTTTTCGTCAACTCCGATTCTGATGAGCATCTGGGCAAAGCGCCCACTCCTTTATCGCAGGAAGGAGCATTGTCAGGATCATATCCGGCCGTATATTCGGTCCCACCACCAAGCAACCTAGTTGCGTCCTTTGATTGGAACCAACTAGGCAGACCCCGGTTACCAGCCAGTATACCATTTAGAATTATAGTCCAAATATACAAAATGGTGATGGCTGGAACTATCATTGATGAAGGGGTGTCTGTGAGTATCCTGTCCTCTATTGCTTGGAAAGCACTGGGTGGCCCGATGCTTTTGCCCGAGACAAGGCGTCTCTCGGGTTTTGACAGGGGAACCAGTCGACCATTAGGGATTCTACCTAATGTGCCTATTACACTGAAATGGAAGGCTGTCAAGATGAATTTGATGGTCGTCCAAGGACCCTTGGATTATAACCTACTCCTTGGACGAGACTACATATATTGCATGGAAGCAATAGTCTCCTCACTCTTTCGAATAATGTGTTTTCCATACGAAGGAAGAATGGTCAAGCTCGTAGACCAACTTTCACTTCCGGGATCACGCATCGCAAGTAGTCACATACCTATCCTCAATGGTCTTTTCGATCAAGAAAGGTCTCTTCCCCCGGTTCTTCTTCCTGATGAATGCGAGTGATTCGGGAAAGGAACGCAGGAGCCCAGGGGGCATGCATCCTGGTCTGCTCTGGAGGCAGAAAAAACCTTGGGTGTAAAGTAGAATTTCCGCGGGAGAATATGACTAGTCCGTACCCCGTCCCCTCCTTCTTCTTCTTCTTCGAAAGGAAGAGCCAGCAAAGTGCCAAGGCCCCGTGAAGAAGAAGGTGTTGATGGAAGTGGGGTTGTTCTGGAAAAAGATTCTTTTGTCAAAGTTATGTGTTTAAGGCAGCGCCACTCACCTTCGCCTACTTCGGTAGACGCCGCCAAGGAAAGTCCTGTTAAAAAGTTAATGGAACAATCTTTGGATAACCTGAAAGAGGTAAGCCTCACCCGTTAAAAACAAATGTTTTGACGGAAAAAGTAGGGGCAACCTTGAAATTAGACTTTACACCTGGGGGCATGCAAACCTCTTGGAAGGCAAGCATAGGCGACTTTTAGTTTTAGGTAGGACTAACCCCGCTAACCCGTAGATAAGTCAGGACCCAGCTTGCCCAAAGAGAGGATATGGAGCATAGCTTCGTGAGATAAAAGCTCCTTAAAAAATAGCTATCTCACACGAGACCTTCCTACTATATGACTGGTAAAAACGAGCAGTTTTGGCAAGGTTCATGCTCGTTAAAAAATAAACGCAAGATCCGAGCAGTTTTAATGCGGAAATTCATGCTCGTTAAAAAATAAACGTAAGCATGTGAGCAAGCTTCCCCCAGAGTTCAAGCTCACTAAGAAAAATGAACCGGTAAATAATCATTTGAGACTTTAAAAATCATCAGCCATAAAAGCCTTGGTCGTGTTTGTGCACCGTCACCTCCACTCTGCAGTTGGCCGATCATTCACATCCACTTGATTGTTTACCTATTTTGAGGAGCAACTGCGAAGAGTGATCCCGCTTAGCCATCCTTGTAACACTGCCGTGATTGGAAAATTCCAACCTGTACCTGGAATCTGCTGCTATCCCTGTTTATCACTCGTTCCTCAAAACACGAGTCTTCTTTGAGCTCTTTTCAATTGACTCGTAAAATATGAAAAGTTTGCCGAGTTTTGGCCTTCCAGCTCGTTAAAAGGATGGGAAGAGCTATCCCTCCTCTAGATTTTAATCTTTTTGGACCTGAGGGATTATTGCACAAAAAGATCGAACGCTTGTCTAGTTCGGCTCGATAAAGATATCGAACATTCATCCCTTCTGTATTGTTTTATACTTTTTCGGACTTAAGGGATTAGATGACGAAAAAGGACCCCTGGAGTCCACTTTATGTACCCTTTTCAGACTCTCTAAAGATGAAAAGGACCGAGTTGTCTTTGTCGCTGAGCTCGTTAAAAATATTAGATAGCGACAAACTTGTCTTTAGACGAGAACGAGTTTCCCTATCGTTAAGCTCTTAAAACATAGCGATGGGCTTGCCCGAAGGGCAGGTTATAGAACAAGCATATGTTATCCTCCTCAAGCTTGACAAAAATAAAGAGGTACTGGTCAGAAATGACTGGGGAAAAATTGGGAAGAACCTCAAAGCTTTAATGGTAGCAAGTCGCTCTTGAACATGACACTTTTGCCTCCATAAATATCGGGTTGGGTTATTATCATTCACTGGTCCCTTCACCATGGTCTCGCCATACCATCCAAATGGGGTAATGCTACCGATCCATCACATTAGTGTCGAGATATGTTCAAGAGATGTCATTCAGAAAGTGTCAACCGGGTCCCATCCACTACCATACATCATCTTTCATCCTTCCATGACCGCCACCCTGAATCATATTTCACAGATCGTTTTCACCATCATCACTAGCTCCGTTCCGTGTCACTGATGTGGGATTCATTAAAGCCCTCCTTTGACGGATCACTTCTTGTCGACATCAGCTCATTATCCAAGAAGTTGATCTAGGAACACCCCCTCAGTACTTTGAAGCTTGCATGCCTCAATGGCAAGTTTCTCACTTCCGGCGATAGGTATACATTAATGACCTTCGACCGGGAGACTTTGCGTGGTGTTCGACGTCAGATCCTATATTCACGCCACGTGAATTGTGCTGCAGTACCTTGAGGGTCATCATCATTATCGGTGATTCCTCTCGCGCTTGTTAACGGTTTACATTATTGACTGGTAATCAAGCGATGTCTTTCCATGTTCGACTTCAAGAAATTCTCACATGGATCGACTTGTACTAGAGTGAAGATCGGACAAGTTTGAAGACCCCAGATCTAGTTTCATCCATCTGGGTTGCGATATATATTCAGGAGATAAAAACATAGACATGTGCAGCAGATGAGCATCCTACTAAAAGGATGATAATTAAAAGCAGAGAATTATCCGTCTCTTATCAGACGATCGTCTGTTTATGTACGGCAAATGTATTTATAAAGCTGATCATGGGAAATGCCCGCATCAGCTAGATCATGAAAAGAAAGTATGAAAAGATAATGTATTGTATTGTATTTTCTTACAGGTCACCTCCCGGTGATTGAATGAACTTCGGATCCTCCTAATAAAGCATTTCACCCGATAAATGACCTCATACTTTAGGGGGCAACTGTTATAGACATTTTTGTGCCTTACAGCATAGAGCATGAAATGTCAATAATCTAAGGGATCCAAAGTCCCTAAACAAGTTGTTCTTACCCTTAGAGGAACAAGGTCAGCAAACCACAGCACTGCAAATCAGTTCTCCACTGAAAAACACTCAAAAACAGGTCAGTTTTGGATGATTGCAGCTGCTCCACTAGGCATCTGCGCTGCATAGCAGGTACAACAAAGGCTACCTGCATTGCATAGCAAGTAGAAGAAAGGCTACCTGCGTTGGGCGTACTTGGACATGTGGAGGAATCTTTTTCTCAAAGTGCCAGTGCCCAGGAAGCTTCTAAAAAGACACTTGATGATAAGATTCGCCTAATGATGAGTTAAGAGCTTCTAAAACTCCAAGTGGAAGACAGAAACTCCGAGTGAAGAACTGAAGAACAACTGGAGTTGAAGAGGACAACAAGTCACACATCAAGCTGACTTATCTTCACTCCAAAACTCTATATAAGGATCTCATCCCATGGGATCTGGAGGCCGGAATTTAGTGCAAAGAATTGCTGTTGGTTTACAGTTGTGAGCATTGGGTGATTGCTTGAGGGAGGTGAAGAAGAGATTTCTCTCCGTCGGGAAGGTGATGCTGGATTGGACCTCTCATGGTTGTATCACCGCCTGAACCTTACTTCCATATATTAATAAAGCTTTTGAGGTTCTTCTATTCGCATGTGTTTCAATGATGTATTGTCTTACATGCGTATTTGATTTATGCTAATCCTTGAATCAGTTATGCATGCATGCTTCTTGTAGTCTCCTTTCTTTGTCTTGTTTGCAGGATCTCGTGTAGCTGGGCCCGTGAAAAGACTTGGAGCTGGGAGCAAGCGGCAATCAAAGGAGATTGGATCGACCATTTGCGCAAGACATCGGTAAGTGGATCTCTTCCTTTTATCTCTTGCATGTCATAAAGAAGAAACTTTAGATAGCTTTGCTTTCAGCTGTTGCTAAGGAACTGTCACCCTTAGAGTGGGTTAGGGTCATTCCGAGTTGGATACTTTCCCCCACAACATCTGTGCAGCAATGATGTACATTTAATGTCTTTATTTCCCTGAATATATATCGTAGCCTGGATGGATGAAACTAGATCCGGGGTCATCAATATCATCCGATCTTCACTCGAAGTACAAGTCGATCCATGTGAAAAATGTTTTGAAGTCGAACATGGAAAGACATCGCTTGATTACCAGTCAATGATGTAAACTGTTAACAAGCGCGAGAGGAATCACCGATAATGATAATGACCCTCAAGGTACTGTAGTACAATTCACGTGGTGTGAATAAAGGACTTGGCATCGAACACCACGCAAAATCTTTCGATTGAAGGTCATTGATGTAAACATGTCACCGGAAGTGAGAAACTTGCCATTGAGGCATGCAAGCTTCAAAGTACTGAATGGGGTGTTCCTAGATCAACTTCTTGGATAATGAGCTGATGTCGAGAAGAAGTGATCCATCACAGGAGGGCCTTAATGAATCCCACAGCAATGACACGGAATGGAGCAAATGATTTTAATGGAGGTGAAAACGATCTGGTGATATAAGGTTCAGGGTGGCGGTCATGAAAGAATGGAGTATAATGTATGGTAGTGGGTGAGACATAGGTGAATTCTCTGAATGACTTCTCTTGAACATATCGGCGACACTGATGTGATGGATCGATAGCATTAACCCCAAATGTGGATGGTATGGCGTGACCATGGTGATGTGACCGGTGAATGAAACAACCCAACCCGACTCGGACACGGAGTGGAAGTGTCATGTTCAAGAGCGACTTGCTACCAACAAATTTTCTTTGAGTTTTCTTCCCAATTTTCCCCAGTCATTGCTGACCAGTACCTCTTTATTTTTGTCAAGCTTGAGGAGGATAACATATGCTTGTTCTATAATTTTCCCTTCGGGCAAACCCATCGCTATGTTTTAACGAGTCTAGCGATAGTGAAACTCGTTCTCGTCTATAGAGAAGTTTGTCGCTATTAATCTTTTTAACGAGTTTAACGACAAAGATAACTCGGTCCTTTTCAATTTTAGAGAGTTTGAAAAGGAACGTAAAGGTAACTCCAAAATTCCTTTTTCGTCATCTAATCCCTTAAGTCCGAAAAAGTATAAAACAATACAGAAGGGATGAATTTTCGATACTTTTAACGAGCCGGACAAAACAAGCGCTCGATGTTTTTGTGTAATAATCCCTCAGGTCCAAAAAGATTAAAATCTAGAGGAGGGATAGCACTTCCTGTCCCTTTAGCGAGCTGGAAAGGCCAATGGCTCAGCAATATTTTCATATTTTACGAGTCAGTTGGAAAGAGCTTAAAGGAGACTCGTCTTTTGAGGAACGAGTGATAAAATGGGTAGCAGATGATTCCAGGTAAGGTTTGGAATTTTCCAATCACGACAGTGTCACAAGGATGGCTAGTGAAATCACTCTTCGCAGCTGTTCCTCAAAATGGGTAAACAATCAAATGGAGGTGAATGATCGGCCAATGAAAAAGTGGAGGTGAAGGTGCAAACACGACCAAGGCTTTAACAGCTGAAGTACTACATTCACGACGGTTATTTACCGGGGAATAGTTCATTTTTTAACAAGCTTAAACGCGGGGGGAAACATTTGCTCATGTCTTATGTTTATTTTTTAACGAGCTTGAACTATGTGCTAAAACTTCTCAATTAATCCAGTCGTGTGATAAAAATGTCTCATATAAAATGGCAACTTTTAGAGTTTTGCCCCACATCCTTTGTTGTGGGGAAAAATGCCTATTTAGGACGATCCTATCCTCCTAAGGTGTGACAGTGCCTTAGCAACAAACGAATACAACTATTATGATTTCTTCCTTTATGAAATGTGAAAGAGGGGAGATTGGCAGACTTACCGTTGTCTTCCGGTTGTCCCTCGATCTAGATCCTCTTCCCCTTTGTGTGTCTACAGCTACTCGCCTCCTCGCTTGATCAAGAGAACAGCTACTTGAATCCCACGAGGTCACAAGAGAACAACTACCTGTGACAAGAGAACAGCTACTTGCGACAAGAGAAGAACACAATACAAAGGCAAATGTACATATTCATAAATGATTCAGGATTAGAAGTAAATCAAATACACTAATGCAATCATACAAAATACACCAGCATATAGGAAAGAATCAAGATAGCTTTATTGAAAGTAATAGGGTTCAGGAAGAGATACAACCCATGGGGCTCCAATCCAACATCTCCTTCCCAACAGAATGGAATTCCCTCTTCAGCTCCCTTCGAAGCATAACCACCCAATGTATCCAGCCACAAACCAACATCAATTCTTTACATTCACAAAATTCCAGCCTCTATGACCTCTTGTAGGAGAGATCTATATATAGGGATATTGGAGAGAGGATGAGTCAGCTTGAGACTGGTATGAAACTGACTAATGTCCTCTCCCTCTCATAGTTCTTGAGTCCACTTGGAGGTTCTTGCTTCCACTTGGAGATTTGGAACCTCTTACTCATCACCAGTCGAATTCCCTAATCCAAGTGTCATTTTGGAAGCTTCCTGGGCATTGACACCTTGAGAAATGTCTTTGCCACTTGTCCAAACTCGCTCAACGCAGGTAGCCTTTGTTGTAGTTGAAATTCAACGCAGGTAGACAGTGGAGCAGTTGACATTCAGCGTAGATGCTCAGTGGAGCAGTTGACATGATCCAGAATTGGCTTGTTTTTTAGTGTTTTCAGGTGGAGAACTTCAGTGAATTGCTGTGGTTAGTTGGCCTTGTTCCTCTAGGGGTAGGAACAACATGTTTAGGGACTTTGGATCCCTTGATTATCGACATTTCATGCTCAGTGATGCAAGGCACAAAAATGTCTATAACATCCTTTCTTTATGTAAGTTAGGAAACGACCAATCCAAAAAACAGATAAATGATCGCTTTTTGCTTGCACTCCAAAAGGTTTGCATGCCCCCAGGTATAAAACAGAGTTTCAAGGTTACCCCTTCTTTAGTCCGTTAAAACATTTGTTTTACTGAGAGAGGCCTACCTCTTACAGGTTACCCAAAGATCTTTCTATTCACAGCGCAAACAAAACACTTCTTCGGCGATGTCTACCGAGATAAACAAAGGTGAGTGAAGGAGGCTACTCCACTCACATAACTTTGACGAGAGAATCTTGTTCTAGAATAACCCCCTCTTCCAATCACGGACGGGAGTACAGACTAGTCATATTCTCTCGCGGAAACCTACCCTATACCCGGAGTTTTCCTGCCGAAGCAGACCAGGGTGCATGCCCCCTGGGTTTCAGTCATGTCCTCCCAAATCACTCGCGCTCATCGGGAGGACGGACTGGAGATTGAGACATTTCTTGCATGAAAAGACCATTTAGGGATGGTATATGACTATTTGATCTATATGATCCAGGAAATGAAAGCTGGTCCACGAGCTTGACCACTCTTCCTTCGTGCGAAAAACACATTACTCTAAAGAGTGAGGAGACAATTGCTCCCATGTAATAAATATAGTCTTGTCCAAGGAGTAGATTGTAATCCAGGGGTCCTTGAACTACCATTACGTTCATGTGAACGATTTTCCCTCTCAATGTTATGGGCACATCGGGAAGGATCCCTAACGGTCGACTGGTTCCTTTATCAAAGCCTGTCAGATTTCTCATCTCAGGCAAAAGCAATGGCGAACCAAGCGCTTTCCAAGCAGTTGAGGAAAGGATACTCACAGAAGCCCCCTCATCTATGATGGTACCAGCCATAACCATTCTATATATTTGAACAATAATTCGGAATGGTATACTAGCTGGTAAACGGGGTCTGCCTAGTTCATTCCAGTCGAAGGAGACAACTAGGTTGCTTGGAGGTGGGACCGAATAGACTGCTGGGTACGACTCTGACGAACTTCCTTCCTGCAGTAAAGGAACGGGTAAATTGCCCCCATGTTCGTTTGAGTCTGTGCTTATGAAAAGAATTTGGACAGTGTCATCCTTGTTCTCTTCAGTGACTGTATCATCTGAAGATGGAACCTCGTAATGAAAGACCGGGTCAACTGCCGCCTCGACCTTTTGACTTTCATCTGGTATGGATTCAGATGGTTTATCTTCAATGATAGATGCTTCAGCTGACCAACTGAGTGGGCCAGCCGTATTTTCAACTGGTGACGGACTCAGCAAGAGTTTTTTATATCCAGGAGGAAGTCGTAACGGTGAAACTGGATGATCGTCCAAAACTCTTTTAGCCTCGTCTAAGAAGGGACAATGGTGGATGGCGTGATCGCCTTCGCACAGTTTACAAGGAAATCTATATTTTCCTTTTTGTCCTGGGGCTTCACTTTCACTAGTTGACGGTGTGTTTTCAACATGATCATCAGAGGTTGACGACACCGGGTTGTGCAAACGAGGAGACCAGTCCCTTAAGATCCGAGGGATACAGGGACAATCTCTGTGATAGTGGTCTCCTTTGCAAATGACACATGGCTTTTTAGGCCTGGTCGGTGCAGTGTGTGGATTTTTGCTAGACGACACTCGTTTGCCCCCATTCGCTTTTGGCTCCTTCTTCTTCTTCTCTTTCTTCTTCTTTTCCTTCTTCTCCTTAGGAACTTGACTTTTGGCTTTACCAGCCCTATCAAGCGAAGAGGAAGGAGGAGAGGAAGAATTAGAGGAAGTAGAAGGTTGGTGGGTAACTCTGGATTCGTCTAGTTGCTGATTCAATTGTTCAGGAATAGTGGTGTTCTGAACAAAAGAGGTTGAGAAGAGCCATACAGGTAAACCAATTGTCAGTCCTGGAAGCGACAATGTGGCCATGTGGGGTGCACCAACATCTCCCCAAGAGGAGAAGGGACTACGATCTCCTCCAAGGGGAATTCCCTGGTTGGTGGACTCCATTTTCTCAACCCGAGATCAACGTAGGAAAGGGGTAATGAATATTTCATTTAAAATAAATTTTAGACGCTTTGACACAACTTGTTTTTTTCAGTTTTTAAGAGTCGAGAAAAAACAAAAGATGACTCTAGTCTCCTTCGATTTTTAATGAGCCTGAAGTGACAAGTGATCAGATGGACCTTTTCCGTTAAGGAGTCTGAAAAGGAATGAAAGGGACTGCTCTGGAAATCTACGTAGAGGGAGTACCAAACCAATCACAAAACTGTAGAATACCTTTTACGGTACGACAGTCAATCTTCCTGAATGATGTGTTCAGTGCATTGCTATCGATAGGGCGGCAGACACGGCTTCCTATGGATAAAGGATTAAGCTTATTGGGGTCTCCCAAAATATACTCGACGGTACGTGGGAGCACAAGTCTGTACTGGCACTTATCGTTTCAAAGTGGAGGAATCACCCAACCATCAGTGAGAACAACAGTTACCAGGCTTTACGACCCCGGAATACGTCTCTAGCCTAGACTTCTAAATGTTGTGCGTTAAGTTTCAAAGCATTGTTAGATTCATTGAATTTATTTTAAGTTGATCTTGTTTATGAAGTTTGCCTTTCGGGTTCACCACGAGATGTAGATGTAATTCCTAAAATGCAATCTAAGATGATAAACAAACTTTTTATCTCTTTTATGCAATGAAAATCCTAGCTACTAGGGAAAAGAAAGATAGAATCTTTTCACAGAGAGCAAAGAGCACACTCTAAATGCACTTTCCTAAATCAAGCCAATCAGATTGTCTATATGAAAATGCACATGTATGTATTTGTTTTTCGACTTTCTTAGTATATGAATGCTAAAAGAAAGTTGATGCACAAATCTAAATTTCTTTTCAAGCGACAAATATCAACAAGTTTCTTTTCGAAATCAAAAAATGGAGACGATTACAACACCTTACGGTTTTGAAATGAATACTCGTTTTTGACACTAGAAAATTCCAAGTTCAGACCAAAAGCAATAGTAACAGGATAATCGACCATCAACAGCAATCAAACTTTTTCCTACGATTGAAATCGACACTTGCAACAGATTCAAATCAAAGGATGACAGTACGACTATGCTACTTTTGCAAAGGAGAATTGTAAATGACTCAACAAACACACAAAAACATCTACAGTTCTTTTGTACAAAGGAGGCGGAATAACAGTAAGGAAAAGGGGTTTCAAGCAGACATTGACTGATCACAGGCAGCAAAATTCAGGAATAGAACTGGAAAGAATGAATCTCAGAAGCCACAACTGCACAGAGCTAGTCTGATCAGCGCACCTGTAACACAGAGAATCTGAAATGCAGCACAGGTTGTCCGCTCGGGAAGTGCGCTGAAATTCAGAATCTCTAAACAGTACCTGCGCTGGGCCAGAAACGAGACTCTATTCGGGTTTCGGGTCACAGTTTGCAGTTCAGTTCTTGGGTTTTGGCCAAGTAAAAAGCAATCAGTAATGCAACAATCAGGGGTAGATATAAGGAGGATCTAAGAGCTATCACAAGGGCAATCAGATATTTTGTGAATCAGTTGTTTAAATCATAAACAGATTTAGTGGATGGATTGAAGCAACAGCTATCTACTTTGCATTTTTTATGGCAAATGCAGTTCGAATTCTAATTGTAAGTTTATGAAATAGACAACAAGGAATGATAAACAAACAAACTAATCAGCTCCCCAGTGGAGTCGCCATTTTGTTACAGGGAAAAGTGTCTATTTAGAACTACTCTATCCCACTAAGGCGTGACAGCTGCCCTAGAAGCAAACAAAGAAAAACTACTTTTGTTTTTCCTTTATGAATTATAGATAGAGAGGAACAGAAAGACCAACCTCTTTCTTGCGCTAATCCTTCGATTCGATCCCTCTCTTCTTTGATAGTCCTCAGCTACCTGCTCCCTTGCACGCCCAGCTTCACAAAGTACCTGTAAGATCACAGAGGCATAGCACTATACAAAGACATGGATCTATAATCATAAAAAATCTAGGATCAGATGTAAATTGACCATACGATTGTAACAAGCATCAATGATACAAAAGCATGGAGGAAATCTCAAATAGCTTTTATTGATAAACGAGAAAAGATCCAGGAGGAGTTACAGCCAGTTGTTCTGACCCAACATCAACCTCCCAGCAAAGAATCCCCTCTTCACCTCAAACAAAGCTTAGATCACCCAACAGTCTGATGTTTGTCTCTAGAAACCAACAGCAATTCCTTACACTATGCAAAATTCCAGCCTCTGGATCTCTGGGATGAGGGATCCATATATAGATATCTGTAAGGGGGATGAGTCAGCTTGTGATTTGATTAGTGTCTTCCCTCTGATAGTTCTTACTTCCACTTGGAGACTGAGGGCCTCTTACTCATCCTTGGTCGAATTCAATGAGGCAAGTGTCACAGGAGAAGATTCTGGAAGCTTCCATTGCCTCTCCACCTCGCGGAATGACACCGCCATTTGTCATTTCTCGCTCATCGCACCCCACAGAAGGGACTTTTGAAATTCAGCGCACCCTCACAGTGTATTTAGGAGAGATGCAACGCACTTAGCCAGTGGAGCAGCTGCAATGATCCTGTTTTGACCAATTTTGAGTAGTTTCTCATGGAGAACTTCTGGGAGAAGCTGTAATCTGTTGACCTTGTTCCTTTAGGGGTTAGAACAACACATTTAGGGACTTAGGAGCCCTTGGTTTATGGACATTTCATGCTTGGGGTTGTAGGGCACAAAAATTTCTATAACAGGGTTGGGCTTCACCAAGAGTGAAGCAGATGCAAACCTTTACCACATCATGGTAGAAGGTAACCCATTAATCATTGTTCTTTATGTGGATGATCTGATTTTGATAGGTGATGATTAGTTGATCAAGTCTTGCAAGGAGGAACTTGCAAGAGAGTTCGAGATGAAAGACATGGGTCTTATGCACTACTTTCTAGGCATGGAAGTGTGGCAGAAGGATGGGGTAGTGTTTGCGTCTCAAGGCAAGTATGCTAATGAGATACTCAGGCAATTCCACATGGAGAAGTGCAAGCCCATGAAGACTCCTCTAGCTGGTAACTGGAGGAATGAGGATGCTACTTCAGGTGAGGTAGTAGTTGCTACTATTTATCGTCAGCTTGTGGGTTCATTGATGTATCTAGTGAACACACGACCAGATTTGTGCATTGTGGTGAACAAGCTATGTCAAGCTATGTTTCAGCCTACCAAGCTGTTTTGGAAGGCAGTGAAGCATGTGCTAAGATACCTCAAAGGCACATCTCAGTATGGATCGTGGTATACATGGATAGAGGGAGTGAAGCTTTAGGGCTTCATAGATGCAGATTGGGCAGGGAGTCCATCAGACCGGAAGAGCGCTTCTAGAGGAATCTTCAACCTTGGTTCAACTGCAGTTTCCTGGTACAGTAGAAAATAGAGGTCAGTTGCACTTAGCTCAGCATAGGCTGAATACTTGTCTGTTAGTCAAGTAGCATGCAAGGCCATTTGGATGTGGAAGATTCTAGTGGGATAGTTTGGTCAGAAGACAGATCCAACTGTGATCTACTGTGATAATCAGAGTTGTATCAAAATATTTGAGAATCCAGTATTTCATGACAGGTCCAAGCACATTGATATCCGGTATCATCATCTTCAAGACTGTGTGGTGAAGAGGATCATGTTGTTATTGTATGTTTTGACCGAGTAATAAGATGCAGATATTTTGACTAAGGCATTGTCAAAATGCAAATTCAAGTTCCACAGAGACAAGATTGGGGTGACTGATAATCCATTTCTTCCTGAGAGGAAGTGTTGGAAATAGCAACAAGAAATGCTAAAAATAGAAGTGCTAAAAAGAGAACTGCTATAAATAGCATTTCGGGATACATTCCAATTTTAGCTAGTCCCTAAACTAAAATTGAGAGTTAAAATTCGAATTTGATCTTAGTAGCTGTTTGTAAAATAATTAATTAATTCATCTTGAGTTAATTAGTTGTAGAAAATCAAACATGAAGTCTATGTGAAGACGTGCAACAGTTTCCCCTTTGATTGAGGATGTTATCCCTTGATTAAGGAGATCTGGATGAGTTGTACTTTGAGTTGTAATTAATTAGCTCAGTTAACTGAGTTAAGTCCAGTTAGATTAGTTCCAACAGTTTGTGGAACTAATTGTGAGTTCAGTTAGTTAATGCATGCATGCATGTCACTGCTGCACTTCAGATAACTAAACATTCTCTCATAAATAACTCATGCATGTCAGTTCAGTCAAAGACCAAGTTGAGATCAGATGATGGGACAATGTACTATCAATTGCATGAATATTCCATTGAGGATATCTCTTGCATGCAGAAGGAATTCATTCCTTGAGGATTGCGCAGTTATTTCTGAGTTTTTGATGAGTGTGTGATGTGGGAATTCACATAGGTGGATGCATTGGACCCCAAGAGAAATTGCAAAAGGAAAAAGGAGGCTTGGAGGATTGGAGGAAGGCATATGTTGTGTCTTTTCAGTCTATGAGCAACATTGAGGGATTTTACTGAGAGCTGGATAGCTTGTGAGCTAAAGCTTTGTGTAATCCGGACATATTTCCACTTGTATGATAATACAAAGGTAGGGGCTTTTTAGCTGAGTCTTTCCCCAAAGTATTCTTCTGTGTTCATGTGTGACTATTTCTTCTTCATCTATTATATGTGTTCTAATTGATCTTGCTTAAAATCGATTAAGCTTCCACAAGTTTGCTTGTAGAAGTAGGTCAAGTATTTTTCTTTAATATATTTCTTTATCTAGTGATCTACAGTGGGAAATTCTACATGTTGGTGAACAATATATGAGGTGATGGAATATGGAACTAAAAAGTGGTAATGAATATCCCCCCAACTGAAGGTGTTTTTGTCTTTTGAGAAATGAGGAAAGTAATGTGGCATGGATAATTTTTCCAAATACATGTCTTTCAACATTCAAGGAATTAATGATTAAATATTAGAAAACAACATACCTTCACCTACATGGAAAGTTGATAAGCTACACATTTGTAAGATCTTGGTTGTTATTGCTAGATCATGGTATGTGAAGTGAAAGAATCTGATATGATTCTTCTTCTCTTGGTTGTATGAATATTGGATCAAATCTTGAAAGTGGAATCTTTGTGTCTTCTTATTGCTAGAACTAATTATACTATTGTTGAGATTTAAAATTGAATCTTGTTTTAATGAAACACTTCTGCAAGCTGCTGAAATCATAGTCTTCATTCATATCCGCATCGTGGCATAATTATTTTCTATGTGAATAAATTTTGTTTATGTCGAACATAGATAGAAATTGTTTGATCACTGATCATTAATGAATGTCGTTAACCAACACGAGACTACTCGCCATTAATGTCAATGAGATTCAAGATTCCCGAGTACATATTACTAGGTACGAATAAATGAGTTGAAGTTGAGTCACCTAGAAAATCTAACAAACATGACACGTTGATGTATTCCCACTGTTCATTGGCGAGAGAACTTACCATTAAGGCATGCAAGTCTAAAGGTACTAAAAGGAACTCTAGTCTCAAACCGAGATAATATGTTGAAGTCGATGGGTCAAGACTTGTTAGAAGTATGGTCTTAAGGAATCCCCCATCATCTAACGTGAGTATAAAGCAATGATTTAGAGGACCATAGATGAAAGATTTGAAATTATGAAGTAAGTTTTATTTTGCAAAAGGAAGAGGAAAATTAGGTAACTCAACATTGTAAGTCAGTCGAATGACTTTATTCATGGGTTAGGGGTGAAATGTAAGTGAGATAGGAAAGTGTAAAATTTGCAAAGGGAAAATGGTTTTGTAATTATGATCTAGTATTAGGAATATGGAAATTCAAGGATGGACTGTAAGCTTAGAAAGAGGAAAATGAATGAGTATTAATGACATGAGTGACATGGACTTGACTTCATGTTCTTTTTGAAAAATAAATTGGTTTTTGGAAACCACTTGTGCATAAATTGATCTTCTTTGATCACCCTAGAACTTGCCAAATGATTACCACTAATCTGCAATAAAACATAATATTCTTGAAGGAAAGAGGTGATCAGTCTCTCTTCATATGATATATACATAACAAATTCATAAATAGTGCCAATAATATGAATTCAAGGAAGATAAAATAAAAATGAAATGCACTTGTACCTGTCGGGAAACAATGCATCTTGGACTACATGCTAGTATTTTGTTGATAATTTATTCGTTTGGTGCCCAATTTCAGTGATTCAAAAACTAGGTCAAAGAAAATTCATATTAGAAACATGTTTTAATGATCCGAAGATGCTTTACAAGCCCAATTACAAAAAAAGCCATAAAAAATAACCAATTTTTATTGTCTCAAATGCTAAGGAAAACTATGTAATTGCATATATATCTTCGAGATACTTCCAGCAAGGCTTGAATCACCTCAAATGAATGTGGTATGAGAAAGTTATGGACATTTGAAGTTTTAGCACAACAATAAAAATTGGGTTCATAGGTGGCACGTGGAAGCTCTGGAGGGTGCCACATGGCAACACAAATGCTAATGTGGAGGCTGACTTGGTAGGCTGACATGGACTGTTGAGTGGTCAATACTGATTCAACTATTGATTGTACATCATCCTGACTTGGTGGACCAATGTTGGGTTGCCACGAGAGCCAATCATGGGTTGCCACATAGCAACAATTTGTCTAACAATTAATGTTAAAATGACACCTAGTTAATAAAACTCCTATTATTCACAACTCCAATGATTTATGAATAAACCAAAGCACTCACATCTGATATGAATTGCAAAAAAATATTATTTAAGTGTTTAAAAAATTAAAAGTCCAACGAAATGCAATCTGGCGATAACAAAAATGGATCCCCTTGATCTCTGGCCTTCAATCTTGACAGTTTGACCATTGCTATACACCCATCAACAATTATAAGCCACGCGGTGATTTTTATTCAACGTGTTTATTTCATATCACTGAAATTAGTAACAGTCCACAAAATTTGACCTATCGCCCTTTCACTATACAAAGTAGTTTTTCTTTTGCCATTGAGCCAACAATTTGACTTTGCAAGAGACACATATTACAGGGTTTTTCTTGATTCCGGTTGAAT
Source organism: Pinus tabuliformis (assembly GCA_031772625.1). Taxonomy (NCBI): domain Eukaryota; kingdom Viridiplantae; phylum Streptophyta; class Pinopsida; order Pinales; family Pinaceae; genus Pinus; species Pinus tabuliformis. The sequence continues at coordinate 639,643,812 of CM062810.1, forward strand.
TCTTGCAGTGTGCGAAAGGCTGGGAAAAAACACTTAGTTTGACCCTGCTACTCATGGATTTCACTTGCGCTTCGTTTTCAAAACCCTGACCTTCGCAGTTCGACCTTTTCGACCATCTCCACATACATTTGTGGCCTTTGTTCATTTTAATATGCACATGATTTTTTTTAATGTGGGGCTTTTAATAGAGTTATGGTTTTTTTTTAATATATGTAATGGTTTGTGGGGGGTTTTGTTCATATTTTTTATTTGTGTTGTGGTTTTATTGGTTAGATTTTTTGTTTTTAATTATTATATTTTGTTTTTTTTATGTTTTATTTTTGAGGTTTGGTTTTTATGTTTTATTTACCTAGGTTTGTCGTTTATTTTTTTAGTGAATGGTTTTTATGGTTTTGTGTTTTAGGTTTTTTTTTTTCAATGTTTTATTTTGTTTTTGTAATTTTAATTGATTTTTTTATTTATTTTTTGTTTTTTTAGTTTTATTCTATTATGCATTATTTTTTCGTCTTGTTTTTAATTGTTTATTTTTTTAATGTTTGTTTGTTTGTTTGTTTGGTTTTTTTTTTTTCTTCTTCTCTTAATGATCCAGGTGGATACTGGTGTCCACCCACCTATTCCACTTGGACCCCAATATTGTTTCTTTCAGTTTTTCAGTTTCCTTAATTATAGCACAATTTACTATTTTTGGCAGTTTTTCGGGTCTTGAACTTTCGGAGCCATTTTGAGGCCTTAAACGACATTTGTTTTGCAATAACATGTTTGGGCGATTTCATTAAAATTAAATTTTCAGTTGTAGTTCTCGGAGAGATATTTCCAATGAGGTATCATGCACGTCAAACAAAGATAATATGACCAAATTATGACCCTGGGAAGTGGACTGCCCAACTAATCCCAACAGGGCCCATAAACTCTTGGTGTTACATCCCCTCGAGTTAGGGTTTTGGTTGTTTAGGGTTTTATCGTATTGTTCAATAATAAAAAGGCCCTTGAGCCTCATTGTAACTCAGTTCAGAGGCATGTAGCTACCACATAGCTTCTCAGAGATAAGGTACCATCGCCCGACCTAGTCTCATTTCCATTCTGTTTGTAAGCATATTTCATTATTTGATATTAATTAAAGGAAATGTTATTTCTACTCCATCTCTGTATTTATGGTTATATATGCAATTTGTTGCGTTCATGTTTAAATTCAGATCAGTGGCATTAGAGTGGTCTTCTCTTTCTCTATTTTTCTTTGCATGTCCCCAACGAGGTCGGGATATAAGGGGTTAGGGCTTGAACTGGTCAAACCTTTGCAATACCAGCCTCGTAAATCCCTACGACCTCCCATGGGGGAAAAAATAAAGACGAGGGAGAAGGATATCTTATCAAAATATTTCTCAAGGAGGCCCTCGAGAAACAAAGGAATGCGATGATGGATAACTTTGCCCAGATCCTTCAATGTTTGCTCATCGTTGGCACATCCACATCCAACAGCCACTCTGATGGCTCCACACCTTTTAAGGTACAATTAAACTTTGACATTCCCATATTTGAGGGCCAAATAGATGCATACACCATAAATAAATGGTTGAATATTCTAGAAGGATTTTTTTTTGTTCATGATTTTTCCAGCCGAGAAAAGATTACTTCTGCTCTTCTCAAAGTCATCCCCCATGTCAAGGACTGGTGGGAAACCTATTGTGAGTAGAAGGATGAAAGTATGACCTAAATGTTTTCAGCCGCTCCCACTTGGAACTCATTCTAGGATGCCATTAAGGAGCATTACTACCCTGTTGGGAGTTACGAGGACAAATACATAAAGTGGACTATGCTGCGGCAAGGAAGGGACCAAGCTGTGCCAAAATTTACAAATGTTTTTCATACCCTTTGCAAAAAGTTGGGTATCAAGGATTCTAAGAAACATTTGGTTCTCAAGTACCACAGCTGCCTACATAGATACATCTAGGATGAGATAGAGTTCCTGGACATCTTCTCGCTCAGCACGTCTTACCAATATGCCATCAAGATCGAGCAGAAATATAAACAGAAGAAGTGAGACTTTGGATCTGCAAATATGAAGCAAGGGAAAGGTTCCCCCAAACTAGAGAAAAAAGGACAAAGCCAAGGCAATATGACCTGGGACAACTCGCCAAGGCCACAAACAAAGGACAACACTGCAAAGCCGAAGAAGGACACAGGAAAGTGGTGTGAGTTCCATAAGAGCTCCACCCACAACACAAGTGAGTGTCGAGCCAATAAGTCACTGGTGGCCAAGCTGAAGGCTTCAAAATCATATACATGTTCTAACTCTGAGTTAGAACCTAACAAGGGGAATGAAAAAGTGAAGTAGATTATTGATGCAGATCCCAATGCCACCATTACCACTACAAAGATCCAGAAGGAGGAACCCGAAGATCTAGAGGAGGAGCATCTCTTCCAGTCCTAGATGTGGGTAAAGGGTTCCCCACTACAGTTCATTGTCGATAGTGGGAGCTAAAAGAACCTCATTGCAGTAGATTTCATGAAGTAGGTGTGCTTACCGACCACAACACACCCACAAATGTACACAATCGAGTGGCTTCACCAAGAATGGGATCTGCGCATGAGCCAACAATGTTGCCTTCCATACAACATCAAGTCCTTCACAGATGAGGTATTATGTGACGTTTCTCCCCTTGATGTTTGTGATGTATTATTAGGCCAACCATACTTGTGGATGCGACATGTTGTGTATGAGTCAAGGCCTCACACTGTTATTGTTACATTAGGAAATAAGTTGTACAGGATACCGAAGGTAGCATCGCCCACCATCATCTCTCTAGTTACTGAAAAAATTACAGTAAGATCATTTAGAAAACTAGGAAATTTATTTTCCTAGTGATATGCCCTCAAAAAAAGAAGAATAACGTGGCCACGATCTCAAGATAGGGACCCTTTGCACGACAACAATAGATGGAAAATGTTATGGAGGAGTACGAGGACATATTCACCTCCCCCACAGGGGTGCCTCTGCACTGTGAGGTCAAACACTCCATCGATTTGACCCCAAGTACGTCGTTACCCAATGAACCAATTTTTCGGTGCTTCGTTCTAGAGAACGATGAAATCAAGAGGCAAATTCAGGAGCTGCTATAGAAAGGTCACATTTAGCCTAGTTCATCGCCTTATGGGAGCCCGATCATGTTGGTACAAAAGAAGGATGGGACTTGGAGACTCCGTATTGACTATCGGGTGTTGAACAAGATCACTATCCGGAATAGGTACCTGATCCCATAGATTGATGAACTTCTCGACCAAATCAAAGGGAAAAAATATTTTAGCATTATTGACTTGAAGTCCAGATATCACCAATTACCAATCGAACCCTTTATTGTGTGGAAGACTTCCTTCAAATCCAAGGAGGGCCTTTTCAAATGGTTGGTTATGCCTTTCGAGTTGATGAATGCTCCTATTGATGGATGACATCTTGCAGTCGTTCACCAACTCATTTGTAGTGGTATACTTGGATGACATCCTGATCTTTAGCCAGAGCTGGGAAGAGCACCTCCACCACATCCGACAGGTTCCCCAAACACTGCGACAACACAGGATGTGTGCCAATTTGGAGAAATGAACTTTTGGCATGACCTAGGTTTAGTATCTATGATACATTATTAATGAACGTGGGGTGCATGTGGATCCAGCCAAGATCAAAGTCATTTGGGATTGGCTAGCCCCAACCACTCCAACAGGGCTTCGTAGCTTTCCGGGTCTTATCAATTTCTACTACAAGTTCATTTTGGGGTTCTCTCATATCACTTGGCCCTTGAGTCAAGTCATCAAAGGATGAGTGAAAGAAAAATCAATTTTGTCTAAATCTCAATAGAAGGAATTTTCATAGTTGAATTATTGCCTCTGTTCTGCACTAGTGCTCACCTTACCAGACTTGCAACAACCATTTGAGATCGAGACAGATGCCTATCACTATGCTATTGGGGTAGTCATTACTCAACAAGGGCATCCAGTGGCATATCACAGTGAGAAACTTTCAGACACAGTCTAAAAGTATCCCACTTATAAAAAAAATATGTATTCCATTGTGCAGACCTGCCGACAATGGAAGAATTACATTTTAGGGAAGGAAACAGACATCCACACAGACCACCGACCCCTGCAGTTCATATAGATGCAAGCGAAGTTGCAGAATGATTGCGATTAGAAATGGTCGACATACCTACAACACTTCCATTTGAATATCAAGTACAAGAAGGGAAACACAAATAATGTTGCAAAATTCCTCAGCCAACCATTGATCATGGTGTTAATCACCATGCTCAACTCTTGTGGGCACGAGACTTTTGATTGACCACTTCTCTACAAAAGGGACCCAGAATTCGGCCACAGATACCATATGCTCTTGGAGGGTTAACAAGTCCCAGATTTTTACCTCCGAGATGCTCTGTTATGCCACCTGGGAGACCTTTGTGTTCCTTCGAGTGAGAGTGACAAGTTGATTTAGGAAGTGTGCTACAGTCGAGCCATTGGGCATTTCAGGGTTGAGAAAATGGTGGCAGTACTACAGAATTATTTCTATTGGCTGAATCTTCGACAGGATGTCAGGAAGTACATCAAATCTTGCACTACCTACACCATTGCCAAACTGACCAGCAAGAAGAAAGGTCTCTATACTTTGCTAGCTACCCCTAGTCGACCTTGGGAATCCATCTCCATTAGTACATCTCTTTGGAGGAGTAGGCAGTTGTGGCTGTAACATTCCGTTGTCATAACTATTGGTTGGGCATGGATATATTGTATGATTGGAATTGACACTTATTAATATAACATAGCCAACATGCTTCATGCATATGTTGTATTGTATTCTATGCTATCTGGTTTACTCTAAATGATATATGTATTTGTTTGCTTATGCATGCATGTATGGACTATTCTGTATAAGTATGTATGAATCTTTCTGAAATGTGTTGTTGGTTTAATGATCACTTTGGGTTGCTCTCTAACTTGCTTTCCATCTTGTTATGTATCTTCGCTCATGTGTTCCCTTCTAAGCCATGTACTATTACAGGATTCCAAGGGGTGCACTCACTTCACCCTCAGTGTATTAGAACCTATCATGCACCTTTCTTGACTTACTATAGCTGTCACACCCTTGCTACCAACAGGGACATCTTAATTTCCTCTATGAAAAATCATGGTCAAGGCATTACTATACGACACACTGCTGGGACTCCTAAACCAAACGGTCTACTGTCTAATTGGGACTTCTTATCGGGAATACCCCCTTACATGTTGGCGGGTCAAACACGTCAACAAAACCATAGAAGGATGTGTGGAAAGGTGGAAGTAAGCTAGTGAGGGCATCCAAATAAAAGTACATTTCAATCCCAATGATCTTGGTATAACATTGGAAAAAATGCACAGATACATTAAATTGATGGAGAGTTGTGGAAACAATTGGATCAAGTTTAACTTTGATTATCCAACAATCCAAGTTCCAACCATAGAATACAAGAAAGCTTATAAGTTGACCAGAAGGGAAGAATTTGCTTGTTGTTTGGAAATCCAGGAAAGAGGATGATATTTTCATGTAGATGAGGCAAGTTAGGTTGATTATAAATATCGAAATTCCCACTGTAGATCACCTGATAATGCAATATACTAAAGAAAAATACTTGATCTACTTATACAACAAACTTTTCGGAATCTTAATCGATTTTGAGCAAGATCAAATAGAACACATATAACGAAGAATGAGAAATCAATCACACATGAACACAGAAGAATACTCTGGGGAAGGGCTCAGCTAAAAGCCCCACTATCTGTATCATCATACAAGTGGAAATATCTCTGGATTACACAAAGCCTTAGCTCACAAGTTATCTAGATCCCAGTACAATCCCTCAATGCTGCTCATAAACTGAATAGACACAACATATGCCTTCCCTCAGTCCTCCAAGCCTCCTATTTCCTTGCGCAGTTTCTCCTGGGGTCTAATGTTGCCACCTATGTGAATTACCACATCACACACTCAGTAGAAACTTAGAAACAACTGCGCAATCCTTAGGGAATGAATTCCTTCTGCATGTAAGAGATATCCTCAATGGAATATTTCTACAACTGATAGTACACTGTGCCATCCTCTAATTTCAATTGGGTCTCTTACTAAATTGACATGCATGAGTTATTTATGAGAGAATATTCAGTTATCTGAAGTACACTAGTTACATGCATGCATGCATTAACTTACTGAACTCATAATTAGTTCCACAAACTGTTGGAACTAATCTAACTGGCTTAACTCAGTTAACTGAGCTAACTAAATACAACTCAAAGTATAACTCATCCTAATCTCCTTAATTAAGGGATAACTTCCTCAATCAAAGGGAAAAATGTTGCATGTCTTCACATAGACTTTATGTTTGATTTTCTCCAACTAATTAACTCAAGATGAATTAATTAATTATTTTTCAAACAACTGCTAAGATCAAATTTGAGTTTTAATTCTCAATTTTCGTTTAGGGACTAACTAAAATTGGAATGTATCCCGAAATGATATTTATAGCAATGGTATTTTTAGCACTTCTATATTTAGCGTTTATTGTTGCTATTTTCAACACTCCCTCTCAACAAGAAAGGGATTATCTGTCACCCCAATCCTATCTCTATGGAACTCGAATTTGCATTTTGACAATGCCTTAGTCAAAATATCTACATCCTACTCCTTGGTCGAAACATAAAACAACAACATGATCCTTTTCACCACACAATCTCGAATATGATGATACCAGATATCGATGTGCTTGGACCTGTCATGAAATATTAGATTTTCAAAGAGTTTGATACAACTCTGATTATTGCAATAGATCACAGTTGGATCCATCCTCTGACCAAACAATCCAACTAGAATTTTCCATAGCCAAATGGCCTCACATGATGCCTGACTAGTAGCCATGTATTCAACCTCTATGAGCTAAGTGGAATTGACCTCTGTTTCCTGTTGTACCAAGAAATTGCAGCTAAACCAAGGTTGAAAATTCTTCCTGAAGTGCTCTACCGATCTGATGGACTCCCTCCCAAATTTGCATCTGTGAAGCCCTAAAGCTTCACTCTCTCTATCCGTCTATACCATAATCCATATTGAGATGTGCCTCTAAGGTATCTCAGCACATGCTTCGCTGCCTTCCAAAAAAACTTGGTAGGTTGAACCATAGCTTGACTCAGCTAGTTCACAGCAAAGCACAAATCTAGTCATGTGTTCACTAAATACATCAATGAATCCACAAGCTGTCGATACATAGTAGCAACTACTACCTCACCTGAAGTAGCATCCTCCTTCCTCCAGTTACCTACTAGAGGAGTCTACATGGGCTTTCACTTCTCCATGTGGAATCACCTAAGTATCTCATTGGCATACTTTCCTTGAGACACAAAAACTTCCGCATCCTTCTACCACACTTCCATGCCTAGAAAGTAGTGCATGAGACCCATGTCTTTCATCTCGAACTCTCTTAAGTTCCTCCTTGCAAGACTTGATCAACTGATCATCACTTGTCAATATCATATCATCAAGATAAAGAACAATGATCAATGACTTACCTTCTACCATGATGTGGTAAAGGTTCGCATCCGCTTCACTCTTTGTGAAACCCAACCCAGTGAAATAGCTATTGTTCCTGGTGTACCAAGCACGAGGTGCTTGCTTCAGCTCGTACAAATATCTCTTGAGTCGGCACACATGTGACTCACGATTGAAGGTGTCAAATCCTTCTGGCTACTCTATGTACACCTCTTCCTCAATCTTGCCATTGGGGAATGCAGTCTTCACATCCATCTGATGGATCTTCCAACCCATCTGAATTGATAGTGCCAACATCGATCTAATAGATGAGTACCTTGCTACAGGAGAAAAATTCTCATCATAGCCAATCACCTTGACCTGTGAGAAACCACGGGCAACAAACCTTGCCTTATGTTTCTCCACACTCCCATCAGCTGTCTGCTTTACCCTTTAAAGCCATCGGGTCCAACTCACCACTGACTTGTCCATCGATCTTGGGACAACATCCCAAACACAGTTCTGAATGATGGAGTCATACTCCTCCACCATTACATCAACCCAGACTGGTTGTTGCACTGCTTCCTCAAAAGAAGAAGGTTCAGTCTCTACACACTCCCCAGCCAGGGCCATGTAACTAGTGTACTACTCAGGTGACCTCCTTTGTCTATGCTGAGAAGATGGTTGTCCCACATTCTCTCGCGCATCTAGCATCAACCTGTTAGCTTCCCTTGATCATTTCCGCCCATATCTGGAAGACTCAGCATGAGTGGATGTCTCCACTCCTGGATCCTCTGCATGCAGCTGCTCCACATCAATATGAGGCTCCTCCTCCTTAGGAGCCAAAAGTTCCTCCTCTGCATGCAACTTGAGCTCCCTCTCAAGGGAAGCTCGCATGGCCTTCTACTTGTCGAACTTCAGATCTCTGTGTATCACTGTCCTCTGACTGGTAGGCAAGAACACCCGATAGTTGTGGGGTGTATCAGTGTACCCCACAAGTATCCCCAACTCAGTTGTTGGCTCTAACTTTTTTGGGGCATCTTTGGTCACATGGCAATAAATTGATGGTCCAAAGATCTTGAAGCGACTCACATCTAGACTCTTCCTAGAAAATGCCTCCACTGGTGTCTTCATCCCCAGTATACGATGCGGGCTTCTATTATGCAAGTATACTGCTGTATTGCATGCCTCAGCCCACAAATGAAGTGGTAGGCTTTGGTCATGCAGCATTTCCTGAGCTACTCCCATAATCGATCTGTTCTTCCTTTTAGCCACCCCATTCTGTTGTGGGTTATGGGGTGCCATCAACTTCTATTTAGTTCCTTCTACTACACAAAAGTCCCTAAATTGTTGGGAGACATACTCTCCACCATTGTCGCTTAGCAAGGCCCTTATTTTCTTTCTAGATTCTTTCTCAACCAAGGCTTTGAACTCACAAAACTTTGAGAAGGTTTGATACTTCTTCTGCATGAAGTAGATCCAACATCTACGAGAAAAATCATCAATAAAAATAACATAGTACTTTTGTTTAGCTATGGAGGCTGTCGAGAATGGTCCACACACATCTGTATGAACTCACTCTAGGATTGATCTAGCTCAACTGTCTCGATCCTGAAAGGAATATTTTGCATACTTACCCAGGGTACAACCTTTGGATGTATCCATTTGCTCTAGTTTACCCTTGGGAATTTTAGTAGAAATCTGATGCATGATCTTCAAGGCCCCATGGTGCAAGTGGCCCAATCTTCTATGCCATAGCTTGCCAATATCTTGGCTTTGCACCAACTCTACTTTGGAACTCAATGCAACACAGTCATCTACCTCTAGCTTGTAGATATTCTTTACTCGAATCCAAATCCTCTTGGTGTCGAGTGCCGCTATTCCTAAGGAATGCATTTCCTTTACTAAATAATACATCATAGCCTTTGTCTTCCAAGATAACGATGGACACAAGGTTCTTCTTCAGACCAGGCACATACTTTACATCAGTCAGGGTGAGAGGAGCTCCATGCTCCCTCTGAAACACAACCATGCGTTCACGTGAAACATGGCACTTTCCATCATCGCCCATATATATGTGCATCTAGAGGTCCTTTTCCTCAAAAATACTTGTTATAGCCTAAATCTACCTCAGGATGAGAAAGGCAGGACCTAGGGTAACATCAAACTATGCTTAACCTGGTAGCTAGCACTACCAGGTCGGGAGAGGGCTCTCTCCTTGTCAATCTCAGAAAAATATGATCAATGAGGTTTGAGATGATTGATATGAATTCTAATTTTAGGCTAGGTATGTGCTCAGAGAAGTTTGATTGAATTTAATTTTGGTTTGCTGGCTCAAATGTGAAAGGCAGATTTGGGTCTAGGGAATGGACACAGTCTTGTAGAGATATCTCTGGGGCGAGGTAGGAAAATTGTTTAGCACTTCAAATTGAGTGAGATGGAGAGCTTTAAGACTGGTGAGGAGTTGGAAAGGGCATGAAAGTTTGAGGGATCCTCTTCAAATAGCTAAAAACATAAATAACTAAACAAACCCTAGCTGGAGCACTACAACATCAATGAATTCTACCTTTATCCTTGTTTCATTTAGTTAAGATGAATAGAGAGAGATGATGGCATACATAAACACATGTAAAATTTCAATTACATGAGGAAAAACAATACCAAATCAAGTTGCCACAAGAATCCCACAAAGTTCTGCAAACCTTGGTCTATTCCTTTGCCAAACTGCATAGATGAATTTACAATAATGCTCAAAGCATTCACTAGAGTCCAACCTTTTCCAATGACTAAAAAACTACTAGATATAGGCAACAAACAACTCATGCTAGGCTTTAGGGGTCGAATTCATGATTTTAGGAGTTGTTTCAACAAGATCTAAACTAAGAACTGAAAAGTAGGTAGTGGAATAGCTTGCCTCTAAAACCTAGGAAACTGATTCATTCAGTTCAAAACTACCTTTTCATGATGTATCTAACTCCATGAGTGAAATTTTAGCATGTTTGCATCAAAATCCATCAAGTTACATCAAATTACATCATGAGTTTGACTATGAGAGAGAGAAAATTCAAACTGAGAAAAAACTAGGCGAAAACAAAGTTTTTTGGGCAAAAAGTCAATTTTCCATCCTCTGTGCCGCACCTATCCCTATGCACCATGCCTTTTTGCAGCTGATTTTGGAGGCCTTCCCGTGCACCAAATTTGCTCCAAGTGGGCTTGTTGGAAAGCTCTTTCTATCTACTTTCCAAACAGATGGAATCTCTGAATTTGGTGTCCATTTACCCCTCCAAAAATGAGTTCTCCCAACACTGCTTCATGTGTGGCCAAAAAGGGGTAGAAAGGGCATTTTTGAGGTGTTTTTGACCCTTTTGGAAGCTCAAAACTTGACAAAATTTCTTGGCCATTTGTTGGAATTCATATTTTTGCCTGAGGAATCCAAAAATGTTGAGTTTTCCTCGAAAGGAGGTCCCTAGCAAAAGCGTGTGGCCGGTGGTGCGGCGCAGCAGGCAGAAAACCTATGTTTTGCTCCAAAAATTCAAAATTGAAAAAAAGTATCCCAAATTTCTTGAAATTTGGGCTGAGTTTCCTACATCAAGTACTATGTTGGGCTAATGAAGCCTCAGCCAAGATCTAGAGCTTGTCTTGCTCTTTTCTCTCCCTCAATGCTTTCCTCAACTTGGCCTTCAAAGTCCTAATTCTTGCTTTACCAACTTTGTTTCTCACCAAATAGTGATAGGCCATGTGCCTCAACATCTTTTTCTCTTTTTTGTCCTTCTCCAACATCTTTTCTAAGTGCATGTTTGTCCTCTCAAGCCAAGATTCACAATCAGCTTCAATTTCTTGTTCAAGTGGTGTCAACTTGATTTTCCTCCTCTTGGAAGCTTGCCGGTTTTCTCTTATGTTTTAGAGCTCCATGATGGTTTGCTGATCCTATAGATGTTTGTTCCTCTGCTCAAGATAATTAATTGTCCACTTGGCTCTTTCCAGGTTGAGAGACAAGTGATGAAGGTCATCTTGCTGCTCTTGAATGATCTCCTTGAGCTTTGAGCTTTAGGAGCCCAAATCAGTGTCATCATCCTGAATGAGAGTGAACACCCTCTCTTGACCTTTTGAAGGCCCCTCATCATGCAATGGCTGCTTACCCTTGTCCTGTACCTACTTTTTTGTTGAAGGAAATGAGACCCCTTCCACCCCAGGTGGAGATAGTACCCGTTTTGCTGCTGCAAACAATCTCCCTGTGCCCTTTTGGTAAGTGACAAACACTGGCACACTAGTGGTTTGAGTCTCACCCACCTCTTTTTGATGTGAAGGCTCTCCTACCTCATGAAAAACTGATGGGGGCACTTGGGGACTGGTAAATACCTCATGTGAAATGAAATCCTCCCATGAAACATTCAATAAACTAAGCTGATGCAAAACCGCAATCTTGATTAATGCAAAGTGATAAATGCTATTATACTACTCATGAGGAGGTTTCCTTTGCACCTATGTGGTCACTTTCTCAATATTCCAATAAATGAAATCAGGGAGGTTCATCATCCTCACCCTAGTAAAATGCATCAACAATTTGATATGATAGGTGTATAGGTGAGAAAATTTGCCTTCACAGTTGAAATATTTGATTATGAGTTTCATAAGGGGAGCATGTGTGTCCTGTAGGTACCTGAAAGGGATGACCCTACTGACATGCCTATGAAAACCAACCTTGATATAAGGCTCATAATGATCTCTGTCCACCAGTTGTCTCTTATTCCACTGTTCACCTACATTCGGAATGTCGGTTGCTTGAGCTATAGTCTCAGGTGTCAGGGTGAATGTCACACCTGCCAAATTGACCTAGCCATTATGAAGATAGAGCACAAAAAGCCTAGCAAGTTCATGGTGGTATTTGACTCTTTCCACCATCTCACAAAATTGGTATCAAGATTGATGTTGGAAGCATGTTACAACAAGAGGGCAAAACAATAGCTCAGTAAGTGTAGTAGGCTCCTCCCGGTTATGTTTTCCACTCTTGTGAGGTCTCATTGGTGCATGAATTTATTTGGAGGAGTCACTGAATATTTCCTCATTTCTGTCATAAGAAGAATCTGTCTCCATGTTTTCCAATGCTTGATGTTTCTTAGATGAGTATGAAGAGATTTTATAGTGACAATAGGTGTTTTCTGCTAAAAGACAGGGATTGATGGTGAGGGACAGTGAAGGGACTGTGAATGAGGGGTTTGGATGCTGCTTGTAGGGTTATAGGAAATTGTAGGGTTTGGGGAATGATGTTTACGGTTTTGGGATATCAATTTAGAGTTTGGGAGTAGTGGGATTAGGGATTAGGGTTTTTAGTTTTGGGGATAAGAGGAATAGGTAAGTGTAAGTCAAAAATGGAAGGATAAAAGAGGTGAATGAAATTGTAGTGAGGGGGTGTGAAAATGGTAGGAAGGGAATTAGACCGCAAAAACTGTAATTTGCAAACCCTAGGTAGTTTTCTCAATGCAACTGTGCAAGGAACTAGGGTTTTGTTTTTAACCTATTGAAACACCATAAACATTGATGGAAACTCATACATTGGCAATATGGAGGTGTTAACTTACTTTTGGAATGAAGAATTTGCAATTTTGGAGCTTTGGAGGAAGATTTAGATGATTTCAGGCTTTGAAGACTAGTGTGCCACACCCACTAATAGGTGTGTCGTGCCTCTCTGGTGCATCACACCAGTTATAAATGCAGTGTAAAATTTGCGCTCTATGCGCCATGCTGGCCAGGTGCGCCGCGCCTCTAAAACTCTCACTGTTTGCAACAAACTCTCTCCTTTGGCTCCAAAAACATGATTTTCACTTGCTCTCATTCACTTTTGGACACAAATGAGCTCTTTGACATGAAAAGACTTTATATATCAATGATTTTGATTTTTCACTTATGAAAACCCACTTTCCTAATGTTTGTCTTTCACTTGCTTTTTCTAAAACTCTCTTTTGGCAGTTTGACTTACTTTTGCCTTTGATGGACTGAATGCTTTGAAATTTTGATTCTTTTTTAGGAACTGGAGTGTAGGAGCTTGGCAAAGTGACCAAGGCTACATCTCAGAATTATTACATATAGAAAAAATGAAATTACATGAAATTTTGTACATAAAACATAAAAACTCAGTTTTTCCTCAAAACAGGGTTTTGAGGAAAAATCAATCACTAAGCATGTGGTTATTGAAATTTTTGTTGTTGAGACTTTATTTGACCTCCTCATGTGCCTATGATCTTTTACAAGACCTTATTGACAAAAGCCTAGACCAAATGAGACCTAAAACCCTAAAAATGACTTTTGCAGATGTAAAGACAAAAATGACTGCAAATGACCTAAATGTATGAAAATGGGTCAGTAGGTAAAGATCATGAGGGAAAATGTATAATATGCCACTACCATAAGATGATCCATGATCCTAATGGAATGCAGATGATCAGATGAGACACCTAACATGCAATGTAACAAGAGCATTTTGATCACTGATGGAGGGATGAAGATACCGACACTAACAATACTGAATAAACTCTTATTGTCGGTCATGTGGAATGGGGCTCCATTATCCAGGTACCAAACACAACCCACCATCGATGAGATCATGCATGCGATGAGGGTGAAATCCAATTCGAACTGTGAGGCCAGTACCTCACCATCTGATCCTTTCGAGGATTCCTCTTGGATTTATTTTGTGGATAATTTGTAGCATAATCGACCACCTCATGACAATGAAAACATCGCACTTTCAATTTGTCAATGTTCTTCCGACCATGGGAAGAACTCGATTTGGAATGGGATGCCTTCCCTTTCCCTTTCCTCGCCTTACTCGCTAAGGCTAGATTTTTTTCATCATCTTTCTTTGATGAAGATCCATCTTTGGTGCTTCTCCTTATCTCCTCCTGCATCAGATCCAACCAATTTCATTCCCAATTTGATATTTTCTCTCTTCCATTTACTGATTCTTGGTAGTTATAGCAACTTTTAGGAAGACTGAGGAGAGCAAGACTCACCATGTCATCATTAGCTATCATGATTCCTACACTTCCAGGCTCATCCTTGCCGCTGGTGAGCTTGTTCAGATATGTAGAGATCGTGTCGCCCTTTTCACACTTGATTTTCTGAATCTTGTCTTTTAGCACCAACTTCCTCTGATCACTGTTGTTCTGATATAGATCCTTCAATGTTTTACACATTGAAAACAGTGTCTCCTTAGCTGCACATTTTTTATATTCTACCAATTCTTGGGCATTAGCAGCTGTTGGCTTGGGGAATTTTTGATCAATGAAGTCCTTCAAACCATTGTCCTATAATACCGCTTCCATGCGATCCTTCCAGGCTATATAATTCGAATTGCCATCCAGGGCATACTCGAGTCTCAAACCGTTGAACGCCATTGGTGAAATTTGAGATGTGATAAGAATTCAATTTATATAATTAGGAACTTCAACTTCGAACTTATCCCTTCTTTTTATACTTTTCTTCGCTTTTATCACCCTTGATCCGATACCATAATGAAATTCCCACTGTAGATCACCTATTGATGCAATATACTAAAGAAAAATACTTGATCTACTTCTACAACAAACTTTGCAGAAGCTTAATCGATTTTGAGCAAAATCAAATAGAACACATATAACAGAGAATGAGAAATCAATCACACATGAACACAGAAGAATACTCTAGGGAAAGCCTCAGCTAAAATCCCCTCTATTTGTATTATCATACAGGTGGAAATATCTTCGGATTACATAAAGCTTTATCTCACAAGCTATCCAGCTCTCAGTACAATCTCTCAATGCTACTCATAGACTGAATAGACACAACATATGCCTTCCCTCAGTCCTCCAAGCCTCCTATTTCCTTGTGCATTTTCTCCTGGGGTCCAATGTTGCCACCTGTGTGAATTCCCACATCACACAACTCACCAAACTCGGAAGTAACTGCGCAATATCTAAGGAATGAATTCCTACTGCATGCAAGAGATATCCTCAATGGAATATTCCTGCAACTAATAATATACTGTCCCATCCTCTGATCTCAACTAGGTATCTGATTGAACTGACATGCATGAGTTATTTATGAGAGAATATTAAGTTATCTGAAGTACACTAGTTACATGCATGCATGCATTGACTAACTGAACTCATAATCAGTTCCACAAACTGTTGGAACTAATCTAACTAGACTTAACTTAGTTAATTAAGCTAACTAATTACAACTCAAAGTACAACTCATCCTGATCTCCTTAATTAAGGGATAACTTCCTCAATCAAAGGGAGAATTGTTGCATGTATTCACATAGACTTCGTGTTTGATTTTCTCCAACTAATTAATTCAAGATGAATTAACTAATTATTTTTCAAAAAACTGCTAAGATCAAATTCGAATTTTAATTCTCAATTTTAGTTCAGGGACTAACTAAAATTGGAATGTATCCTTAAATGATATTTATAGCAATGCTATTTTTAGCACTTCTATATTTATAATTTCTTGTTGCTATTTTCAAAAATAGCCTAAATAACTTTCATCAAATCCTCATGTTCTTAGATTCATAATGATTGTTGGTTGCATGAGGACATGCAATAAGCTTGGTCGGGGAAAATTATGGGTGCCCAACTTGGCATATATTTAGCACTTGTATAATACCCTTTTTTCCACCATTTTCCCACTTTCCATCCTTTGTTATTACTTATTCCAGCCATCTTGATACATTTTTTTTATCAAGGTATGAATATCCTTCTATTTGACATTTTAATGCTTATACTTATGCATTTTTTGGGAATTGTTTCTTTTTTGTACTGTCAGTGGCATACATGACACACAGGTGCACATGTAGTAGTCAATGTAGGCATATAAACAATGGATGCAACTCTCTGTTGGTATTGAACTACCTTTAGGTGCTACAAATCTCCCCTACTCAAGAAAAGTATAGTCACTACAACTTTGAGATGTAACCATAGTTTCTATGACTCTTCACTATTTCTACAACTCTTCATTATTGCTAGAACTATTGGATGAGAATGCAAAGACGCACAAATCTAAATCATTATCATTTTTTTATGAATCCACTGCTATGATTCATGTTTTTGAAAATTGTGATACCCCTACTAGTGTTGGATTGTTGCAACTCCCCCTTTTCCTACTGTTGCAACTCCGGTGACAGTGTCACAACTTTGCGCCTATTATGCCAGCCCAAGAGGAAACCGCCCAACCATTAGTTTTTGATTAGGAAGGAAGTCAAAAAATGGTTTCTTAGAAGAAATATGATACGAACAATTCAATTACAAATAAAATAGGATGAGTCAACTTCCACCAATCGTACAACTAAATAGAATCAACCAATGCCCATGTTTTTCCATTTTATGAGAAAATTGATGTAACATATGAACAACCTGACTCTCATGGATGTTTATAGACATGTTTGATTTATTTATTTTGAAAATATCTCATATATAAGCCCTCTACTCTCCTTGATTTGGGTAACCAAAACTTGAGAATTGAGAGAGAACATCAAGTTATTGTACTTTCCATATTTCTTGCAATTTAATTCCCTTTTCACTCCAATTCGAGTAATAGCGTGTTGATCATTTTCATCCATGTTGCTTTTTAACCAGTTCAACATCTAAGGAGGTAGGACCCCCTCCTTAAATAGATATTTTTTGTATCTATAGAATATATATAGATGTAATTTTTTTTTTTCTCTATTTCTACATTTACTCTATTTTTTTCATATTGTTGCAACTAAGAATTACTAATTATTGTATCTATGAAAAATTATATTGCTGCAACTATGAACTTTAGGTCTATTTCTATAAATTGTGCGTTAATTTTTTCTTCATTTACTCACTAATTGATTTGGTGAAGGATTTACAACATCTCACGAGTTAGAGTTTCTGTTGCATATATGTTGTAGTATTAAAAATTACTTTATTTCCATAATCATGATAACTCTATTTTCTTGAATAACTTAGATTGGTTATTTTAATCAAAGCATTTGGTTTATGGTTATGTTTCCTTTATAAGAAAGCATAAGTTAATGCTTTTGTGATTGAAGCATTTCATTGTACGTGCAACTACATATTGTAAGTTACAACAACCAAGATTATTTTAATATTTGAGCAAGTCTCCTCTAAATCCTGGTGTGATTTACTTTCTTGCAACATCAATTAGACAATGTACCTTTACTTTCCTGCAAATGTAGATTGGATTGAAGGTGTGATTTATATTACTTGGTGATTGTAAAAGCATCCTTCTGTCTTTAACTCTGACAATCATTTAATTACTACAACTTTAGATATATATACTATTGTACTATCATATTCAGCGTACAATAGTTCACAAGTTCTCTACAAACCTCGAGTATACAATGAAATGAACATTATTTTGGTTATTATTCTAAGAAATTTTAAAGGTAATTAAAGGCCCTATAAAAGTGTATGGAATCTTATGGAGTCTTATAGCCAAGGCATCCCTTGGTTGCTCCATACTACATATTTTTCAATACATATGGTGATGGCATACCATAGGGTTCTCATGTCCTAATAGTATCTTATTTTATGCACTTTCCATTTCATAATTCATTAGTTTCCCTTTATAGACAACTTTATCATCTCATATCTATCATGTACATATAAGTACCATGTTCTATCTTGAAAATTTCTCAATAAAGAAATGCTTTCATCTATCATTATATATATTTTATATTGTGACATGTTCTATAAAGGGGCCTACATTTCTTATCACAAGGATCCCCATTTCTCAACACATTTTCTCTTTCATATAAAAATAAATTTTCATATTATTTATCTTTCCCACTACTTCAAAAATGGTGTTCGTTTCACAACTTGGTTTCTTATAGACTTATGACATTCCATCTAGTAGCTACATCGAAAAACTATCAAATTATATGTATTATGACCACTTTTGTATAAAATCATTAAATATTTTTCATAGAAGATCTTAATTTCCATAGGGAAACATGCATATCAATAAATGCTATTTTCAACTTAATACTTATTCTTGTGGTTGTCCTTCACTTTATGAAGCTTCCACGGGTAACAAGTTGTTGTAGTGGCTACAACCACCCTCAAAAATTTTGCCTCAGCTTCATTTTGGAGCCTCCCTACCATCCTTTGACAGCAACATGTCTTGTCTTGTCCAGAACAGAAAGTTCAATGAATTTCTTGCAAAATTACAACCTTTTCATCAGAGCTTGTTGCATCCCCCTCACAGGATGTTCGTCCGGACTTGGTCCCGCTGCATGCTAAGCAACTCCCTCAAGAAATTGCACAATTCTGGAGGGGAACCAAACTTCCATCTATAAATTGTGTAATTCTACCTAGCAGCCTGCTAGGCTCCAGAATTACACAAATTTTCCTTTCACTGTTGAAGCAAAAAATTGCGCAATTTCTCCCAGCAGGGCTGCTCAGCCCAGAAATTGCACAATTTCTCCCAGCAGGGATACTCAGCCCAGAAATTGCACAATTTTGGGTAGCAGTTAGCTGCTCAACCCAAAAATTGCACAAACCTTCTGGGAAGCTAGCTCATCTCCCTCCCATAAATGTGCATTTTTTCCCCTCAGCTGAGCAGATCGATGCATGTGCCTTTAGGTTGATCGTTTCCCTCCAGGACTGAGAAAAACTAATTTGCATGCATGGACTGCTTCTCCCAAGGCAGCATGCAAAGGCATCCCTTGATTCAGGGATCCATTTTTAGCATCTGGAGGTTACATGCAAGGACCTTTTCAGAAACCTCCCACCAAGTGTCTCTTTTCCTAGATTTGTGGCATGCACATTACAACCTCGATTTTATCAAAACTTATCAACCGGACACTGCAGAGCTCATTCCTCACATCGACCTTGCAGCTCTACCATCCCACATTGCATCTAGGAGTCGTTGGCACATTGAACTCCATTGTCTTGGGGTAAGCCCACTTTTCATGTCTTTCATTGTGTTTCTGTCGCTTTTTGAGTATCACTTGATGTGAGTGTTGTCTGCTTGATTTCAATGAGTGCTTGTTGTCATTTTCATGTATGTTAGCTTGTATAACTACCATTTGAGTTTTCGTTTGCATCTCACTGTTGTCACATGCATGACACTGTTTTGCACATATAGATGCCGTTGCAGTGACTCACTTCACACTCATGCATGATTTCTCATTTTTTGAATCTTTCACTTGCTTTTTGCATGAATGATTATTCACTCTTGTTTGCAATCATCTCATCATGCATTCAAACCTCTCATGTTTTTAGTTGCCTGTCAGCCAGGCTGGGATGCCTTGGCTCGAACCGTGCCTTGCCTGACTAGCACTACACATTTTCGAAAGCGAAGGCTCTCCCTTCACTCCAGAAATTTTGCAAGCCTGGCCAAGAACTGACCTCTAGACATGCATTGCATAGTTCTTGGATGCAGTGCCCTGCTGGCCCCAAAAAATGCGCAATGCAGTTTTCTAGTTGCATGTCACTGCTCACTGAAATTGTGAATTGTGAAGTTTTAGTCCTCAGCAGGCCATACTAGACTGTGCATTACGCAGTTCCAGCAATAAATCAGCCTCCTGACAGCCTGTACTGTGCCTTGCATAGTTTTTACATTCATTCTCCCGACCTCTCGGCAGAAATTGTGCAACCTTCATGATTAGTCACACAGGTATGTTGCAAGTCAGTTCTAAAGTTTCATTTGGTTTTCGATTGACAAATTTCTTTCCATGAGTGTTTCCATTTCTCCAGGTTTCATAGGTGTTCATCTCCCTCTCAGCAGCACAAGTACATTGGCCTTCGGGAGAGAAGAGTAAAATGAAACCAGTGAGAACACATGGGTTGCAGCCAAGAAAGTGTCTATGAGCTTGCCTACCTATGAATACATCAAGTTATTCGTAGACAAGGACATCAAGGTAAGATGGTAGTAGCATCATAGTGATAAACATCATAGTGAGTAGCACCATTAGTAGCAACAAAAGGCAGCACACCTGCATGCGGCGAATGCAAGATGAAGGTTGTTGACAACACAAAGGTGGAACAAAGTTGCAATCTCAAGCAAATCCACTTGTGATGAAAGAAACTTTGGATATTGAGGATATTAGGTGACGGTGCGGAAAGAAGTTCACGTGAGAGTAGAGAAAATAACAGAGAATGAGTTGCAGGTGATGAAGAAGCAAGTTCAGGAAGAATAGGAGCTACACAGATGAGAGGATGAGTTGCAACAGGAACATGTATAGTAGTGGGCGCAACATGCACTCATGGATGAAACTATGCTCGTACAAGTTATAGATCCATCCCAGCAGCTAGCGCAGAGCAGACATGGTGAGAAGTGTTGTTGATCGCATATAAGGGAATT
The DNA here is from genome assembly GCA_031772625.1 of Pinus tabuliformis. Classification (NCBI taxonomy): domain Eukaryota; kingdom Viridiplantae; phylum Streptophyta; class Pinopsida; order Pinales; family Pinaceae; genus Pinus; species Pinus tabuliformis. The sequence continues at coordinate 639,664,678 of CM062810.1, forward strand.
CAGAAACGTGCATGTCATTGTGCACATGCATGCGATATAACCCATTTGGAACACTCACTGAGGCAAAGACAAGAAGCAAGTCTGACTGGAGCTCAACATGCAGTTGACATTTGATGCACATGACCACTAGCACACACTTGAATATCAACACAGATGCTATGCATCAGTGTGTTTCCTGTTTGGCCACACCCAAGAAGACCATGCACATGTTAGCAGACTAGTTGGATGGAGGAGCCACACCAATGCACCGGGATGCAACGGAGGCAAGAGTTCGCTTCAACAAGATGTCACCATGGAGCACATGCACACCATCATGGACGACCAAGCTTGGCATCAGCTCACCACCTTCACCATCACAAGCATGTCAAAGAGTTAGTCTCATCACAATAGACCAAGTGTCAGTGATGTCTTGGGTGGCCTTCTCAAGCCATTTTGTCTCACATGAGCACATATGTAGTGTAATGTAACGTCTTGTCAAGTGGAAGTTCAAGTGTCGCTAATTGGATGTAACAATCATAGAGTAGTTGAAGAGTAATGAGGATAGATGAATGCTCATAGAGGGGAATGTCAAGGGTCACCCCACGCTTTGCTATAAATAGTTCCGCATAACTCATTATAAAGGCTTTTGGTCAGCCAAGCTTCCAATAGGACTATCTTAAAGAAAACTTGGATAATATTGTAATGAGCCTTGGCTTCAGTAATGCACAGAGCTAGTACATCTCTTTGGAGGAGCAGGCGGTTGTGGATGTAACATTCAGCTATTGGAACTAGTGGTTGGACATGGATGTATTGTATGACTGGAAATTACACTTCTTAATATAATAGAGCCAACACATTTCATGCATATGTTGTATTGTATTCTATGATATCTAGTTTACTCTAAATGATATATGTATCTGTTTGCTTACGCATGGATGTATAGATTATTCTGTATAAGTATGTATGAATGTTTCTGAAATGTGTTGTTGTTTTAAGCATCACTTTAGATTGCTCACTAACTTGCTTTCCAGCTTGTGATGCATATTCACTCGTGCATTCCCTTCCAAGTCGTGTACTATTACAGGCTTCCAAGGGGCACACTCACTTCACCCTTAGTGTGTTAGAAGCTCTAATGCACCCTCCTTGACTTAATGCAGCTGTCACACCCTTGCTACCAACAGGTACATCTTACTTGCATCTGTGTGAAATCGCAGTCAAGGCATTATCATACGACCCGTTGTTGGGACTCCTACACCAAATGGTCTGAGGTCTAACTGGGACTTCTTATCAAAGAGATCCCCTTACATGTTGGAGGGTCCAACATAGTCAACACAAGTTCATCTTAATATTTTCATCAAACACACCCATACCCACTCATTATCCTAATGAATGTATGACATAAAAAATTCATATCTAGTTCATTTAACTCTCCTCTTCCTTGTAGTTACTCATTAATTTAGGCTTCAATTCATCCCTTATTTTTTATGTATTTCCTTGGGAGATCTACCCAATCAAGGCTTTCCTACATAAGAATAATAAAGAGCCTATAATAGCCTTATACCCAAGGCATCCATTTTGTAGAAATTCTGCAAGTTCTCTACAAATCTCACTCTTAGACCTATGTAGGAAATCTGCTTGTAAATTAACCCAATAATGCAATATAACCAAAGCAAAATACTATAACCTACTTATACTATCAAACTTGCAGAATCTTAAAGATTGAGCAAGATTGAGCTGAACACATATAACAATAAGAAGAAGAATCAATGCACAATACACATGAAAATACTTTGGGGAAATCCTCAGCTAAAAACCCCACTATTTGTATTATCGTACAAGGTGGAAATACATAGGAATTATACAAAGCCTTAGCTCTCGCAGCTAGGCATCTCTCAGTACAATCCTCCTGAATTCTCACAGGCAATTAAAGCTTCTCAAAAGCCTTCATCTCTGCCCTCCAAGCTCCTATTTCCTTGTGTTGTTCCTCTGGGATTATCTTCTCCAACCAAGTGGAAAACTGATCTCTTACACTGATCTCACACCCTGTATGAACTATGCAATCCTCAGGGAACCTTACCTTGACTACATGAATGAGTTTTCTTTATAGGAAAACACATGCAACTGATAGTACACTATTCTTGACATTTAGCTCAATTGTGTCTTTCTTAGAATAGACATGCATGAGTTTTTGACGAGGGAATCTTCAATTATCTGGAGTACACTAGTTGAGTACATGCATGCATCAACTGGTTGATAACTCACAATTAGTTCCTCAATCAGTTTGGAACTAATTTAACTGGACTTAACTTATTAAACTAACTTCATTAATTACAACTCAAATATAACTCAATCTTATCTCCTTAATTAAGGGATAATCTCCTTAATTTAAGGGATAGTTGTTGCATGACTTCAGAAAGACTTCTAACTTGAATTTCTCCAACTAATTAATCCATAATGAATTAATTAATTATTTCCAAGCCACTGGTGAGACTAAATTCGATTTTAATTCAAGGACAAATTAAAATTGGAATATTTGGATTCTATTTTTATCATTTCTTCTTGATATTTTCAACACTCCCTCTCAACAAGAAAGGAATTCAACTTGATCCCGATCGTGAACCTTTGGAATGTTATGCATGCAACACTTCTCTCTAGTGTCTTTGCCCCAACAACTCCGGAAATAGAAAAACGTCCAACCTGAATCAGTGTGATGCATCTGTAATCAAAGTCTCTGACTGCTATTGCTTCTGTCAACTGAAAAATTTGCGCTTCTGTTGACTCTGCCTTTCTGCACTATTGTCAATCCTTCTCCATGCTCTTTAGTATCTGACTGCTCTAGCCTCTATCACTTCGATCCCTAACTGCATCAATCCCACTAATTCCTCCTGCTACTATGTACTTTGGGCTCCTATAGCAAGGCAAGATCGATGAGATAAAACCTCTCAATGGACCCTGCCCAATTTCAGCCTTCTTGGGAGTATCACTTCACATCGCCCCAACTCACACCTAGAGGTATGGCTGCATGTAATCCCTCTGCCCACTTCTCCAATTGTGGCTCCTCCAAAATTGTATGAGACTTCTTCTGGGGATGCATGTTGATAGGAATTTACTCTCCCTCTCAACCACCAAGTCTCTAACATTTTCCTTGCTCCTCAAGGCTTTGCATGCATCTTGAACCTTAAGAGCATACAGGTTCTTAACTCATGAACCGATCTGTTTCACCTGTCTCGTGGTGATGTGTCGAAGGAAAACCGTTCCCTTACTAAAGACAACATTATAGCCTTTGTCCTCCAACATTGTGACAGATACCAAGTTATTCTTCAGTCCAAGCACATAATTCACATCTGTTGAGGTGATAGGAGCTTCATGCTCCCTCTGAAAAGAAACCATGACCAATCCTGAAACACTATACCCTTTGTTGTCACCCATCTCTATGTGCATCTTGATGTATTTCTCCTCCAAGGCACTAAATAAACTTTTATCACATGTCATGTGGAATGAGGCTCCACTATCAATATACCAGACACAACCCATCATCGATGACACCATGCATTCGATGAGAGTAAAGTTCATTTCGAATTGAGAGGCTAATGACTCATCTTTTGATCCTTCCAAGGATCCATTCTTGGACTTCTTCGACGGGCAATTAGTCTCATAATGTTCGATCTTGTGACAATTAAAGCATCTCACTTTAGACTTGTCACCCTTCTTCCCTTAATGAGAAGAATTCGATTTATAATGGGAAGCCTTCCCCTTTCCTTTCCTTGCCTTACTCACTAAGGCCATATTTTCTTCATCATCATCCTTGGATGAAGAACCATCTCGTGTGTTTTTCCTGATCTCTTCCCGCATCATATCTGACCATAGTCGTTCCCAATCCGACAGCTTCTCCCTTCCATTCACAGAGTCTTGGTAACTATTCTAGCTCTTTGGAAGGCCAAGGAGAGTGAGGGTCACCATATCATATCGACAGTAGTTATTCCCACACTTCCAAGCTCATCTCTAGAGGTGGTGAGCTTGTTCAGATATGTGGAAATAGTATAGCCCTTCTCCATCTTAATTCTTCGAAGCTTATCCTTGAGCATCAATTTCCTCTGGTCGCTACTGTTCTGGTAGATGTCCTTCAATGTCTTCCACATTGAAAATGGAGTATCCTTCCCATGGAGACTCGAGACAATATGGTCTCGAACTCCCTCAAGGATGACCCATCTTGCCTTCACCACACACTTCTTCCACTTAGCCAACTCTTGTGCATTAGTTGAAGTTAGCTTTGGGATTTCGCGACCAATGAAATCCTTCAAGTCGTTGTCTTCTATTACAACCTCCATTCTATCTTTCCATGCTATGTAATTCAAGCTTCCTTCTAAGGCATACTCGAGTCTCAAGCCATAGAACGCCATTGGCCAACCTTGAAGTATGATAACAATCCAATTTGCACCTGCAACCCCAAACTTCAAACTTCGAATTCTCTTCTTCGTATACTATTCATAGCTCTGATAAACTCTGCTCTCATACCATGTAGAAATTCTTCAAGTTCTCTACAAATCTTGCTCTGAGACCTATGTAGAAAATCTGCGTGTAGATTAACCCAATAATGCAATATAACCAAAGAAAAATACTATAACCTACTTCTACTATCAAACTTGTGAAAGCTTAAAGATTGAGCAAGATCGAGCTGAACACATATATCCAGAAGAAGAAGAATCAATGCACAATACACATGAAAATACTTTGGAGAAAGCCTCAGCTAAAAACCCCACTATTTGTATTATCATACAAGGTGGAAATACATAGGAATTATACAAAGCCTTAGCTCTCATAGCTGGCTAGCTCTCAGTACAATCATCCTCAATGCTCATAGGCAATCAAAGCTTCTCACAAGCCTTCCTCTCTGCCATCCAAGCTCCTATTTCCTTGTGTTGTTCCTCTGGGATGATCTTCTCCAACCAAGTCGAAAAGTGATCTCTCACACTGATCTCACACCATGTATGAACTGTGAAATCCTCAAGGAACCTTACCTTGACTGCATGCATGCGTTTTCTTTATAGGAAAACACATGAAACTGATAGTACACTTTCCTTGACATTTAGCTCAACTAGGTCTTTCTCAGAATAGACATGCATGAGTATCTGATGAGGGAAACTTCAATTATCTTGAGTACACTGGTTGAGTGCATGCATGCATTAACTGACTGATAATTCACAATTAGTTCCTCAAATAGTTTGGAACTAATTTAACTAGACTTAACTCAATAAACTGAGTTAACTAATTACAACTCAAATACAGTTCAATCTTATCTCCTTAATTAAGGGATAATCTCCTTAATTTAAGGGATAACTATTTCATGACTTCAGAAAGACTTCTAACTCGAATTTATCCAACTAATTAATCCATAATGAATTAATTAATTATTTCCAAGTAGATGGTGAGACTAAATTCGATTTTAATTCACAATTTTAATTCAAGGACAAATTAAAATTGCAATATTTGGATTCTATTTTTATCATTTATTTTTGCTATTTTCAACACTACTAGCTTACTCTAACATGTTTTTCATTTTATTATTCATGGATTCTTATAGCCAAGTCATCCCTCTAGCTTGCTCTGACATGATTTACTCATTATGGAGTTCCAATGTCACTGTAGTGGTCTTGTTCCTAAGCTCTCTGATTCACAAACTTTATCTAGCATGCCTAGATATATTAATCATGTCATCTATATCACGGCATAAAAATTCTCATGAGATATATTAAAAAATCGCAACAATGTTTTTTGTCTTCCACACTTGCTTCATATTAAAGTTAGGGTTCACAAATATGAGACTCTTATCATAAGGTTGAGCTCTTTGGATATGGTAATATTCTCATCCTTCATCAATGGTTTACACGTCATGCCACACACAAGAAACATTATGTTAGTTTCACATGTATAAACTCTTTTCTATATATTATTTATAGCAACCGCTAAATTATTTCTTAAGAACCACTTACATGGTTAATTATTTAATCAATTCAGTAGCATTTAATACCAATCAAAAGGAGAACATCCTTGCACTACATATCAATTCAATATCATCTCAATCATTATAAAAAATTTCATATGGGAATCATACTTTTCATGCCAACAATCAAATTAGCTTAAGGAAGGGAGCTTTATATTCACATTCTCCACTGAGATATCCACCTCATAATTGATTAGAAATTAGTTTTCCCACTTAAATACTTTCTGTGGGAGTAAAGGATTCACACCACTCACCCAACAATCAACATTTCTTTAAAAAAATTGACAATCATATTTTCATGACACTTAGTCATATTGATGCTTGTCGTACACAAGCATGCATGCATTTACTACATCAAACATATAGATTACTAACGTTTCAGAAATCATGAGAATGTAAAATGTAACAATACCACTATCACATTCCATTCATTCCTTCCATGCATTATCAAACATAATTTTTTTTAACTTATGAGTGTTTCACTCATTTCTCTAAGTGTTGTTCATTGTGGTAGCTCACACATGCATAGATTTTATAAGATTTTACTAAATATTATGTGCTAGTAGCTTTCTTCCTTTATCATAACCCTTTGGAATATTCAATATTTTGATTCATTTGAAATTGTTTTAGAAGAAATACAAGTCAGTCCGAAGGAATTCTTAGCCAATTCCTTCAACTTACCAATTGCATTATCCTAGCTGATTTCCGATACATACATGGTTTCCATTACCATTTATTCCTAGCTCAATTTCTCAAGGAGTCCACATAACTCCTTCTTTATACTTCTTTTATGCATTTTTTTCATTATTCTCAAGGTTCTTGTATGATTGAAGGAACTTCCTTACCTTAGATCCATTCAAATAAATGGTATTTAATATCAAATTTCTAAGAACAACTTGTGCCCTTTCTTGATTCACATATTCATTCACACATCAGTTGTGATTCAAATCAATTAAAACATGTGCCACAACATATTCTAATTCAAAATCCAATTGGTTTGACTCATTTATTCATTTTAAATATATATTTTAGACATCACCAATCAATCAAATGATCCTCGGGCTTATGTACATATACATACATATGTATGCGTGTGTGTGTGTATGTGTTTACATTCCAACTTTTATTGTCCCTAAGAAACATCAATAGGGAAGAGAACCATGGATTTTACCTTCTAATTCCTTTGCATAACTTAGAATTCATGACAACTCTACTTCATTTCCTTCAACGCTTATTATCAACTAGGTTTACCATTTCCTCCTAGATTCAGTCCATTATTGTACATAACATACACTTCAAAATACCATATTAATATCCAACATATTACTCTTGTGAAATTACATTTAAACTTGTAGCCTAAATCTTATCTAACATTATAAAAATAATTAGCTATTGTCTTCATTGTATTATAACTCTACTTCCTCAATCATAGATTTTTAGTAGTCCATTCATATGTAACTATATCAACATGAAAATTTCCTTAGTTGCAACATCTAGTAGCCCTTGAGATGGTCTCCAATAATCCAGGTGGATATTGGTGGCCACATGCCTATTCCACATGGACCGCCACCATTCTTTCTTTCAGTTTTTTCAGTTTCCTTAATTGTAGCACAATTTACTATTTTTGGCAGTTTTTCGGGTCCTGAACTTCCAGAGTCATTTTGCGGCCCTAGACGACGTTTTTTAGCCATATTCATCCAAGAATTTCATTGAAATCGTGTTTTCAGTTGTATTCCTTGGAGAGATCTTTCCAATGAGGTATCATGTGCATCAAACATAGATAATATGACCAAGTTATGACCCAAGGAAGTTGGCTGCCCAACAAACCCCAATAGGGCCCATAAATTATTGGTGCTACATCTCCTCGGGTTAGGGTTTTCTCTTATTGTTCAATAAGAAAATGGCCCTTGAGCCTCAATGTAACTGAGTTCAGAGGCATGTGGCTGCCACATCTCTTCTCAAAGATAAGTTAACATCACCCGAGCTAGTCTCATTTCCATTTTGTTTGTAAGCATATTTCATTAGTTGATATTAATGAAATATAGTGTTATTTCTGTTGCATCTAGGTATTTATGGTTATATCTGTAATTTGTTGTGTTCCTGTTTAAATTCGAATCATCCACTTCATCAGTCAGTGAGTTTGTACCAACTCTATCATTCTAGCTACTTACCTATTCATTTCATGTGTAGTTTATAAACATACATTCGCATTATGCATTCAACCATGAATTCAAAAAATGCCTCAATTATGCACACTATCATGCTCATGTATTTCCTACACACCCCCTAATTTTTCCTTTCTCATTATATAGGTTCATAGATTAAACGAAAAAACTACCTGCCTTAGGAGAGCTTATAGAAATTTCAATGGTCTGTCTCACATGCATACGCATAACATGTTGTTCTCTTTCATGTGGAAATGAATAGCAAGAAATAATTTATTCCAAGTAACATGGAATTATTAGGTGACCACTAACCTCACCTAGAGAATATCTAGTACCATCTCTTGATTTTCTTGTAATTCACATTCTTATCATTTCTAATATTAAGTTTTCATAAACAAAATTCTCACCGTATTCCTTCTCAATATTTTTAGCATACTAAAAATGTACATGCATGGCTGTCAACATTTATTAGATGCTAAATGATCAATTAGTATAGCTGGAAGGGTTATTGTTTTCCACTTTACCAACTTCTTGATCAACACTTTATTATACATAGCCTTATCTCTAGAAGACTATGCAACATCCTCATTAGCTTATCAACCCATGCTGTCAACATGTAATTGGTTACATGTTAATAATTAACCATGGTTAGCCGTCATAATCATTTTATATCAATAAACTACTTTGAGTTTTTGTCCATGCTATATGTATGCTCATTCATTATTGTACTCAACTAATATGTTTATATGCACCCACAATATCATTTTCCTAATACCTATTAGTGCATTTGTATTTTTGGTAATTCAATCTCTTATAATTCTATCATACCCATGTTCTTATTCATCCACATATAACAATATTTTCAAAACTTTAGGAAACTTTAAAAAAAAGAAAGAGTGTTAGGTAAAATTGACTTAGAGTGAAGAGCCAAAGTTGATTGGGTCAAATGATAGTGGTATTGGACACGTGGTTTAGTGTACCCATGGTATTATACCCATGGGATTCATGTAATGGAGCCTTTAAAGGTTGGGGAAGAACTCTATTGTATTAAGGCCAAGTAGGTGAGTGGTGAAGGTTCACTTCACTAGTTTGGCTAGGGCTTTGGCCAAGGGATAATGGAATTCTATTAGGCTAGGTTTTTCTAAGAAGTTGGGGTTTTGCCAAGACAAAATGTGTGCATATTGTTAATCTATGATTTTTTTCTAGTTATTTAAGTTTTCTTGCAGTAAATAATTATTGTTCTCATAATAAAATTTTCCTACATTTGGTATCAGAGCCATATATTGGCTTTAGAGGGATGCCTCTATTGTCAAGGGTTTATTTGGCTTGGTGAGTGAGAAGTGACATCACTTGTGTGGAGTACTCATGCCAACTGGATGGGCTTCATGGAGAAGGAGAAGATCAAAAGGTTTGGACAACAAGATACTGAAATCATTTGTAGAGGAATGGTGATGATTCTCGAATGGATCGTGGACCTCACAGATTATTTGAGGCATGTGAGATTGAAAAACGTGCATCCCCATCCTAACAGGAAGGTTGAGGTGGGGTTCTTGAATATCTACTTGGCATAGGAGAGGGGCAATCAGTTCTGTAAAAGAAGTGCATGTGATAAAGTCCTATCAGAGATATGGAGATTGTTGTAGACATATAAAAGTGATTAGTTCAACATAGTGATCATCGGTCACAACTTGGGGATCGCATTGGAAGTAATTAGTGCCTATGTTATTTCAAATACGTGGTTGAATAGTTCAAAGCGATAATTTTATAGATGAATTATTTAAAGTGTTAGGAGCTAGCTATGCAGCCCTTGTAACATGGACTTGGATGCAAGGACATACCAACGCTAACGTTGTAAGAGCCATGTTGAAGGTGATGAGTGGTGGTAATATTTTGGCCAACATCTGTGTGGAGATTTGATAGAAGTTAATACAATGGCCACTAAGACCAATCAAGGCTAAGGTTATGGATTGATTCTCGACTAAAGGACTCATTTCCTATAGATTGAAAAAATAGGGTAGCGAGGATCGCTACTTTCTATATATATCTAGACCCCAGAAAAAGGCATGATATGAGATATATTTCAGGTGAGCTATCAAAAGTGTTTATCATATTTGAGAAATGTCAAAGTGAATGGAAGGAAATAGGGGATAGACAAGTGCTACATGTTTTATGATGTTGATTCAAAGGCTACCATGATGGTTGGGCCATATCTGGATTGAGAAAATCCCAACGAGGATTATTTTTCACGATTGACTACATCTATAGTTATTTTAAGCTAACAGGAAAGAATATTGGGTGCCTGCTAGTTTTATGCCCAGACGATTTTGAAGGGATGGATCATGGATTTGTTTATGCATTACAGATTTTTGTTAGTGAAGCCCAAACCTTACTTGGATCCTAAGAATTGATATACATTTAAATTGGTTTAATATCGCTCTAGTGTGATTATTGGCTATGCTTTACTTGTTGAGGGAAAAATTGAATAACATAGTCAATCACATGATTTTGGTGAGTGTTGGAGTGAGAACACTAAAAGTGGCTAGCACATTGTTGGAAAGTAGCATGATCAATGAGAGGAAGATGAAAGGATGTGTTAGGATAGAAACAATGATTAAAAAAAGAATATTGTAATGGAGTTCAAATATTTATTGCATGTAAATGGGCATGGGAATACTGTTGTAAGAGCATGTAACACATGCACACCCTTGGGTAATTTCCAGTAAATTTCAAGCTAGACTTAAGTGATAAGGGGAATGCTAGGTTAATAGATACCCCAGGTATAAACATTGAGGGGGGAAAGTGCCATAGTGAGCAAGGTTGACTCATTTGGCAGGCTTAGCTGGATTTAGTCAAGGAAGCCCTAGGTCAAGGTTTAACGGGGGAATGTTAAGTAAACTTGACTCGGGGGAAATAATCAAAATTGATCAGTTCAAATGGTAGTGGTTTTTGGTATGTGTTTTAGCGCACCCATGGTATTGCACCCATGGGATTCATGTAATGGAGCCTTTAAAAAGAAGGCAGGAACTCTATTGTAATGAGGCTAGAGTGGTGAGTGGTGAAGGATCACTTGGCCAAGGTTTTGCCAAGGGCTAATGCAATTATGTTAGGATCAGTTTTTCTCAGAGTTGGGGTTTTCCTAGGATAAAATGTGTTATCACCTAAAAAGTGGCCACCTAACCATTTTCCACTAGGATGATCAAAATATGCCACGTAGTATGGGATTTTACACAATAAAACCCACTTTCACCTTAGGAGATATTTTATAGAACCATTTGTCCTAAATTATTTCTAAAAAATAACCCAAAAAAACCCATAGGAATAATTAAATAAATCAATATTTAGTTATTTTTCCCTTGAAATAATTATTAAATCATATTTACTATTTATTTATAACCACATTACCCATGAATAATTAAATAAATCAGTATTTATTTATTATTCCTTAATCATCACACATTCCTTCGATGAAATATTTATTAAATCATTATTTAATAATTATTTCTAACTCACTTTGACCATACCTCCTAAAGTAATTAATAAATCATTTTTATTTATTAATTACTTTAACGATTTTTCTTAATTAACTCAATAAATCATTATTTTTTATTTAGTTCACTAATAAAGATTTTTGACTATTTCATTAATCTTTTTATGTCTTAAATATATTAAAATACTCCCAATGATTAGATGTTGATTTCGTCTAATAGTATTTTTTTATTTCACTAGATCTAGATATATCCTAAGATTTTTATAATAAATAAAGAGGTCTTTCCCTCACTCTACACACGTGATAATTTCATCATCGTAATTATCATCTCAAGCCTTTTGAGCTCCCACTTTTGAGTTAAGATATTCTCTTCATTAGTGCCCACTTGCAAAGGAGGAGAGAGAAACTAGTCTACAACAGCGAAGGGAATATCAAGGACCCTCCCATGGAGGAGGAATTACAGACCCAAAGTCTTACTAGTCTTGCTTGATTAGGTGTTTTATTTATTATTAATAAAAATTCAGCCATTTCATTGGGTACATCTATGTGGTTTTTATCTTGCATTTCAGTTTTTGTGATCACTTTTTTGCAGGGTTTTACTTAACTAATTTTTTCCAATATGAAGCTTTTGGCTAAAGAAAATAGTGTATCTCTTTATTTTAGTTTTTTTTTGTTGTTGTTAGGGCTATCTATCACCAGTAACTAAAGTGGATACTTTTGGTACACCTTCCAAAAATTTCCATACTAACAAATGGTGAGTCCATTGTGTTGAAATAGCACCCTAGTGATTTCATTGTTGTGTCAATTTTTCTTGTATTCCTTACTTCTAATTTTAGAATTATAGAGGTTTTTAGAATTATAGAGACAAAATTACTTGTTGTAGATTTGTGAAGTAGGAGTCTCAAGACTATAATGCACTCTTATGTTGATTTATTGTGATCGCCAACAGATGATTGAGGCCATAATCAATGTTATATTATAGGAAATAAGCCAGTTTATGTGTTATCACTTTTTTCTTCCTTTTATAAAAAATTTTGTGTTATTTCCGAGTCTAGTCTTTGTTTATCAGTTAGGGGGATTGTCCATAGTTCTTGTCCAAATCATTAGGGCTTTATACTCTTGGTTTTCCTCTCTTTAGGAGGAAGGTAAAAATCCCCTTGGGGTTTGAGGTACACCTCCACCACTTGATATAGGCTTTACTGAGTTGGGTAGTCTAGTGTTCAAAACCTGTATCCACTATTTTTATAGCATAATAAACCATTTGTTCCATTCCTTTTAAGCCTTAGTAGCATCACTTTGGATTCCCTTTGAACCTTGTGTTGCACCATTCCTCTAGGGTACTTCTAGATGTCCTATATCTGGTTTATTTGTTGTTCTTTTCCATCATTTAGACAATCTTATTTGTTGGTGGTTGTTGCATAAATCTAGTAGTGTAGACCTTAGATCCTAGCGCCACTTTGTTTTCAATCTCTTGGTCCCTTTTTTCTTTGTTTTTCTTGTCTTTTCACATCCTTTTGTACTATCTTCATAGCCTCTTGAGTTGGAAATCGTGTGTCTAGTTCAATTTTTTTCTTGCTATTCAATTTTCAATATAGTTTACAGTTCCATGTTTTATTTTCTAGCAGCATATCGCATACAAAATCATGCTCTAAGTAACACATTCCAAACACACTATTGCACACATATTTACACACCCTAAGAGAATGATTACTTGGTTAGCACCTCCAATTCAATAATCTTAAACATTAACCCTAATAACTCAACAACAAGCATACATTTAAGCCAACTTGGGCATCGGGGCCAAGGAATCTATTAGTTAGGCTAGGGTCAGTGGGATAGGCATCCCAATAAACCCAAGGATCATTTACATGAAGACATAGAAGTTTACTTATTAGGGAGTTTAAAATCCTCCAGCCTTTAACAACTAAAACCAAATTTGAGTAGAAACCTATGTAGGACGGGGTTAAGCTTAGGCCAAGGGTACTGGTGATTCCCCTTGAGGCTACCCAATTCTTGGTAGGGAATTTGGGTCTATAGTTGATTACCTAGACGCTCAAGATTCACTTGCCCATGTTGGATAGAGGTAACTTAGTGGTCATTCTTAGGATAAACACCCTATAAGAAGTGGTTATGGGCAACAACCATCCTGTAGAAAAACGTGTAGATTCACAAGCTCATGTGATATACTAAAACAAGAGACGAGAATCCACTTCTACTCTTTACAACGAAATCGCATAAACATCAAGCAAATAATAATCAATAGAGGAAGAGAATCAAAGGCACATAACACAATAAATATCCAAGGAAAGCCACAACTCAAAACCCCACTATCTGTTTTGTATTAATCTAGAAAATCAAGATGAAATTACAATGCTTGTTCTCTCTAGAACAATCCAAACACTCAACAAATTCAATCTCCAACTCATAAGCAATATCAAGGCGAAATCTTAGCCAATTCACAAGCTCTCCAAGTCTCTATTCCAATGTGTAATTCCTATGGATAATAGCTTGTATTTAAAGGGAAATAAATCCTCTAAAAATAGCGCAATCCCCCAAGGATCAGTTCATGAATGCATGCACTATGAGTGCAACTTAGAAAAGTCTAAAACAAATAGTACACTGTCCCTGCACTCTAGTCTCAACTTGGTCTTTCTTAGAATCAACATGCATGAGTTTCTAATGGTGGAATCCTGAGTTAACTAGAGTAGCACTAATTAGGTCACTAGTGTCCCAACTGACTGTTTACTCACTATTAGTTCCTGAAATGGGTTGGAACTAATTTAGCTGTAATTAACTCAATCAATTGATTTAACTAATTACAACTCATTCATAACTCATCCTTAACTGCTATAAGTTAGGGAGAACATATACATGTCTTCTAAAAGACTTCCAATTTGAATTTCCTAAATTAATTAAGTTAATTAAACTTAACTAATTATTTTCAAATTGCTATGTCAAAAGAATTCTATTTTAATTCACAGTTTAATTCAAGGACAAATTAAACTAGAATTTATTGTTTCCATTTCTCAACACCACCTCTCAATAAGAAATGGATTACCCAGTACCCTGATCTTGTCTCTGTGAAACTCGAATTTACATGCTTGCAATGCTTTTGTAAATATGTCAGCATCTTGCTTCTCTGTGGGAATGTAATCTAACAACATGGTTTGCCTCAATACAAAATCTCTGAGATGATGATATCAGATATCTATATGGTTGGACTGATCATGAAAAAATGGGTTTTCAAAGAGTTTGATACAACTCTAATTATCACAATAAATCATTGTTGGATCCATCTACTAACCAAACAAACCAACTAGGATCTTCCTCATCTAGATAGCCTCACATGTTGCTTGACTTGCAGCCATGTACTCTGCCTCTGCCAAACTGAGTGCAACCGATCCCTATTTCCTATTGTACCAAGAAAATGTAGCTAACCAAATACTAAAGATCCCTCCTGATGTGCTCTTACTGTCAGATGGAATCCCCACCCACTCAATCTTCATCGATGAAGTCTTCAAGCTTCACTCCCTTTGTCTATTTGTACCACGACTCAAACTGAGTAGTGCCTATGAGGTATCTGAATACATGGTTTACCACCATCCAATATAGTTTAGTAGGCCTAACCATCACTTGACTACATTGGTTAATTTCATAACACATATCTAGTCGTGTGTTCACCAAAAACATGAGTGAACCCACAAGCTACCTAGAAACAATAGCTTCCACTACTTCTCCTGAGGTAGCGTCCTCCTTCCTCCAGTTACTAGTTAGAGGAGTCTCCATGGGTTTACTACTCTCCATGTGGAATCTCCTGAGTATCTCACTGGCATACTTTCCTTGAGAAACAAACAACTTCCCATCTCCCAGCCATACCTCCATGCTTAGAAAGTAATGCATGAGTCCCATGTCGTTCATCTCAAACTCTCTTCCAAGGACCTCCTTGCAATATTTGATGAGCATCTCATCACCTGTTAGTATGAGATCATCTACATAAAGTCAAATGATCAAAAGATTACCTTCCACCACTATGTGATACAGGTTCACATATGCTTCACTCTTCGTCAAGCTCAACCCAATGAAGTAGCTATCTATCTAGGTGTACCAATCATGGGGTGCTTGCTTCATCCTATACAACAATCTTTTGAGTCGAAACACATGTGAATCATGGTCCAAAGTTTCAAAACCTTTGGGCTGCTCTATGTACACATCTTCCTCAATCATGCCATTGAGGAAGGCAGTATTCACATCCATCTGATGGATACTCCAATCCATTTGTGAAGATAGTTCCAAAATAGATCTGATGGATGAGTACCTTGCAACTAGAGAAAAGGTATCATCATAGTCAATCCTCTCTACATGTGAAAAGCCATGGGCCACAAATCTGTCCTTATGTTTCTCCACACTACCATCTGTAGTTTTCTTTACCTTGTAAAGCCAACGCGAGCTCACAACTGACTTGTCCTTCGGTCTCAAGACCACATCCCAAACACTATTTTGAACTATGGAGTCATACTCCTCCACCATCACATCAACCCAAACTGGTTGCTGCACTACTTCCTGAAAGGAAGATGGCTCTATCACAAAACATGCACCCATAAGTCCCATGTATCCAGTGTACCACTCTGGTGACCTCCTTTGTCTGTGCTAAGAAGAGGGTGTTCCACATTCTCCTGTGCATCATCCAACAATCTACTAGCCTCTCTAGTGTGCTTTCTTCCCTTTCTGGAAGACTCTTCCTGAGTGGATGTCTCCACTCCTCGAACCTTTGCATGTGGCTGATCCACATCAATACAAGGATCCTCAACCTTAGGAACTAAAAGTTCCTCCTTCGCATGTAGCTCAAGCTCCCTCTCAAGGGATACTCGCATGGCCTTCTCCTAATCAAACTTGACATCCCTGCAAACCACTATTATCCATTTGGTTTGCATGTACACCTGATAGTTGTGGGGAGTATGAGTGTACCCCACAAAGATCCCCAAATTTGTTGTTGGCTCAATCTTATTCCGTGCATCTTTGGAAACATGGAAATAAACCAATGACCCAAAAATCCTGAAGTGACCTACATCTGGCCTCTTGCCAGAATAAGCTTCCTCTGGTGTTTTACTCTCAATATCCGATGTGGGCTACAGTTCTAAACATAAACAGCTGTGTTGCGTGCCTCGGCCCACAAGTGTAGTGGTAGGCCCTGATCATGCAAAATCATCCTTACTACCGCTACTATGTTCCTATTCTTCCTCTTGGCAACCCCATTCTTTTGAGTCTTATGAGGGGTCATCAACTCTCGTTTAATCCCTTCTGCTAAACAAAAGTTATTAAACTCATTGGATACATATTCTCCACCATTATCACTCCATAGAACTTTAAGCTTCTTGCCTGACTCTTTATTGACCAATGCTTTGAATTCACAAAACTTTATGAATATCTGATCCTTTCTCTGCATGAAAAATATCCAACATTTACGAGAATAGTCATCTACAAATATAACATAGTACCTGTGTTTGGCAATGGCTACTATTGAGAATGGTCCACACACATCTGAATGGACTCTCTCTAGAATAGACTCTTCTCGACTGTCTCTATCTCCAAAGGAAGACTTGGTGTATTTTCCCAAAGTACAACCTTTGCATGTATCAACTTGCTCAAGTGTACCTTTGGGAAGATCGGTAGAGATTTGTTGCAATATCTTGAAAGCCCCATGATGAAAGTGGCCCAATCGCCTATGCCAAAACTCGTTGACATCTTGACTCAACATCTTTTCAACTTTTGAACTCAAAGCAGCACAATCCTCTACCTCTATCTTATAGATTCTGAACTCGAACCCTTATCTTCTTTACTTCACCCGTGGCTATGTGTCAAAGTAACACCTTTCCTCTCGAAAAGATCACATCATAGCCTCTATTCTTAAGCATGGAAATGAATACCAATTTCTTCTTCAATACAGGTACACGCATAACATTCTTCAAGGTTAGTGGAGCTGCATGCTCCCTTTGAAAAGTAATAGTGCCCACACCAATAACACTATACTTACCATCATCACCCATCTCGATATGCATCTTGAGATATTTCTCCTCTAGTTCACTAAATAACTCTTTGTTGCCAGTCATGTGGAAATAAGATCCACCGTCAAGGTACCAAACACTTCCCATCATTGATGACAGCAAGCATGCAATGAGGGATAAGTAAAATTCTAATTGGGAGGCCAAAGCCTCACCCGCCGCTCCTCCTGAGGACTTTTCCTTGGACTTCTTCAATGGATAATTTGTAGCAAAGTGACCCATCTTGTGACAATGAAAGCATTTAACTTTCTTCATGTCCTTCTTGCCTCCATGATAAGAATATAATTTGGAATGAGAAATTTTACCTTTCCCCCCCTTGCCTTAATCGCTAAGGTGAAATTCTCTTCATCATCAGTCTTTGATGAAGAGCCATCCCTGGTGTTCTTCCTAATCTCATCCTGCATCAAATTCGACCATAGTTGTTCCTAATCTGGCAGCTTCTCCCGACCATTGATAGCGTCCTAATAACTATGCCAACTCTTTGGGAGTCCAAGAAGAGCAAGTCTCATCATATCCTCCTCAGCAACTGTGATTCCAACAATTTCATCCTGAAATTGAGTGAACTTGCTCAAGTACTTTGGAATTGTCTCACCTTTCTCCATCTTGATTTTTCGAAGTTTATCCTTTAGTGCCAACTTCCTTTGATCACTGCTATTCTAATACAAGTCTGTCAATGTTTTACACATAACATGTAGAGTTCCCTTTATGGGGGGACTTGAGTCAATGTGGTCTTGAAATCCCTCAAGGATTATCTGCCTTGCCTTTGCCACACACTTCTTCCATTCGACTATGTTTTGTGCATCTGTAGCTATTATCTTGGGGACTTCTTGATCAATGAATTCCTTCAAGCCATTATCTTCTAGCATAGCCTCCATCCTGTCCCTCTATGCTATAAAATTCGAGCTTCCTTCTAAGGCATACTTAAGCCTCAACCCATGGAACGTCATCTTCCGATCCTTAAGTATGTATGCAAATTCACCTTTCACCTATAACCCAGATACTCAAAACATCAAAATCTCCTCTAGAGAGATTATTTAAATCAGTGATGTCTCCCTCACCCGAACTTCAATTTGGCCGTTTTTTTTCTTCTGAATTTGGGTATCTTTTCCCAAGGAATCCAAATTTGCAATTTGTTTATGAAAAGTTTGTACAGAAAGTCTCATATCTTCTCTGTAAAATCTCTTCCCAAAAAACAATCTTGCTCTGATACCATGTAAAAAATCCTGTAGATTCACAAGCTCATGTAATCTACTAAAACAAGAGACAAGAATCTACTTTTGCTCTTTACGTGGAATCCCATAAACATCGAGAAAATAATAATCAATAGAGGAAGAGAATCAAAGGCACATAACACAATAAATATCTGGGGAAAGCCACAACTGAAAACCCCACTAATTGTTTTGTATTTTAATATGGAAAATCAAGATGAAATTACAATGCTTGTTCTCTCTAGAACAATACCAGCACTCAGAAAATTAAATCTCCAACTCATAAGCAAGCTCAAGGCCAAACCTTAGCCAATTCACTAGCTCTCCAACTCTCTATTCCAATGTGTAATTCATATGGAGAATAGCTTGTACTTAAAGGGAAATAAAACCTATAAAAATAGCGCAATCCCTCAAGGATCAGTTCTTGAATGCATGCACTATCAGTGCAACTCAGAAAAATCTAAAACAAATAGTACACTATCCCTACACTCTAGTCTCAACTGGGTCTTTCTCAGAATCAACATGCACGAGTTTTTGATGGTGGAATCTTCAGTTAACTAGAGTAGCACTAAATAGGTCACTAGTGTCCCAACTAATTGTTTACTCACTATTAGTTCCAGAAACTTATTGGAACTAATTTAAATGGACTTAACTCAATAAATTTCTTTAACTAATTACAAATCATTCAGAACTCATCCTTAACTCATATAAGTTAGGGAAAACATATACATGTCTTCTAAAACACTTCCAATTCGAATTTCCTAAATTAATTAAGTTAATTAAACTTAATTAATTATTTTCAAATTGCTAAGAGAAAACAATTCTATTTTAATTCACAGTTTAATTCAAGGAAAAATTAAACTTGAATTTCTTGTTTCCATTTCTCAACACATCCCTCTACCCTACCTTCCCCTCAACCACTAGACTACTTATGGAGTTGATATCCCACAAGTAAGTAGTTGTTTGGAATGCCATGAGATACACAATACTAAGACTTGATTGAGGCATAGATAACCTTAAGCCCAGGAGTTGTTTTTCTCTTTATTGGATGATCTTTCTTGAATTAGAGTATAATTCCATGCTAGTAAGCTTAACTTTGCAATATTGCACTAGGTGTTTTCTCACTCTCTATTATTATTCTTTTTCAACCTTTTCCTCAAGCCTTTAGTGTTTTCTTTGTCGTGACATCATTGTGCACCCTAAGTGTTTGTCATGGAACATTGTGGTCCTCGCCCTTATCTTCCATTAGGACATCCATTAGCACCTGCTTTACTAGTCAAGGTCCATCCCCTAGTCCACCTTTAGACTCTAGGCTTTTTGATTCATCTATTTCATCCTCTGATTCTAAGTCCTCTCAGCCCTGAGCCAGTACCATGTCAAGTGTCAACGTTGGAAATAATGTCGTTCCCAACATGGGCACCAATAGTAGAGGAAATGTCAGTGGTAATTCTAGTAATAATAAAGGTTCCCCTCTTGAAGGTAACATTGGAACCTCACAAGGAATGGCTTCTACCCAACCATTTCTCCCTTATATGGACGGTTTATGTCTCCCTGATTTGAACTAGATCATTAATGATCCTCTTCATCATGATCTGAATATGGTACATATGAAAACCAAGCTCCCATATGATATAACCAAATTTGAAGGGAATTCTAGAGAGGATCCCACTAACCATGTTTTCTTTTTTCACATGTGGTGCTCCTCTAACTAAATTACATAGGATTCCATCCATCTACACCTTTTCCAATGCACCCTCACTCAAGCTACCACAAAATGGTATGTTGAACAACCCCGTGCATCTCATTCGACATTTGCGACCTTTGCCACTGCCTTCTTATCTTACTTCTAGTTACCTATGCATTATGATACCAGTACCAAATGTTTGACCTCATTCCTCCAAACATTTTCCACCCACCTTTCCAACCATGTCTAGGAATGGCGTCAAAGGTGGAGCTTATGTAAAGCTTTGGAATTTGAAGGCCGTGTTTATATGGGTTTGTTCTTGAGATCCCTTCTCACCCCCATTAGTAAGTATGTCATGTTTCATTTCCCTCAGACTAAGGATGAAGCCATCCAAATGGATTTGAAGTTTGATTTGATCTATTCCCAATAAATTTATGTCTATACCATCCTCCCTTACCTACCAAGACTTAGTGCTTCATCTACATTGGGGGAGTCTCATGCCGCTGAAGGTCTTTTAGGGTCAATATCTTATCCTCAACTATCACCATACTCGCAAGGATATATGGGTTATGGCCACCCTCAAGGGGGCCTAATTCCACTTACGCTTATGCCCCGCTTGATAATTCAGGACTTAAATCCCACCAAGGCATGAGTATGTCTTATGCATTTTTCCATCCGCATCAGCCAATGCCAAGGGTAGTTGTTACTCATCATGGTTACTAGAATGTTGCCATGAATCCATATTATCCATATATGTCACCTAGTATGATCCAGGAGGATCTCGTCAGATCAGTTGCACAGGTTCATCGTCAGTGTGTAGTGTCGTCGTCAGCAATTCAGACCGGTGTTGTTTAGTTTCGACAGTGTTGATTATGGTTCATCAGTTCTACCAGGATTTGGTTGTCGACATGTTGGTCGACCGCCTCGTAGGATTTGGTTTTCGACATGTGTTTACCTTCTGCCTTCAAAGGACTTGGGTGTCGGCAAAGGGTTTGTTGTCGCAAATATAGCTTGTGTCGGCAATATGCATGTGGTTTTATGTCACATTGTGACAAATGTGTTGTAAAATGTTTTTTAGAACAAGTGTAAAATTCTAAAAGACTAAACACTTAACCTAAGTCTAAAAACCTAAAAATTAAACTATGTATTAAAACCATAAAAATACATCTAAACCTAATCCTAAGTCTAAACCATTACCTAATTTCTAAACCTTATCGGACATGTTACCAACATCAAAACACATAAACCCTAAACCTATGCTCATTACCCTCTCGGCCTATTCAAACTACATTACAATATAAAACATTGCAAATAACATATCAGTCATAAACCGTCAGATGTAACAACGTAGGAACCATGAGGGGTTAAGGTTCATGTGAGTGGATATGTTAACCATAGTCAGCCTTCACTGCAAGCAGGGATAGAAGTTGGTGGAGTCACATTAACCATGTCGGGCGTGACATGTCAACAGCAAGGATGTAACCCCGTAGTCCATATAACCATAATCATTTCCGAAACCGTTGGTGGTAGTTGTCATATGCTATGGAAATAGCGCGCCGGTAGCCAAAACCACCGACAACTAACCAGCAAGGTGGTGGTTTATGGTTAAACCGCCCAATCACATGATTTAGCTTCGTTCTCTACATAGTTAACCTAACCACCAGCGGGTTATTATAACCTAAAGTTCATTTTTGGGTTTGATCGTTGAGTTTTGTACTATTTTAATTAGATCACCATGTGAATAGGAACTAAGATGTCCTCTAATGATAAGACTGAGAACACATGATGGTTAATGCTCAACCAAATGCTATGTTTAGCCATAGAAGCTCGAAGCAAAACCTTGAACCTTATAAATTCACCTTTTTGTCATGGAGAAAGACATTAGATTGATTTTGGTTTTTGTATGTAGATTCTAGAGGTCATAGTCGTTTTTGTTTTCAGTGTAACAAGAGCATCCAATGTCAGAATTGGGAACTGTGACAGGCGTTGGAAAGTTGGTTCAGAGAGCTATCCTTTGACAGTGACCAAAAGTGCCTGCAAGCAAATTCAGTTTGGTCAAATATATTTCTAATTGACCTCTTCTATTTCAATCCTAATAAAGTGGTTGCCCATCTTGAAAGTGGACCAGGAGACGTAGTCCATCAAAGACAAATTTTGTAATCAATATAGTTGTCTAGTATTGCTGTGTTTTCGCTGTTATCATTACTATTTTGTATCTTACTTATGTTTTATCAGTTGTCGTAAAGTCTTTCTTCTCAAGTAGTTCTCTTGGTTTCCGCACTTTCAGTTAACATTCAATTCATTAATGGCTAATAAATTATACATCGGTTTTAACTTATGATCATTTTAGATCAGATAGTTTGGTATCAAAGTAGGTTTCGTTTGTAGAATTTTCCATTGAATTTTAACGAGGTCAAAGTCACAATGAGGAGAAGGAATCCTTGAGCAGATTGATCCAGAGATTGGAAAGTGATGAGTCGTTCATAATTCAACCATGACATGATCTTATGCATGTGAAAACACTGAAACTAAGATGAGCGATGAAGAGTTTCAGCAAGCATTCTTGACTATGCAGCAGATGTTGGGAGAACTGTACGAAGAAAAGAAGGCGAGAGATGCAGCTTCCTCTTCAAAGACATCGCAGAAGGACAAAGGTAAAGGCAAGGATGATAAACCACCTTCATCTCCATCATCTCCATCATCATCACCTTCTTCTTCTTCTTTCAGTGCATAATCTAAAATAGAAAAGAAACCTAAGAAAACATCTCGTTTGAAACTTGATGTAAAATTTGAATCACCTATTTATGATGGTGAAACGAATCCTAAAAAGTTATATAACTAGATTAAGAAGTCAGAAGTGTATTTTCGTATCAGTTAGTTACGCTTAGAATGGGGGCAAAAAATTTAATCTAGTTGGAAAGTAAAACTCAGATAGATGTATAGCGGAAAGGAAAAGTCATCTCTTCATGGTCTAAGTTTTTAAAAGCTCTTAGGAAACAATTCTATCCTTTAGGATACATGCAACAAGCTATTATTGATTGGCAGCATTTGAGGCAAGGTAAAGGATAGATTGTTTAGGAGTTTACTCAAGAGTTCATAAAGAAAGCACTCGCACTTGGTATTTCATTAGATACACGTGAAACTTTGCTGAAATACATTGGCAGTTTACATTCATATTTGCAGCATACATTATTTATGTTTAATCCTGATGATTTTGATGAAGTGTGTGTTTAGGCCATACATATGGAATTAGGTGGAAAACCATTCAAGTTTTCATCGCAATCATCCAAAGAGTTGGAAATCAAAGATTCCAATGACAGTAACGGGAAGAACAATTCGTAGAGAAAGAAATCAACAATATCTTAGAAGGAAAGACCTACTTGTTCTCATTGCAATTGGTCATGATGAATAGAAATGTTGGAAAATTCATAAAGAACTTAAGCCCAAAAAGTTCCTTAAGGAGAAGGATGAAAAGAAGGCAATTGTAGCAGTCCAACAAGATCTAGGTTTAGATTCAGGTGATGAAAGGAGGATAACTGCTATGGTTATGACAAGTAAAACTTCTGACACTGGTTCAAGTTTGAATACTGTTGCATCTTCATCAAACATAAATCCTTCAAATGAGGATAAAAAAGTGTAATTTTTTAACATAATGGTAACTTCTAAGCATACAAAGATACATACAATGTTTGACAGTGGATCACATGCCAATTGAATATCTGAATATTTAGTTAAAAGTTTTGGTTTGGAAACACAAAATCATCCAATACCTTACCCATTAGGATGGCTAAATAAAACAACTCAGATAAAATTCACCAAACATTGTCGATTAAGATTTTCCATTACAGCTAATTACATTTATGGAGTGGAATTAGATGTGGTTCCAGTAGACATATGTGGAGTTTTCTTAGGAAGTCCTTATCTTAATGATTTTGATGCAGTATTTTGAAGGAGAGAACATAAATATCACCTTAAGAAAGATGGGGTTGAATTTATTGTCAGGGCACATCAAAGTAAAAATCATTTGAATATTAATGCTAATTGGATGAAGCAATTAATATGTTCAAATAAAAGATTTGTAATCATATGTGTGAACGAAAAATATAAGAAACAACATGATGTTTGTTTAGGTTATGAGACCCAGCTTAAAGATAGCTTGATCAAAGAGGTATAAAATTTTCCAGTTCTATTCAAAGAAACCAAACATCTTACTCATAAGCAAGGAATACAACATGAATTGCAATTTGTGCCTAAAGCTCCTCTTCCTAATGTCAGAATGAATCAATTCAGTTCAAGTTTTGAAATTAACAGTTACAAGGATACAGGTTAGTATTGGGAAAGTCAGTACTAAATTTCTCTTGTGTTGTGTCACCTATTCATGTTTCAAACAATTTAGAAGCCTCTTTTCAAGTGGAGAGGAAATTTATTTGTTTTCATATCAAAGCATTTTCCAAAGTAGTGTCAAAGTATCTAAGGGAAACTTATGCATCAGAGGAAAGTGCTAATCAATGGAAACATCATTTAATCAATGAAGGAAAACTGATTCAAACAAATCAACAACTAATTCAAGACTTTCAAAATCAAACTAAGTTGCAACAATTTTCACTTTACAATTTGATGGATTTATGGCAACAAGTTCACCTAGTAATCAGGAAGTAGGAAAGTATGTCAAGTCAAGTAGCTGGTTTGATGTCAAAAACATATTTGATTGTCTCTGTTATTCCACAAAATAGATTGTTAATACATGTCAATGGTATTGGAAAATATCCTATAGAGATTATTTTCAAAGATGATTATGAATCAGTAACTCATGGTTCTTCATGGAAATAAATCAATTGCCATGTTCATAACCGGTTGTTTGACCATCATCACAATTTGTACATCTTACAGATGGATGGAATAGGTCACTGAATCAAAATGTGCCATGGTCAACATCATCAGGGTCATCACTTGCAGGTGATTGATTGAATGTATTGGCACATCATTAGGACAATGTGGAAAGTGAGCGAGCTCTATCCTCATCGACTATTTGTTTAGTAAAACTTGTATGGTCCAAAACCTTTCAAGTGGAAAGGATTGATCCAGGAGGATCTTGTCAAATCAATTTCATAGGTTCATCGTCAGTGTGCAGTGTCCTCGTCAGCAATTAAGACCGATGTCATTTAGTTTTGACAATGTTGATTATGGTTCAGGTTATTCAGGTGATGTTAATGGTTTTCATGGTGCTGGTTTTGTACCTAGCTGTCGACATGTGGTTGTCATCAGTTCTTCTAGGATTTGGTCATCGACATGTTTGTCGTCCACCTCGCAGGATTTGGTTTTCGACATGTGTTTATCTTCCGCCTTCATAGGATTTGGGTGTCGACAAAGGGTTTTTCATCGCAAATATAGCTTGTGTTAGTGGTATGCATGTGGTTTTATGTCACATTGTGACAAATGTGTTGTAAAAGGTTTTTTAGAACAAAGTATGTAAAAGTCTAAAAGACTAAACACTTAACCTAATTCTAAAAACCTAAAACCTAAACTATGTATTAAAACCCTAAAAATACATCTAAACCTAATCCTAAGTCTAAACCATTACCTAAGTCCTAAACCATATCGGACATGTTACCAACATCAAAACACATAAACCCCAAACCTATCCTCATTACCCTCTCGGCCTATTCAAACTACATTACAATATAAAACGTTGCAAATAACATATCGGTCCTAAACCGTTAGATGTAACCATGTCAAAACTATGAGGGGTTAAGATTCATGTGAGCTGATATGTTAACTGCAATCAGCCTTGACCATAAGCAGGGATAGTCGTTGGCAAATTAACATTAACCGTGTCGGGTGTGACATGTGAGCAACAAGGATGTAACCGCACAATCTGTGTAACCATAGTCATTGTGAGAACCGTTGGCGGTAGTTGTCACATGTTGTGGAAAGACTGCGCTGGTAGCCGAATCGCCAACAACTAACCTGCAAAGTGGATGTTTATGGTTAGACTGCTCAATCACATAATTCAGCTCCATTCTCCATGTAGTTAACCTGACCACCAGCAGGTTATTATAACCTAAAGTTCATTTTTGGGTTTGATCATTGAGTTTTGTTCTATTTTAATTAGATCACCATGTGACTAGGCACTAAGATGTCCTCTAATGATAAGACTGAGAACACATGATGGTTAATGCTCAACCAAATGATATGTTTAACCATAGAAGCTCGAAGCAGAGCCTTGAACCTTATAAATTCACCTTTTTGTCATGGAGAAATACATTAGAGTGATTTTTGTTTTTGTATGTAGATTCTGGAGGTCATAGTCGTTTTTTTTTTTCAGTGTAACAGGAGCATCTGGAGTCAGAATTGGGAACTGTGATAGGCGTTGGAAAGCTCATTCAAACAGATATCCTTTGGAAGTGACTAGAAGTGCCTGTGAGCACATTAAGCTTGGTCAAATATATGTGTAATCAACCTCTTCTGTTTCAATCCTAATAAAGAGGTCGCCCATATTGAAAGCAGACCTGAGGACGTAGTCCATCGGGGACGAACTCCATAATCAATATTGTTATCTGGTATTGCTATGTTTTTTCTATTTTCATTACTTTTTTTCATCTTACTTATGTTTTATCAACTTTCGTAAAGTCTTTATTCTCAAGAAGTTCTCTTAGTTTCTGCACTTTCAGTTAACGTTCAATTCATTAATGGCTAATCAATTCTACATCAACTTTAACTTATGATCATTTCAGATCATAATGCTCCAACCCCAATGGCACCAACAGCTCAACCTCCCATGTGTCAATCACCTCTTTCGTATCAACAATCACTTCCTCAAGACCAATTTTATGCTTAGCAGAATGTTTGCCCTCCCCCAACCCTGAAAGGAAGAATAAGGGGAAAGGAATCCAAAACCAATGATATTAGGGAAACCAAGTTCATCAACCTAATATGAATAAGAGAGATCATTCTAATACTACAACCCAACAATAGGGAAGACAACTCAACTAGAACAAGGCTCTTCTAATTAATGAACCTTATTATTTTTGTGGTTCGTACAGGCATTATACTCATGAATGTCCC
Organism: Pinus tabuliformis; assembly: GCA_031772625.1. NCBI lineage: Eukaryota > Viridiplantae > Streptophyta > Pinopsida > Pinales > Pinaceae > Pinus > Pinus tabuliformis. The sequence goes on from CM062810.1 coordinate 639,692,326, forward strand.
CTTCTCCCTCAGATGAGAAAAGCATTGGAAGATTAAGAAGTTTCCTCTTGGGGGAAGTAACCTATGACTTCATCTATTATTCCTTCTATGTAGCTGAAAATGCTTACGAACCCCTTCCCTCACCAAGAATATGTGGCCGCCCCATATGGTCAAAGTCCTCCACCTTCCCCCTCTCATTATCAAGGGAATGGGTCTTAATAAATCCCTATGATGAATTATAAAGAAATCAACCTTCAAAATAGATCATCTTAATACGACAAACCTCATGAGAAGTCAGTCCCTGATGTGAAAACTCAGGTATCCATAGAGCCTCTTTCATCGCCAAATGGTACCTTACAGATCCCTCTAGCTAAGGTGGAGGTTCCATCTAATATCGCCAAAGTTTTGTTACATCGAAACACTGCCAATTTTTGAGCCACCGACACTTACAACATAATACATGAATTAGCACAATCTCCTCGTGTTATTATGTCAACGTTGCAAATTTTCAAGACATGACCATCTCAAATAACAACTTTATTATATGATTTAGGAATTGTGGAACCTTCACATGATTTCATGATCATCTTTGAAATTGACACCATAGACCCTGGCCTTCCTCCCTCTGTCACTTTTTATATCCATGTCTCCATTAAGAATTCCATTGTTCAATGGTGTATCGTTAATTAAGGCACGTCCACTTATGTGATGTCTGCTACTATCTTGAAGCGAATTGGTACCCCGGCCTCTTATCATCAACTATCACTCTTTGTGCATACGATGGTCGCCCCTCACAACCCCTTGGTCTCTACCAGAATCGTCTTGTCATCCTTACTGGCATGTAGGTCATGATCAATGTTAAATTCATTAATGCACCTCTTGATTATAACCTCTTTCTTGGTCATAGTTTCACGTATGCTATGACATTGGTTAGATATTCCATCTTTCAAACTATGAGCTTCCCTCATCATGGGAATATAGTAACTATCAATCAATTGATTTACTATGATCTTCAATCTCAGACTTCACCGAGAAGAATGTTATCTCTTTCATGGAAGGTAATAATTCCACGCCTTCCTTGACCAAAATCAGCCTAGGAGTCTATAAAGATTCCTTGTTTTTAGGGGCATTAATGGCCCACTGCCTGTCACCATTAAGCCTAGATATTCTAGTGTTTGCATGCTTCAATCATCATGAACCACCATGAATAATTCTTATATGTCTTCCTAGCAGCTAGCTCCACAACAACCTCTTGTTCTAGACTCAACTGGTACATCAAAAGGAGCCACCCCACTTGGTCATCATCCATTTGGCCAAATACGTTTCCTATTTTCACTACTAGGAGTATTTTCCACCCATATGATGGCTATGTTTAGTCCGCCTAACCTTACTTTGGAGATCCCAGTTTGTTATATTGATCCTCTTGTAAACACTCCACGTTATCAACTCAAACCTTATGTGGATCTAACACTGGTCCAACTGGTTCCCACCACCCCTACCAATGATTCGATTCCATTTCAACCTCAACAGGAAGCAATTCATGTTGAAAAATAATCTAGTGAGGGAGGAAAATCCTGGAAAAAGGGAGGGCAAGATAAGGAAACCCAAGTGGAAACCACTCCATCTATATTACCTAAGCCTACTCTTCCATGCTCTTTGTGTGATGTTGATGGTCATGCCACTAAAAATTGCAGCCCTCGTCTTCCCCATCTCAAGAGCATGATTTTAGAAGCTAAAGTTCAACCAAACCCTAATGTCCCTAAGGTGGAAGTCACCTTACCATAATCCTCCAATAAAAATAAATCCTTAACACAAACCACCCTTGCACTTTGTGCGATACGTACAGACGATATTCTCATCATTTTCGTCATCTCTACTATTTTCATGACACCTTAAGAGTTCTTCAAAAAAATATGTCAAAGATAGTGACGCTTTTTCTTCTCTACTTGTGGATCCCGGCATCAATTCATCACTAGGGAAAGAGGCTATTTAATCCACTATCGTGATTCCTCCTCCAGATGTAGCAATGATTGACAACTCTATACCCACACTTTACCTATCTTCATCCATGGGATCAACTTATTTAGACTCCTCAGAAGTGTCTCAATGTGCACTTTTAGATGTACTGTTATGAAACCAGCTCAAAAGATAGATCAACGCCTTAGAATTCAGCCTCTTCGAGGGGGCAACCTCCTTTACATTACATAAATGAACAATTCTTGGATGATACAAATGACACAACCTCCTTTCTATATATAGGAGTCTAAGGAGCCACAATATAATCCAACCGACCTAACAATAATAATATAAAGACACAAAAATAACAATAGAGGGATTCTATGGGGCACAGAAATAACAATATGGGGGTAATAGGGGCACAACAATATAAATAAGGGGTATAACTACAATAGTAATGGGGTAATCACTAGTATTATAGGGACCCAACATGCCCCTCTCCTTCAAAAAAGTGTTGTCCTCAACGCTTGAGTAGTTCTGGATACTTCTGCATAAAATTCTCATCCTCCCATGTGGAATCTTCAGCGGATAAGTTCTTCCACTTGATAAGATACTCTGAAATTGATCGATTTCGTAGTTGTCGAGTTCTTGTTTCTGTGACTGCTTCCGGTTCCAATATAATTTTTCCTTCCTCATCAAGTTCTGGCAATATTGTTTGAATTGGGAGCTTGTCACCTATAACCTTCTTTAAACATGAAACATGGAAAACTGGGTGCAATCGAGAAGCTGCAGGAAGCTCCAATTTGTATGCCATAGTACCAATCTTTTGCAACACCTTGTATGGACCATAATACTTTGGTGATAATTTATTATCCTTCTTAGCTTGCTTTAGGGACATTTGCTTATATGGTTGTAGCCGTAGGAATACCCAATCACCTACATCAAAACTTCTTTCACTGCGATGTTGATCTGCCTGTTGTTTCATTCTATTTTGTGCCAACACGAGGTTATCCTTTAAGAGTTGGAGGACTTGTTGTTGATGTTCGATGTGATGTTCCACTGCCTGAACCTTAGAATTTTCTCTTAAATATGATGTGATGGATGGTGGTTGATACCCATAAAGTGCCATAAATGGGGTCATTTTTGTTGCTGTATGGAAGGAAGTGTTATACCACCATTCAGCCAGAGGCAACCATTTGACCCATTGTGTCTGTTTATCAGATACAAAGCAACGAAGATATCCTTCCAAACATTTGTTTACTATCTCAGTTTGCCCATCAGATTGAGGATGATAAGATGAGCTATGAGCTAACTGAGTACCAAGACAAGAAAATAATTCTGTCCAAAAATTTCCAGTGAAAATGGGATCTCTGTCACTTACAATAATCTTTGGGTTTCCATGTAGCTTTTGAACTGTTTCCATAAATGCAGTAGAAACTGTACTGGCTTTAAATGGATGTGATAATGCACAAAAGTGTGCATACTTGGTAAGTCTGTCAACTACCACCATGATGACACTCTTTCCCTCAGACTTGGGTAAACCTGTGATAAAATCCATTGAAACCTCCTCCCAACGTTGGCTTGGAATGGATAAAGGTTGTAATAGACCCGGTGTCTTAATTGTTTCAACTTTATTTTGTTGGCAAACCAAACATTCCGCCACAAACTTTTGAATATCTGATTTAAGGCCATCCCAAAAAAATTCCTTCTTAACCCTGTGGTAAGTTTTTAAAAATCCTGAGTGCCCTCCTAAGGGAGAAGTGTGCAATTCCATAAGAATCTTTTGTTTTAGCTGGGAATTCTTACAGAGGTATAAGCGATCTTTGTACCATAACGAATCATTTTGCCAGCTAAATGTATCAGAAGTACTGGAATCTTGTTGTAGCTTTCGAATAAGTGCCCACACTTCTTCGTCATTCTTCCATTCCTCCCTTGCTTCGTTTATCCAATCTGGTTGGATAATAGAAATGGCACACAACAATGCTTCCACATCCTCATCCTTTCTTGAGAGTGCATCTGCCACCACATTTTGCTTCCCTTTTTTGTAGATGATTTCAAAGTCATAACCCAACATCTTTGTGACCCACTTTTGTTGCTCTTCAGAGGATAATCTTTGTTCTAAAAAGTATTTAAGGCTATCATGATCCGTTTTTACCTTGAAGTGTCTTCCCATTAGGTAGGGTCGCCATTTCTTAAGTGCATGGAGTATTGCCAACATTTCCTTCTCATAAATAGCTTTGCTTAAAAACTTTCCCTTGATTGGACGACTTTCAAAAGCAATGGGTCTTTCATCTTGCATTAGAACAACACCAATTCCATTTCCTGAAGCATCACATTCCACAATAAAGGTTTTTGTGAAGTCCGGTGTAGCTAAGAACGGTGCTTGGCACATTGCCTCTTTAAGATGTTCAAAGGCCTTTGTTGCTTCCGAAGTCCATGAAAATGAATCTTTCTTCAATAATGTTGTTAGAGGTGCTGCTATTCTCCCATAATTCTTAACAAACTTGCGATAATACCCTGTCAACCCAAGAAATCCTCGCAGATGCTTTATGGATGTGGGGATTTTCCATTCCTTAATGGCTTTAATTTTGCTAGGGTCTACCTTAACTCCTTCATGAGATACAATATGACCCAAATATTCCACCTCCTGGACTCCAAAGAAACATTTGGATCTTTTTGCATATAATTGTTTCTCCTCCAATAGTTGTAGCACCCTGTCAACATGTTCAACATGATCCTTCCAAGACTTGCTGTAGATTAGTATATCATCAAAAAATACTAACACAAATTTTCTAAGGAATGGTTTGAAAATTGAATTCATCAAACCTTGAAATGTTGAAGGTGCATTGGTAAGGCCAAAAGGCATGACCAAAAATTCATAATGACCCTCATGAGTTCTAAATGCCGTTTTTGGAATGTCTTCAATCTTCATTCTGATTTGATGATATCCCGAACGAAGATCCAACTTGGTGAAGTAAATTGATCCATGCAATTCATCCAGTAATTCATCAATAACAGGAATGGGGAACTTATCTTTAATAGTGAGCTTGTTGAGCTCCCTATAATCTGGACACATGCGCCATGATCCATCCTTCTTGTGCACCAATACTACTGGAGCTGAGAAAGAACTTTGACTCGGTTGAATTATACCAGCCTCTAGCATTTCTGCAACCATACGTTCAATTTCACTTTTTTGGACATAGGGATATCTGTACGGCCTGATGTTTGGAGGAACACTTCCTGGAATCAGATGAATAGCATGATCATGATCACGCATAGGTGGGAGACCTTTGGGAGTCTCAAATACCTTGGAATGATTGTCCAAGACTTTTTGGAGATCTGGAGAAATAGATGATTCCAATGTGGAAACATCTAGCGAGCATAATTGTGCAATTACACCTCTTTGCTCCTTTTTTAGAAGCTTTGTCATACCATGAGAGCTGATTATCTTTCCTGGTTTCCCTGCAATACCCCTTAAACTTCCTTTCCTTCCGAAGAAAATTTGATGAAAAGTTCTTGAAAATTAAAAGCTATTGTACCCAAGGATTGTAGCCATTGGACTCCTGGTACAACATCCGCACCTCCCATTGGAATGGAAAGCATTGGGCTAGTCAATACATATTCTCCCATGGATAGCTTGATATTATGGCACTTTCCAGAGCAATTTATTGTTCCTCCATTTGCAATCATCACTTGACACTCTGGTGCTGGATATAGGAAGCAATTCAATTCTTTTGCTACCCTACAATGAATAAAATTGTGGGTGCTTCCTGAATCAATCAACACTATTACCTTTTTCTTCTTGATTTGTCCTTCTATCTTGATGGTTTGAGGAGTGGTAATTCCCACCAATGCATTACAAGATATGGTCGGATTTATTTGTTCTTCATCTAGGCTTTGTTCCTGGAATATATCCTCTTCTTTTGACCTTTCTTGCTCCTTTTCTTCTTCCTCTTCACAATCTATGTAGAATAATTTCTTCTCAGCACACTTATGACCTTTGTGTATTTGCTATCACAATTGTAACAAAGCCCTTTTGCTCTTTTTTCTTCCAATTGTTGTGGTGTCAACCTTGTAGGTTGTGGAAGACTATGGGCAACAACACTTCCATCTTTATAGTTGTGAATGGTATGCTTCCTAGTTGCCATAATTTTGCTTTCCATTTTTCTTGCTAACCTGAATGCCTTCTCTAATGAATCAGGTTCCCAAAGGCGCACATCATGTTGGATATTATCCTTTAAAGACCCTATGAACACATCAATCCTATGCTCCTCTGGAATATCTTTTACCCTTATGTTCAATTTTTGGAACTCCTCAATGTGCTCCATTATTGAACCCTTTTGTTTGAGACTTATCAATTGGCTAAAAAAAGTGTTGCTTTTTGTATCCTCATAATGTGCTATCAATTCTTCCGTAAAAATTGCCCAAGTGATAAATTGTTTACGAGAACAAAGCCATTGATACCATACAAACTGATTTGGTTCCAAATATAAAGTTGCCATACGTACCTTTTGTGTGTTTTGCACATTATTGAGATCGAAGAATTGCTCCATCTGTAATATCCATGTGGCGGGATCCTTGCCATCAAACTTCCTCATATCGATTTTTGGAACATGGTGAGTCTTCGATCCAACATTAGAGTCTATGGAATCATGATTAACATTTCTTTTGTTCTCATCATGAGTTTCCTTTACTACCTTTTCACCATTAGTGACCCTTTCTTGTAGCAAGTTCTTCAATTCTTCCATGTCTGTCTTCAAATCTATCTTCAAATTTACCATCGAATCCTCCATCTTAGCTTCCATGCCATTTATCTTAGATTCCATGCCATTTATCTTAGATTCCACGCCACTTATCTTAGCTTCTGTTAGCTTTTGTGAGCGTGACATTTGTTGCACTTGTTCTTGTAATTTTGATATATCATGTAGCATTTCTTCCTCTTCTTCATGAGTCATGCTAGAGCTTTCAGGTTCCTTACTAGGTGTTTGCATTTTCTTTCCTCGGGGCATCAGTTATCGATAATAATGCTTTACTATGCCCTTTGAATTCCGTTAAACCAAGCTTAGATAAAAAATTTAAAAAAAACTACACACCTTTTTTCACTTTATAGAAGCCTGATATTGAATCTGATGTATCTCTGTAATTTCAGATCATCCAGTTCTGAAATTGCTACCTGTAGTAGCCTTCTGCGTCCTCTTTCCAATGCCATAAGTCTGAGCCAAATTGGATTCTCCAATTAAGAGTTATGTGAAATCTCCCACAGTGACTTGCTTTTAGATTGGTTCAGTAGAGCGAACTTGTACAACGTGCCACGAGTCACTGTTTCAACCTTTGAATCTGAAACACACATACAAGAAACTAAAGTCCGTCCTCTTTCTGTACCTTTTTATGAAATTTCAATCCAATCCTCAGAGAGAGATTTATGACGATTTTCCCCAGGTCACCTGTTTTGAATGTAATTCAGGAGTCTGCAAAAAGGCCAACTTCCTCAGATCATATCTCTGAACATGTTATGCGAAAAGCTCTAAATTCGGACCCGAGGTTCAGAACCAATTCTTCTCAAATGGGTTTTTTTTGTGACTCCTGAAACATCACAGAAAAAAAGTTATAGCGAAAATTCCACGATGACCTGTTTGGAGCAGCGAAACCCTAGAATCCAAAGCTCTGATACCAAATGTTATGAAACCGGCTCAAGAAAAGATAGAAAAGATAGATCAACGCCTTAGAATTCAGCCTCTTCGAGGGGGCAACCTCCTTTACATTACATAAATGAAAAATTCTTGGATGATACAAATGACACAACCTCCTTTCTATATATAGGAGTCTAAGGAGCCACAATATAATCCAGCCGACCTAACAATAATAATATAAAGCCACAAAAATAACAATAGAGGGATTCTATGGGGCACAAAAATAACAATATGGGGGTAATAGGGGCACAACAATATAAATAAGGGGTATAACTACAATAGTAATGGGGTAATCACTAGTATTTTAGGGACCCAACATGTACCTTCTCAAGTTTCTTTGGTCTCAACATCAGTGGACCTTGAATCCATTTGTCATTAGTCTCCCATGGAAGATGTTGTGTATGTGAACCATGTCTCCTATGATGATGATTGGTTCTATTAGCCCTTACTTCAAAACCAAAAATTTGAACCAAATCCACGTTATGTCCGTTATATTGCCACATAATGTAAGTGTCGCTACATGTGTTGCAATATGGCTACTGGAATATTCCAATTTAATTTGTCCTTGAAAAATTGTGAATTAAAATCGAATTTAGTCTTAACAACTACTTGGAAATAATTAATTAATTAATTTTAAATTAATTAGTTGGAGAAATTCAAGTTAGAAGTCTTTCTAAAGTCACGCAAGAGTTATCCCTTAAATTAAGGAGATAAGATTGAGTTATATTTGAGTTGTAATTATCTAACTTAGTTTACTGAGTTAAGTTGAGTTAAATTAATTCCAAACTGTTTAAGGAACTAATAGTGAGTTAACAGTCAGTTGATGCATTAGTGGACTCAACTAGTGCTACTCCAGTTAACTAAAGATTCCCTCATCAGAAACTCATGCATGTCTATTCTGAGAAAGACCCAGTTGAGATTAATGTTCAAGGATAGTGTACTATCAGTTGCATGTGTTTTCTCATGGAAAAAGCTCATGCATGTAGTCAAGGATTCATCCTTGAGGATTTCGCAGTTTTGAAGGTTGGTTTTCCACTTGGTAATAGGCTAATCATACACAAGGAACAACGCAAGGAAATAGGAGCTTGGAGGGTAGAGAGGAAGGATGGAGAGAAGCCAAGATTGGCTATGAGCTTCTGTGAGCACTGTACTGAGAGCTGGCTAGCTGTGAGAGCTAAGGCTTTGTATAATTCTTATGTATTTCCACCATGTATGGTAATACAATATTATGGGGTTTTTATCTGAGACTTTCCCCAAAGTATTTTCATGTGTATTGTGCCATTGATTCTTCTTCTTCTAGTTATATTGTTTAGCTCAATCTTTAAGCTTCCATAAATTGATAGTAGAAGTAGGTTATAGTATTCTGATTTGATTTATATTGCATTATTGGGTTGACCTATCACATATTTTCTACATGGTATCGGAGCTGTGAACAGTATATTGAGAAGAGAATTCGAAGTTTGAAGTTCAAGTTTGCAAGTGAAAATAAAATTCATATCATACTTCAAGGTTGGCCAATGGAATTCTATGGCTTGAGACTCGAGTATGCCTTGGAAGGTAGCTCGAATTACATAACATGGAAAGATAGAATGGAGGTTGTATTAGAAGACAATGGCTTGAAGGAATTCATTGATCAAGAAATCCCAAAGCTAGCTTCAACTAATGCATAAGAGTTGGCTGAGTGGAAGAAGTGTGTGGCAAAGGCAAGACGGATCATCCTTGAGGGAGTTCGAGACCATATTGTCTCAGGTCTCCATGGGAAGGATACTCCATTTTCAATGTGGAAGACATTGAAGGACCTCTACCAGAACAATAGCGACTAGAGGAAATTGGCACTCACGGATAAGCTTCGAAGAATAAAGATGGAGAAGGGAAATACTATTTCCACATATTTGAACAAGCTCACCACGTGTAGAGATGAGCTTGGCAGTGTGGGAATAACTACTGCCAATGTTGATATGGTGAGTCTCATTCTCCTTGGCCTTCCAAATAGTTGGAATAGCTACCAGGACTCTGTGAATGGAAGGGAGAAACTGTCAGATTGGGAACAACTGTGGTCGGATCTTATGAAAGAGGAGATCAGGAGGAGCACATGAGATGGTTGTTCATCCAAGAATGATGATGAAGAAAATCTGGCCTTAGCAAGTAAGGCAAGGAAAGGGAAGGGGAAGGCTTCCCATTTCAAATTGAATTCTTCTCATGGAGGGAAGAAGGGTGACATGTCTAAAGTAAGATGATTTAATTGTCACAAGATGGGACATTATGCGACTAATTTCCCATCGAAGAAGTCCAAGAAGGGATTCTTGGAAGGATCGGAAGGTGAGGCATTAGCCTCTCAGTTCAAAATGGAATTTATCCTCATCACATGCATGGTGTCATCAATGATGGGTTGTGTCTAGTATCTTGACAGTGGATCCTCATTCGACATGACCAGTGATAAACATTTATTCAGTGCCTTGGGAGAGAAAGACCTCAGGATGCGCATAGAGATGGGTGACGATAGAAGGTATAGTGTTTCAGGAGTGGGCACGGTTGCTTTTCAGAGGGAGCGTGGAGCTCCTCTCACCTTGACAAATGTGATGTATGTGCCTGGATGGAAGAGGAACTTGGTATTGGTCGCAATGTTGGAGGACAAAGGCTACGATGTTGTCTACAGTAAAGGAAAGGTGTTCCTAAGACACATAGCCACAGGTCAGACCAAGAGGATATGGATTCAGGTGAAGAACCTCTATAAACTAGAGGTAGATGATTGTGCAACATTGAGTACGAAAGAGGAATTGGTTCAAAGCCAAGACATTGGCGAGTTGTGGCACAGGTGGTTGGGCCATTTGCATCATGGGGCCTTGAAGATAATGCAGCAGATATCTACAGGACTTCCCAAAGGTAAACTTGAGGAAATTGATACATGCAAAGGTTGTACCTTGGGAAAGTACACCAAGTCTTCCTTTCATGATCGAGACAATCGAGCATAAGCTATCTTAGAGAAATTTCATACTGATTTGTGTGGACCATTCTCAATGGCATCCAAAATGAAGCAAATGTTTTATGTGATTTTCATTGATGACTATTCTTGTAAATGCCAGATTTATTTCATCCAAAAGAAGGACCAAACCTTCACAAAGTTTTTTGAGTTCAAAGCTTTGGTCGAGAAAGAGTCAGGGAAGAAGATCAAAGCCTTGAGAAGCGACAAAGATTGAGAATATGTCTCTCAAGAGTTTAAGGACTTCTGTGCTACGGAAGGAACTAAACAAGAGTTGATGACACCTCATAACCCACAAGAGAATGGGGATACCAAAAGGAAGAACAAAACTATTATAAGGGTAGCACGAGAAATGTTGCATGACCAAGGCATACCACTTCATTTGTGGGTTGAGGCATGCAACACAACGATCTATTTGTAGAATAGAAGCCCACATCACATACTTGGGATGAAGACACCAGAGGAATATTTCTCCCATAAGAGACCAAATGAGGGTCACTTCAGGATCTTTGGCTCATCGGTATATTTCCATGTGACAAAGGATGCACGGAAGAAGTTTTAGTTGACAGTAGAGTTGGGGATATTTGTCGGGTATACTGATACACCTCACAACTATCAAGTGTACTTGCCTACCAGTAGGAGGACAGTGGTTCGAAGAGATCTCAAGTTTGATGAGTAGAAGGCCATGCGAGTTTCCCTTGAGAGGGAGCTCCAACTACAGGCTATGGAGGAACTGTTGGTTCCTAAGGAGGAGGAGCCTCAGACTGATGTGGAGTAGTTGCATGCAGAGGTTCCAAGAGTGGAGACATCCACTCAATCAGAGCCTTCCAGAGATGGATGGAAGCGCACAAGAGAAGCTGACATATTGTTGGAGGATGTGATAGAGAAGGTGGGAGCACCATCTTCTCAGCACAGACAGAGGAGGTCACCTGAGAGGTACACTAGATACATGGCCCTTGCTAGGGAATGGGTTGATATTGAGCCATCTTCCTTTGAGGAAGTAGTGCAACAGCCAATTTGGGTTGATGATATGGTGGAGGAGTATGACTCCATAGTTTGTAACAGTGTTTGGGACGTGGTTTCGAGACCGGAGAACAAGTCAGTTGTGAGTTCCCATTGGCTTTACAAGGTAAAGCAAGCTGCTAATGGTAGTGTGGAGAATCATAAGGAAATATTTGTTGCCCATGGATTTTCACAGGTTGAGAGGATCATGTTGTCGTAGTATTTTTCGACAAAGGAGCAAGACTCTGACATTTTGAGAAAGGCATTGTCAAAGTGTAAATTCGAGTTCCACAGAGACAGGATCAGGGTGGCAGATAATCCCTTTCTTGTTGAGAGGGATTTTTGAAATATGGCAACAAGAATATTCCAATTTAATTTGTCCTTGAATTAAATTGTGAATTAAAATCGAATTTAGTCTTAACAGCTACTTGGAAATAATTAATTAATTTATTTTAAATTAATTAGTTGGAGAAATTGAAGTTAGAAGTCTTTCTGAAGTCATGCAAGAGTTATCCCTTAAATTAAGGAGATAAGATTGAGTTATATTTGAGATGTGATTAGTTAACTCAGTTTATTGATTTAAGTTGAGTTAAATTAGTTCCAAATTGTTTTAGGAACTAATAGTGAGTTAACAGTCAGTTGATTCATTAGTGCACTCAACTAGTGCTACTCCAGTTAATTGAAGATTCCCTCATCAGAAACTCTTGCATGTCTATTCTGAGAAAGACCCAGTTGATATTAATGTTCAAGGACAGTGTACTATCAGTTTCATGTGTTTTATCATGGAGAAAACTCATGCATGTAGTCAAGGATTCATCCTTGAGGATTCCACAGTTTTGAAGGTTGGGTTTTCACTTGGTAATAGGCTAATCATCCATAAGGAACAATGCAAGGAAATAGGAGTTCGGAGGGTAGAGAGGAAGGCTGGAGAGAAACCAATATTTCCTGTGAGCATCTGTGAGGATTGTACTGAGAGCTGGCTAGCTTTGAGAAGTACGGCTTTGTACAATTCCTATGTATTTCCACCATGTATGATAATACAATAGTGTGGGGTTTTTATTTGAGACATTCCCCAAAGTCTTTTCATGTGTATTGTTCCATTGATTCTTCTTCTTCTGGTTTTATTGTTCAACTTGATATTTATGCTTGCGCAAATTGATAGTAGAAGTAGGTTATAGTATTCTTCTTTGATTTATATTGCATTATCGGGTTAACCTATCACAGATTTTCTACAACATGTAACAGCTAAGGTTAGGAGGGGATGTTGAGATATTAATCTCACTGTTAGTTAGTTGTTGGTTAAGTGTCATATTAATTGATTTATTGTCTACTAGGTGTCATAAGCAGTTTAGTCTTACCTGAGTTCTACTCCATTGGCATCCATTCTTGAGGGTCCAGAAGAAGCAATTCTCCCCAACCCTCCTCTTGCATCTTGTAGTGTTGACTCTATCACCACTATTATTACCCATTCTAAAGAACTTCTAGAGTCCTATATCACTCCAGATAACCTTGTGGATGATTCACTTAATCATACCTCCATTTTACCTCAACAACCCATTCCCTTATACATTATTTCTATCCAACCCTAGAGTTGTCTAGGTGAGCATCAATTCATTATATCTAAAGCCACTCTTTGGTATGGTGAAACCATGTATTCGAACCGAAAAATTTAGTCCATTTGACTTACATATGCATTTCCAAGCGATATTGGAACACCACTATTTCCTTTCTCCTACTGTATCCATCCATTCTTCCAATAAGAAGATAATCATAACAACAAAGGGAAACGACATAACAAAGTACATAACCCTATTATGTACATCCATACAACTATTTGGAATCCATCATTCTAAATACATCTTGCATGCCCATAAAATGCTACATACACATCCAACAACGGGCATCATTCCCACCTTTGCATACTCAATCAGTCCCCTCCATCATCATGTGTTGTGGGGCAATATCTCATTCTTGGGGGCATGATGGCCACCTTCTTACCATGGAAAATTTTAAGAAATCCCCCAAAATTTATATAGGAAAATTTATAGGTTGTTTTATCAATAATATAATATGCATGTAGAATTTTTTGGTGAATCTTTCAATGAATTATAAAACCTTTTAAAATATTGGTGAATTTTTCACTAAATTTTAAAACACTATACAGTCTGGATAAATCTTTCACAAAACTACAAAGCATTGTAAAATTTTGGATAATACTTCATTGTAGGTTTTAACTTTGTACATGAATTAACTAAATATGAATTCTCAAAAACAGAAAATAAGCAATGGTGAGAACATAAAACATAAAACATAAAACAAATGTAAACAAATATCTCCCCTAGATCCCAAAATCAGGACTACCAGATTGATTTTTCATTATCATCCTTTCAATGTTACAATACATGTTGAAGCATTCACAAACTGCAATCCATTAACCTTGGATTAGAACATACTCGTAGTTTCGTTGATCAGATCTACAAAATGCCATTGGTAGAAAACCATCATTACCAAAACCATGTGTGAAACCCATACAAAAAACCATAGGTAGGTCCACCCACATAATATGGGTTCCAGAATGTTTTTCCTAGGGCACTTCCCTGGACTCCATATAGGGTGGCTACCTCCCCCTTGAAACCCATTGACAGGGGGGGCTTCTTCCCCCCTGTGAACCCCCTGCTGCACTCGTCACAATGAATAGGAGGGGTTGTCGACCCCACACATGCGACTAGTTGTGGAAAGAATATAACACAAACCCAAAATTCTCCCACTTTTTGTTTTCTATTCCACATAGGGAGTCATAGGAGAGCTTAGTCATTGGTCTAGAATAGCAATGCCCATTGTATCTCTACACCAAGAAAACTTCTTAGAGCTCACAAACTTCATCAATGCATATGCAACATTCTTCAAAGTGTCCACCTTTACTACCAACATCATTTTGTCCTCAACCATATCCCTCACAAAGTGATACTAAACATCAATCTACTTTGTCCTTGAATGATAAGCAGGCTTCTTTGCCAAGAAAATTTCACTTTGGCTCTCATAGTCTATCCTTATAGTTCATTGTATGAACCCCATACTCGAACACAATATCTGCAACCAAACTTCTTCCTTGATTGCATGAGCGACCTCCATGTATTCTGCCTTTGTAGTTGAAAGTGCCACTACAGACTCTCTTTCTCATCCAACTAAATTCACCTCCGAATAGGTTAAACATATACCCACTTGTAGATCTTCTCTGATCTAGATCACCATCCCAGTCTACATCAACAAAGCCATAGATGTTGAAAACGCTATCCAATCCTAGTCTTCCTTAGTAGTACATACCATAATCACTAGTTCCACGCAAATACCTAGAAACCCCCTTCACTGTTGTCCAATTCTCCTTCCTTGGTTTTGACATAAACCTTCTCAATGCTCCCACTGCATGTGCAATGTCTTGTCTAGTACATACCATTGCATGCATCAGGCTAATGAAAACACTTGCGTATGGAACACGGGACATGTCCTCTTCCTCTTCTTGTGCCTTGGGACATTATTCAACAGAGAAATTTACACCTACAGGAATAGGAACCTTCACTGGTTTACTATCTTGCATATTAATCCTCTGGTTTAACTAGAGCTTCCTCTTTTCCCGATCTCATTTAATTTTCATGCCCAAAAGATAGTTTGCAACACCAAGATCTTTCATGTCAAATTTGGAGGAAAATTGGGTCTTCAAATCCTAGATAATTTCTTTTTCATTTCCAATCAATGAAATATCATCCACATACAAGACCAAATAAATAACACGGTCACCAATTAATTTAAAATACATACAATGATCTACTTTTCTTCCGATGAAGGCAATTCCTTGTATATATGTATCAGATTTCATACCATATCCTTAGTGATTGTTTTGACCCATACAAAGACTTTTTTAACCTGAATACAATTTCTTTCTTTCTGTTCACCACAAATCCTTTAGGTTGCTTCATGTAGATCTCTTCTTCCAGGTCCTCGTGAAGAAATGTTGTCTTCACATCCATCTGTTCTAACTCAAAATAAAAAACAGCAACAACAGATAAAAGTAATCTAATAGAAGCTACATTGGAAAGAGGAGAAAAAATATCACTAAAATCAATTCCCGACACCTGGGAATAACCTTTTTCTACCAAAAAATACTTGTATTCCTCCACCCTGACTTTTGCATTCATCTTCTTCTTAAACACCCATTTTCTTCCAATCAATTTCCTTCCAGCCAACAACTCCACCAGATCTGAAGTCATTTTTGTCAAAGTATGCCATTTCATCAACCATGGCCGCTTTCCAGAGTTTTCCATTCTCTGAATCTACTGCCTCCTCGACAGTCCTAGGATCATCTTCAGTAATAGATAATGCAAAATTTGAACATAAAGAAGATGGAATATAACTTTCTAGTTGTGTTATTTCTCGAACTAATCTTCTCACAAATAGAGTTTATGGCTCTTCATCTTTTGATTCTTGTTCTGTTGTAAAGTCTGATTCTTCCTCCTTTAGCTCAAACTCTATCTTCTTAGGTTCCTTTGGTAGGAATTCATGTTTAATAACATATTTTACCTATCTAAACACAACATATTGGTTGTACACAACCTTCCTTGTTTTTGGGGTCCAAAGCTTATAACCTTTTAAGCCATCCTTATATCCAATAAAGATGCACCTTTCAAATTTAGTATCCAACTTGGTTCTTTACTCCTTTCGAACATGTACATATGCATCACAGCCAAATACCCTCAGATTTGAAAGAGAGGGTTTCTTACTAGTCTGTACCTCATGTGGATATTTATCCTCCAACATTGATGAAGGTGATCTATTAATAGGTAACATGCAGTCTCCACTACCTCTGGCCATAATTCCTGTCATAAATCGACACCACTGGGCATGCTTCTTGCCTTTTCCACCAATGTCCTATTCATTCTTTCTACAACTTCATTTTACTGAGGTGTGTATGGAGTATTATTCTTTCATTCTATAACACACTTCTTACAGAACTCTTCAAATTCCTTCTTACAGAACTCTCCAACATTATACTTCCTCAAACCTTTACCTTCTTCTCTGTTTCGTTTTCCACTAGAGCCTTAAATCCTTTAAACTTGTCAAATACTTCAGATTTCTTCCTGAGGAAATATATCCATGTATTCCTTGAGAAGTCATGTATAAATGATACATAGTACACAAACTTACCTAGTGATGGAAAAAACATAGGTCCAAACACATCATTGTGCATGAGTTCTATTATCCCCTTTGGCCTCTTAGCACTAGAGGGGAAACTCACCAAGTTCTTCTTCCCATATACACAATGTTCACAAAATTCAAAATCCACAGAGGAATTAGACATATGCTTTAGCATACGATTACCATGAAGTATTAAAAGGCCCTTCTCTCTAATATGTCCAAGCCTTTGATGCCATAGCATGGTATTTTCTCAAGAGACCACTAGATTTTTTGCTCCACTTTCAGGAACCACATAATTGTTGCACCCATCAATTACAGTACTACCCATAAGATTGTACAACATTCCAATCTGAACTCCTCGCATCACTACCAGTGCTCCCAAAACCATCTTGTAGGTATCTTTCTCTAACACTGTTTTTACACCTGCATCATCCATCTTTCTTATATAAATCATGTTTTTGGCCAATGCAGGAATATTTAGAACACCTGTAAGTGTTCTAATCCTTCCACCTTGCAACTTCAGCTTGAATTTTCCACGTCTGATGATTCTAGCCTTCATGTCATCCCCTAAGAAGACATCACCACCATCATATTTCTCATACTCGCAGAACCACTCCCTATGGGGAGTGAAGTGAAAGGATGCACCTGAGTCAATCAACCATGCCTCATGATCTACATGTGTACTTGAAGAAGAAGCCAAGTACACATCCCCACCTTCATTTGAGGTGGTTTTCACCTCTGCAGAAGGAGCATCATTAGATCCCTTTCCTTTATTAGGAGCATTAGATCTACACTCCTTTTCGTAGTTCCCTTCCTTTCCGCATTTCCAACATATGTTTACAGGGTTTCCTGGAGATCTAGAACTCCCTCTAGATTTAGATCTCCCACTCGAGGACTTATTTTTGTTTCTATTCTAGGAGCTTCCTTGTACAGACAAGGAATATCCATTCTAGCTCTCCATATTTTTCCATCTCATCTCCTCCAACAACAAGGATGAGACTATTTCATCAAACTTCAAGGTAGTTGTATTGCTACCTACAACAACAACTAGAATAGACCAGGAACTTGGTAGAGAACACAAGTTCCATCCTTCATCCTTAAGTTATATAACTTTTTTTGCAGGAACAATTTGTTCACCAGAGACTTAGATTGGTACAAAGTTCCTAAATTGACCCATAAATCCTTTTCTCTAGCTTCCCTTGATACATTCAACAATACTGAATTTGAGATATAGAACTGTATTGTGCTCTTTACCTTCCAATCCAGCATCACCCAATCTTCTGCTGACATTTCTATTGGTTTAATACCTGGATCTACCACAATCCACTGATCTTTATCCACTAGTAGATCCTCCATATTCAGCTTCCACAACTCAAAACTCTGACCATTAAATTTATCGATCTCTATCTTTCCACTGCTCGCCATATCCTTTCACTGCAAGAATTGATCTTGCGGATCTCCCACTGAACAGGGTCTACCATAGGCTCGAGAAAAACCCCTCAGTAGCAAAGGCGTCCCCTTGAAGTCGAAACAAATTTGATACCAAATGTAGGTTTTAACCTTGTACAAAAATTACCTGCATATGCATTCTAAAAATCAAAAAATAAACAATGACGATAACATAAAACATAAAACATATGTACACAAATATTTTCCCCTCAATCCCAAAACCAAGACTACTAGATTAATTTTTCATTATGTTCCTTTGAATGTTACAATTCATATATACACTTGTTGAAGCATTCATAAACCCTAATCCGTTAACCCTGGATTAGAACATAAACATAGTTCCCTTGAACGGATCTACAGAATACCATGGCCAGAAAACCATCATGCCCAAAACTATGTGCGAAACCCTTGCACAAAACCATAGGTAGGTTTGCCCACCTAATATAGGGTCCAACAAAAGCTTCTTGGAGCACTACCCTGGACCTTGTACAGGTGGGTACCGCCCCCTTGAAACCCCCTGATAGGGGGGGCTACGGCTCCCCTGTGACCCCCTTACTGCACCCAATGCAATAAACAAGAGGGGTTGTTTCCCCCCCCAGTGACCCCCTCACGTGTGCAACTCGTCGTGGAAACAATATAACACACACCCAACATTCATAATGTATGAAATCATATTTAATAATAATAAAAATAATAATTTAAACTATAATATACTCATTTATGTTTGAGAGAAGAAACATCATGGGTTATTTTTGTGAAGTATATTATTATAAACTCTTGCAAATCTCTTTCTATGATTTTAACATTTTTTATAAAAATTATCTCGCAAGGGACAACTAGTTTGAGAGCTACTCCCAAAAGTGTACAATGTTGAACAATAGAGGTTCGTTTGCTCAAATTGGGCCTTGACACATTCAAATAGATCAATCATATTCTATGTAATTCACATTCTAGAGGCTTCACATGAAAATAATGTTTATGAATAGATCTATTAAAATTGTGAATCTTTACATCAAATTCATTTGGTCTCTTATACATTGCTTCTCCAATAGCTAGATGCTTCTCCAATTCCCTGGCTTCAGATAAACAAATTGAATTCCCACAGAGTAATTGAATCCATAGATTAAGCCTAATGTCATATCTTTCCCAAATAAACATGAAAAAAAGATAAACAAAGGGATTCTTTACTCAAAAAAGATCTTTAGCTTTAACCCAAACCCTTAAATCAATAAAAAATAGATGAAACCAATCATGCAACAACAAAATGTTCAATTAAACATCAAAGTAAAATTAGAAGCATTCAAGAGATAAATTAAGGAAAAATCAATTACAAATAATAGAAACTTCCATTAAGCCACATGTTGTTGCTCAAACTCTTGGTGAACATTGTTGAGCATGGTTGTCAATGTTTAACTATAAATGAATATAGTTGACCATGTTCACAATGGTTGACCATGTTAACCATGGTGATCATGTTTGACAATTATTGAACTAATTTCACCATGGTGAATATATATGCATGGTTGGGAAAAGTTATTATAGTTATTTTAAAAACTATATATTAATATTAAATAATACTAAACCTATATTAAACTTATTATCTAAATATATTAAAGTTAAAGTTGTTAAGTGTAATGACTACATTAATGGCTATGTCGATGTTGACTATGGTTAACAAGGTGATTGATGGGAGTTAATGCATATATTAATATATTAATGTATAGTGTAATATCTTAATGTGTAGACAAAATATTATTGATTTCTTATTATGTGCAGATAAATATATTATTAATGTGGTAATGTATAAATTAATGTATAGATACATACTTATTAGTGTATTATTATAAAGCTATTACGGTTTAAATAATAGTATAAAATTATTTAAAAACCTCATTAATATACTAATAATGTTATTATTAATAAACCTTAAGTCTTATTAATAAATAATCACTAAATCTTAATATAAATATTATTTTTAAATTATTAATAACCACATTAATGTTGCTAATCTTAATATTAATGTTATTAAAGAACCTTAATTTTATTAATATAACCTTATTGTTATTATTGTTATCATATATTATTAATAAGCTTATTAAACCTTATTATTAATAAACCTAATGCATATGGTGTCTATGGATAATCATGTTTGAGCATGATGTCCATGTTCATTGTGGTTGACCATGAATAACATGTGTTAATGTATATATTAATTTATTATTAATGTGTTATTATGTCTAGATAAATGTATTGATATGTGATTATTAATCTAGTATTATAAAGCTATTAAGGTTTAAATAATATTATTAATAATGTTATTAAACCTTGTTAATAATGAATAACTATTTACCTAATATAAATATTATTTACATTATTAATAGCCATGATACTACTATTAACCTTAATAGTAATATTATTATTAAACCTTAAACCTTATAATTAAAAGTTATTAATAGTAATGTATTAATAAATTGTATTAAACCTTATTAGCAAGCCTTAATATTAATAGAAACCGAATAATCTAATGACGTAATATTTGATTTTGATATGAATGTGTGAAGTTAACATTTATATATGGTTTTCGTACATTTTTATGCTAGTACAAAAATATTCTAAAGGACCAACATTAAAGAGATAGTGTCATGCTACCAGGAATTTCCTGGTTAAAATAATTATGTAAATTTTGTTTCCTAAGGGGGTGTAGCTTGATCAGTTATACCACGAATTTATACCCATCTAAAGAGAATGGTTTTCTCCATCTTTTCTCAACTATCAATAGATATGGAAAGGGAAGCACAAAGAGAAGATAGAGTAACATGTGGCATATCAAACAAGAATTTATTGTTACCCTTGACCTTCAAAAATAGCTTAAGTAATGATACCCTTCCTTGAAATGTCAAACTATGGAATTTTATGATTATTTTAGTCCTAATTCAAATATTCTATCTATAGGATCTATTTTATTCTCTAGATTTAAATCCATGTTGTTATATGAAATCTATGACTATAGACAAAAGTATCTTCCCTAGACTTGATGACCTAGTCTAGAACAACAAAAAGCAAATAAATCAATGTTTTCCTTGTAAATGGACAACAAAATGAATCCTACCCCGAATCCGTTGTAAGCCTCATTCCTCTCTTGACTTGTATGCTCCAATCCTAGCTTCGATCGCTATGATTAGAACCTACATAATTAGACAACAAAAGCCAATAATATATGACATCTGTGTAGTAGCATCCAATCACTTTATTTAATGGATCAATATGGCATTGAAATATATGAAATCATAACATCACATTTAGGAAAACTATGAACTCTTTGTATTAATAGAAATGGAGAGAGCTACAACCAAATATAGAGTTTATATTGTAGAAGAGCTCCTCCAAGTTGACTTGTCCTTCCATGTCACAAAGTGAATCTCTATGCCACCCTAACGCATGGAATAATGACTCTCACAACAACAACATGAGGGTAGAATTTAACTCCAAAATCCAACCCCTAGCTTGTGTATGGCAACAAATATATAGGAGAGGATGGTAGTTTAGAAACCCTTATCCATTTACCAATATAGGCTTGAGATCCAATCTTGATGGGAGGATGAGCTCAAGGGATAAGGGGTGAAATGTCCAAGGTATGATAGGATAGTATTTGAGACTTTCATCCAAGGTAAATGGTTAGAAACATCTCTGGAAGCTTCTGGAAGAGGAAGCTTCGAGATTACTTTTATTTTTACCAAATTTCTAGAACCAACACACCCCTAGCAAGGGGAAACTTGATAGTGATCAACAAAGGTCTAGAGAGGGTCAACCTGCTAGTGAACATAGTATCCTAAGGCAACATGGTGTGTTGGGACTTAAAATAACTGAAATGAATTAGTTAAAGGTCAAAATTCAGGGATTAGTAACAGTCATGCTTAAGGATTTGTCCAAGGCTGGTGAAAAGGGGTAAAAGGATGTTGATTAATCGATTTAATATGCCTATTGACTAGATGTGACAAAATGGCCTCTAACACATCTAATGAAAATTCAAACATTTTTGAGCTAAAATACACGAGTCCTGATGATAAGCACATGGTAAAACTATTTAAATGTGATATTAACATAGAACTATGGGAAATAAATAGAAAATATGAAGAATACGATAAAGAAAATTTAATTTCCTTTATTTATCTTACCTAATGGGATTTTATAAGTGCACAATGTGTCTACAAATTCCTTTAATATATGCACGCATGTAGGTTGAGGCTAAAAGAAATTAAAATATCTAAATAGCTAATGTATACCAGACTAATATAAAAAATAAAAAATAAAAAATAAGTGCATGCATGCACTTTAAGAATTACAAGACTGGCCAGGATATAGTGTTATGGTGTGTCATTGGAAAGGATTTATTTTGTATATCTTCATACATCATATAATCGCATGCCCATTTATGTTGAAAGTGTCCCTACTTTCCTCCTCATTTATGAGTGAGACTATAGAAGAGAAAAGTATTATGTTAATGTGTCAAAGGTCACCTTGTTGGACAATAAAGCATGATGATGACTTTACATTGACACTTACTCTCCATCTCCACTTATGTTGGGCTTAAAAAAATTACACTGAGTTACACAAGGATGTCATTACTTTGACCATTTCAAATATTTATGGCATGAACCTTTTATGATGCCTTTATCAATTACAACTTAATTACAATAGTCTTGATTTCACTCAAACTTTAATGTGCCTTATTTTTCTATTTGGTTTGGACAAACCTCCAAAATTATCTTTAACTTCCTCTTGACTTGTCTAAAATGAGAGAATGTTTACCCAATATAAATTTGCCTTATGCATTGATCTTAATGGAAATTTTATGACCCACATACTTTCATTATAAAATAGATCTTTATATATCCAGCCATGTAGTTGGAATAAGTTAAATGCCTATGAATACATAAATACATACATACTCATACTTACCCTTCTTAAATGGACATTCCCTTCTCAACTTAAGGTGTCCTTATTAGAGAAATTTTGAGGTCTAAAATGGGCCTCGAAACAAAATGTACTCTTGAAAAATGCAATAAGAAATTGTCAATTTGATTTTTCCTTGATTAAATTGAGAAAATTTGAATTTCCACATCAACGGACAACTTGTACGCAGTTAACTTGTGTGGCATCACTTGTGTAACCTATTTTACTAAGTATATTCAAGTTGGAAGAGTTAGAGTACAGTTAAGCATGTGTGATTAATGCTAATTTGAAGCAATCAAGGTAAATTATCTCAATTTATTTTCAGTGAAAATAGTTCCAACTGTTGGAGGAACTAGTGGAAGGCCAATTGTGCAATGGGAGTCTAGTCAAACTCAGTGATCATCCCTTTAACTGATCAATCACCCAAAATAGCTAGTGCATGAAGAGAGTTTGAGTTCCCTAGTTGTGGTGGAGATTCCTAGGTAGTGTAACATTAATTATAGAGTAGTATTGAGGGTACATATGTTGCATGTAGTCAAATGATCAACCTTACGAATTGCACAATCCATTTTGAAGAAATTCCTAAATAATAGGGACCTAATTTCTCAAGGAATTGCACAAGGAAATAGGGGCTCAAGTAGAGGAAGAAATTGACTAAGTCTAGGTCAGAGATTCTCAGTGAACTGAGAGATAGGTTATTCACTTGTAGGTTGTGCTCAGTTGAGCAAATAAATTGTAATACATCTTTATTAATTCGATTAATGCAAGCAAGAAAAGGGATTTTTAGTAGATTACTTTCCTCGAGAAAAATACTACGTGCATGTGTGTTATTTCTCATTGCATGTTTGTGATTGATGTTCTAAATTGTGAATTGAATTTCACAGAGTAGTAGAGTTGGTTTGTATCTTGTGATTTAGATTAAAAATTCATGAGTAGTTGTAAATTTACACCATAATTTATACATTAGAGTAGGAATTTCAAAGTTTTTACTTAGGAGGTTCTAATTTGTAGTTCAGTGTAGTAGGATCTCTTCAGAGATGAGAAGATGACATTCAACGAGCTGAGGGTAGATTATGCCTTGGAAGGAACCTCTAATTTCATCGAATGAAAGGATCACATGGAGGCAGTATTGGATGACAATGTATTGCTAAAATTCATCAAGAAATACGTTATGAGACCGTAAGCATATGATACCCAGAACCTTGATCAGTGGAAGAAATATGTAGCCAAGGTCAGGAGAATAATATTGGAGGGAGTATGGGACCACATTGTCACCAATATCCATGGGAAATAAATTCCTTTTGCAATGTGGCGGGCACTAACAGATCACTAACAGAAATATTCTAGAATAGTAGTGAAGGCAGGAAGCTAGTGCTCGAGGATAAACTTCAAAATATCAAGATGCAAAAGAATGACACTATCCCACAATATCTTAATAGGATCACGCAAGTTCATGATGAGATTGCAAGAGTTGGTGTTACTATTTCAGATGATGATCTGGTAAGCCTATCCTTTCTGGGAATTCCCAAGATATGGTGTAGCTACAATGATTCAATTACTGGTAGGGAGAAATTACTGAATTGGGAACGCTTATGTTCTGATTTTGTGGAGGAGAAAATAAGGCAGAATACTAGAGATGGAACTTCATCCGAGGGCAAGGATGAAGAAAATTTTCATTTGTTCGAAAGGGAAATAAGGGAAAAGGGAAGAAATCTCAAACCAAATCAGAATCCAGCGAAGGGGGAAAGAATAAATATGTGTCCAAAATAAATTTCTTCAATTGTCATGAATTCGAGAACTATTCCATGAAGTGTCCACACAAAAATTCTAGCAAAAAGGAGCTTGTTGGAGGAACAATAGGTGAATCCTTGGATTTATAGTTTGATCTTGACATCACTCTTATTGCATGCATGGCTAGCACAATGTTGGGGAGCACATGGTTCTTTGAATTTGGTGCCTCGCTCCACATGAAAGGGTGTAGAGAGTTTTTTAGTGACATGGACGAGAAAGATCTCCAGATCATATTGAGTTTGGGGAAAATAGAAGGTGCAGTGCTACCAGGATTGGTATAGTCACCTTTCATAGGGAGTCGATATCCCCTCTTCGACTCAAGGATTTCATGTTCGTTCCAGGCCTAAAGAAAAATCTCATCTCTGTTGCAATTTTGGAAGACCGTGGTTAAGATGTGATCTGCAACAAAGGGAAAGCATTCGTGAGGCACATAACCACTAGACAAGGGAAGTAGATTTTGGTTCATGTGAACAACCTATATAAACTTGACGTAAAAGATGCATGTTTAGTCTTGAGGAGAAAGGTAGAGATTAGAGATGTGGTGGTTGAGTGGGAGCATGATATACCTCTCAAAATGGAGCCTCAAAAGGAACCTAGGGAGGTTTGCATGAAGCCACAAATGGAGAGGCAGAGAGTAGGAAGAGTTGAGACATCCACTCAAGCAAAGACCTCCAGTAGGGGGAGATTTCAATCCAAGGAGTGAGGTGGAGTGATGTAGATCCTTATTCCAAGAGTTGCAGAAATTTGGGCAAGGTCCATGGAGGTGTTCTCCTCATGGATCATTACCTTGCTACATGGGCTGATAATATTCAGTGGTAGGAGGATCAATTTCATTCAGATAATTAGGAGTGCAAATGAGTGTTGAATACAAAGAAAGAGGGTTAGTAGTAGAGTAAAAAATAGCACAATTTTCCTAGTAGACAGTTGCAGACACATTTGATTTAGTGTTTTTTTGGTATTCATTAGTTGCAGATGTTACAGTAGAAGCAACAACAGTAAGAGGTGTTGCAGGTAGTGTTAGTGTCATTCAATTCAGCTTGTCACCAGTGATCAAATATTCTCTTACAAGGTGTTGTTAGGGTGTCAAGTCAAATTTTTGTCATTTCACTGAATCTTCAAATAAAAATTTGGTCACTGGTTGTTGATGTCTAGGTCATTGCTACTCCTTCACTTACTCATGGTCTTCATCACTCTTCATGGTCATTTTCTTCTTCAAGGTATTATATCTTCATTTAAGTGTCTTGGGTCATGAAATGGTTAAATTCCTCATTTCAGGTCATTGTCTAGGGTTTCATTCCTTGTGTCATCATGATACCATATGTCAAAATGAAAAACATGTCCATCATGTGATTCAGTGGGTAAAGGGATTTAGTAGCTTAGGGAAAGAAAAACAAAGGTAAAGGTAATGTTTTATTTAAAATAAGACAATATTGCAGTACACTACCTCGCCTCATCATTTCTCATAGCGACATCTTTGCTTCAAAATATGTTTTTGGCCGAATGAAGAAGAATTCTACAAAAGTGAAAGAAGTTTTTGTCCATT
This sequence comes from Pinus tabuliformis, assembly GCA_031772625.1. Taxonomy (NCBI): domain Eukaryota; kingdom Viridiplantae; phylum Streptophyta; class Pinopsida; order Pinales; family Pinaceae; genus Pinus; species Pinus tabuliformis. The sequence goes on from CM062810.1 coordinate 639,718,859, forward strand.
ATATTCCAAGGAACAAACTTCATTTATGCACAGGTGTTATTATTTGAAATAAATGCCCAAAATACACTTGCTAGGGGAGAGTTGTTGCACTTCTGGAAAACTTTTCTTCAAGACCGTTTTTCAGGGGTTTGGAGTATGTTTTGCCAGTTCTTAAGGACTCTATTATGTAGAATACATACTAATATTTCCAATGGTACCTTAAGATTGTCATTTGGATAAGTGGAAGGCATCCAAAAGTGCTCTACAAGTTGGCCCTGCGCTCTTGTGAAAGAAACCCTGAGTTTTTGGAGTGACCTTGGGAAAATAAATTTTCATCTATGATGGAGTGTCCAAATTACATGTTTGAAGAGTCCATATTATTGCAGACTTTAATAGATTTCCAAAGAGCTATCAAGTTCTTAATTTGGAGCAATTTAAGGCCTCCAAACATGGTTTTGAAGATGGCATTGTGCAAAGAGACAAGGCGCTGCACACAGAATTAAGGTACTGAGCACAAAGACAATGTGCTGCACACAGCCTAACTGCGCTGTGCCCAGGGCAGAGTATCCCAAAAATCACAAGAAATCACCCAAATTCAAATTTTAAGCTTTCATTTCTATTTTCTATTGCTCTAATTCATCTAGAAAGTAAGTACTCTCATTTCACTCCCTCTTGTACTTTGGCAAAACAAATGAATGATGGTTAGCTTAGTCATCTGGGTTTGTGTGAATTTCATATTTTGAGCTTGAAAATGATCAATTGGAGCTCTGAAACCCTAAAAATAACTATCCCTATACCTCTATTTCCATGCAACTCATCATCCCCATTCACCAACAAACCATTTCCCTTCATTCCACTTCACCTCCCTACAAAAACTAGCCCTAATCTATCAAATTGTGCAGTTTCCTTAGCTAGGACTGTGTTTAATCCTAGTTCATATCCCTCCTTAATTTCCCTTCATTTAAATTCCTAAGGATTCCTAAAACCTCTATCCATATCCAAAAATTTCCCTACTCCCATCTCCCTTCCCTAACTCCCTCATTTCACCACTTCAATCACCTTTCACTAATTTTTTTCCATTTCCTATCATCTAGGGTTTCAAAAATGGAATGATATTCTTCACCATCAGAAAAGAGAAAACATCATAAAGAAGGGAGGAATCTAAGGTATGAGCCCACAAACTGAAATGAGATCAATTATTCACCATTCATAAGACAATGCTTTGAAGATGTCAACTACCTAGGGTTTTGCCAAAGAGTGGAAGAGTTAGGTTTTCATGAGCAACTCATTGATTTGATTTCCACCAATCTGAAAGGAGAAAAGGCCACCATTGTAGGGATTGATTTCACATTCACTATTGATGACATCTCCCTTGCCACAAGGATACCAAATCATTGAGAGTATTGATTCAAAGACATGAACCCGGACCTAGAAGAGAACAAAAGCCACCAATGGAAGAATTGACCTTTGAGGAGAGGATTGACATGGAAATAAATGAAGACAGGGAGTTTTGGATTGGAAAGATCAATTTTCACCTTGAGAATCTCCTTGAGAAGGAAAACATGGATAATCATTTGCTTAGACATATGGCGCACCACTACCAAGCTCAAAACATGGTCGCCAATGTCAAGGTCAAGCAGTTTGAAAACAAGCTCAAAGAAGCCAAAAAGGACCGAAAGGATGAGGGAAATTTGGAGATGCTTGTTGAAGAATCTATGAAGGTTTAGAAAACATATTTTTTATAGCTTCCAACCAATTTTTAGCTAATTCTAAGAACTTTTACTTTTTGAGAATTTTTGAGCTAAATTCAGAAAATCAGTAGTTCAAGGCGTTGTGCTTTTTCCTCAGGCATATATTTTAGGAAGGTCTACATTTTTGGAAGTATCTTACCATCCTATAGAAACCCATTTGCTCATATTTTACAGAGGTGGCTCAGTTTTGGAGAAAAGTGCAAAAAAGTGGCAAAAAGTAACATTCTGGACCCTTTCTTGACAGGCACTACGCACCTAGAGCGACCTTGGGAGAATGGATTTTTGAAGGCCTTTTTCATGGTCTAAATTCAGAAATTCAAACTATTCAGGAAACTAGACTTGAAGGGCTAGTAGATTGTTCTCTTAGATTTGGATTTTGACCTCAGGAAGGCACCTAAAAATCAGCTCAAATTTGGCGTTGTGCTTCTGCATTTTTTTGTGTTTTAATTTGCAAATTTCACTGTGTAAAATTTTTAATTTCTAGTTTGACTTACTCAAAGTCAAGCTTCTCTATGTAATGGTACTAGTTTCAAGGCTAGGTGATGTAGGCATAAATACATGTACATCATAGGTTGTTTCTGAAGTTTATTAGGCCTCATAAAGGAAGCAAACTCCTAAACAAACTCTCCAAGAAGTGTTTGAGTTTCACCTTCTCATTCTCACCTGTTGGTAGAGAGAATCTGGAGTCAATTCCTCCACCAAGTAATTCGACTCCTGATGGTGGGAAAGTGGTCCAAGAGAGTCTATATGTATCATTTCTCTTTAGGAGAATAGGATTTAACTTTTTGTAGAGGAAGCTTGCATGTAATCATCTTTTCAGCTAATACAGAGACAGTTGCAGCTATTTTTAAGGAACTCTAGCCCAGTGAGTTTATGGTGTTTTTTATTCATTCTATTTAGTTTCTAAAGGTTAAAATATATTTATCTACATGATATCTCTTCTTTCTATGGATGCCTTACAGTGAAATATACATAATCATATTTACTTATGATAATTAGTTTCTTCTACATTTTCCCTTCTATATTACACTAAAAATATTCTAAATACACCATGGCTGCTAATATCTAGCTCCTCATATTTTCTCCTGCACTCCTGCAACCTAGACCTATTTGTGGCTCCAAACCCTAAGTTCAACAAACCCCAAAACCTAAATTTTCACAAACAAACATACATACATACATACATACATACATACATACATACATACATACATACATACATACATACATACATACATACATACATACATATATATATATATATATATATATATATATATATATATATATAGCCTAAAACTCATTTGCTTTAAAGTGATATCACTGATAAGAGACTTAGATAGATCCCTCTCATGCTCAGTAGGGCTAGCTATTGAGCTAAAGTGGTTTGAGGTTACCCTTCTCGATTTCCTTTTTTAGCCTAGGAAATTGTAATGATTAACATGTAGTACATTCAATACATCCAAGATAAGGGCGGTTGATAATCCCTTTCTTTTTTTCCCCTGGGAAAAAGTCGTAATTTTCATTAAGGTTAAGAAAATTACATTTTGCAGATGCCGAAGCATATTCAAAAGCAGGCTTGTGCCTGTCGAGTTCATTTTTAACTGCTATATACAATAAGTCTCCACGCAGGGAGCATGTAAATAAGTCTGAGCTGTGTTCAAAATTTATGCTGGCTCTTCGCAGAGAGCAATATATACTGCTATAATATAACAAAAGATGTACTGTTCAACTGTATCTACATACTGAAAGAAAACAAAATACTGCATATGCATATGGGCTTATAGCCCATCATTCCGATTGTTCATCAAATGGCCGATGATAGTACTGATAAAAGGTGCCATCGACTTCCTCCTGGATCCACCATTCCTCCCCTATTCTGTGCGCTGCCTCTTTGGAGAGCTGATCTGCAGTGGTGTTCTCATCCCTGTAGATATGATGACAGACAAAAGATTCAAAGGACGTTATCAATCTCTTTGCTTCATCAAGAATATGTCTCAAAGCAAATGCATGACAATGTGATGCATTATTGAGCCAATTGCAAACAACTTTGGAATCACCAAAAATCTGTAAGTGTCTGCATTGTTTAAGGATAGCAAAATGAATGATATGCTTGGCTGTGATAAGTTCTGCGAAGTTGTTTGTGCCTCTGCCTAAGTTAATTTGAATCTTGTAACAGTGTCTGTCGTTTAGGTGAAGTATGGCTCCCCCCCCGCACCCATCATCTTGGGCTGAGCCATCAAAGAAAGCCCAGGGCTTTGTATGATCAATGGGGATAGGAGTGAGAGTTCTCGGTGGATTGGAGAGGTCCTCTTCCGGTAATAAATTATAATCTGCCACAGTATGTAGAATAATCGAAGGCCAGTGTGGCATCTTCAGTTGGAAGATGGACTGATTGCGGGCTATCCATATAGCCCAACAAATAAGCAGAGGTAGGTTCTTGGCCTTGCCTGTATGCTCTAAGCACCAGTTGGACCAAGCCTCCTGTAGGGTGTTCCCATGCCATTGCTTCAGATGCGGGATATGTGATGAAATTGACTGCCAGAAGTTAATGGTCGAGCTGCAAGATAGAAACAGGTGCTCTGTGCTCTCATCAGCATTAAGACAAAGGTGACAGCGAAAGGGTCCATAGAAGGATCGCTTCATGAGATTAGAACCTGTGGGGATTTTATCAAAGATGATATTCCACATCAGAAGTCTCGTCCTGGGCGCAGCCTTGAATTTCCATATCGACTTCCAAGTGGGAAGGATGTCAGGTGGTTTATGTGGCTCCATTAGTTTGAGGTATCCCAACTTGGGTGAGTACACTCCATGTTTTGCATGAGCCCAGATAATCTCATCTGGTCCTTCCATAAGTCTGATTTGTGCTTGTGTGAGAGCAGAAGTATATTCCTTCCAGTCATCAGACCATTGGTTGGGCAGGTTTAGAGCTCTGGCTGTTAACCAAGCCTGCTGTAGGAAAGAGGAATTAGCTTGGTCACCAATGTGTTTGATATGTGTGATTCCTCTGTCATGGAGATAGCGAATAAGATCGGCTGGCAGTCTGTGAGCATTCCCGCATCCAACCCAAGGGTCCACTCCAATACGAACTGCATTCCCTTCTTTGATCCGCCAAGTGATGCCATCTCGAAGCAAGGGTATAGAGTCAATGACAGCTTTCCAGATGTTGGAGAAGAGATTATTATGTCCATGTCTAGTACAAATCCAGTCTAATATGGGCAGTGGCTTAATGTACTTGGAATAAGCCACCCGGGTCCAGAGACTGTCTGCTGTGAGTAAACTCCAGCCAAGTTTTGCTGCCAGAGCTTTAGAGAAGATAGCCAGCCTCTTAATGCCCCATCCTCCCCAGCTCTTAGGCTTAGTAATGGTATCCCATTTCACCCATGCAAATATACGCCCCGGCTGGTGTCCTTTCCAAAGGAATCTGCAGCATATGCTCTGGAGCCTGTTCAGTATGCCTCTAGGAATCCATGCCAGGGCCATCCAGTACACAGGTGTGGCTTCAATGACCGCTTTAATGAGTACAAGTCTTCCCGCTCTCGAAAGATATTTGTGGTACCAGACCTGTAGCCTCTTCTCTACTTTGGAGATAAGCCATAGCCAATCTGCAATTTTATAGCCAGATGGTTTCAATCTAAATCCAAGATACTTAATACCATCCGACAATTCCAAGGTGACAAAAGGGAAGCGCTGTGAGGCATAGTTGATTTCGTATGCCGAGCAGCCAACTGATGTAATAGTGGATTTGTTATTGTTTATCTGCATCCCCGTGGCCTGCTGGAAAAGAAGGAAGGAGTTATGTAAAGAGGAGGAGTCACCGATACTGCCATTTAGGAAGATGAGAATATCATCAACGAATAATAGGTGAGTAAGGAAGAAATTATCCACTATTTTGATCCCAGTGATTAGGTGTCGATCTCTGGTGGATAAGATTATCCTACTCAGACCTTCCATAATAAGGAGAAAGAGCAGTGGAGAGAGAGGGCATCCCTGCCTGAGCCCTCTTTCTGCAGTGAAAAAGGGAGTAGCTTCTCCATTGAGGAGGACACTATAAGATACATCAGTGATGCAGCTCATCATCCATTTGATAAAATCATATGGGAAACCAAGATGAGTAAGCAGCAGCCTAAGGTACAACCAGTTTGTTCTGTCAAATGCCTTGGAGAGGTCTACCTTAAGAATCATTCCTTTCTGCTTCTTGATCTGAAGAGTATGCATAAGCTCCTGTGCTGTAGCTATGGCTTCATGAATTTGTCTATGATGTAAGAAGGCAAACTGTTCAGATGATATGTGCTGTGAGAGGATGGGCTTGAGGCGGTTTGCAATAATCTTGTAAAGACAGTTACAGAGTGATATGGGCCGGAAATCATCGAAGGAGATCGGATCATCAGTCTTAGGTATGAGGGCGATGAAGGTGGATTTGATAGCTGATGATATCTGACCTCTTCTCCTGCTGTCCTCCACTATACTCAATAAATCATGGCCCAAAATGTCAAAGAAAGAGATGTAAAATTCAATGGTCCATCCGTCCGGGCCAGGGCTTTTATCCTTTTTAAACCATTTCAGAGTGGCTTCCAGCTCATCCATGGTCACCTCCTTCAGTATCTCTTCCGAAATGTCCTGGTCCACATATCTGGGGAAGAGCTCGGCTACTCTCATGATCTCCAGTATGTTGACATTCCCTGGCGCCTTGTAGATACCTCTAAAGTGTTCAGTGGCCAGCCTGGCCAAATTCTGCTGATTAGAGATGGTGATGCCATGTTCATCCTTTAATTCCCATATAGTATTGATGGCTTTCCGGCCATTGGCAAATTTATGATAGAATTTTGTGTTGTTGTCTCCCTCAGTGAGCCAAATAGCCCTGCTTCTCAATCTCATGCTTTCTTCTCTTGCCTTCAATATTTGAGATCGTTTAGCTAGCAGCAGGTTATATTGTTCCTTACTCTCCGGAGTGTTGAAAGTTCCTGTTGTAGAGTTTTCAAACTCCGTGATGATCCTTTCAGCCTCCATGAGGGTGTGGTTATCCTGGATCCTCTTCTGGTGTGCCCATTTTTTAGTAATCAGCTTGAGCTCAGTTAGCTTCCTGACAAATCCGGTAGAAAGTTCCTCTTCTACCCGGATTGGGTTGTTTTGCTAGTATTCATGGACCAGCTGAATGTATGAAGGATCTTGTAGCCAGGAAGCATTGAATTTGAAGGGGCTCTTAATTTTACGAGTGAGGCCATCTACCTCCAGGAAGATAGGTCTGTGATCTGATAGGCCACCTGATCCTACCCATTGGCGAACTCTGGGTAGATCAATGTATAACTGTTCTTTAATGAGGAAGCGGTCGAGTCTTCTGGCCAAACTTTGATCTCCACTCGTATTATTTGTCCAGGTATACTGAAGTCTAGCAGAAGGAATGTCCACCCAGTGGTGGTCCTCCAATAGGGAGGAGATGGTATCAGAGAGAGTATCCACTTGTGCCATATGCCCCCAGGATTCGCAATAGCCCAGGGAGAAATTAAGGTCCCCCCCCAATATAATGTTATCTGCTTGAAAGAGTCCTCTTTCAAGAAGGGATCTCCAGAATGTAACACGATCAGAACAGGGTCCATAGACATTTATAATGCGGAGATCCCTTTCAAGTGTATGATCATATATGTCGAGGCCTATGAAACCTTTGCCTCCCCAAAAATTGCAGATGTCCACAGTCTTGTTACAAACCCCTAATGCCAGGCCCCCAGATCTGCCTGAAGCATCAAGTGCATGGAATGTCCAATTCGGGAGCCAAGAGGAAAGAGTGCGAATGAGATGGTCTGCTTGGCAGAGAGTCTCCTGAAGAAATATTATATCCAGTCGATCCGAGGTTAGCAACCTCCTGAGTGCTAGTTTTTTGGCTGAACTAGCAAACCCTCTACAGTTGAATGAGAGGAACTTCATGAGGGGGGAGGGGGAGGGCCATCCTTCGCTCTAAGGGCCCCAAAAATGGTGTGCTGTCGCCCAAGGGCGACCTCCTCATCCGCAGTCTGCCTAGCTTTAGTGATACGAGATGGACGACCTCGTGAGGTCTTGTGGGAGGTGGGGGGACTAACAGGGTCAAGACCAACAACATCCGGGCCTCGGTCTTTGATCCGAGGACGGAGGGAATAACGGGGCGATGGCTTGGATAGTGCCGAGGTCGAAGTGATCAGAGAGGGGGGAGCCAATGGAGGAGGGGGCGGGATCGTGCAAGTGAGTGATGAATGAGAGTGAGAGAGTGATAAATGTGAAACAGGGGGAACAGAGTGAGTAGAGACCGATGAAGTGCAGGATGCATAAGATGTCAAAGAGTTAAGAGGAGATGACATACCCGTAACCGCTGAGTCCGCCGGAGGGGTCAGTGTGTGTTCCTGAGCCTCTGAGGACGAAGGCGGTGCCGGGGGAGGTGCAACAGTCTCTATACTTGCAGGTCCTGATCCATCCTGAGGTGCACCATCCTCTGGTGAGCGCTGTTGAGTCTCAGGAGGCTGTACCGGATGGTGATCCAGAGGGGTCGACCGGTTGATATCAGCGACCTCTTCCTTATCATTCCTTTGTGATTTCCGAAGAAGCGGGCAATCCCTGTAGAGATGTCCGACTTTGTGGCATCTGCGACAGCGATATGGGATGCCCTCATAGTCGATAATCTGCCTTCTCGCCGTATCTTTCCACTGAATAGTGATGTACTCGTAAAGTCCTCCCCTGGTATCCATGAATATGAGAATCCTGGCATAAGACATCATGCCCGTCTGAAGATAGGACTTGTCATAGCCCATGTAAGTACCGAGAGCATTGCCAATGCGCTTGAAAATTTCTTCAGACCAGTATTGAAGAGGGAGACTGGGTAGTCAAATCCAAATAGGGCCAACCCCAATCTGCTCTGTCTCAGGATCAAATAAGGGTGTCCATCGCTTGAGGAGCACAGGCGCATGGTCAAAGTGCCAATGTGAGGACAGAACCTAGTTTGTGTGATCAGCACGCACGAACCTCAGTGCAAACCATCCCCTCACAAAAGTCTGCACAAAAGGGATATCAACCAAGTGATGCCCCCAAATCTCGGTAGCCCAAGCCTTCAAACGTGCCGTCGTATAGCTGCGACCCCTGATGCGCCCGACCAAAACCCGATCTGCAAAATCCATTGCTTCACCCCACTGAATGTCCTCTTCCAGTCTGAGGAAATAATCAACTTCTCTTGATTTGAAACACTTTGATTTCCTTCTAGGGCCGCCCGGAGGAGCAGGGTTCCGCGGATGACCTGATACCGGAGGAGAGAAATGAGCCGGTACCGAGGGTTGGAAGGTTGCAGGGATACCAGCAGGAGAATCGTGAGTGAAACCAGAAATGGGGCCCGAGAGCGGGGGTACGGAAGTAAAACAGCCTGATGAGGGACCAAGGTAACCCAGGGGGCCGGAAGAGGCAAGAACCAGGTTAGGGTTGTGAGGAAGGCGGTGAGATGAACCGACAGTCTGAGGGGTTAACCCTAGGGTAGGGTTTAGGCTGCCAGCAACAAAACCCAGGGTCGCCGGGGAGTGGGGAGGCGTCGAAAGAGCCGGCCAGGTGGGGGGTTCATCCGGGAGGACAACCGGCAGAGATCTGGAAGATTCACCATGCGAATACTGAGAGTAAAACCCAGAGAAATCATCGTAATACATACCTTCTGAGCCGGCATTAGGGGTTCGCCAGATGGAGACCCCCTCCAAGGGGTTAGCAGAGTAATCGACGGTCTCCAGGTCCTCCATAGTCATCTGCGCCTCAGAACGGTGAGCACTTTGCGGAGCAGTGAATCCCGGTCGATAATCCCTTTCTTGTTGAGAGGGATTACTGAAAAACACGGTAATAATTTCTCAATTTGATTTTTCCTTGATTAAATTGAGAAAAAAAAATTCCACATCAACGAACAACTTGGATGAAATTAACTTGTGTGACATGGCTTGTGTCACCTATTTTACATAGTAAATTTGAGTGGGATGAGTCAGAGTTCATTTAAGCATGTGTGATTGCTATTTTATAGCAACAAAGGTCTAATATCTCAAGTTGTTTTCAATTAAAATAGTTCCAACTATTGGAGGAACTAGTGGAAGGTCAATTGTGCAGTGAGACTTCAACCAAATTCAATGATCATCCAGTTAATTGATCAATCAACCCAAAATAGCAAGTGCATGCATAGAATTTGAGTTCCCTAGTTGTGGTGGAGATTCCAAGGTAGTGTAACATTAGTGGTAGACTAGTATTGAGTGTACAAGTGTTGTACACAGTCAGATGATCAACCTTGAGAATTGCAAAATCCATTTTGGAGAATTCCTAAATAATAGGGGCCTAATTTCTCAAATAATTGTGCAAGGAAATAGGGGCTCAAGCAGAGGCATAAATTGACTAAGTTTACATCAGATCTTGTTAGTGAGAAAAGAGCTAGGTTATTCACTTGCAAGTTGCACTCAGTTGAGCAAAGAAATTGTAATACATCTCTATTCATTAGACTAATGCAAGCAAGAAAAGGGGTTTTAGCATATTTCTTTCCCTTGGAAAAATATTGTGTGCAGTGTTAGGTTCCTATACCAATAGGAGCCATAATTTTGAATCACTAAGGTTAAGCCTTGCAATATTGTACATACTTTTTCTTTCTGCAAATGTTTTCCATATCATAAAAAGTAAAAAATGTAAAGAGGGTATGTCCTAAAAGAAAAAACAAAGGACAAAAAGAATAAGAGAAGGTAAAAAAAAATGAAAATATATGAACCCAAAAAACAAAAAGGCCATGAAAGTGTGCAAGTCTAAATGCCACTACTATTTATGTTTATGCATAATAATGATTGTGTGAAGCTTGTTGTTCATACCACAATCCATGGTAATCAAACTGTTTAATCTTGGTTGTTCCATGCTTTGAATTTTATGTTTATAGATTAGAGAATAAAATCTGACCAAACAATTTAATCTTGGCAGATCAAGGTAGAGAAAATAAAAGGACCTCATAAGCTTAATGTGAACCCTTGGACGATATAAGGTTAGAATTAGACAGATTACTTTTCAAAAGAAAAATAGATGAATAAGGGTTTTCTAGCCTAAATTCACCCAAAGAAATGAAGAAAATATGTTAGAGGCAAGAAATGGGTAAGTAGAAGGAAGGTTGCTGAACTACAAAGTTAATTGGATCGAAACACATACATCATTCTCAAACACATCTTTCAACATGTATGGTCAACTATGAAAGCAAAGACAAAGGTTTACAAGTTTATATGATTAACTCCCCCTCATTCACTTTTCCCATTTACTTACTAATTTCCTATCAACAAGTATATTCAAGTACTATTTATCCTACAAGTCAAAGAGACTCAGAGCATTTCTCTAACTTTTGGTGGGATCAGACCCTCGGCATTATGACTTATGGACACAAGTGCTAGAATCCCCTTCACAAAATCATTCCCCCTTCATAAAAACCATTTCCCCTCATCACCCTAAGAAAACACCTTTTCCTAAGGTTAAACACCTTTTACTTACGAAAAGTGAAAACCCCCGATGTAAATCCCTTTTCACTCAAAAACCCACAAAAAACCTTTTATCCTAAGCATGAAGCTAAGTGCACCAATGCATACCTTTTACCCTTTTACTTAGGAAAACCCCTTCTGCCCACTCATTCCATATTAATTATTAATTTTATTATATAATCCTGATATAACCCTTTTCCCATATATAAGTTAAATCCTTGTTTAAGTAGCCGAACCTTTAGTTTTAATAAAAAATATATGAATTACCCATATCCTGAAAAAACATATAAATCCCCCATTAACCCCAAATAAACCAAAATTACTTCTGATTAAAAGCTTCGTGCCCTCCTTAAGCCTCTGTATATTTCACCCATGTTTCTTCATCGACCCGACCACCATATGATCATCCGCGCTCAAATCCAAGGATGCACAACCGTATCAGCCTCATCTGATGCCCTAACTTTTGTCCAAAGAGTTAAACTTCCTCATTAATCCCAACTCAATCCTTTTAAACCCATGATTAATTCCTAAATTAATCCCAAACCATCGTAATTAAACCCCTAATCCCCCCCTCAACTCTCGTTCATTCCCTCCGCGCAGATTCTCCACCCGACTACTATCAAATCGCAATCACCAAATCTAATGGACCATAGCCATATCGGTTGAGCTCGATAGCCTACTTCTACCCGCGTGATAAGCAGTTTTCCCTGACCCCCCGATGGCTATGTGTCACGCTCTAACATACATCGGGTGACCCCTCCGAAAAAATTCTCACGCCACAAAAGCAGTGCGACAACCCTCAAAACTGCCTCCCGCCGATCCGATAAATCGCCCATCTCCATAAATATGAAACTTCGTGCCATATTTGAAAAGTTTCCCATTAAGTTCTAAAACCTTGAAAACCCATGTTTTCAAACCTTTCACCCATTTAATAGTGTAAACTCATAAAACCCTTCAGTGCCACACTGAACCTCTGCAATGCAATTTTGCCTCCATTCACGTCCAAAATGCTGCCATGACCCCTTTCGAGGCATCCCTTTGCAAATGAGGCCATGAAGAGCCCTTCTAGCAGACCGATGTTTTCTCAACTATTGTTGAATTTTATAGGTAATCAGCCGAAAACCATAGCTCGGATAAACAGTTCTAATACTAGTCGCAGAACTTGTTTACTCCAAGACTCGACCAGAAACCTATTAAAAGCCTATATTCAGACGAAGAACACAATTATACATGAACAGAAGATGAAGGCAGTCACACACAGAGCCAAGAAGAAAATGTTCATACAAAGACATAGATAGTAAAAACAGAGGAGCAAGATCGAAGAAGTAGTTAGAAGAAAAATTAATAAAACATACTGAGACTTGATTAAAATCCACTTCCCAATACTGATACATGTAAAAAAACAAAATAATTTATTGTTGAAAATCATAGTAAAAGGTTAAATTGTAGAAGTAAAAAAGAAAGACATAAAAAGGATAAAGACAGGTCATCAGAGTGAAAGACTATTAGTGACAGAGAGTATCAGATGAAAGCCAGAAGTAAATAAAGCCTCCAATGTAATGATTTAAATAGCAAGAGCATAAAGAGCTAAAATGAAACCATAACAGCCAGTAATACCACAATAAAAGGGACAACATGAAAGCAGTTCATTAGCTGCCTCTATCTTCTTGTGAGAAGATATTTGTATTTCCTAGATTAAATCTCAAGTTGGTTTGAGATATTTGTAATAAAACCTTAGTATAAATACTTCACAATTCGAGGTATGTAGGGTGGATACTTAGACATTTCTATAGATTTCTTGATCAATAGGCAGTAAAGCCATTGGAGCATTCACTGAGCCAGCAAGTTGGACTGATGAATAAACACCAGATATTTCAAAGGATTCATGTGTAGAGCGAAGTGTAGACAAGTATTTTCTCATGTTGTTGTTATCTCTTAAGGTTTTTTCCATATTGCTTATCTAAATCTAAATTCCATAACTAGAAGTATTGTATCAGAATTTGTTTAATTACACTTTGTTATAACAATTAGGCAAATAAATGTTTTCCACTGATAATCTAAGTTCAGGAATTCTTAATTTCTCCTTAGTTTAGGTTGTTTCCTTTATAATCTATAGAAAAGGATTCTTATTTTCCCTTTGTCTTTGATTACCTTTTGTTCCTCCTTTCAATCCCGGTCTAAGAATTCTTAATTGCTCTCTCACCCTGGTTAAAACATTTTCACCTCTCTGGCCTAAAGACCTGCACCATACTCTACTATATTTCCCTTTAAACATTCCCTTTAGTGAGTTGATCCAGTTTTGCTGCCCTTCTTTTGACTCCATATGCCCAATGGTCTAGAGACATCATTCTATCCATTTGTTTCAAGGATTCCACCATCCGATCTTCAATACAAATCAAAACCCCCTTGAATTTTCATAACTAGCCGAAAATCCCATCAAACAAAGCTAAATCAATAAAGAGAGCCCTCTCTAAGCATCAATAAAGCTAGGTCTTGATCTCCAAAAGCGGTTTGTGGTTACCTCGGTGATCTCTTTCATTAGCCTTTTGAAATTACTGGGTGATAACATAGTGGCGACTCCGTTGCGGAGAACTAACATTTTCTTCAGAAATGTTTTATAGGTTTAGATCTGATCTATGATGGTGGACAGTGATCAGACACACAAAGGTTAAAATCATCCACCGGGCAACTCCAAATCAATCTCACAATCAAGACTCCACTAGAGGAATGAACCTAAAAGAACTATATGAAAGGATCAGGCTTTTAACCTGGATTGTTATCCAAGACATTATGTTCTTTCTTATCGACAAATTTTTTCAATGTATATTGTATTTTAGAGAAGATTTAAGATAAATTATTTATTATTTCCCTTCGAAAATTGTAGATATAAAGTCTCCTTACACACTTAAGAAACATGCTTCTAACTCTTATGAAGATCATTTTCCAATTGAGGAGCATCAAACAATCAAGAATAAGCATACAATCCCTGTACATATTCATGTACCTTATAAAGTTCCTAATAGATATAAGCCACTTATTTTACCTACTACAGTCCATGCTTTTGCTAACAATTATTTCAAGTTTCTCCCTAGGTTTGATGGAGAGAATGGTATCACTGCCCAAAAACATATTCAAGGTTTTGAGAACTATCTAGACTTCTTCGAAATTGATGAAGATGATGTTATTATTAGACTTTTTTCTCTTTATTTGCAAAATAGAGTAAAGAGTTGGTTCAAGAATTTACCTATTGCAAGCATCTCAAATTTCCAACAGTTTTTCAAAATTTTTCTTGATAGATGGAGAATCAAAGTTAATCTTTTAGTGGTCATAGAAGAATATAATCAGTTAAAAAGACAGCCAAATGAAACAATACAGCAATTTTCTGACAGATTTAATCAAGCCTAATATTCAATGCCATCAAATATAAGACCTCACCTGGTTCAACTCTTTTACATTATCCAAGAGCATTTGATCTAGAGATAGAATTTCAGCTAAGAGAAAGATACCCCTCAACACTGGAACATATGCAGAACATTGCAGTAGATGTAGAAGTTAATATGCAAATTAGAAGAGAAAAGTTGAAAGCAGAAGTAGAGGAAAACAACATTGCAGAGGAAAAACTCGACATTTTGCTAAAGAAAATAGAGGAAAGAATGTATAAGGTCACCATGAAAGATGAATTTTTTGCTCAAAATCACCATGACACATTTATTTCACAGAAGGAAGAGGTTGAGATCCATGAGCAAATTCCTGCTAATTCCAGCTACCATAAATCAAAAGATAGATTCATAGAACAATATGTGGAGGAGAAATCTTCTGATCTAATGTGTATGTTTGACGACATTAATTCTTTTGATGATTTTCCTAAATATGGTCAGTATGATGATAATCATATTCTCGGCCAAACTAAATTTATAGAGAAAACATAAACTAGTCTGAGAAATAAGGAAATTCAGCTACAACAGCTTGAAAGCAGTGATCATCTTATCCATGTCAACTATGAAAGTGAGGAAGAAAGTGCAGAAAATTTGGAAATAAGTAAAGCTTCTTTGCCTCTTTGTTTTGAATCATTTTAGTTTTTCAAGGAAATGTGGTATACAATCTTTAAAGAAAAGGATGAGTAGCTTGTAGAAACCTATGAAGTTCCATTCAAACCTATGTGCAATAAGTTGCAACAATCCTTTCAAGTTCTTTATGATCCAATAAATGATAGGTTGGGTAATGAATGCAATTGGATTTTTTCTCCATTAATTGACTATGAGAGTCAAAATCAAGATGGTAAAGGTTTCACCATACAGACATTTCAATCAGTAGGAGTATCTTCACAAAGCTCATCTGAAATTCTGCATGGTGTTAAAGATAAAAGTGACATTTCAATTTCATGGCATGGAGGCCATCTAGAACAATTGTTCAAGTGCTTAAATTAGTTGAACAATAGTATATATATTTTGGAAGATCCTTTTGTATAGTTTTTAGAGTCTACAAAGGAAAGCAAGTATTTCCTTATCTTCTCATTAGGTGACAAGGTTATATTTGGCTTTAGAATCTCAGTTTTAATCACAAACAAGCCCAGGAAGCAAAATTCACTGATGTATATGATGCTTGAATGGTTTCATTAGTTGTTTCATTTTACCTAACCAACAATTAGAAAGCTAATTAGAGTAGGTAGGTAGGGTTTCAGTTTGAATAAATTTAGTTTTTCAGTAGCAAATTTATGTTAGATCAAATTTCTGTTTGTAGAAAAGGGTGTACTTTCAGTTCAAGAGTTTTAGTCACAAAGATTATACAACAGAGCATATACATGTTTGGGATTGGCCCAATGAATCAGGCTACTAGTCGACAGTGTTCTTGACATCTCACAAGGAGATATCATCCCAAAGTGGAGCCACTGTTAGGTTCCTATACTGATAGGAGTCATAATTTTGAATGACTAAGGTTAAGCCTTGTAATATTGTACATACCTTTTCTTTCTACAAATGTTTTCATATTATAAAAGCAAAAAAATGTAAAGAGGGTATGTCCTAAAAGAAAAATCAAAGGACAAAAAGAATAAGAGAAGGTAAAAAAAATGAAAATATATGAACCCTAAAAACAAAAGGACCATGAAAGTGTGCAAGTTTAAATGTCACTGCTATTTACTTTTATGCATAATAATGATTGTGTGCAGCTTGTTATTCATGCCACAATCCATGGTAATCAAACTGTTTAATCTTGATTATTCAATGCTTTGAATTTTATGTTTATAGATTAGAGAATAAAATCTGACCAAACAGTTTAATCTTGGTAGATCATAGTTAGGTAGAGAAAATAAAAGGAGCTCATAAGCTTAATCTGAGCCCTTAGATGATATAAGGTTAGAATTAGATAGATTACTTTTCAAAAGAAAAATAGATGAATAAAGGTTTGCAAGGCTAAATTCACCCAAAGAAATGAAGAAAATATGTTAGAGGTAAGAAATGGGTAAGTAGAAGGAAGGTTGCTGAACTACAAAGTTAATTGGATTGAAACACATACATCATGCTTAGACACATCTTTCAACATGTATGGTCAACTATGAAAGCAAAGACAAAGGTTTACAAGTTCATATGATTAACTCCCCCTCATTCACTATTCCCCTTTACTTATTAATTTCCTATCAACAAGTATGTTCAAGTACTGTTTATCCTACAAGTCAAGGAGGCTCAGAGCATTTCTATGAATTTTGGTGGGACCAGACCCTCGGCTTTATGACTTATGGACACAAGTGATAGAATCCCATTCACAAAATCATTCCCCCTTCATAAAAACTATTTCCCCTCATCACCCTAAGAAAACCCCTCTTCCTTAGGTTAAACACCTTTTACCTAGGAAAAGTGAAAACCCCTCATGTAAATCACTTTTCACCCAAAAACCCACAAAAAACGTTTTATCCTAAGTATGAAGCTAAGTGCACCAATGCATACCTTTTACCATTTCTTATAAAAACCCCTTTTGCCCACTCATTCCATATTAATTATTAATTTTATTATATAATTGTAGGTTTTAACCCCGTACAGAAATTACCTGCATACGAATTCTAAACCTCATAAAATAAAAAATGTGAGAGCATAACACATAAAACACATATACACAGATTTCCCTTGGATCCCAAAACTGGGACTACCGGCTTGATTTTTCATTATGTTCCTTTCAATGTTACAATACATATTTATACATGCCAAAGCATCCAATACCATGGACCGAGAACCATCGCGCCCAAAACCATGTGCGAAAATCAATCACAAAACCATAGGTAGGTCTACCCAACCTAACATAGGGTCCAAAACCAAACTTTTCTGGGGCGCTCCGTCAGACCCCATAGATTGGGGTTACCTCCACCCCTCAAACCCCTGTGACTTCCCCCACTACGCAATCAGCGCAACGAAGAGGGGGCTTCACCCCCCTTCTAACCCGCTTGTTAACTACGTCGACTAATAGTGGAAAGAATACAATACAACCCAACAATAATCCCAATATAACCCTTTTCCTGTATATAAGTTAAATCCCTATTTAAATACCCCAACCCTTAGTTTTAATAAAAACTATATGAATTACCCATAACCCAACAAAACATATAAATCCCACATTAACCCCAAATAAACCCAAAAATACTTCTGATTAAAAGCTTCAGGCCCCCCTTAAGCCTTCGTATATTTCACCCGTGCTTCTTCATCAACCCGACCACCGTCTGATCATTTGCGCCCAAATCCAACGACTCACAACTATATCGGCCTCACCCAACACCTGAAATTTTTCCCAAAGAGTTAAACTCCCTCATTAAACCTGGCCCAATCCTTTTAAACCCATGAATAATTCCAAAACTAATCCCAAACCACCATAATTAAACCCCTGCTCCCCCCCGCCCAACTCCCATTCATTCCCTCCGCATAGCTTCTCCACCCGACTACCATTAGATCGCAATCACCCAAATCTAACAGACCACAGCCATATCGGCCAAGCCCGATAGCCTACCATTACCCGCCCGATAAAGCGATTTTCCCCGACCCCCCGATGGCTATGTGTCACACTCTAACATACATTGGGTGACCCCTCCAAAAACCCCCCTACGCCACAATAGTGGTGCAAAAACCCTTAAAATTGCCTCCCCACTCAACCGATAAACCGCTCATCCTCCATAAATATGAAACTTCACACCATATTTGAAAAGTTTCCCATTAAGTTCTAAAACCTTGAAAACTCGTGTTTTCAAACCTTTCGCTTGTTTAACAGTGTAAACTCATAAAACCCTTCAGTGCCACCTTGAACCTCTACGATGCAATTCTGCCTCCATTCATGTCCAAAATGCTGCCACGACCCCTATCCAGGCATCCCTTTGCAAATGAAGCCATCAAGTTCCCTTCTAGCAGACCGATGTTTTCTCATTATTGTTGAATTTTATAGGTAATCAGCCGAAAGCCAGAGCTTGGATAAACAATTCTAATACTAGTCGAAGAACCTGTTTACTCCAAGACTTGACCAAAAACCTATTAAAAGCCTATATTCAGAAGAAGAACACAATTATATAGGAAAAGTAGATGAAGGAAGTTATGCACAGAGCCGAGAAGAAAATGTTCATACAAAGACATAGACAGTCAAAATAGGGGAGAAAGACCGAAGAAGCAGTTAGAAGACAAATGAATAAAACATTATAAGACTTGATTAAAATCCACTTCCCAATACTAATACACATAAAAAACAAAAGAATTTACTATTGAAAAACACAGTAAAAGGTTAAATTGTAACAATAAAAATGAAAGACATAGAAAGGATAAAGACAGGTCATAAGAGTGAAAGAGTATCAATGATAGAGAGTATTAGATGAAATCCATAAGTAAATAAAGCCTTCAACGTAATGATTTAAACACCAAGAGCATAAAGAGCTAAAATCAAACCATAACAGCCAGTGATAGCACAATAAAAGAGACAACATGAAAGCAGTTCATTAGCTACCTCTATCTTCCTGCGAGAAGATATTTGTATTTCTTATACTAAATCTCAAGTTGGTTTGAGATATTTGTAATAACACCTTAGTATAAATACTTCACAATTCGAAGTATGTAGGGTGGATTCTTAGACATTTCTATAGATTTCTTGATCAAAAGACTGTAAAGCCATTGGAGCATTGACTGAGCCAGCAAGCTAGATTGATGAATAACGATCAAATATTTCAAAGACTTCATGTGCAAAGTGAAGTGTAAACAAGTATTTTCTCATGTTGTTGTTATCTCTTAAAGTTTTTTTCCATATTGTTGATCTAAATCTGAATGCCATAACTGGAAGTATTGTATCAGAATTTGTTTAATTACACTCTGCTATAACAGTTAGGAAAATACATGTTTTCTACTGATAATCTAAGTTAAGGAATTCTTAATTGCTCCTTAGTTTAGGTTGTTTCCTTTATAATTTATAGAAAAGGATTCTTAATTGCTCTCTCACCCTGGTTAAAACCTTTTCACCTCTCTGGCCTAAAGACCTACACTCTACGATGTTACCTTTCCCTTTGAATATTCCCTTTAGTGAGCTGATCCAGTTTTGCTACCCTTATTTTGACTCCATATGCCCAATGGTCTAGACACATCATTCTATCCATCTGTTTTAAGGATTCCACCACCCAATCTTCAATACAAATAAAAACCCCCTTGAACTTTCATAACTAGCTTAAAATCCCATCAAACAAAGCTAAATCATATAGAGAGAGCCCTCTCTGAGAATTAGGAATGCTAGGTCCTGATTTCCAAAAGTGGTTTGTGGTTACCACGGTGATCTCTTTCATTAACCTTGGGAAATTACTGCGTGCTAACATAGTGGAAACTCTGTTGGGGAGAACTAACATTTTCGTTAGAAATGTTTTTTAGGTTTGGATTTGATCTATGATGGTGGACAATGATCAGACACACAAAGGTTAAAATCATCCACCGGGCGACTCCAAATAATTCTCACAATCAAGACTCCACTAGAGGAATGAACCTAAAAGAACTATATGAAAAGATCATGCTTTTAACTTGGATTGTTATCCAAGACATTATGTTCTTTCTCATCGATAAAGTTTTTCAATGTATATTGTATTTTAGAGAAGATTTTAGATTAATTTTTTATTATTTCACGTTGAAAATTGTAGATATAAAGCCTCCTTACACACTTAAGCAACATGCTTCTAACTCTTATGAAGATCATTTTCCAATTGAGGAGCATCAAACAATCAAGACTAACCATACAATCCCTGTGCATATTCCCGCACCTTGTAAAGTTCTTGATAGATATAAGCCACTCATTTTACCTCCTACACTCCATGCTTTCCCTAACAATTATTTCAAGTATCTCCTTAGGTTTGATGGAAAGAATGGTATCACTGCCCAAAAAACATATTCAAGGTTTTGAGAACTATCTAGACTTATTCAAAATTGATGAATATGATGTTATTATCAAACTTTTTTCTCTTTCTTTGCAAAATAGAGTAAAGAGTTGGTTCAAGAATTTACCTATTGCAAGCATCTCAAGTTTCCAATAGTTTGTCAAATTTTTTCTTGATAGATGGATAATCAAAGTTGATCTTTTGTTGTTCATAGAAGAATATAATCAATTAAAAAGACATCCAAATGAAACAATACAACAATTTTCTAACAAATTTAATCAAACCTATTATTCAATGCCATCAAATATAAGGCCTCCCCTCGATTCAACTCTTTTACATTATCCAAGAGCATTTGATCCAGAGATAGAATTTCAGCGAAGAGAAAGAAACCACTCAACACTATAATAGATGTAGAACATTGCAATAGATATAGAAGTTAATCTACAAATTAGAAGAGAAAAGTTGAAAACAGAAGCAGACGAAAACAACATTGCAGAGGAAAAACTCAACATTTTGCTAAAGAAAATAGAGGAAAGAATGCAAAAGATCACCATGAAAGATTTTTTGCTCAAAATAACCATGACACAGTTATTTCACAAAAGGAAGAGGTTGAGAGCCATGAACAAATTCCTACTAATTCCAACTACCATGGATCAGAAGATAGATTCATAGAGAAATATGTGGAGGATAAATCTCCTGATCTAATGTGTATGTTTGATGACATTACCTCTTTTGATGATTTGCCTAAATATGGTCAGTATGATGATAATCATGTTATCCAAGTCCAAAATACTTTACAGAGAAAATGGAGACTAGTTTGAGAAATAGGGAAATTCAGTTGCAATAGCATGAAAGCAATGATCATCTTATCCATGTCAGCTATGAAAGTGAGGAAGAAAGTGCAAAAAATTCAGAAATAAGTAAAGCTTCTTTGCCTCTTTGATTTGAATCATTTCAGTTTTTAAAGGAAATGTGGTATAAAATATCTAATGAAAAGGATGAGAAACTTGTAGAAACCTATGAAGTTCCATTCAAACCTATGTGCAATAAGTTGTAGAAATCTTTTCATGTTCTTTATGATCCAGTAACTGATAGGTTGGATAATGAATGCAATCAGAATTTTGCTCCATTAACTGACTATGAGAGTCAAAATCAAGATGATAAAGGTTTCACCATATAGACATTTCGATCAGTAGGAGTATCATCACAAAGCTCATCTGAAAGTCTGCAGGGTTTTAAAGATAAAAGGACATTTCAGTGTCATGGAATGGAGGCCATACAAAACAATTGTGCAGTTGCTTAAATTAGTTGAACAATAGTGTATATATTTTAGAAGATCCTTTTGTATAGTTTTTAGACTCTACAAAGGAAATAAAGTATTTCCTTATGTTCTCATTAGGTGACAAGGTTATATTTGGCTTTAGAATCTCAGTTTTAATCACAAACAAGCCCAAGAAGAAAAATTAACCAATGTATATGATGCTTGAATGGTTGCAATGGCTGTTTCATTTTACCTAACCAGAAGTCAGAAAGTTGATTAGAGCAAGTAGGTAGGGTTTCAGTTTGAATAAATTCAGTTTTTCAGCAGCAAGTTTATGTTAGATTAGATTTCAATTTGCAGAAAAGGGTATATTTTCAGTTCAAGAGTTTTAGTCACAAAGATTATACAACAGAGCATATACATGTTTGGGATTGGCCCAATGGATCAGGGTACTAGCCGACGGTGTTCTTGAGATCTCACAAGGAGATGTCATCCCCAAGTGGAGCCATTGTTAGGTTTCTATACTAATAGAAGTCATAATTTTGAATGACTAAGGTTAAGCCTTGTAATATTGTACATACCTTTGCTTTTTGCAAATGTTTTCCATATTATAAAAAGTAAAAAATGTAAAGAGGGTATGTCCTAAAAGAAAAATCAAAGGACAAAAGGAATAAGAGAAGGTTAAAAAAATGAAAATATATGAACCCCAAAAACAAAAAGACCATGAAAGTGTGCAAGTCTAAATGCCACTACTAATGCAGAATAATGATTGTGTGCAGCTTGTTATTCATGCCACAATCCATGGTAATCAAACTGTTTAATCTTGGTTATTCATTGCTTTGAATTTTATGTTTATAGATTAGAGAATAAAATCTGACCAAACAGTTTAATCTTGGCAGATCATAGTTAGGTAGAGAAAATAAAAGGAGCTCATAAGCTTAATCTGAGCCCTTAGATGATATAAGGTTAGAATTATATAGATTACTTTTCAAAAGAAAAATAGATGAATAAGGGTCTGCTATGCTAAATGCACCCAAAGAAATGAAGAAAATATGTTAGAGGTAAGAAATGGGTAAGTAGAAGGAAGGTTGTTGAACTACAAAGTTAATTGGATCGAAACACATACATCATGCTTAGGCACATATTTCAACATGTATGGTCAACTATGTAAGCAAACACAAAGGTTTACAAGTTCATATGATTAACTCCCCCTCATTCACTTTTCCCCTTTACTTACTAATTTCCTATCAACAAGTATGTTCAAGTACTGTTTATCCTACAAGTCCATCAAGCGCCCTTCTAGCAGACTGATGTTTTCTGAATTATGTTGAATTTTACAGGTAATTAGCCGAAAGCCAGAGCTTATATAAAGAGTTATAATACTAGCCGTAGAACTTGTTTACTCCAAAACTCGATCGGAAACCTATTAAAAGCCTATATTCAAAAGAAGAACACAATTATACAGGAACAGAAGATGAAGGCAGTCACACACAGAGCCGAGAAGAAAAATATCATATAGAGACATAGACAGTCAAAATAGAAGAGCAAGACTAAAGAAGTAGTTAGAAGAAAAATGAATAAAACATACTGAGACTTGATTAAAATCCACTTCCCAATGTTGCTACACATAAAAAACAAAAGAATTTACTGTTGAAAAAGACAGAAAAATGTTAAATTGTAACAGTAGAAAGGAAAGACACAGAAAGGATAAAGATAGGTCATCAGAGTGAAAGAGTATCAGTGACAGAGAGTATTAGATGAAAGCCAGAAGTAAATAAAGCCTCTAGCGTAATGATTTAAACAGCAAGAGCATAAAGAGCTAAAATCAAACCATAACAACCAGTAATACCACAATAAAAGGGACAACATGAAAGCGGTTCATTAGCTACCTCTATCTTCCTGTGAGAAGATATTTGTATTTCCTAGATTAAATCTCAAGTTGGTTTGAGATATTTGTAATAACACCTTAGTACACAATTTGAAGTATGTAGGGTGGATTCCTACACATTTCTAAAGATTTCTTGATCAAAAGACTGTAAAGCCATTGGAGCATTGAGTGAGTGAGCAACCTGGACTGATGAACAAAGACCATATATTTCAAAGGATTCATGTGCATAGCAAAGTGTAGACAATTATTTTCTCATGTTGTTGTTATCTCTTAAATTTTTTTCCATATTGTTTATCTAAATATGAATGCCATAACTGGAAGTATTATATCAGAATTTGTTTAATTACACTCTTCTATAACAGTTAGGCAAATACATGTTTTCTACTGATAATCTAAGTTAAGGAATTCTTAATTACTCCTTAGTTTATGTTGTTTCCTTTAAATCTATAGCAAAGGATTCTTAATTGCCCTTTGTCTCTGATTACCCTTTGTCTGAGAATTTTTAATTGCTCTCTCACCCTGGTGAAAACCTTTTCACCTCTCTAGCCTAAAGACTTGCACTCTACTCTTCTATCTTGGCCTTTGAACATTCCCTTTCGTGAGTTGATCCAGTTCTGCTACCCTTATTTTTACTCCATATGCCCAATGGTATAGAGACATCATTCTATCCATCGGTTTCAAAGATTCCACCACCCAATCTTCAATACAAATCAAAACTCCCTTGAAATTTCATAACTAGCCTAAAATCCCATCAAACAAAGCTAAATCATATAGAGAGAGCCCTCTCTAAGCATCAGGAAGGCTAGGTCTTGATCTCCAAAAGTGGTTTGAGGTTATCCCCGTGATCTCTTTCATTAACCTTTGGAAATTACTGGATGATAACATGCACGTGTGTTATTTCTCATTGCATCTTTGTAATTGATGTTCAAAATTTTGAATTGAATTCCGCAGAGTAGTAGAGTCATTTTGTGTCTTGTGATCTTTATTAAAACTTCATGAGAAGTTGTAAATATACACTATAATTTTTACATGTAGAAAAAAAATCAACTTTATAAGAACCAATAAGATTCAATGTGATGTTGTCAACCATGGGGGATGATTCACTGTTTTTGGAGTAAAAATGTAAAAAGATTAAAAATTAAAAAGCTAATTTTTCAACTCATATTTTCAACTTATCTTCCTATTGTTTTACTCAATTTTTGAGTGGGAACACTCGTTTGATGTGGAATTTAATTCCTCGTCCAAGGAGTACCCATGTTTCATGTAGCGCCCTCCTCCCACATTTACCCAAGTTAATAGGTTCATTGGGGTAAACATGTGATGAGAGACTACGATGATCTGATTCAACTCCCAATGTACAGTTAAGGATTTGGAACCAACACAACTCAACCATTATGACCTTCTACACATGTCATAGAATCTCCAAGAGCCAACCAACCTTTCCATGTGATCAACCCCTAATACAACTTGAAATTTCACTACCCTAGAGCCTTAGTCACTCCCATGAAATGGGAATGCATGTTGTTGGGACCCTCCAGTCGATCTCACAGCAAGAGCATGCAAGCGACTGGGGAATTTTTCAGCTAGTTCAGAGCCAGTGACCCTGAATTATGTGCCACTTTTTTAGGGCCAAGACATAGGCCACTTCCCAGAACTTCATGAAACCTTCAAGAATGATAAGTAACGTAAAAAAAAAAGGTACTAATGAAAATACTTGAACAAGGACATGAACTCACCCTTAATAGCCATGACATGCATTTCATCAAACATGTCACAAATATGTATTCTACAGGCCATAACAACAGATGTGAGCGTAAGGATCTCATATTTATACTAGAATCCCTAAAAAGAATTGACACCTTATCACCTTAGTTGCATTATCATCTATTAGGTCATATATTCATTATTCATTCATTTACAACTCAAAACATGATTAGAGCCATGTGCTATCACGGTCATAAAACCCACTCATAACTATCATATAAACAACAGAAATAATAAAGATACAACAACCATAATATCCACATATAACTCAATACATTTACACATTAAATACCAAACAAAAGTAACTCTTATTAATGGATGTAAAAGCCAACCAGGATTGGGACTGCCACAAACCACCCAACCATAGATTGGATGAACCAAATCTTTCTTTCAAGAAATCACCCTTGTGCCATATTCCAAGCATGAATGTGGGACTCATAACCAAAATACTCAACCAATGATTCCCAAGCCTAAACGACCTCATCCTCATCGATAGAACTGGGCTTTATAACTAGGCCCTAAACAAGCATGGATGCCACCAGATTTCTCCACCTACACCGTGAGGAATTTTACTATCTCCTAGTCTCTAGGATTTTTCACAATCCACAATCCATCTCAAGAATCACTAGGCCATAATCAAGACTCCACCCTCCAGGCTTTACCCTACAGGTTTCCATTGATCTCGCAAGGATTCCTAGGCCTGATCGAGGGCACCTACCTCTAGGATTTAATGTATATCCCACCATTCCCTGGTCAAGGATTCTTAGGCCCACCAAGGAAACACAAAATTCAGCTTTACCACAACCCATAGTTCGGTTCAGGGTTACTAGGTCAGGGCTTTACCACAATCCATAGTCCAGTTTAGGGATCACTAGGCCATGTGTTATTTCTTTCAAAGATCTACCTCACTCAGTTTCAAATCCATCTGGCAATTCATCTCAACCAAAACATGACGACCCCATCACACCATGGTTATCCGAAAATGGAAAGGCTAGGCTGAAAAACACTGTCACACCTGGAAAAACCCACGCCAATGATAGAAAGAGAACCAAGAATACACATGCATAAACATGCACGCTAAATCTAGCAAGGAAATAACACATGCATATCGATACCTACAAATAATCCTGTTGTAGATGCCTGAACCTGCTCTTCCTTGCGTAATCTTTGTTTTCCTTTTCCTTCTTGGTCTTACCTTTGCCTTCCTTTATCTAATTCTAGAGTGCTGAAAGAATTATCTAAGTGTCCAAGTGTGTGTGTGTGTGAGAGAGAGAGAGAGAGATTAGAGAGAGAGCCCCAAAACTGGACTAACAAAAGGTTACCAACTGATCCTCAGAAGCCTTTTTATCAATGAGACCTCTACTTTCTTCATTTTTCCATTATTTTCCTTCATTTTCTTCCTCACATGCAACCTGTAGCCTTTCACCTTCCTTTTCTTCTAATTTCCTTTATTTTCATAAACAAATTCCAAATAATCCATCTCTCCTTTCCAAATCATTTTTCATTGCCTTTGCCAATTTCCTTAGCCATAATAAACCAAATGAAAACCCACACTAGGATGTTTTTTCCAACATTCAGCTTGGAATGCATGTCTCATGACCTTGGTCTTATATCTTTTTACATGAATTTTTAACCAGGGCTGTTACAAAACCCTCCCCCTTAGGGGAACACCATCCTTGGTGTTCAATGACACCTACGACCAGCAAGTACACTAAAAACAGAAACATACTACCCATGGAGCTTTATAACACAACTCATTGCAGTATTTACAATGAGCACTGCTGAAACATTATAAACATAATGTTTACTGGAGATTTATTACACAACTCATTATGATATTTATAATAACAACCATATATACCACCATGCTATCTATGGAGCTTTATAAATACAACTTGATATAATATTTACAATAATATACACATATGCACATTGGCTCAACTAGAAAATAAAAGGATACAATGTCTACATCTACAACAAGGGAATCCATAGTCTTACAACTCTACCCTCAAAGGTAATACCAATATTTATCTCCTTCCTAGGAAGTCCAGAATCCATTGTGAAATCCAAAAATGCATCTAATGCCCAACACTACAATCCAATGTCACTTGTCCTCTCAATGAACAATCACCAGCAAATTTTTCTAGGGCACACTCCTAATGTACATATGATTCCATCTAGCAATGCTAATGACCAAAAACAAATGTATTCCCAGGCCTTCGCTTCTATGATACAAGGTCACTCGGGAAATACAATCACCCCCTTCCATGTAGTCACTCACCTTCCAAGTTCTGTGGAATCTCCTATCTCGGGCGATCCATCCCTTGGAAAGGATTCCTCACTTCAGAAGATACAAAAAACAAGTTGTATCCTTGCCTCAAAACCATCATACCAGTCATAGCATGCTCATGCCAATCAATGGACACTATTGGTTACCACTGTCCCACAAAGGGTTTGCACCTGAAATGCTTTACTATCATACTAATTTCAATTCATTTTTATTGTTGCTACTAAGTCATGGAGTTAGTTTCAACCACCAAATCGGGCATTTCATGCTTTCTTGTTCGAAGCACATAATTTCCATTACACTCAAAATAAATTGAAATAAATTCAATCATGCCTCATTGATGGCCTGTCAATAAGGTACA
This sequence comes from Pinus tabuliformis, assembly GCA_031772625.1. NCBI lineage: Eukaryota > Viridiplantae > Streptophyta > Pinopsida > Pinales > Pinaceae > Pinus > Pinus tabuliformis. The sequence goes on from CM062810.1 coordinate 639,747,002, forward strand.
CTTGCAATCCTGTTTACTTCTTGTTCACAACAAATCAAATTAGCATCTTTGACCAAATCATCATTTATAAACATATATCATCCAGTTAGTTCAAAACGCAATCATCATAATCAAACTCATAGATCACATGTAGCCATCATAAACTAGAATCATAGATCACATATAATCATCATAAATTAGAGTCATAGATCACATGCATAATTAAAATTAAATATCGATACTTATCCTTCATCAATCCTTACTTATGCCTTTGTTGTTTCTGCACACACACCGGATCGGTCGCCACACCCGAAAAGCTCCCAGTGCCTTTTATTCTCTTCAATCACATACACATACACATAGTGTACATCACAACATGTACATCCACACACAATGTACAGCACCACACAATAAATACACCCACACCCGACACACAACACAACACATAAATCATGCAGGAGCATATGGCTTGAAGACAAATTCGAGGAATTATTCCAAAAATACAAAAAAATATTGCAGGCAAAAGAGTGGGATCCTTTAGCCATCAATTTCCATGTTTTTCTAGCTAAGCATAGAGCTAGAATATAGGATTTGATCATGATGTAATAAATCTTAGTTAGTTAGTTGTAGTGGAGATTCTCAAGGAGAATGTCTTGCAAGATAGATAGGGTTAATAAATTTTAGCCTTTGAATTAGGATCTGGTTGTTAGGATGAACCGGTACTTATGTAATTTTCACACTATTGTAAGAGAATTTTGACTGTTGAAGAAATTGGCTTTCCTGGAGCGAATCCACTAAATTGGAAAAATTAGTTTTTGTGTATGTGGATGAGAAATTCCCTGTCAAAACCTAAAGTATAATCTCCTTTGAAATCTCTGTGTTTACTATGAAATTCGAAGTTTTTTTGGTGTTCTGTGAGATTAAATGAAATTCTATTGACTGTGTCAAATTCTTTGTTTTTTAACTGTGGTTCTCATGAGTTCTGAGTGTGCTGAGCATGGATTGTGAATTTCCAAAAACATTGGCACTATGTAGAGTGTGAAATTCGAAAGTCTCTCGCTGCCATGAAAACCCTATGAGAATCCTAGTGGTCCTTGGTCTCGAAGCTCTAAGCTTTGTTTTCATCTGTCAGCTCATGGAGCGGATGGTCGAGATCAGGGGAGAAAGACCAAGGATGCAGTGGCGTGAAGATTGATTTTGGACCATTAGATCTCAGTTGAGATAGATCTACGGTGTTTGGACGAGGAAGTTACCCTACAGTTAACGAGTAGAAGCCGGTTGGACAAAACCACAAGTGGATTTCGGGCGGAGGAAAGGTTGTAAGTGGTATTTCCCCCATTGGCTCTGATTCCATACACCCAATGACACGTAGCAGTGAGGAGAGAGAGGGAATCCAGTTTTTGGGTTGGTTTGGAGTGCGCAAGTTAACGGGCTGATATGTGAGTGAGTTGTTAGATCTGGTGGAGCGAGATCGACGATTGATAGAAGTGGAGCAAGTTTGAGGTCAGGGAGTGTTGTGACCATTGGATGTTGAATATATCAATGGTTAAGAAGTGCTGACGAGTTTTTAGAAGGCCGATTTCAAATATATTAAACTATGGTTTGTACTACCGTTGGGTCTAGACTAGTGAAAGTTTAGCGGAACTCTGCGACTTTGGGAGGGACCTGATAACTTAGCAGAAGCTCTAAAGTTGATAGTGGATGATAGAGAGCCCATTGAACCAACAAATACACCTGCAAATAGAAGTAGAGGAGATGATCTCACAATTTGGGAGATTAACACTCCTTCTTGCACCTAGACCACCATCTTTAGTGGTATCAGAGGAACCTATTGTGTTAAGTTTAGGTATGTTCTATGCTAGAGAAATTTATTTAATTTCCTTTCCATATTAGAAATCACATTAGCATAAAGTAAACTGTAGATAGAACATGAATATAAATCGCAGAAGACAAGCCAAAGCAAGAGGACACAAGATATGGCGCGAGCCAGGGACAAACCCCACAACGTGTGGGGAAACCCTTTGATCAAATCTTCTTTTATCTTCAAAGTTTAGTAGAGAGAGAGAGAGAGAGAGAGAGATAATACATTTACAACAAAAGTCAACACTTTGACTTATCTGGATCTGAGCATAGATCATTTCCTATAATGATGAGATCAGTTGAAGACATTCTGCTTCAACTGAATCTCCTAGGTGAAGAATTCACCTATCCATTTTGTTCATCTGTTGCACCTTACCATGTAGCATCATCATGCATCTTCATGCTACTCATGATCACTGTGCTGCCCATGATCTTGCCAAGCTTCATGCTATCCAAGCCGCATCATATTGTTTTATTGCTGAGTTGTTGTACACAAATTTACTGCCCTCCATCATCATGTTTTACATATCTTCCTTCTAACATCATGATGACTGGTTAGGGTACCAAGCACTATTGAAACAGTCCTTCAAACAAACTAGGACACTACTCGGATATGCTGTTGATTTGGGAATATGTACAAGTCCTCAAAACTCCTACACAATCCTATACTGTGGTGTTATGGTCTGCGGCCTAACACATAGTATTTCTGTGGCTTCCAAGAAACATAAGCCTTGCTTCTTGTCCTTCCAACAACATCCCAACAGATCTATCCCTTAGCTCCTTTAACTTGGTTCTCCTACAAGAAGAGAAAAACTTCATGCAATCACAAAAGAATATACAAACAGTCTTGTCTCTATGATAGTGTTGTTACCAACAACAATTCGAACTTTCCTTTTAGCTGTGATAGTGTCTATTCTAGGAGTGCATATAAGGCCTCTCTTATCTGTGGTTAGGGCCTCCTTAGGCCACTAAAGATGGACTGCATTAGACTGCATATGAGGGCCTGAGTATAAGTCTATAGGTCAGCATATTAGGGCCTCCGCATGAAACTTCTGGACAGTGTAATAGTGCCTCCATATTAAACTTCTAGACAGCGCATTAGGTGCTTCCATACTCAACTTCTGGACAGTGTATTTATCACTGTGTACATCACCGTAATTTTTGTTGCGTATGTTAAGGTATCACGTAATGAATATGATGGGCTGTATGATGGGGTTGTATATATATATCTGCATTCCATATATTGAAGCGGATATATATATATCTGTGTCCCATAATATGACACTGTTACACTCATAACGTTTATCCCTTGACTGTGCGTAGGGGATTCAACATATGGGTGCTCTCTATGTTATATGACCAGCGTATAATATCTTCTTTGAATAGCGTATTAATATTTTTGTGATCAGCGTGCTAATTTCTCCATGACCAGCGTATAATATCTTCTTTGGACAGCGTATTATTATTTCTGTGATCAGCATGCTAATTTCTCCATGTCCAGCGTGTTAATATCATATTAGGGCCTGTGTATAAAGGTTTCTAGCACAGCGTGTTAGAGTCTCAGATAATGCCTTTCTTTTGACTGCGTATGAGGCCTCCTTCATTGCGACTAGATATCTATGGCTGGGGCAACGTACAGCAGCTAGGGCATTACTTGAGTGACCAGCGTATCGTTCATGATGTCACTCTCCTTCACCAAAAACCCAGACGTGGAGAGGAGGAGACTACTCAAGAATGTGTTGTGCTAATGACTCCAAATCCTCTCTTATTTATACTAAAGGCAGATGACTGAATAGACATGACGTTTGGGCTTCTAGAGCCTACATAAGAGCTGGTCGGCTTGATAATAATATGGATCAATCCTACACCTCTCGACGAGAGGGATCCAATAAATATATCAGCTGCCATAAATAAGCCGACCCACATGGAGTTTGGCCCTAGTTGCCAATTTAACACTCCCTCTCAACTAGTGAGAACTCCATCTACTGATCCATATGTCCGACTTGTACTATCTTGGCCATTAGTGCCTTGCACTACTCTACCTAGCTCTGCTGGCTCTGCTGGCTTTGCTCTGCTGGCTCTACTCAGCTCTGCTGGCTCTGCTCAGCTCTGCTAGCTTTGCTCAGCTCTACTCTATTGGCTTTGCTGTGCTTTGCTGGCTCTGCTTAGCTCTACTAGCTCTGCTCTGCTAGCTCTGCTGAACTATGAAGAAGAAGAATTGATCGAGAATGAGTCATATCATTCTCCATTGACTCGAAGTCAGTCTCAGAGTGCGTACCACTGGTCCCAGACCAGTCTCCACTGAACCGAAGTTAGCTTCATAGTAAGTACCACTCCTACCACTGATCCCAGACCAGTATCGTAGTCTCAGAGAGTGTACCACTGGTCTCAGACCAATCTCAACCGACCCGAAGTCAGCGTCATAGTGTGTACCACTCTCACAGGTCCTAGACCAGTACTGCACTGACACGAAGTCAGTCTCGGAGTATGTACCACTGGTCCCAAACCAGTCTCAACTGACCCGAAGTCAGTGTCATTGTAGGTACAACTCCTACCACTAGTCCCAGACCAGTATCGCAGGCTTAGAGAGTGTACTACTGGTCCCAGACCAGTCTCAACCGACCCAAAGTCAGTGTCATAGTATGTACGACTCTCACTAGTCCCAGACTAGTCCTGCACTAACACGAAGTCAGTCTCGGAGTATGTACCACTGATCCCAGACCAGTCTCATCCGACCCGAAGTCAGCGTCATAGTATGTACAACTCCTACCACTGGTCCTAGACCAGTATCATTGATCCTAGATCAATGGAGGACATCCTAGCGTAGGGAGTACGGTAGATACAACGATGCGTCCAGCGGTACTACTATGGTCCCTAACTTCATTTCCCTGCTCATTGATCAGATGAGAGGTACTTCCCATGAGTCCCAGTCTGCATGGGTAGGATGCCGCGACAAGAGAACTTAATCAATCATGTCCTCACAGGAGAACACATCAATCCTGCTACAATCGCCATGGAGAACACATCAATCCAGGCCGCCATGGAGAAAACATCAATCCAGGACTCATAGGAGAACACATCAATCCTGCTACAATCACCATGGAGAACACATCAATCCAAGCCTCACAGGAGAACACATCAATCCTGCTACATAGGAGAGCAAATCATCCTGTTCCAGAAGACAGCGAATCATCTTGTCCCACAAGAGAACGAATCATCTTGTTCCAGTGCACACCAACAAGGGAGGGTGAGTCACCCTGTGGTCGTATGTTGCTCCAGTAAGAACCGCAAGCCCCCCAGAGCTCCCAGAGCTTAATGTATGCAACATGCAAGAACTTTTTACAGAGGTCTCTCGACGACTCCAAGTCGTTCGAGAAAATCACAAATTTGATCTTCCCCCCGGGGATTTAGCAACCTGTACATCATCTCAGTGCGATGAAGCCTCCTTGCTCATCGACTTTCCATATCCCAGATACGGGCGTATCAGATGTCTGTCTGCTAGAGAAATTGTCGAATACAGGATTCCTCAATAATTGAATCCTGCCTCTGGTTGTCACAGAGAAAAATAGCTCACTTAATAGCTTCTGCAAACATGTAGCTTCATACGAGATCATACTCGTAGCCATGTATTCAGTCTTGGCAGTGCTTATAGCGACCGACTTCTGCTTCTTGCATCGTAGTAGAATCCAAAGAGAACCAACACTAAAAAGTGCTCTAGTGATCCTCCACATTGCCTGCCCATTCAGCATTCGAATAATAATGCACTTTCATCTTTTCGACAATGTATCTCAATCCATGAGAGATTGTGCCCTGAAGATCTCACAGACGATTCTTGGCACCAATCCAGTGAGGCTCAACCAAATATGAGCTCACCATGCTAACTGTAAAACATATGTCTGGACAGAGGTTCACCAAGAGCATCAATGCAAATGAGTTTATGAAACTCAGAGGCATTCGCAAATCAAGTCCATCATATAACCTCTGAAAGTTAAGATCTTCGAGGTAGTCACAGGCTAGCAGTTTATCTTTCCACATTCGGAATCCAACCCTCTGTCTTCTACAAATGAGAGGGTCTGCACCTATCAGACATAGGTGTTGGTATGAGAGGTCTATCATCCACAACCTTTGGATGGTTTGGATAGATTTCATTCCTATTGAATCTTAGCTTCATCATACAACTGTTGATTCTCTCATACTATGCTTGGGGTGTCTTTCTTCAAGCCATAGATGGATTTCTTCCACCAGCATATGTGAGATTCCTAATCATCAATCTCAAACAGGGTTGTTTCAAACCTGTGGACCTGCTACATGAGGGGAATGGTACCCTTATAATATTTTCCTTCAGTACATTTCAAACATATACCTTCATGCTCCTTTTTAGATTCAGGCATCCTAGTCACCGTCTGACTCACAGACCTCTGGCACTGAGTCAATGGACATGGTCCCCAGTCGACTTCCTGCAACTTCATACAACTCTAAAATCAAAAACATCTTTTAAATATCTATTTTCAAACACGTACCTTTCATTCGATAAGTGCCACCTTGTAACCTTTGACTTCCATTTTCGAGATGGACACCAGGTTCTTCTTGCGATCAGGTACATAAAAGAGATTCTGGGATTCCTTGCTTTCGTGGAAGAGTCGACCATTTCCTTGATGACCTGCATTACCAGTCATTATTTTGATCATTGAAGATGTCCCAGGAATGGTTGTTATCTTCCTCAAGAGATGTGTCTCTACCATTCAGACACTCCTTCGCATAACGGTCGAACTTATTTCAACAAGGCATCTATCTTTCCTTCCACCCTTAGATCCAAACTTCCCAATGAAGTGATCTTTAGATGGGCCATCAGAAACTTCCACAATGCCATTCTGATAACATTCTCTGCTTCGAGTTCTCCCCTAGTGAATGAGAAGTAGGGTAATGATCCCATTGATCCTTTTGTCTTGTCTCAACTGACTTTGGTGATTGCTCTTTCACTCTTGCTTTGGGCATTGTCTTCACCTCAGCTTCGATACCATGTTAACTTTAGGTATGTTCTATGCTAGAGAAATTTATTTAATTTCTTTTCCATATTAGCAATCACATTAGCATAAAGTAAACTGCAGATAGAACATGAATATAAATCGCAGAAGACAAGCCAAAGCAAGAGGACACAAGATATGGCACAAGCCAGGGACAAACCCCACAATGTGTGGGGAAACCCTTTGATAAAATCTTCTTTTATCTTCAAAGTTCAGCAGAGAAAGAGAGAGAGAGAGATAATACATTTACAACAAAATTCAACACTTTGACTTATCTGGATCTGAGCATAGATCATTTCCTATAATGATGAGATTAGTTGAAGACATTCTGCTTCAACTGAATCTCCTAGGTGACGACTTCACCTATCCATTTTGTTCATCTGCTGCACCATACCATGTAGCATCAACATGCTGCATCATGCATCTTCATGCTGCTCATGATCACTGTGCTGCCCATGATCTTGCCAAGCTTCATGTTGTCCAAGCCACATCATAATGTTTTATTACTGAGTTGTTGTACACAACTTTACTGCCCTCCATCATCATGTTGTACATATTTTGCTGCTATCATCATGATGACTGGTTAGGGTACCAAGCACTATTGAAACAATCCTTCAAACAAACTAGGACACTACTCGGATATGTTGTTGATTTGGGCAAATGTACAAGTCCTCAAAACTTCTACACAATCCTAGACTGTGGTGTTATGGCCTACGGCCTAACACACAATATTTCTGTGGCTTCCAAGCAACATAACCCTTGCTTCTTGTCCTTCCAACAATATCCCAATAGATCTATCCCTTAGCTCCTCTAACTTGGTTCTCCTAAAAGAAGAGAAAAACTTCATGCAGTCACAAAAGAATATACAAACAGTCCTGTCTCTATGACAGTGTTGTTACCAACAACAATTCGAACTTTCCTTTTAGCTGTGATAGTGTCTATTATGGGAGTGGATATAAGGCCTCTCTTATCTATGGTTAGGGCCTCCTTAGGCCACCGAAGATGGACTACACTAGGCTGCATATGAGGGCCTGAGTATAAGCCTACAGGTCAGCATATTAGGGCCTCCGCATGAAACTTCTGGATAGTGTAATAGTGCCTCCATATTAAACTTCTGGACAGCGTATTAGGTGGTTCCATACTCAACCTCTTGACAACATATTATATTCAACTTTTGGACAATGTATTTATCACTACGTACATCACTGTAATTTTTGCTGCGTATGTTAAGGTATCACGTAATGAATATGATGGGTTGTATGATGGGGCTGTATATATATATCTGCATTCCATATATTGAAGCAGATATATATATCTGCATCCCATAATATGACATTGTTACACCGATAACATTTATCCCTTGACTGCGCGTAGGGGCTTTAGCGTATGGGTTCTCTCTATGTTATATGACCAGTGTATAATATCTTCTTTGAATAGCGTATTAATATTGATGTGATTAGCATGCTAATTTCTCCATGAATAGCATATAATATCTTCTTTGGATAGCGTATTAATATTTTTGTGATCAGCGTGCTAATTTCTCCATGTCCAGCATGTTAATATCATATTAGGGCCTGTGTATAAAGGTTTCTAGCACAACGTGTTAGAGTCTCGGATAGGGCCTTTCCTTTGACTGCATATGAGGCCTCCTTCAGTGTGGCTAAATATCTACGGCTGGGGCAACATACAGCAGCTAGGGCATTACTTGAGTGACCAACGTATCATTCATGATGTCTCTCTCCTTCACCAAAAACCCAGATGTGGAGAGGAGGAGACTACTCAAGAATGTGTTGTGCTAATGGCTCCAAATCCTCTCTTATTTATGCTAAAGGCGGATGACTGAATAGACATGACGTTTGGGCTTCTAGAGCCTACATAAGAGCTGGTCGGCTTGATAATAATTATATAAACAAAATAAATTCATATCTCCATAAATACTTATCGGAATCGGATGATCTTTGGATCAATCCTACACCTCCGATGAGAGGGATCCAATAAATATATCAACTGCCATAAATAAGCCGACCCACATGGAGTTTTGCCCTAGTTGCCAATTTAACATGTTGACACTAAATTGAATTTCAGAAGCAAGGGAAGGAAATCAAATATGGCTTTCAGAGTTGGAAGAGGATGAGGACATGGTAGAAGAGAACGACTAGTTTCAAATGCTAAGGTGATGGAAGCTATGCAACAGATGCAGGATAGATTAGAAGCATTAACAACAGGGAGAAATATAGATGATGGAGATGTTAGTGAGCCTGAGGCTGAAACTGAAGAAGCAGAGGAAACTACAGCAGTTACTCCTAAGATGATATTCTTCCAATCAATGTTGAGATCCATAGCTAGGCAAAAAACTAAGGTTTCAACATATTCAGGAGGATTGAATCCAGAAGAATTGATAGACTGAATTAATGGCATGGAGAAATTCTTTGATTATGAAGAAACAAAAGATGAGAAGAAAGTAAAGTTTGTTGTGACCAAGCTAAAAGGACATGCAGTGCTTTGGTGAGATGGAGTGTAGGTAGAAAGAAAGAGCCTTGCCAAGAAACGAATCAGAAATTGGAATAGGATGGTAGCAAAGCTAAGAGGCAAGCTTCTACCAAGTAATTATCAGCAAACCTTGTTCAGACAGATGCAGAATCTTAGATAGAGGTCTATGATAGTGGGAGAATATATAGAGGAATTCTATAAGGTAAGTATAAGAGTTGTACAAACTCATGATACAAATGAGAAGGTGGCTAGATATATGAATGGTCTTAGGATGGACATTCAAGATGAGTTAAGTATATTGTGTCCTAAAATAGTAGAAGAAGCTTATTAGATGGTATTGAAAGCTGAAGAAAAACGTGTTTGGAAGCAGTCTGCCAGAGGAAGAGGTACTTTCTGAGGAAAAGGAAGTCATGGTGGCAGAGGAAGATCTACTTCACCTAGAGATGGAGCTAGTAGCAACTCAAACCAGCATGCAACCACAGGAGCTGATACAGGTGGCAGAGGGAGTTTTTCTAGAGGAAGAGGAGGCAGAGGAAGAGGAAGAGAATTTAGATGTTACAGGTGTAACAAGTTGGGACAGGTAGCTTTTTAGTGCACAAAGAATGCAGGAACAAGTCATAGGAATGGAATTGTTGCTCAAATTGATGAAGAAGCAGCAACAGTGACAGAAGAAGAAGATGTACCAGATGGAGGAGAATATTTGGTAGTTAATAAAGTTTTGCTCAAGCCAGCAAAGGAGACAGTTGAACCATCACAAAGAAAGACTTTGTTCAGAACATTGGGTAAGGTTCGAGGGAAACGTTGTCAGATGATCATTGATAGTGGCAGCACTAATAATTTGGTCTCTACAGAAGTAGTAGAGAAGTTGAAGTTGAAGACAATGAGACATCCAACACCTTATAAGGTGTCATGGTTACAAAAGGGACATCAGTTGATAGTGAATGAACAGTGTGAAATGGAGTTGTAGTTGGGCAAATATAAGGATAAAATTGTATGTGATGTGATGCCTATGGATTACTGTCACATATTGCTTGGGAGACCTCAACAATATGACAGAGGAGCTATACATGATCGAAAAAGAAACACCTACAAGTTTGGTAAAGATGGTGCCAATCATACATTGTTGCCTATGGAAGAAGAGGATGCATCATGAAAGAACACTGATCCAAAAACTCTATTACTAGGAGGAAAGGAATACTTATAGTAGATTGAAGAAAATGAGGTAAATTTTGCTTTAATTTGCAAGCCCAAGGTAATAATGACTTCTACTAAAGTTTCTGATTTACCCATTGAAATTCAAGAAATGTTGAAAAACTATTGTGATATCCTTGTTGATGATTTGCCTAATGAGTTACCACCCATTAGAAGGATTAGCCATCATATAGATTTGATTCCAAGAGAAAATCTACCAAACAAAGCATCTTACAGAATGACTCCCACAGAAAATGAAGAGGTTAGAAAGCAGGTTCAGGAACTGTTTGACAAAAGACTGATCAGAGAGAGTTTGAGTCCTTGTGCTGTACCAACAGTGTTGAGTCCAAAGAAAGATGGAGGTTGGAGAATGTGTATTAATTCAGGAGCCATCAATAAAATCACAATCGGGTATAGATTTCCTTTACCTATAATTGAAGATTTGATGGATTGTTTGTGTGGAGCAAAATATTTTACAAAACTAGATCTTAAGAGTGGGTATCATCAAATAAGGATAAGAGAAGGGGATGAGTGGAAAACTACTTTTAAGACAAATGAGGGATTTTACGAATGGAGAGTAATGTCTTTTGGGTTGTCAAATGCACCAAGTATGTTTATGAGACTCATGAATGAAGTTCTTAAAGAGTTTATTGGTAAATTTGTAATAATATATCTGGACGATACATTAGTTTATAGCAGCTCTAAGGAGGAGCACATGAGATATCTGAATTATGTCTTACAAAGGTTACAACAAGAGAAATTATTGTTGAATTTGAAGAAATGTTCATTCATGAAAGAGGAATTAGTGTATTTGGGTTTTGTTATTTCTGCTAAAGGGTTGAAGATGGATCCAGAGAAGATCAAGGCAATCATGGAGTGGCCTTCACCAAAAAGTATTTTTAAGGTAACAAGTTTTCATGGTCTTGCTATTTTTTTATATAAAATTCATAAGGAATTTTAGTATGATCAATGCTCCTATTGTTGAGACTATAAATAAGGGTAAACAACCATTTATATGGACTGTTGAAGCAGAAAATAATTTTCAGTTGTTGAAGAAGAAGATCATTGAAAAACCTATTTTGGTTCTATCTGATCTTAGTAAACCTTTCCAAGTGAAATGTGATGCTAGTGGAGAAGCTATTGGAGGTGTTTTAAGTCAGGAATATAGACCTATAGCTTATTTTAGTGAAAATATGAATGATTCAAAGAAGAAGTATTCTTCTTATTATAAAGAGTTTTATGCAGTTATGCAGTCACTAAAGAAGTGGAGACATTATCTATTGTCAAAAGAGTTCATACTTTATTCAGATAACCATGAATTGTAGTATGTTATGCAGCAACCAAAGCTTAACTAGAAACATGCCAAATGGGTAGAGTATCTTCAGGGTTTCAATTTTTTCTTAAAACATATAAATGGCCAATCAAACGAAGTTGTAGATGCTTTAAGTAGGAGAAATACATTATTTCAAGAGAGTCAAATTCAAGTGTTGGGTTCTAATTTTCTTAAAGAATTGTATGAGACAAATTTAGACTTTAAAGAGGAATTTGAAGCTTGTAAGAATCTTGTTTTGATGGATAGGAATAAATGGTTGGATTATTAATTACAAGATGGATTGTTGTTTAAGAGAAATTAGTTGTGCATACCAATTTGTTCTATGAGGGAGAATTTAATCAAAGAGAAACATAGTGGTGGACTTGCAGGACATTTTGGTACAGATAAGACTTATGAGTAGTTGAACAGATTTTATTTCTTGCCAAAAATGAGATCTAAGGTGGAAAGGTATTTGAAAACTTGTAATGTATGTCAATATGCAAAGGGAAGAAGCCAAAACACAGGTTTGTATGTTCCATTACCAATTCCAGATAGGCCTTGGGATATGTAAGTATGGATTTTGTTTTGGGTTTACCAAAGACTCAAAGAGGAAATGATTCAATTTTTGTTGTAGTGGATGGATTTTAAAAAATGGCACATTTTATTCCATGTTATAAAAATAGTGATGCTACTCACATTGCTAATTTGTTTCTCAAGGAGATTGTAAGATTGCATGGGTTTCCTAAGAGTATTGTCTCAGACAAGGATCCCAAATTTGTTGGACATTTTTGCAGGATACTATGGAAGAAGCTAGGAACGAAACTGAGTTTTAGTTCTGTCTATCATCCACAAACTGATGGATAGACTGAAGTTGTGAACAACAGTTTGGGTAATTTTTTAAGGAGTCTTATTGGAGAAAATCCAAAGCAGTGGGATCAAGTATTGGCACAAGCTAAATATGCATATAATGACTCACCTAATAGGAGTATAGGGCAGAGTCCATTCCATATAGTTTATGGAATGCATCCAAGAGGAGTTTCTGAGTGAAGAAACTTAGGAAAAGATGAGATGAGAAATGTAGAGGGAGAAGATTTTGCTTCAGAAAAACAAGCAATAAATGAACAAGTGAAACAACATCTACAAGATAGCAACATCAAGTACAAAAACATAGTAGACATGAGAAGAAGAGAAGTGAACTTTGAAGTTGGAGATTTGGTTTTAGCACACCTAAGGAAGGAAATATTTCCAAAGAGGGAGTATAACAAATTGAAGTTCAAGAAAATTGGACCATGCAGAGTATTAACGAAATTTTCTACAAATGCATATGAAATTGAATTACCCCTTGATGTTGGAATATCTCCAATTGTCAATGTTGCTTATTTGTACAAGTATGAAGGTGAAATTGTAAATGATACAGAAGAAGACCAAGAGACATAGGAAATTGAGTGGGTAAAACAGTTACCTACAACAAAGGAATTGCAACCAGAAAGGATTTTGGATAAGAAAGTGTTCCAGGAAACCAGAGGACACTAGTACTTTCAGTATTTGGTCAAATGGAAGGATCGGCCAATTGTTGAAGCTACTTGGGAAATAGAAAACATGCTACAGAAATTGGGCAGTTTTGTAGAAGAGTTCATGGATAGGAGCCCATGAAGAATTTTGTCCTCAGGAATCTGATGCATGAGCATAAGGCTTGAAGACAAATTCAAGGAATTATTCCAAAAATGCAAAAAAATATTACAGGCAAAGGAGTGGGATCCTTTAGCCATCAATTTCCATGTTTTTCTAGTTAAGAATAGATCTAGAATATAGGATTTGATCATGATGTAATAAATCTTAGTTAGTTAGCTATAGTGGAGATTCCTGAGGAGAATGTCTCGCAGGACAGATAGGGTTAATAAATTTTTCCCTTTGAATTAGGATCTGGCTGTTAGGATGAACTAATACTTATGTAATTTTCACACTATTGTAAGAGGATTTTCACTGTTGAAGAAATTGTCTTTCCTGGAGTGAATCCGGTAAATTGGGAAAATGTAGTTTCTGTGTATGTGGATGAGAAATTCCCTGTCAAATCCTGAAGGATAATCTCCTTCGAAATCTCTGTGTTTATTGTGAAATTCGAAGTTTATTTGGTGTTCAGTGAGATTGAATGAAATTGTGTCGACTGTGTCAAATTATGTGTTTTTTAACTATGGTTCTCATGAGTTTTGAGTGTGTTGAGTGGGGATTGTGAATTTCCAAAAACCCTGGCACTATGTAGAGTGTGAAATTCGGAAGTCTCTCGTCATTGTGAAAACCTTATGAGAATCCTAGTGGTCCTTTGTCTCGAATCTCTAAGCTTCGTTTTCATCTGTCGACTCATGGAGTGGATAGCCGAGATCAGTGGAGAAATACCAAGGATGCAGTGATGTGAAGAATGATTTTTGACTGTTAGATCTCGGTTGAGATAGATCTAGGTGTTTGGGTAAGGAAGTTACCTGACAGTTAACAAGTAGAAGCGGGTTGGAGAAACCCACAAGTGGATTCCGGGTGGAGGAAAGGCTATAAGTGGTAATTCCCTCATTGGCTCTGATTCCATGCACCTAGTGACACGTAGCAGTGAGGAGAGAGGGAAACCACTTTTCAAGTTGATTTGGAGTGCCCAAGTTAACGGGCTGATATGCGAGTGAGCTGTTAGATCAAGTGGAGCGAGATCGACGGTTGACAGACGTGGAGCATGTTCGAGGTCAGGGAGTGTTGTGACCATTGGATCTTGAATAGATCAATGGTGAAGGAGTGTCGATGAGTTTTTAGAAGGCGTATTTCAAATTTCTTAAACTATGGTTTGTACTACCGTCAGGTCGAGACTAGTGAAAGTTTAGCGGAACTCTGCGACTTTGGGAGGGATCTGCTAACTTAGCGGAAGATCTAAAGTTGATAGTGGATGACAGAGAGCCCATTGAACCAACAAATACACCTACAAACAAAAGTATAAGAGATAATCTCACAATTTGGGAGATTAACACTCCTTCCTACACCCAGACCATCGTCAATAAACCTAAACTGTATGTAAAACAAAACACATACACCTACATTCGGTGTACAACACAATACATATATGTACACAAATTACAGCAGAATGAATACAAATGTCATGATACCATGACTACACAATGCACTTACATAGTATTGCATGCCCACAACACAGCATGTATGACATGCACATAGTACCACATGTACACTAGTACCATATGTACAACATGTACATAGTACCATCTACACAATGTGTACACAATGCCACATGTACACTGCACCACCTGTACAACGTGTATATAATACAACATGTACACAACACCACGTGCATGTCATGTGCACAACACCACCTGCACACAACACCACATGTACAACATGTACACGACACCATATGCACTCACCACCATAGGTACAATCATACAGAAAACACCACATGTACATAGCACCATATGAACATCATTCACACCATGCCATATGTACACTACACGGCATATGCAACACGGACAAATCATCATATGTACATAACACTACCTATCCAACATGCACACAACACCATATGCACATGAAACCACATATCCAACATTAACACAATATGATATGTACATATGACCACATATCCAACATGTACATAGCACCATCTTGTTGGGTTGTGTTATATTCTTTCCACGACTAGCCCATGTAGTTAACTGGGGGGTTAGAGGGGGGGTAGACACCCCCCTTCATTGAGTCAGTTGCATAGTGGGGGGGGCCACAGGGGGTTTACGGGGTGTAGGTAACCCCCCTCTGTGGGGTCTAGGGTAGCGCCCTGGAAAATTTTGCTTTTTCGACCCTATATTAGGTTGGGCGGACTTACCTATGGTTTTGTGCATGATTTTCGTACATGGTTTTGGACGCGATGGTTTTCGGTCCAAGGTTTTGGACGCAATGGTTTTAGGTCCATGGTATTGGATGCTTCGATATGTAAACATATATTTTGTAACATTGAAAGGAACATAATGAAAAATCAAGCTGGTAGTCCTGGTTTTTGGATCTAGGGGAAAATCTCTGTGTATATGTGTTTTATGTGTTATGCTCTCACATTGTTTATTTTCTGTGTTTTAGAATTCATATGCAGGAAACTTTTGTATGGGGTTAAAACCTACATTTGGTATCAGAGTTGTTTTGGCTTCAAGGGGACGCCTTTGTCGCTGAAGGGTTTCACTCAGGCCTATGGTGGACCCTATTCAATGGGAGATCTGCGAGATTGATTCTAGTGGTGAAAGAAGATGGTGAGCAGTGGAAAGATAGAGATTGAGAAATTTAATGTTCATAGTTTTGATTTGTGGAAACTCAAGATGGAGGATCTGTTGGTGGATAAATATCAATGGATCGTGGTAGATCCGGGTACTAAACCAACAAGAGTGTCCGATGAAGAATGGAAGAAATTGCATCGAAAAGCAAAGAGAATAATATGATTATTTGTCTCAGATTCAATATTTTTGAATGTATCAAGGGAAGCTACGGCAAAGGGCTTTTGGGAAAAGTTAGGGACTTTGTACCAAACTAAGTCTTTGGTGAATAAATTGTTCCTATGGAAAAATCTGTATAACCTGAGGATGAAAGATGGAGACTCGGTGACAGAGCATCTGAATGCATTTAATATTGTGGTAAGTCAGTTATTATTTGTTGACATTAAAATTTCAGATTAAGATAAGTGCATTAGTTTGTTGTGTTCTCTACTAGATTCATGGGATAGTCTGGTTATTGCAATAGGTAGCAATATAACTTCCCTTCAGTTTGATGAAATAGTCTCATCCTTGCTGGCGAAGGAGATGTGACGGAAAAATATGGAGAGCCATAATGGTGATACCTTGTCTGTACGAGGACGGTCCCATAACAGAATCAAAAATAAGTCATCGAGTGGGAAATCTAAATCTAGAGGGAGATCTAAATCTCCAGGAAAATCTGTAAAGGTGGTGTGTTGGAAATGCGGAAAGGAAGGGCACTACAAAAGGGATTGTAAATCTAAAGCTCCTGATAAAGGAAAGGGATCTGATGATGCTCCTTCTACAAAGGCAAAAACCACCTCAGATAAAGGTGGCAATGTGTACTTGGCTTCTTCAAGTACACATGTAGATATGAGGCATGGTTAATTGACTCAGGTGCATCCTTTCACTTCACTCCCATAGAGAGCGGTTCTACAAGTATGAGAAATACGATGGCGATTATGTCTTCTTAGGGGATGATAGGAAGGCTAGAATCATTGGTCGCAGAAAAGTAAAGTTGAAGTTGCAAGGTGGAAGGGATAGAACACTTCCAGGTGTTCTGCATATTCCTGCATTGGCTATAAATTTGATTTTTGTAAGCAAGATCGATAATGTAGGTGTAAAAATAGTGTTCGAGAAGGATACCTACAAAATGATTTGGGGAGCACTGGTATTGATTCGGGGAGTTCGGATGGGAACTCTGTACAAGCTTCAAGGTAGAACAGTTGTTGATAGGTGCAAAAGTTCTATGGTTCCTGAAAGTGGAGCAAAAAATTTATTGGTCTCTAGATAGAAGACCATGATGTGGCATCAAAGGCTTGGACATATTGGAGAGAAGAGCCTTCAAATACTTCATGGTAAAGATATGGTAGAAGGTATGAGTAATAGCTCTCTGGATTTTGATTTCTATGAAAATTGTGTATATGGGAAGCAGAATCGGGCGAGTTTCTACTCTAGTGGTAAGAGGGCGAAACAAATATTAGAACTTGTGCACAGTGATGTGTTTGGACCTATGAAGGTTCCATCACTAGGTAAGTCTGTGTATTATATATCATTTATAGATGACTTCTCAAGGAATACATGGATATATTTCCTTAAGAAGAAATCTGAAGTCTTTGACAGGTTTAATGAATTTAAGGCTCTGGTGGAAAACTAGACAGAGAAGAAGATAAAGGTGTTGAGGACAAATAACGGTGGAGAGTTTTGTAGTAAGGAATTTGAAGAATTCTGTAAGAAGTGTGGTATAGCACGGCAGAACACTACTCCATACACACCTCAATAAAATGGAGTTGTAGAAGTAATGAACAAGACATTGATGGAAAGGGCAAGAAGCATGCTCAGTTGTGCCGAGTTAGGACGAGAATTCTTGGAAAAGATGGTGGAGACATCATGTTACCTGGTCAACAGATCACCTTCATCAGCGTTGGAGGATAAGACTCCACAAGAGGTATGGACTGGTAAGAAACCCTCTCTTTCACATCTGAGGGTATTTGGATGTGATGCATATTTACATGTTCCAAAGGTGAAAAGAACCAAATTGGATAGTAAATCTGAAAAGTGCATCTTTATTGGGTATAAGGATGGTCTAAATGGTTATAAGCTTTGGAACCCAGTAACAAGGAAGGTTGTGTACAGCTGAGATGTGTTGTTTAGAGAGGTGAAATATGTTATTAAACATGAATTCAAACCAAAGGAACCTAAGAAGATAGAGTTTGAGCTTAAGGAGGAGGAATTAGACTCTACAGCAGAGGAGGAATCAGAAGATGAAGAGCCACAAACTCTGGGTGTGAGAAGATTATTTCGAGAAAGAAGGCAGCCAGAAACGTATAGTCCATCTGCTTTCTGTTCAAATTTTTCTTTATCTGTTACTGATGATGATCCCAGAATTGTGAAGGAAGTAGTAGATTTAGAGGATGGCAAACTCTGGAAAGAGGCCATGGTTGATGAAATGGCATCTTTGCACAAAAATGATGCTTTGGATCTGGCAAAGTATCCAACTGGAAGGAAACCCATTGGCAGCAAGTGGGTGTTCAGGAAGAAGACAAATGCAAAAGGAAAGGTGGAGAAATAAAAATCTCAGTTGGTAGCAAAAGGTTATTCCCAGGTGCTAGGAATTGATTTTGGTGATATTTTTCTCATGTTACCAAGATAGCTTCTATTAGATTACTTTTATCTGTTATTGCAGCTTTTGATTTTGAGGTAAAACAAATGGATGCGAAGATAACATCTCTTCATGAGGATCTGGAAGAGGAGATTTACATGAAGCAACCTGAAGGTTTTGTAGTGAAGGGTAAGAAAGAAATGGTATGAAAGTTAAAGAAGTCTCTGTATGGGTTAAAATAGTCACCAAGGATGTGGTATTAGAAATTTTATACATTTATATGGGGACTTGGCTTTACCAAAAGCAAAGCAGATCACTGTGTGTATTTTAAATTTATTGGTGACCGCGTTATTTATCTAGTCTTGTAAGTGGATGATATGTTGCTGGTTAGAAATGAAAAATAAATTATCCAGGATTTGAAGTCCCAATTGTCCTCCAAATTTGACATGAAAGATCTTGGTGCTGCAAACTATATTTTGGGCATGGAAATTAAAAGAGACTGGTGTTGGATACCTATACCAATAGGTTTCATATTTCATGATTGGCCAAGGAAAGTCCAAATATGCTCTGCTTTGTTATTACAAAGATCCCATATTTCCTAGAAAACAAGAGGTGTGTAAAGTGTTTCAAATATTGAGGACCTTATTTCAATTTTGTGGATGATTCAACAGTTTAACCTGGATCATTGCCATGTTTCAATTTTGAGTAATAGAATAGAGAAAGAAGTCTGTCCAAACTGCTTAATCTTGGCAGACAAGTAGTTTAGGTAGAGAAGTAAAGGTTCCCAACAGCTTAATCTGGGACCTTGGAAGAGATAAGGGCAGAAGTAGATAGTAAAGAATAAAGAAAAAGCCAAAGAAAAGAAAAGGCAAGTAAGGGTTTGCAAGTTCAAATGCACCCTCCAAGGAGAAACAAAAAATGCTAGGAAAATAGCTGGGTAGGTAGTGTGGTTGCAGAAAGGGTATTTTCACCATTGCATATATGTCAAAAGATGTTTTGCCAAGGCAAAATCTATCAATGTGCAAAGTGGTTAATTCCATCAAATTGCAGCAAGGAGCATGACTAATTTCCCTCACTCCCCTCCAATTTCATTTCTAACATTCCCCACTAGCCTGGGATTCATGGAAAAGACTAAGGTTTCATGCTGGTTCTTAATCTTTAAGAAGCCACATTTCCTGTCTAAAGAACTTTTCATTTTGATCTACTCTTAAAACCAAGTTTGTTTCATATAAACTCAATGGTTTCCACATCCACTTACCCCCTCCTCCATAACTAACACTAACCCTATTATATAAATCCCTTATATCACCTTTTTCCCTAATATTACTAACACCAAGGTGTATAAATCCCAGCATT
Organism: Pinus tabuliformis; assembly: GCA_031772625.1. NCBI lineage: Eukaryota > Viridiplantae > Streptophyta > Pinopsida > Pinales > Pinaceae > Pinus > Pinus tabuliformis. The sequence goes on from CM062810.1 coordinate 639,767,072, forward strand.
ATCTACATATCCTCCTTTTGGCATTATAGCCAAGTAAATGGTCTAAGGAGACTTCAGTCCACCTGGGACTGTGGTCAACCTTGTCTTGGATGTGTTCTGACCTCTGGTTATGAGTAGAAATCCTGTCCCTCAAGCCCTTACTGTCTCTCTGCTGAAAACGCACAAAAACCCCCCTTTTCCTATATAAACCCCTGAAAAGGCCCCAAAAAACCCAAAAACTGCGAAAAAACCCACTTGCCTATAGTCCTCCGCCCAAAAATTAAACTGAATATTTTATTGCGCTGGCGGGACCCCTCCCCAACATGCTCGACCAGTCGGAAGGCCCGCCAGCCGTCAGATCTCCGTCGCCTGGATCTAAAGGTGGGCGGTCATTTTCACTCCCCGACCTGCCGACCTTTAGCGTCCGGGGAAAGTGGTTTTGCCTATACCGTACAGGGGACGCGTGGCAGGTGGTGGGGTTGTTCGGAGCCCCCCTCCCCGTTACCGCCTTTGCCCAAAGGTGGTGCGGGGAACCCGCTTACCGCCACCCCTAATACCACTCTCCCCCACGTCATCTGTACGTCACCCTGACGTCACCTCGCCGGCGCCCGCCCCAGCGTCCCGTGGCCCTCCACGCGGACCCGCCACTGTTCCCGCCCGCCACCGTGTCCTGTCACCCTGGCGAACACCTTGGCAGCCACGTCACCTACGTACCTGGGCCCCACCATGACGTCATGCTGACGTCATCGGCGGAAAAGCGCCAAATGCACACTTTCGCCAAATTTAACGATTTAAACGACTAAATGAATTGTTTTCGCTCATTTGCATGCGAAAGAGAAACTAGCCGTTGCCAACAGTTGCCGCGAAACCTCTCACTCAGCCATCAAATTCGACAATCCGACCATTCAAAGTTCAGAATTCGACGGCACTAAGTCTCCACAACCCGGCCCGCGAGCTTCCAAGTCGATTTTCCAGGTATTTCGCCATTTCCTTCCACTTTGCCCGTGAATTCCAATTTTCTGTAGAATTCACCATTAAAGACTGGTAAAATCACTTAATTCAGCTCCACCTGAGCACCTAAACCAAACCCAAGCAACCTACCCCATCCCTTAGCCACAATTTGACACTGGAGAAATCAGTCGCGGGTTAAAACTGCAAAATTTGCCCCGAGGTACCCGGCATTGTTCCCTTTTGCCAAGTACAGGTTACCTGCACTCTTCCTAAAGAATTATCACTACCTCTGCAAACATCCTCTTAGGCAATCCACATCCCTGAGAAGTTACAGCACTTTACCAGCTTGCTCACAATTTTACACTAGAAGAGGACATCACACTGAATACAGTTTACCTGCTGCTTAAGTCTTTAAAGACTTATCAAACTATTACCTCTTCCTGCACACATTCAGACTATATCATGGCAGCATCTGCATCCTCCTCCCTCAGTGTTACTCCACTAAATCAAACCAATAAGGAACTGGAGGCCTTGCCATTTATTGACAAGGATTGTCTCATCAATGACTTTGAGGGAAGCAGGGATTTCTTGAAGAACTTCACTACACTGAGGGAAGACCATAAGGCTGGACTTGGTACAGATGGAATATGGGAGTCAAACCTGCCCTATTACTGTCTCCCAGCTGTGAATGTTTTCCTTGAAATCATTCACTTATGTGCTCAAAACTATGATCTGGAGCACAGAGCTGTCAATACTCCATCAGGGAGGATCCTTTTTTATATAAATGCTGACTCCATCAACAAGATGTTACAGTTTGATCAAACGGAGTTGCTAGTCCCATTCTCCATGAGGTATTTACTGGAAGCTGCTGATAAGATGACCAGTGAGGAGCTGCAGAAGGTCACCAGGAACTACATGTGGACTGAGTGCCAGCCTACAGGGCCACCCCCTTATCTGCATGAACATTTCAATGACTCAGGCAGGCTGCTGCTGGACATGATAGCCTATGTACTAGGTTACCAAAACAGTAAGCATGTGGATCGAGCCATGCTCGTATTGCTGTATGCTTACAGCCCACGCAAACCCCCTGCCCGAAAGTATAACTTTGCTAAGTTCATAGCCAATAGGATTCATGATCAATTGAGCAAATTGGACAGACAGGGGGTCTTCAGATACTCAGCTTACATCTACCACCTGTTCATGTTTTATCATTCTGAAGCTTTCCCATGCTACCTCAGAAGGCTGGATAACAAAGGAGAGAGAAGATCTGTCATTTTCTGGACCTCAGTCTATCATGAAATCACAAATTCACCCTACACCTATTGTGAATTTGTTGACCAGTTTGTGTACCCAGTCTCCTGCATGCTTATGAAGTCCCCTCCACCTAGAGTATCTAATGAGATCAAGAAAGCTTTGCAGCTATCTAAGAAGTACAAAATAGGTGATTGGTACCTATATGAACACCATACTGTGTTCAGAGTATATGGGTGTGAGCTCTGTCCATATAGGCTACCCAAGTATGTTCCTATGAGATTATTTGCCTTGGAGTATTACAGGCAATTGATTCAGTCAGACCTTACCCATTTCCACAGCTCCAAGAAAAAGGCACACCTTAACTTCAAAAATGAGTTGGGCCCTTTCATCATGAACAAGAAGGAAGGATGGGAATCTACAGACCTGATCCTCAAGGACAAATACAAATTGTCATACAGTTTTCGATGGGTCCCTTATGACCCTCAAGGTTTCATCACTGCTAGGAGAACTAAGTACAGACTCCTAGGGATTAAACACTGCCACTACCCACACATAGAAAAGTATGCCAACTTACAAGAATGGCAGCTGGACACTTTAGTTGAGAGCTTAACTGAAGAAGAGAGAATGCTTAAAAATATGAAAGAACTTGAGAAGACTATTGACCTGGACTATGTGCTCCAGGTACCTTTCAGACTGCCTCAAACAGTGGGGGAAGGGACCTCAGTTACCAGGACAGTGCCACAAACAGCAGCACCAGGCTTAGATAAAGGAAAAGGAAAAATGGATGCAGAGGATGAAGCAAAAAAGGAACAGTCAAAGGAACAGTCACAACAAACAGAACAACAAACAGAGCAGCAACAAGAACAAACTATTCTGCCACAAACTGGGCTGCCAGAACCCCCCCTATTGCAAACACCACCACCTCAAATTGAGCCACTAAATACCTCAGTTTTGCAGACCCCAGCACATGAAGAAAGGGGCACTAAAAGGCAAGGAGAAGAGTCCACTCCCCTCAGTGGATCCTCCCACCAGCCAGAAGCCAAAAGGCAAAGGGCAGATTCCCCAGAGGTGGAAGACATTACTGAAGATGTCTTGAACGATACAGCAAAGGACAGGGAGGGCAGCCAACATACAGGGACAAGCTCCTTTTAGCAGGAGCAGAATTTACAGCTTGGCTTGGAGGTGTCATCCTCTTCTCAGCAAAGCCAGAAGCTTAAAGGTGCTAAGGCTACCTTCAAAGAAATCAAGGCAGCAAATGAATTATTGAGGGCTAAGGTTCACAAACAATTTATAGATGCCACTCCAGCCCAGCAAGAAAGGTTGATGTCAGTCTACAACTTCAAAGAGGAAAAAATGATATTCAGCCATTTCAAACCCAAGGGGCCGCACCCAATGACAACTGCAGATTTCATCAAAACAAGGGTGGAGGTCCTGGCCAAAGACATACATCCTATGGACCAAATTGAGCTCCACAAGCAGACTGGGGAGATGGTCTATGCCACTTTGGTAGAGAAGGCCACATTAGCTCATGAGCTGAAAGAATCTTTGAAGAATACAAACACTCAACTAGATTTTGAGAGGTTGTCCTCTAAGGCCAAGGACAATAGGATAAAATCTCTTGAGGAGATTATTGTTGATCTAGGGCATGACCCTAGTGATCCAACCGGGGTAAAAGCCCTCATGAAGAAAAAGGATGATGATCTAAATGCCATGAAGAAGAGGTTGAAGCTGTTACCTACAGAACACCCTCAGACAGCTGAATTGCAAAAGGAAAAGCAAGTTAATGAGCAACTCGACCTCTTATTACAGCAAGATCAAAGGATCCAAGAACTAGAGAAAGAGCTGGAGGGAGCATTGCAAGACAAACAGGGAGGATCTACACTCCAAACTCCTCCAACAGATTCCACAACAGCAACAACTTCTGGGGCAGCAGTGGCCCCCACAACTGAAGCAGCAGGTACAACAACAGCTCCAGATGCCCACCCCAGTGTAGAAGAACTGACCAAAGCTGTCAAGGCAATGGAGCTACAAGCGGATGAAATAAGGAAAGCAAAAGAAAAACTGGCAGAGATAGATGCCAAATATGATCAATCAAAGATAACGGTAGCAGAACAGGGCAGACAGATTAAGGCTCAAAAAGATAAAATAAAGGCCCTGGAGAAGGAGCTCAATCTGGAAAATACTATGGCAGAAATCAAAAGAATCTTGTGGAATAAAATTACCCAAGTCGTTATCAAATAGTGGAAATCCATTAAAACAATGCATGAGCATATGGATTTAATTGTACAAGCCCAGGCAGATGTCCAGAGGGCCAAGACAGTGTTAGGAAACAGACCTGAGTATGCTAGCCAATTGATAGAATTTTTGAACAGGCAAGACAAAGAGGAGCTAGCAGCTGTTGGAATCACCAACAGAACAGAGGCCATCCTCATGGCTAAAAAGGTGCTAACTCTCAGAGGTTATGTACAGACGGCAGAAAGAAGAAGTTATGAGATACAGACTGAAGTTGAAGATTATAAACTCAGAATGGGAATGCTACAAGCAAGAGGACTGCCTAGCCTGTTGAGCAGCTCAGGAAAACTGATCAGCAGTGATCAATTTGCAAACAGGGTGGCCGCTTACATTGAAAATCAAATCACTGCATCCAGCAGTACCTCTGAGGAAACAGTTCCTCCAACAGGACAGAGCTTGTACACTAAGCTTGAAGGCTCATTTTTTATTGAAAATGAGGTAAATCATCTATTTGAAACTCCTAGTTTTTTCAGATATACAGAGCTTGATGAGACTCTAATCAAAATTCGGAGGCACCAAATGCCTAAGGAGGACTGGTGGCAGGCCATGCTCCAAATTTTGCCACGTTAGTTTCAAAACATTCGGCCACTGCCAGCTCAGGTCACCAGAAGACAAGTGTAAAAGAGTCAATGTTTGAAAAGCATCCAAAAAGTGATTCATCACTAACGATGACAGCTAGCCACGTTTTGAACAGCGCGTCCCCAACCGACTCAGCAGCTCTCAAAGGCCAAATATCTTCTGACAGAACATCAAGACGCCTTCATTTTGTATTCAATGCTGTAATAAATTTCTGATAAAAATATCTCAAAAGTTGGTGAGAATATTAAGTCTGAGATAACTTAGAACTCAGATATTTTTGTAAAAATCACAAGTATATATTCACCCCTCACATAAGCTTAAGGGGTTGTTGTTATTTTCATTTTGGGCATCTCATTTGCTGTAAAACTCTCAGAGAAATAATACAAAGGGTGAATGGAATTTCCGAAGCTTGGCGTACCTTGATGCATTGTGATGAATGGTGAATGTTGCAGGATTCCAGAGTGTTTCATAAAACAATAAGTCTTTCTTAAATCTCTGTGTTACATGTTTTCGAGTCTTTTGTTCTCTTTCATTGTTTAAATGTTTTACACTTAATAGCAAAGTAGAAGAATAGTTCCAGGATTTAATCACCGATTACCCTGAACTCAATCTGAGCTATTATTCATGTTTTCTTCAGATACAGTAAAAGAAGTGTAATTCTTAGTTGCTGCACTTTAAAACCGTATCTTTCACAGTGATAGACATCCCCAGGGATTCAAGTTTTGCTCCTGAGGCATCTATCTGTTTCTCATACCTAGTTTGGTGGAAATACTCGAATACTTTAGTGAAGATTCTTAATTGCTTTCACTGGTTTTTTCACCTGTTTGTGTTATAAATCAAAAATATTGTTGTATGAAGTATCCAAATGGCCCTGTAAGTTTCACCATTTCACCTCAAGGTTTCTAGACACCTATAGCCATAGACTCCATTGCCCAATGATATTTGACCTCCTTGAAAATTATATCACAAGACCTGAAAGGAAATCTTCAACCAAAACATGAACAAAACCTGTGCATAATACCTAGCCTAAAACACTATCATAACAGATACAAATCATAAAGAGAGAGCCCTCTCTGATCACAGTTTGGCTAGAGACAGTGATCAAAAGATTGGTTAGTGGTTACCCCGGCCGTATTCCCTTGGGAGTCATAGGGAACAACCTGGGTGTTAACATAATTGGCGACTCCGCTGGGGACTTTTTAAGATTTTTCAATTACTATCTATCTTCCAAAGCTACCATCAAGCCTGAAACTAGCCAAGAGGCCTTAGAACTGTTTCTGTAATACAGGGACAGCTTTAGGGAAGAGCTAATTAGGGAATCTTCGTCCTAGCTTTGGAACATATATAGCCATTCCAAAATTCACATCCAGTCCTTGCATATATTGCAGCTTCCTGTACAAGTTCCAGAGAAAAATTAGAAGCTGGCTCCCAAAAGAAACCCAAGGCACACTAGGGCAAACCCTGACCCTAATCAACCTATCATTGTTGATAATCCAAATACCATTCCAAAGAACATTAGGAGACAGCAAAAGCAGGAGAAGCCTGCTGAGTCAGATATAATTCCAGATCAGCCTATCTGCATTCCCACACCCTGCAAAGTTCTTTTCCGGTCCTCACCTAGTTCCCCTAGTTCATCATCAACACCTCAAAGTCCTCTTCTCCCATCTTCACCATCTGCACATACTCTTTCAACCAATTCCCCGCTAGTTACCCATACCATTAACCCTGTCACACCTGTAATCCCTGTTGTTCCATTTGTTCCTGTTAACCCTCTAAACCTCATAAACATGGCTAACAGGTATGCACCTCTGCAGATACCAGCTAATGCTCCAGCTCTACCCCAAGACTACCAAACCAAAATCTCATTTTTTGACTCCCATGGCCCTTTGACAGCTGTCCAGCATGCTAAGAAGATGCAAGACCACTTTGAGACCTATGAAATAGATGATAATAGCGTCAGGATGAGAATTTTTGTTCAAAGCTTAACTGGGGATGTTAGAACTTGGTTCAGATCCCTCAATGCAAACTCCATTGCAACACCTGATCAGCTTTACGAAGTCTTTACTGAGAGATGGGAGAAGAAGAAAGATCCTCTCCACATACTTGGTGAATATAACACTATTAAAAGAGGTCCCCAAGAAACAGTTTTGGAATATTGTGCTAGGTTTAACAATGTATATAATGCTATCCCACAGAACTTAAGGCCCCCTCCTGATTTGGCCCTGTATAACTTCCCTGACGGTTTTGATTCTGATATGGCCTATCAATTGAAAGAAAGAGATCCTCCAACCCTTGCAGAAGCTCAAAGGGTTGCAGTCACTGTAGAGGCTAACCTAATTGCCAAAAGAAACAGGGCAAAGCTGGAAAAGAAGACTGGCTTCAGAGAAGAACCCTCAGGTTTTGATCAAATGCTGGATGCAATACTAAATAGCATGAAGAGATTGGGTGAAAGAGTGGAATCAGTTGAAAGAAAATCATCATGGGAGGCCTCACAAAGCAACCCTCCTAGAAACCCGAATTTTAGGAGAACTCAGAACCCAAACATAGGAAAGACAAGTGCTGACCAAGATATTAGACCCCCTTTTCAAGAAAACTATGCAGAAACTTCCACAGATAATCAGCTCAATGAAGACCCTGAAATCAACTTAATGGGTCTGGATGGTAAAAGCCATGTTTTCTTAACACAAGAAGACCATGAGGAGGATGAAAGCAAAACATTCCAAACTAAAACAGGAGAATCCTTTGACTTTAAACAAGGGTATGACACTGCTGTCTATGAAGTCCATAAACAATACAAACTAAGGAGTAGGACTGTGAATGTAAATCAGCCTGAAAAGATAAAGGAGAAACAGCAGTCTAAAGAAACCTCAGTCACAGAACCTAATGACAAAACAAACTTGCCTACAAAAGAAGTAGTGGTTGAGGAGGTTACTAAACTACTGTCCCCACTACAACAGCCCATGGCAACCTCGTCCTCTCACCCTAATCCAAACATTACCCCTCAAGACATGAGTATAAGGGGCAGGTTTCAAAATCAAGACGAAATCCGACCAGAAGATTTAGTGAACAAAGAAAAGACTGCCATCCGTGACTCTAAAATCCAAGTTGACAAACCTTTTGACCTAGGCACAGAGATTGGCAAGCTAAAAATAGCAATTCCACTCTCAGAGCTAGCCAAGCATGATATCTATAAACAGCAGATCAAGAACTCCCTTCAACTCACTAATAGCAAAGATGATGTAAATGTGCTAGATGACACTCCAGAATTACTGTTTGGCCCAGAGGTAGATGGAAAATCAGTAGTCACAGGGGTTTTACCTTTTTACGTCAGCTTATATACATGATAAAATACTGCACAATGCAATGTTTGACTCAGGTGCCTCTCATAACCTGATGCCAAAAGCAGTCATGGAAAGATTGAATTTGGATGTAACAAGACCATACAAAGACCTGTTTTCCTTTGATTCTAGCCAGGTCAAATGTTTGGGCCTAATAAAAGATTTATGTGTGTCCCTGGTTCAATATCCCAACAAGACCATTCTAATGGATGTTGTAGTTGCTGATATCCCACCCAAATATGGGATGCTGTTATCAAGATCATGGGGAGCCAAGCTCCAGGGCTCCCTGCAATTAGACATGTCATATGCAACTATTTCTGTCTTTGGGCAACCAAAAAGACTTTATAGGGAAACACTCATGAAGTATATGGTCAGCAGTGAAGAGAAGCCTCAAAATTTTCCAATATACGCTGTTCATTCGGACATAGACTCCTTCATCCTCTTCAATGACAGCGCAGACCTCTCAAACAATGACATTAGGACCGAAACACTCACACAAGAACAAAACATTGATCAGACAAGTAGCACCTGCCAAACATCAATCAGCCCAACAATACACATTAACCCTCCTCTAGTTGTCAAAGATTGTCAAACAACTGATGAAATTGTCCTAGAAAACAAATGGGAAAAGAAACCCCAACTCATGCTCACATTGCCATCCCATGAACAGAATTTTAAATCTCCTGTTCAGCAAGACATCCTGTGGGTCCTAGAATTTGATGGCTCAGTTAACAAGCTAGGAGCAGGAGCTGGAGTGTGGATACATAACAAACAGAAAGATTATGCAGAAGGCAGGGCTTATAGATTGAATTTTAGATGCACTAACAACATGGCAGAATACGAAGCTCTGTTGCTCGGTCTCAAACTAGCAAGGTCATTACAAGCTCCTAAACTCTCCATCATGGGAGACTCTGACCTAGTAATTCAACAAGTGAAAGGAAACTTTGTCACCAATGACAAAAGATTGAGGTCCTACAGATCTGCTGCAATTGAAATATTAGAGACCTTCTCTGAGTATGTTATCACAAAAATTTCAAGGGGTCACAATCTCCATGCACACAACTTGGCAACGTTTGCCAGCACCTTCGAATTCCCATTAGAACCCAATAACTGTTTCACAGCCGAGGTCAAATACAGACCCTCTATTCCAAACAATGTCAAAGAATGGCAAGTATTTGAGGATGACATGCAAATAAACAATTTTTTAACCTTACAACAAGAGTTCACAGGATTAAATATTGACCTTGAGTCAGCAAGTCAATCACAAACACTTGATGAAGCAAGTCCATCACAAATACAGTTTCAACAGTCTGCTCACCCAATGTCACCTAGAACAACAAAGCAATTACTGAGTCCAACTATTTTCAGCAATGAAAACATTCAACAAATTCACCAAATTAACTGTGAAGAGATGAGTAACGTTGAAGCTGAAGTCATACAACTCAAAGATAATTTCCTTCCAGCAGGCCTTACCCCACTAGAGGATATTTTTGACTCAAATGATATCCCTAGGAAGCCAAAGATGCAGCCATTAGATGCAAGAGTTGAAGAATGCAACATTGGTACCATTGACAAGCCTAAAATAATAAAGCTATCTGCCTCTTTACCCCCTGATCAAAAGCCCAAATACATTGATCTCTTTAAAGAATTTCAAGATGTTTTTGCTTGGGGTTATGAGGATTTAAAGTCTTATGATACTTCTGTCATCCAACATACCATTCCCCTCAAACCTAATCAAAAGCCATTCAAACAGAAATTGAGAAGGATCAATCCTGTGCTCCTTCCTTCCATTGAAAAAGAATTACACAAAATGTTCAAAGCGGGTATCATAGCACCAATCAGGTTCTCTGAATGGATTTCAAATTTGGTCCCTACAAGAAAGAAAACTGGTGAGATTAGACTTTGTGTAGACTTAAGGAATTTGAATCAAGTATCACTCAAAGATAACTACCCTTTACCCAAAATGGATCACATTCTTCAAAGAGTAGTAGGGGCTTCAAGGATATCATTGCTTGATGGATTCTCAGGCTTCAATCAAATCCTAGTACACCCTGATGACCAAGACAAAACTGCATTTACAACCCCATGGGGAACTTTCAAGTATGTGAAAATGCCCTTTGGATTGAAAAATGCAGGGGCAACGTTTCAAAGAGCAATGGACATTGCTTTTGCAAAAGAGATTCATGACTTCTTGGTCATTTACCTAGATGATCTTACACCCTTTTCAAAATCTGACCAAGAACACTTGAAACATTTGAGACAGATTTTCATAACATGCAGGAAATATGGCATTTCCTTAAATCCCAAGAAGTCATTATTTGGCTTGGAAGAAGGGAAACTCTTAGGACACATTATTTCAAAAGATGGGATAAGAATTGATCCAGATAGGATACAAGCTATCCTACAAATGCCTCATCTAAGAAATGTCAAGGAGTTGCAAGGATTCTTAGGGAAAATCAACTTTTTAAGAAGGTTTATCCCGAATTTAGCAGAATTAATCAGATTACTAAGCAATATGCTAAAGAAAGATTCAAAGGTCAAATGGACTGTTGAAGCAAAACAAGCCTTTGAAAGTATAAAATTGGCCTTGACTCAAACCCCAGTGTTGACCAATCCTCAGTTTGACAGAGACTTTATCATTTTCTCCTTTGCCTCCCAACATACTATTGCTGCTGTTTTATTACAGAAAGATGACCAAGGGAATGAGAAGCCTATTGCCTTTTTCAGCAGAGCTCTTAGAGATGCCCCTCTAAAGTATCAAATCATGGAGAAGCAAGCCTACGCTTTGATCAAAGCTATTAAAGACTTTAGGATTTACATCCTTTACTCCCATGTTGTGGCTTATGTACCAAGTCCTATTGTCAAAGACATTCTCACCCAAGAAAATTTAGAAGGTAGGAGAGGAAAATGGATTGCCAATATACTAGAATTTGACATTGAAATAAAACCCACAAAGCTGATAAAAGGGCAAGGTTTGGCCAAATTAATGACAGAAGCAAATTTCCAAGCCTTAGATATCAACCAACTGGACAGTGAAACAGAGCTGGCGACTCCAAAGATCAATGTAGCCTTTGAACAATCTCCTTGGTACTCTGACATCTGTTATGTGTTACAAAACCTGTGTGCTCCCCCAGGACTGTCCAGAACTAAGTGTAGGTTCCTAAAAATGAAAACATCTAGATTTTGTGTGATGGATGGAAATCTACTTTGGAAAAACCATGAAGGTATCTTGCTGCACTGTCTAATAGAGAATGAAACTAACAAAATCATGCAAGATTTCCATGCTGGAGACTGTGGTGGACATTTGTACTGGAAGTCCACTGTGGACAAGATATTGAGGGCTGGGTACTACTGGCCCATTATGTTCTCTGATGTTAAGAAATTTACAGCCTCATGCCACAAATGCCAACTGTTTGAAGGCAAAAGACAGCTGCTGCCACTTCCTTTGAAGCCCATTGCAACAGAGAGACCTTTTCAACAATGGGGCTTGGATTTCATTGGGGAAATTCATCCCTCATCTTCAGGGCAACACAGATGGATTTTAACAGCAACAGATTACTTCACCAAGTGGATTGAAGCTGCCCCATGCAGACAAGCAAATGATTCAGTAATCATTCAGTTTTTGGAAAACAATATACTGGCTAGATTTGGCTGTCCGGACAAGATAATAACAGACAATGCTGCTGCCTTCAGATCCAAGAAAATGGTGAACTTCTGCCATAAATTTCACATTACGTTGGGCCATTCTACTGCTTACTATCCTCAAGGAAATGGCCTTGCTGAATCATCAAACAAAAGTCTAATAAATATCATAAAGAAAGTGCTGGAAGAGAACAAAAAGAACTGGCATAAGAAACTAGTAAATGCTTTATGGGCAGATAGACTAACAACCAAAAGATCAATTGGGACCAGCCCATATGAGTTAGTCTATGGATTAGAGGCCAGATTTCCTTCATCACTAGGAGTGCCGGTTATGAAACTTCTACAAGAAGGCCAAGCAGAGCCAAATGACATGCAAAGAAGGATTAATCAGATAATTTGTTTACAACAGGCCAGAGAACAAGTTTTCAGCAGAGTGCAGATATTGCAAGAAAAACTGAAAAAGGCCTTTGATAGAAGAACCAAAGCAGAAGATTTCAATGTGGGGGACAAAGTCTTAAAGTGGGATGCAAGAAGAGAAGAGAAAGGAAAACATGGAAAGTTTGACTCTTTATGGAGAGGACCATTTGCTGTCCAAGCAGTACAAGGTAACAACACTTACTTCCTTAAAAGTCTCACTGAAACTGACTTGGATGAAGGTCCTGTCAATGGCAGGATGCTGAAGCACTACTTTGACTATTCCCCATGAATGGAAACTAAGGATTCATTGTATATATGCAGATGTACATATTGTTTTCTGTTTTAGATTGTAAAATACAGTTTTCCAAGTGATTCACCAACCAGCAAGAGGCAAATAGAATCAGAGGTCTTCCAAGAAAGAAGCACCCAATTTTGACACATCAATTGCAGCAAATTTCAAAGATTGGTAGGGGCAGCCAAAGAGCAAGGCAATCTGACCTGCTGTTCTTGGTCTTTCAAAGAAAAACCATCCCCATGTGGAGCCACTGTTGGATACCTATACCAATAGGTTTCATATTTCATGATTGGCCAAGGAAAGTCCAAATATGCTCTGCTTTGTTATTACAAAGATCCCATATTTCCTAGAAAACAAGAGGTGTGTAAAGTGTTTCAAATATTGAGGACCTTATTTCAATTTTGTGGATGATTCAACAGTTTAACCTGGATCATTGCCATGTTTCAATTTTGAGTAATAGAATAGAGAAAGAAGTCTGTCCAAACTGCTTAATCTTGGCAGACAACTAGTTTAGGTAGAGAAGAAAAGGATCCCAACAGCTTAATCTGGGACCTTGGAAGAGATAAGGGTAGAAGTAGATAGAAAAAGAAAAAGAAAAAGCCAAAGAAAAGAAAAGGCAAGTAAGGGTTTGCAAGTTCAAATGCACCCTCCAAGGAGAAACAAAAAATGCTAGGAAAATAGCTGGGTAGGTAGTGTGGTTGCAGAAAGGGTATTTTCACCATTGCATATATGTCAAAAGATGTTTTGCCAAGGCAAAATCTATCAATGTGCAAAGTGGTTAATTCCATCAAATTGCAGCAAGGAGCATGACTAATTTCCCTCACTCCCCTCCAATTTCATTTCTAACATTCCCCACTAGCCTGGGATTCATGGAAAAGACTAAGGTTTCATGCTGGTTCTTAATCTTTAAGAAGCCACATTTCCTGTCTAAAGATCTTTTCATTTTGATCTACTCTTAAAACCAAGTTTGTTTCATATAAACTCAATGGTTTCCACATCCACTTACCCCCTCCTCCATAACTAACACTAACCCTATTATATAAATCCCTTATATCACCTTTTTCCCTAATATTACTAACACCAAGGTGTATAAATCCCAGCATTATCTACATATCCTCCTTTTGGCATTATAGCCAAGTAAATGGTCTAAGGAGACTTCAGTCCACCTGGGACTGTGGTCAACCTTGTCTTGGATGTGTTCTGACCTCTGCTTATGAGCAGAAATCCTGTCCCTCAAGCCCTTACTGTCTCTCTGCTGAAAACGCACAAAAACCCCCCTTTTCCTATATAAACCCCTGAAAAGGCCCCAAAAAACCCAAAAACTGCGAAAAAAACCACTTGCCTATAGTCCTCCGCCCAAAAATTAAACTGAATATTTTATTGCACTGGCGGGACCCCTCCCCAACATGCTCGACCAGTCAGAAGGCCCGCCAGCCGTCAGATCTCCGTCGCCTGGATCTAAAGGTGGGCGGTCATTTTCACTCCCCGACCTGCCGACCTTTAGCGTCCGGGGAAAGTGGTTTTGCCTATCCCGTACAGGGGACGCGTGGCAGGCGGTGGGGTTGTTCGGAGCCCCCCTCCCCGTTACCGCCTTTGCCCAAAGGTGGTGCGGGGAACTCGCTTACCGCAACCCCTAATACCACTCTCCCCCACGTCATCTGTACGTCACCCTGATGTCACCTCGCCGGCGCCAGCCCCAGCGTCCCGTGGCCCTCCACGCGGACCCGCCACTGTTCCCGCCCGCCACCGTGTCCTGTCACCCTGGCGAACACCTTGGCAGCCACGTCACCTCCGTACCTGGGCCCCACCATGACGTCATGCTGACGTCATCGGCGGAAAAGCGCCAAATGCACACTTTCGCCAAATTTAACGATTTAAACGACTAAATGAATTGTTTTCGCTCATTTGCATGCAAAAGAGAAACTAGCCGTTGCCAACAGTTGCCGCAAAACCTCTCACTCAGCCATCAAATTCGACAATCCGACCATTCAAAGTTCAGAATTCGACGGCACTAAGTCTCCACAACCCGGCCCGCGAGCTTCCAAGTCGATTTTCCAGGTATTTCGCCATTTCCTTCCACTTTGCCCGTGAATTCCAATTTTCTGTAGAATTCACCATTAAAGACTGGTAAAATCACTTAATTCAGCTCCACCTGAGCACCTAAACCAAACCCAAGCAACCTGCCCCATCCCTTAGCCACAATTTGACACTGGAGAAATCAGTTCGCGGGTTAAAACTGCAAAATTTGCCCCGAGGTACCCGGCATTGTTCCCTTTTGCCAAGTACAGGTTACCTGCACTCTTCCTAAAGAATTATCACTACCTCTGCAAACATCCTCTTAGGCAATCCACATCCCTGAGAAGTTACAGCACTTTACCAGCTTGCTCACAATTTTACACTAGAAGAGGACATCACACTCAATACAGTTTACCTGCTGCTTAAGTCTTTAAAGACTTATCAAACTATTACCTCTTCCTGCACACATTCAGACTATATCATGGCAGCATCTGCATCCTCCTCCCTCAGTGTTACTCCACTAAATCAAACCAATAAGGAACTGGAGGCCTTGCCATTTATTGACAAGGATTGTCTCATCAATGACTTTGAGGGAAGCAGGGACTTCTTGAAGACCTTCACTACACTGAGGGAAGACCATAAGGCTGGACTTGGTACAGATGGAATATGGGAGTCAAACCTGCCCTATTACTGTCTCCCAGCTGTGAATGTTTTCCCTGAAATCATTCACTTATGTGCTCAAAATTATGATCTGGAGCACAGAGCTGTCAATACTCCATCAGGGAGGATCCTTTTTTATATAAATGCTGACTCCATCAACAAGATGTTACAGTTTGATCAAACGGAGTTGCTAGTCCCATTCTCCATGAGGTATTTACTGGAAGCTGCTGATAAGATGACCAGTGAGGAGCTGCAGAAGGTCACCAGGAACTACATGTGGACTGAGTGCCAGCCTACAGGGCCACCCCCTTATCTGCATGAACATTTCAATGACTCAGGCAGGCTGCTACTGGACATGATAGCCTATGTGCTAGGTTACCAAAACAGTAAGCATGTGGATCAAGCCATGCTCGTATTGCTGTCTGCTTAAATCCCACGCAAACCCCCTGCCCGAAAGTATAACATTGCTAAGTTCATAGCCAATAGGATTCATGATCAATTGAGCAAATTGGACAGACAGGGGGTCTTCAGATACTCAGCTTACATCTACCACCTGTTCATGTTTTATCATTCTGAAGCTTTCCCATGCTACCTCAGAAGGCTGGATAACAAAGGAGAGAGAAGATCTGTCATTTTCTGGACCTCAGTCTATCATGAAATCAAAAATTCACCCTACACCTATTGTGAATTTGTTGACCAGTTTGTGTACCCAGTCTCCTGCATGCTTATGAAGTCCCCTCCACCTAGAGTATCTAATGAGATCAAGAAAGCTTTGCAGCTATCTAAGAAGTACAAAATAGGTGATTGGTACCTATATGAACACCATACTGTGTTCAGAGTATATGGGTGTGAGCTCTGTCCATATAGGCTACCCAAGTATGTTCCTATGAGATTATTTGCCTTGGAGTATTACAGGCAATTGATTCAGTCAGACCTTACCCATTTCCACAGCTCCAAGAAAAAGGCACACCTTAACTTCAAAAATGAGTTGGGCCCTTTCATCATGAACAAGAAGGAAGGATGGGAATCTGCAGACCTGATCCTCAAGGACAAATACAAATTGTCATACAGTTTTCGATGGGTCCCTTATGACCCTCAAGGTTTCATCACTGCTAGGAGAACTAAGTACAGACTCCTAGGGATTAAACACTGCCACTACCCACACATAGAAAAATATGCCAACTTACAAGAATGGCAGCTGGACACTTTAGTTGAGAGCTTAACTGAAGAAGAGAGAATGCTTAAAAATATGAAAGAACTTGAGAAGACTATTGACCTGGACTATGTGCTCCAGGTACCTTTCAGACTCCCTCAAACAGTGGGGGAAGGGACCTCAGTTACCAGGACAGCGCCACAAACAGCAGCACCAGGCTTAGATAAAGGAAAAGGAAAAATGGATGCAGAGGATGAAGCAAAAAAGGAACAGTCAAAGGAACAGTCACAACAAACAGAACAACAAACAGAGCAGCAACAAGAACAAACTATTCTGCCACAAACTGGGCTGCCAGAACCCCCCCTATTGCAAACACCACCACCTCAAATTGAGCCACTAAATACCTCAGTTTTGCAGACCCCAGCACATGAAGAAAGGGGTACTAAAAGGCAAAGAGAAGAGTCCACTCCCCTCAGTGGATCCTCCCACCAGCCAGAAGCCAAAAGGCAAAGGGCAGATTCCCCAGAGGTGGAAGACATTACTGAAGATGTCTTGAACGATACAGCAAAGGACAGGGAGGGCAGCCAACATACAGGGACAAGCTCCTTTCAGCAGGAGCAGAATTTACAGCTTGGCTTGGAGGTGTCATCCTCTTCTCAGCAAAGCCAGAAGCTTAAAGGTGCTAAGGCTACCTTCAAAGAAATCAAGGCAGCAAATGAATTATTGAGGGCTGAGGTTTACAAACAGTTTATAGATGCCACTCCAGCCCAGCAAGAAAGGTTGATGTCAGTCTACGACTTCAAAGAGGAAAAAATGATATTCAGCCATTTCAAACCCAAGGGGCCGCACCCAATGACAACTGCAGATTTCATCAAAACAAGGGTGGAGGTCCTGGCCAAAGACATACATCCTATGCACCAAATTGAGCTCCACAAGCAGACTGGGGAGATGGTCTATGCCACTTTGGTAGAGAAGGCCACATTAGCTCATGAGCTGAAAGAATCTTTGAAGAATACAAACACTCAACTAGATTTTGAGAGGTTGTCCTCTAAGGCCAAGGACAATAGGATAAAATCTCTTGAGGAGATTATTGTTGATCTAGGGCATGACCCTAGTGATCCAACCGGGGTAAAAGCCCTCATGAAGAAAAAGGATGATGATCTAAATGCCATGAAGAAGAGGTTGAAGCTGTTACCTACAGAACACCCTCAGACAGCTGAATTGCAAAAGGAAAAGCAAGTTAATGAACAACTCGACCTCTTATTACAGCAAGATCAAAGGATCCAAGAACTAGAGAAAGAGCTGGAGGGAGCATTGCAAGACAAACAGGGAGGATCTACACTCCAAACTCCTCCAACAGATTCCACAACAGCAACAACTTCTGGGGCAGCAGTGGCCCCCACAACTGAAGCAGCAGGTACAGCAACAGCTCCAGATGCCCACCCCAGTGTAGAAGAACTGACCAAAGCTGTCAAGGCAATGGAGCTACAAGCGGATGAAATAAGGAAAGCAAAAGAAAAACTGGCAGAGATAGATGCCAAATATGATCAATCAAAGATAACGGTAGCAGAACAGGGCAGACAGATTAAGGCTCAAAAAGATAAAATAAAGGCCCTGGAGAAGGAGCTCAATCTGGAAAATACTATGGCAGAAATCAAAAGAATCTTGTGGAATAAAATTACCCAAGCCATTATCAAACAGTGGAAATCCATTAAAACAATGCATGAGCATATGGATTTAATTGTACAAGCCCAGGCAGATGTCCAGAGGGCCAAGACAGTGTTAGGAAACAGACCTGAGTATGCTAGCCAATTGATAGAATTTTTGAACAGGCAAGACAAAGAGGAGCTAGCAGCTGTTGGAATCACCAACAGAACAAAGGCCATCCTCATGGCTAAAAAGGTGCTAACTCTCAGAGGTTATGTACAGACGGCAGAAAGAAGAAGTTATGAGATACAGACTGAAGTTGAAGATTATAAACTCAGAATGGGAATGCTACAAGCAAGAGGACTGCCTAGCCTGTTGAGCAGCTCAGGAAAACTGATCAGCAGTGATCAATTTGCAAACAGGGTGGCCGCTTACATTGAAAATCAAATCACTGCATCCAGCAGTACCTCTGAGGAAACAGTTCCTCCAACAGGACAGAGCTTGTACACTAAGCTTGAAGGCTCATTTTTTATTGAAAATGAGGTAAATCATCTATTTGAAACTCCTCCTAGTTTTTTCAGATATACAGAGCTTGATGAGACTCTAATCAAAATTCGGAGGCACCAAATGCCTAAGGAGGACTGGTGGCAGGCCATGCTCCAAATTTTGCCACGTTAGTTTCAAAACATTCGGCCACTGCCAGCTCAGGTCACCAGAAGACAAGTGTAAAAGAGTCAATGTTTGAAAAGCATCCAAAAAATGATTCATCACTAACGATGACAGCTAGCCACGTTTTGAACAGCGCGTCCCCAACCGACTCAGCAGCTCTCAAAGGCCAAATATCTTCTGACAGAACATCAAGACACCTTCATTTTGTATTCAATGCTGTAATAAATTTCTGATAAAAATATCTCAAAAGTTGGTGAGAATATTAAGTCTGAGATAACTTAGAACTCAGATATTTTTGTAAAAATCACAAGTATATATTCACCCCTCACATAAGCTTAAGGGGTTGTTGTTATTTTCATTTTGGGCATCTCATTTGCTGTAAAACTCTCAGAGAAATAATACAAAGGGTGAATGGAATTTCCGAAACTTGGCGTACCTTGATGCATTGTGATGAATGGTGAATGTTGCAGGATTCCAGAGTGTTTCATAAAACAATAAGTCTTTCTTAAATCTCTGTGTTACATGTTTTCGAGTCTTTTGTTCTCTTTCATTGTTTAAATGTTTTACACTTAATAGCAAAGTAGAAGAATAGTTCCAGGATTTAATCACCGATTACCCTGAACTCAAACTGAGCTATTATCCATGTTTTCCTCAGATACAGTAAAAGAAGTGTAATTCTTAGTTGCTGCACTTTAAAACCGTATCTTTCACAGTGATAGACATCCCCAGGGATTCAAGTTTTGCTCCTGAGGCATCTATCTGTTTCTCATACCTAGTTTGGTGGAAATACTCGAATACTTTAGTGAAGATTCTTAATTGCTTTCACTGGTTTTTTCACCTGTTTGTGTTATAAATCAAAAATATTGTTGTATGAAGTATCCAAATGGCCCTGTAAGTTTCACCATTTCACCTCATGGTTTCTAGACACCTATAGCCATAGACTCCATTGCCCAATGATATTTGACCTCCTTGAAAATTATATCACAAGACCTGAAAGGAAATCTTCAACCAAAACATGAACAAAACCTGTGCATAATACCTAGCCTAAAACACTATCATAACAGATACAAATCATAAAGAGAGAGCCCTCTCTGATCACAGTTTGGCTAGAGACAGTGATCAAAAGATTGGTTAGTGGTTACCCCGGCCGTATTCCCTTGGGAGTCATAGGGAACAACCTGGGTGTTAACAACTGGGAAAAGAGGAAGCTCTGGTTTAACTATAGGAAGTATGTCGAGACAATACTACAGAGGTTTAATATGCAGGATAGTAAACTGGTGAAGGTTCCTATTCCTATAGGTGTGAGGTTATCTGCTGAATAGTGTCCGAAGACATGAAGAGGAAGAGGACATGTCTCATGTTCCTTATGCAACTGCAGTCGGTAGTCTGATGTATGCAATGCTCTATACTAAACCATACATTGCACATGCAATGGGAGTATTGAGCAGGTTTATGTCAAAACCAAGGAAGGAGCACTGGACAATAGTGAAGCAAGTTTTCAGGTATTTGTGTGGAACTAGTGATTATGGCTTGTGCTACCAAGGAAGACTAGGATTGGACAGAGTGTTGGATATTCATGGCTTTGTTGATGCGGACTGGGTTGGAGATCTGGATCAGAGAAGATCTACAAGTGGGTATGTGTTTAACCTATTTGGAGGTGCAGTCAGTTGGATGATTAAGAAACAATCTGTAGTGGCACTATCAACTACAGAAGTAGAATACATGGCAGGCACTCATGCAAGCAAGGAAGCAGTTTGGTTGCAGAGATTGTGTTCAAGTATGTGATTAGTACAGGGAGCTATAAGGATAGACTGTGATAGCCAAAGTGCAATTTTCTTGGCAAAGAACCTTTCATATCATTCAAAGACAAAGCACATTGATGTTCAGTATCACTTTGTGTGGGATATGATAGAAGAAAAAAGGTGTTGCTGGTAAAGGTGGACACTTTGAAGAATACTACAGATGCATTGAAAAAATCTGTGAGCTCTAAGAAGTTCTCTTGGTGTAGAGAAAAAATGGGCGTTACAGGGGTGGATAAATGACTAAGCTCTCTTGTGGCCCCCTGTGGAAATGAAAAAACAAGTGGGAGAATGTTGGGTTGTGTTATATTCTTTCCACAACTAGCCCATGTAGTTAACTAGGGGGTTAGAGGTGGGGCGGAGCCCCCCATTCATTGCACCGATTGTGTAGTGTGGGGGAGAGGGGGGGTGGGTCATAGGGGGTTTGAGCAGTGCAGGTGATCCCCCTCTATGGGGTCCGAGGTAGCCCCCCAGAAATTTTTTCTTTTTGGACCCTATATTAGGTTGGGCAGACCTATCTATGGTTTTGTGCATGATTTTCGCACATGGTTTTGGACGCGATGGTTTCGGTCCATGGTTTTGGACACGATGGTTTTTGGTCCATGGTTTTGGATGCGACGGTTTTCAGTCCATGGTATTGGATGCTTCGGCATATATAAATATGTATTGTAACATTGAAATGAACATAATGAAAAATCAAGCTGGTAGTCTCGGTTTTTGGATCCAAGGGAAAATCTCTGTGTATATGTGTTTTATGTGGTATTCTCTTGCATTGTTTATTTTCTATGTTTTAGAATTCATATGCAGGTAATTTCTGTATGGAAGCACTGCATATGCAATATCTACATAAAAACATATGTACAACAGGAACACAACACCATCTATACATACACTACATAAACAACTTGTACACAACAACATTTGTACATAGCATTTCATAAACAACATGTACACAATACCATATATACACAACATCACAAACACACATTATCACAGGTGGGAAATGTAAAACATATACAACATATAAACAACAATAGTACCACACGTACAGAGACCACACTATCCCTACTAGGAAAGCCTGCTTCTAGTATCTTTCTACCATCCACACTTGTCCCAACATGTCACATATTACACTACTTTCATTCCGTTGATGTATCCCTCAGCATTACTTGTCCATAGCATAAAAATAGGCATAATAAAACCATATAATATCAATTCATACTAACCTTGTAGATCTATCATGGTTACTTTTACCACTTCATTCCTCATCAACCGGGAACCTCTTCATGCCATTCACCTACATAAGAAATCATTCCTTCACAGGAATGATTCTTGATGATCCTCTCAGACAACTACATACATACATACATATATACATATAAACATCAACATAAAACAATCATGATACCTAACGAACCTATCAGACAATGACATACATACATACATACATACATACATATGGAGACATTACCATAATCATGATCACAACATAATTACCAGATATCATAAGGTCAAATTTAAGAGAACTCCCTTTATCTATGTACAACATGTACAACATTGAGAACAACAGTTACCAACATAGCCAAGGCATCTGATGCCTCAAATCCATTTACTTCACCTTTTTGTTACCCTTCTCATGATTGTACTAACACTGTCCATTTATCCTAATGGACCCAACCAATCCAAATAAATGTCATACTTACTTTCAGCTTCCCTTATATATGCATTGGCTTCATCTGCGTCTTACATTACCTGTTGGATTTCATTCATCTCTCCCTGAGCTCCACTGAATTCCTCCTTCCTAAACAATTACTAAGACCCACAAAACATAAAAGGCAAGAACAAAATAAAACAAGAAGAAAACCATGAAATACAAATAGAAATATGACACTAGAAACAAAGTGGCAAGGCCTTGCACCAAACATAAACAAAACAACAAATCACAAAAGACCGAAAGCACAAAACTACCAACAAACAACAAGACTCAATCCCCATGGTTCCCAGTGTTTCCAAGGGAAATCTTAACCTAAGCCTTCTACAAGATTTCATGGCAGTCTCGTGTCATGCAATTCCCTATATCATACTACCATAAACACATAATTGTCAGTGTATAAACAAATATAACAGTATACCAGTTATCTTACCTTGTTGTGCCAAGCATGTTTCCTTGCAACTAAACACATCCAATCCATCTCTCAAGGGACTTCAATTCCCTTGACAAACGTAGCTATAACTAGACACTAGTTGTTATACCTATCAAATACATGTCCATGAATATAGCACATACCCACATGATTTCAGACAAAATTAGGGTTAAGAAGACTTCTTGTATGCAAACCATTCATTCATTCGGAACTATGGTATCCAAAGATAACCAAAGGAATTCTCACCCAATTACTTTCTTTTACCGTTTACCTTGCTACAATTGAGTCTTACTACATGCTATCACATCACCCAATTGTTAATTATATAAGAAAATCAACTATTACCTTGTCATGCTAATACCAAGCATGTTTCCTGAAACTCTTCACATATTTTGATCACATGTTCCAAAGATCAAGACAACATATTGATCAATTTGAAATCAACCTTTACCAAGTCTAATAGCCATGTCATAATCAACAATCAACTCACACTCATCATTCATAATACATAATGCTACAACTATCACCTACTTACACTCAAGTACATATCAACTGTCACAATTAATGTGTTAGTACAACCATCTTAAAACAAGATCATTTCTTCAAACAATCTTGTAGACACATAATCAACCATTCAAGCACCAAGTAGACGACATAAGCAAATCCATACCTTAATGTATCTTAGGGGAGTCTATCTTATCTGCACAAGCAATCTAGATTAGCACGATATGTCTTCACAACATATCAACTCAACCATAAATAAGGTCATGATGTCCATAACCGTGATTAACTAACATGTTTGCATCATAAACTCATAAATGATTGTCATTCATGCCTAACAATCACATATGCATAGTAAGTCTAGATTAGTACAACACAATATCACAAATAGGTTGACTCATACCTAGATGTCATAACCCTAACCATCTGCATAGGACAATCCAAATTAGGACCCATCAAGATCTTAAATGAAATGAACATAATCATTGTGTGTATGACCACAATGTATGTAAAAACAAGTCACTACCACTCATGACTATCCAACACATGTTCATATTACTACAGTAATCAACTAGCATTTATCATACATGTTACCACAATAACAATTGAATGACAAGCATACAAGTAACCCTAATTCTTATAACAACCATTAACTACATACCTCCATGCCAAACATACAAGCCTATATGATGATATTCTCTCACCCTAAGGTCTAGTTCCACAACTTCACTTTGATGATCTGCATCTCCTGCTCTATCTCAGTCAACACATTAGCATCATAACATAGCAATAGCATCATGATGACCTAATTACATACAATGACCTCATGATGCATGTATGATCTACTATACATGCATAACCATAACCGTGACAATGCATGCATAATAACATATAAACATTGACATGCATAGCAAATGCATAACTGACATGCACTCATGACTACCACATACAATGACAACACCATCAACTTCCACATGGCGACACAACTACAATAATTACCACCACGATGTTCAAAAAACAAGCACATAATCCACAAACATAAACAACACATATGCAACTGACATGTATGCATGAAAAACAAATTCCATCCACTCAGTCCAAGTGTTGAACCATGCTATTTTAATACCTTGTAACACCCTCCTCCTACATTTACCCAAGTTAACTAGTCCGTCTAGGTAAACATGTGATGAAACGATATTATGATATGATTCAACTCCCAATGTATAGTTAAGTAAGTGGAACCAACACAACACAACCAATATGACCTTTTACACATGTCACAGAACCTCCAAGAGCCAACCAACCTTTCCAGGTGATCAACCCCCGAGACAACTTGAAATTTCACTACCCTAGTGCCTTAGTTTCTCCCATGAAATGGGCATGCATGCGACTGGGACCCTCCAGTCACTCTCACAACAAGGGCATGCAAGTGACTGGGGACATTTTCAACTAGTTCAGAGCCAACAACCTTGGATTCTGTGCCACTTTTTCAGGCCCAGGACTCAGGCCACTACCTAGAACTTCATGAAACATTTGGGAATGATAAATAACATGGAAACAAAGGTACTAATAAAAATACCTGAACTAACCCCTATTAGCCATGACAGACATTTCATTAAAAATGTCAAAAATATGTATTCTATAGGTCATAACAACAAATCTAAGCATAGGGATCTCATACTTATCTGAGAATCGCTAAGAAGAATTGATTCCTTATTACCTTAGCAATAGTATCATCTATTAGTTCATATATTCATTGTTCATTAATTTACAAATCAAAACATAATGAGAGCCATACATTATGACTATCACAAAACCCATTCATAACCACCATATAAACAACATAAATAACAAGGATACAACAGCCATAAGATCCACATATAAGCCATTATATTTACACATTAAATACCAAGGGGAAGGAACTCTTATTAATGAATGAAAAATCTAACCAGGTTTGGGACTTCCAATAACCACCCTACCATAGATTGGTTGAACCAAATATTTCTTTCATCCAATCACACTCATTCCATATTCCAAGCATGAATGTTGGACTCATAACCAAAAAAATCAACCAGGTTTTCTCGAGGCTAAACCACCTCACCCTCTTAAAAAAACAAGGGCTTTACCGCAATCCTCACTAGATCCCAAGCCTTAAATAAGCATGGATTCCACCATATCTCTCCACCTACACCATGAGGAATTTTATTATCTCCTAGTCTCCAGGCTTTACTGCAATCCACAATCCAATTTAGGGATCACTAGGCCATAATCAAGACTCCACCCTCCAAAATTTACTGTATATCCCACCATTCATCATCCAAGGATTCCTAGGCCTGATTGAGGTCACCCACCTATAGGATTTACCGTATATCATGCCATTCATCGATTGAGGATTCCTAGGCCCACCGAGGCAACACAAAATCTAGATTTATCGCAACCCATAGTCTGGTTCAAGGGTTACTAGGCCAAGGATTTACTGCAATCCACAGTTAGGTTTAGGGATCAAAAGGCCATGTGTTCTTTCTTTCAGAGATCCACCTCACTCAGTTTTCAATCCATCATATTATCACTCAGATTTTCCTAGAAGTTGTTGGGAAGAGGAAAGGGGTTCGAGGTAACCACAAACCAACTTTTAGGTACAAAATCTAGCCAATCTGTACCTAGAGAGGGCTCTCTCTTTATGATTTAGCTTGGTTTTGAAAGATATTAGGCTAGTTGTGAAACTTAGGAGTTTTGTTTGAATTTGGGTGGTGAGATTCAATAGCAGAGGGGTAAAACTAAGTAGTTCAGGCCAATGGGCTAATGGAGTCAAAGAGGATGGCTTAACTGGACTTGGTTTCTTAACAAAAGATGGTTTCACAGGGCAAGATGGTCAAACAGGGAACAAATGGAAACTTGAGATAAATGGAATGGGTTTAAAATGGGTGAAGGGAAATTAAGAATCATTGAGCACATTTACAGGGAGAACTTGAATGATTACTACTAAAGAGAAATTGAGAATTCTTTAATAAATAGTCAAAGAGAATGAACTAGAAAACAAGAGCAATTAAGATTTCACTATTTATACTAATTCAGAAGAAAACATAGAGAACAATAACAATTGAAAACAGAGTGCAATCAAGCATACTCTGAATTAATCTTTTTCATTTATCATTCAGATGTAAAACATCGATGATATAATAAACAAAGAAAACTTTAAAACATAAGGTATAGAGGACTTATTGATCTGGTGTTTGCTTCAAGAAATCTGTGAAAAGTCCTTTGCTTCAATTCTTTATCTAGCAAGCCATACAAAATTTGGTCCAATCAGAACTTTATTCCAAAATAAACAATGTTACAGCAATGTCTAAGAATTCACCCTCAATACTCCAATTGAGGGGGTATTTATACAAAAAATATTTTCAAAAAATATCTCATAACAGAGTGAGATAGATTCTAGGGTGATTAATCATATTTTACAAAAAAATAGAGACAACTAGTCTTGAAGATAGGAGAAAGGTAAAATGATGTTGTGCTATTCCTTTTCTTGCAGAGTGTGCTGGAGGCAGGCCCTATGATTTAGCTTGCTACTATCTTCTTTAGTAACTTTGTGCTGGTTGCGCTATTTTGACTGATACTCTTTACCTGTTCTGATACACTTCGACCTGTTTGACCTTTGCTCATCTCTGCTCACCTTTATTCATCTTACCACAGTAAATAGCCCAAAATTTACCTTTTACCAGGGATAAATTTACAAAATTTCCAACATGTCTTCCCACCATTTTTTTTCTGGCAATCTATGTTTCTGAAGTTTCCTCAGGGTCTCATCAGTTTCTGTATATCTGAAAAAGGTAGGTTTGATTGGATACAAGTGCTTTATCTCATGCTCAACATAGAATAAGTTCTCTAAGCTGTCATAGAGAACTCGGCCTGTGGGGAGTGCTTTTATTCCTGATGCACTTCTTGATGAATTAGCTTGATTGCCAACATACTTATTCAATTTGTTTACATAATCTATATGCTTCACTAATATATCATTAATCACCAAAGGACTTGGTAGCCCTTTATTCTGCAAAATAGTGAACTTTTAGATAAAAGAATTAATTTCCACCTGAATATCTTGACATATTCTCTCTAAATTCTACATCAAAGTTTTCTTGGTTAGCACCCTTTTGATTTCCAAAATAGTGTCGGTCCTGTCTGAGATGCCAAGTTCTTCCAGTTGTTCCTTATTTTTGTTATTCAAAAAATGTATGAGCCGATTGGCTTGATCAGGCATTTGTCCTAACATAGCTTTTGTCCTTTGAATTTCTTCCTGTGCTTCTTTCACTAGATCAATCTGTTCATAGATCACTTGGATGGATGGACAAACATCATTTATGGATTGGGTGATGTTGGCCCAAAGAATATTCTTGATCTCTGTAAGAGGCTTGTCAAAAGTGAGATCTTTTTCTAATGTTTTCACTTTATTTTCTAATTCTTTGATCTCCCTTGTTTTTTCCACAACATTTATTTTGGAGATATCATAATTTATTTCTACCTTAGCCAACTGCTCTTTTACCTATTTTAATTCTGAAACTTGTAGTCTCATTTCTTCCATTGCCTTTGTCAACTCTTCAGTGCTCAAATTAGCACTACTACCCTTTATTGTTCCTTCTGTTGCTGTACCTGTGACCACCTTGTTGTAGTTGCTCGGATATTTGGAGCTAATGCTATCCCAAGTGTAGAAGGGACTACTGTTGAGACTATGGGTATTACATCAGGAGGCTGAGAGGTTGACTCTCCCTACCTGTCCTTCAGTGCTTTTCTAATGCCTGCTCTATGCCTTTCAATATTTCATTGAGTTTCAAGAGGAGATCCATCATCTCTTCTTCAGATTTCTACTTTATAACCTCAGCAGTTTGTGGATGCCTTGAAGGAGGCATATTTAGCTACTTGCTCAAGGCAACAATGTCTTCTTCTTTCTTCTTGATTAGTGCTTCTACACCTTTCACATCTTTGGGATCATGTCCCAATCCAATGATGATTTCTTCTAATGATTTTATTCTGTTATCCTTGGCCAGGGAGGAGGCTTTTTCTAGGTTCAGCTGAGCAATTGTATTATCCAAAGAATTTTGTAGCCTGTGAGCCATCAATGCTCTACTAGTTAAGGTTGAATAGACCATTTCTCTAGTTTTCTTGTGAAGTTCAATCTGATCCAAAGGATTAATATCCTTAGCCAACACTTCCAGATTTGTCCTAATATAATCTGTTGTTTTTTGAGCTTGCTGAACCTTTGGCTTGAAGTAGCTCATTATCATCTTGCCCTCTTGAATGTCATAGGCTGATATCAATCTCTGCTAGTTTGTGGGGGCCATTTTCAAATACTGATTGTAAATTTGAAGTCTTACTAGATCATTTTTTGCTTTTATTTCTGTGAATGTCTTCTTGATATCTAAGGCCTCTTTACTTTGTGGCCTGGTGGATGATACTTCTGCACTGTGTTGTCTTTATAGCTCTTTCCTCTGTGAGCTAGTGGATGTTCCTCCTAGTGGGGAAGTTTGCTGGATAACTACCCTTTCTATTCTTTGACTATCTGTAGTTTCTTCAATAATTTCCTCTTCTGAAAGAGGATTCAATCTTTGTCTCTTTATCCCAGGCTGTCCTGTAGGTCCACTGGTGGGGGTAGTAGTTTCCCTATCCCTCTTTTTATTTCTTTCCTCATTTAGAGGAGTTTGCAAAATTGGACTTTATGCTACTTTGGTTTGAGCTAGAGGAGTTGGTACTTGACCTTGTTCTTTGGAAATTCCAGGCTGATCTGTCATTGTAGGCTGTTCTGTGGTCTCTACTTCCTTACCTTTGGATGTTCCTGTGGCTGGTATGTTGACTTCTTGTGGAGGCCATTGAGAAGTTCCATCAGTGGATGTACTAATTGTTGATTTTTGAGACAACTTGAATGGTACCTACCCAAAAGAATCCAAGTCAAGGGTTTTATCAAGATCTCTTATAGCATTTTCCATATTGACCTGCTCATTAACCTCTTCCACTAAGGTCCCCTCTATCCATTCATCCAAGTTTGCAAACTACTCAATTTCTGGAATCTTATGATGTATATAAGGTGACAGCCTATTTTCATCCTTCTGTCACATATGAAGCTATTGGGGTCATATGGCACCCACCTAAAACTCTTTCGTAATTTAAGGTAGTCTTCTAATATTTTTTTAGCTTCTTTCCATGCATCCCTAGTGTTGATGACAAAAGGGCCTAGTTGGTTCCTAATGCTTAGCTGAGCCTTCTTCTTGGCACCACAAAAATGGACTAAATCTGAATTTATGATCTTCCTGAAATATTCCAATGCAAATAATCTCATGGGAACATACTTGGATAACTTAAAAGGGAAAAGTTCACACCCATACATCTTGATTTCTATGTGATCTTTATATAGGTAATAGTCACCTGTCTTGTACTGCTTAGAAAGCTGGAGAATTTTCTTCATGTCACCATTGATCCTAGGAGGGGAAACTCCTATCAACATAGTGGTTTCTGGATGTACAAATAGGTAAATAAACTCACTATAAGTGTAAGGGGACTCACTGTTATTATGAAAGATTGAACTCCAAAAGATAACAAATCTAGGATTTCCTTTAGTGTCCAGTTTCTTGATAGGGAAAGGAAAGTTATATAACTGATAATATAACATGAGATGGTATATGAAAGAGGTGTATTTGAAAACTCCTTCCCTTTCCAAATTCAGGAATTGATCATGGATTCTATTAGCAATATAAGAGGCATAGTCATATCTGACAGCAACGGGATATCCTGGAGTAAAGATTGATAGTAACACTAGGTTGATATCATCAACATATTCACTAGATTTAAATCCCATAATCAGGGATATCATATCAACAATAAGTCTTCCAGTTTCAATGAAGAAAGCTTGCAGATAAGGAGGTGGACCTTTGGGCTGGTACTTTGGCAACATGAAGGTTTGAACAATACGAATCACTTCTGATTTGGATAACTGAGATTCTTTTTCAAGTAAATATGCCATGGAAATAGGAGTGAGGGGCTGACTGGAGTGGAACTGCAACATTTCATTGATGGATTGAGCAGTTATGGGAAAAAGGACTATCTGGCTTGGGGACATAACAACTCTATGGTTGGGATCATAATTAGCACAGCATTGATGAATTATGTTTGGGAAAACATGGACTAAGGGGAGGAAATACATGGGAAGGTTAGATTCCCACAGTCCAAAAATGTAAGACTTATTCAAATAACTATCTTTGGCTTGGTAGAAGGCCTGAAGATGGTTTTTAGCACCAGATAGGTCTTTTATCTGAAAATCTTTATCGGCCAGAGGTAGATAATCTAAGTCTTTGTGAGTTGCATTCATGGGTGTGACATTCAAGGCTATAGGGGTTTCCATATTTGGTTCTTGTGGATTCAAAATGGAATTTAGACTTTCTGTGGGAAAATAGACCAAACAGCAGGTTTGGGAACATTTTATGGCAACCATAGACTGTCCTAGAATGGAATTTGGCCCTTTGTTGTAGAATTTTCATTAGAAAACTAAAATTATAAGGTTTCAGGGTAGACTAGATAAATCCCTATATCAAGGAGGTAATCAGTACAATAGTAGGTTGGATGACAGGCTACGAAGTGCGTCGTTGTAGATTTTCTGATCAGGTGGCGGTTGGGAAACTGAAACAATTGACTTGGATGTTGTTTTGCATGGGAGCACTGGTCGCAGCGTATAACAATGAAAATGAATCTTTTTTGTTTTATTTAACAAAACTAAGGTTGGCGGGTTTTTTTTGGATTTATCGGGTGGATGACGCAAGTGGAGGTGGGATGTTTTGTCTTTTTATGTAGGGGCGGTAAGCGGTATGTGCTCGCACTTCTTTTGGGGATGGGCGGTTTTGGATCGAGGGTGAGTGATCATATGGGCTGCACGACACATGGCAGAGGTACGGGCGAAAAACCACCTGGTGATCGCACAATAAAGCGCGGTCACCAGGGGGTGCGATATAGATGTCAACCATTGGATGATGGGGATGTGATTGGATGACAGATGGGAATGGTAATATGGCGAAGGGTTTATTGTAGCGGGCCCGACATAATAAATTTATTTTAATTGTATCAGGGGCGTTATAATTGGTTAGGGATGGTTCTTAATTAACCTTGAGGGTTAATTAATTCCATGTCACGGGGCAGGGAACTTTGGTTATTAACGAATTTCTAATAAATCCATTAATCCCTTTTGACTATATTTATGGTTATAATTAACCGAGGTGGGGTATATAATGTTTCGGGGATTAGTATATAACTAAATAATACGGGAAAGGGAAATAGGCGGGATTTATATATTATGTATGTTAATAGTTAATATGACTATGAAGTGTAAAAGTGCCAAGTTAAAACATTTCACGAATATATTTGAACTTAGGCTAAAGATAAAAAGGGGTTTTTTAGGTGATATTGTGCATTATTCCTAAGTAAAATAAGATTTTACTTAGGAAAAACTTTATGAAATGAAATGAATGGTTTATGGATGATACTAAGTACTTAGGCTTTTTAAATCATTGGGCTGAGGGTCCGGTCCCTCCAAAAGTTAGAGAAATGCTCTGAGCCCCTTTCATTTTCAAAGAACTTAATACTTCTGGGGGAATTAGTAAAATATTTAGGGAAAAATGTGAATGGAAGTTAATTATTTGACCTTGTTTTGCTTGAACTTCATCAAGTGAAATGTCTGCCTTGCACTTGTGATAAAAGTGAAAAATAATACATGTCAGAGACATTATCCATCACAAGTAATTCTGCAACACCATCTACCTACCCTGCCTACTTTAGCCTGACATTTTTTCTTCTTTATTAGAGTGCACTTGGATTGCCAAACCCTTATCACACTTTTTCTTTTACATATGGAAGTCTATCTAAATCTCACCTTATTACATCCAAGGGCTCAGTTTAAACTGTTGAGCTACTTTTATTCACTCTACCTATCTACTTATTTGCCAAGATTAAACAGTTTGGTCAGATTTTATTCTCTATCTCTATAGCATGAAATTGAAAAATGAATGAGCCAAGTTTAAACAGTTTGACTCTTCATCAATTGTGGCATAAGTTTAATAAGCTGCACACAATTACTTATTACAGAAAATGAAATATTAGTGGCATTTAGACTTGCACACTTTCCTAGTATACTTTTGTTTGGGGTTCATTTCATCTTATTTTTTGACCATTTTATTTCTTTTCACCCTTTGATTTTTCTTTTAGGTTATACCCTCTTTAAATTTTTTAAATTTTTTGATCTTTTGACAATATGGAAAACCTTCGCAACAAGGAAAGGTATGAACATATTGCATAGCTCATCAAGTCAATCATGAAATATGACACCTATTGGTATAGGAGCATAACGCATTTGACAATCCATCTCAACCAAAGCATGAGAACCCTGTCGAACCATGGCTATCTAGAAATGGAAAGGGTAGGCTAAAAGACATTGTCACCCCTGGGAAAAACCATGCCAATGACAACAAGAGAACTAAAACGCACATGCATAACCATGCATGCTAATTCTAGTAATGAAATCACACATGCAAATTGATACCTACAAATAATCTCTCTGTAGTTGCTTGAACCTTCTCTTTCTTGCTTGAACTTGGCTTTCCTTTTTCGTCTTGGTCCTCCCTTTACTTTCAATCCAATACTAGAGTGCTCCAAGAATGCTCCAAGTGTCCAAGTTTGTGTGTGAGAGAGAGAGAATAGAGAGAGCTCCAAAACCGAACTCAGAAAAGGTTACCAACTGATCCTTAGAATCCTTTTTAGCAATGAGGCCTCTAATTTCTTCATTTTTCAATTTTTTACCTTCATTTTCCTCCTCACATGCAACCTCTAACCTTTCACCTTCCTTTTCTCCTAATTTCCTTTATATTAATAAATAAATTCCAAATAATGCCTCTTGTCCTCCCAAAGCCTTTGGCATTCCCTTTACCAATTTGTTTAGCCATAGTAAACCAAGTGAACACCCACACTAGGATGTTTTTCCTAACATTTAACTTGGAATATGTGTCCCATGACCTAGGTCATGTATTTTTTTACATGAATTTTTACCATCATTGTTACATTGCATACTTTCGATGGACCTTGCTACACGAAAAATGAGAAATACATGAAAAACATCATTGCAATCATGTTTTTCACGTATTTTTAATTTTTCACATAGCGAGGTTCATCAGAAGTATGCAACATGGATACTCCTTGGATGCAGAATTACATTTTCCATCCAACAAGTTCTCTCGCTCATAATTTGAGTAAAATCATAGGGAGATAAGTTGAAAATATGACTTGAAAAAGTAGTTTTTTTTTCCCTCTAAGAATATGTAATCTAATATTAATTTATTATTTCCACTATTATTTTATGACATTCTTAACAAGGCCCATTTTAGACCTCAAGTTTTCTCTAATACTTCTTGTAAATGTTGCTCCATTCTAGCTATCAATTTCTTCAAATAATTCACAAAAATGTATCGAATCACCTTCATTGTAGTGACCATGGAAACCTTATTCATATGGTGCTCATGGATATTTTAGGTTTGAACCATTGATGTCACAAATATTTCCTTAATAATGTACTCTATCACAAACTCATCTAGACCTCATGGTCAAACTTATTATTTTTAGTGATGAATTAACTGAGTGATTATCTAAACGGTCATCCAACAATAACTTAATACCTAACAAATTGACATTTTTACCTAACTAATTATTATATTTTATGATCTGAATTGGATCATTAAATTAATTTTCATCCATATCGATGCATTTGGAGTATAAAAAGTGGAGGAATCAGCTCACATGACCATTTTTACCAGCGGGACCCAGTTTCACAAAACAGGGTCTGAAATCTTCCAAGAGTGTTTAGACGCATCAAACGACATTTTTTAGATGTAAAAATTTACTTCCAAAGCACCACACCTTGTCATTCTATTCTACACACTGAAATATTTCTAACGGTGTAAGAATCGCGTCAGTCAGAGTCCATATGCAAACATTATGCCACTCAGAAGTTGACCTTCCTGTTTTCACACCTATAGCTTGGGAGGATGCCGCATCAGCCCCCATTATTGGTGGAAAAGGGTCTAGCCACGTGTTTTTGATGTAGAAGACTCTAGAAGAGTCTATTTTGTAACTCTATCTAAAAGTTGATGTTGTCAACCTTAACCACTATTAGGCTATCAAGATGTGTTATAACTAGGCCACTAGGAGGAAGAGGCATTCGAGAGCATTTTGTTCCATAGTTGAGCAAAGATAGCCAGGAGTGATAGGAGGTAGAGAACACAGAGAGGATTTTTGCATTGTAGCAACTATTGTGATGAGGTCCTTCAGGTCATTTTGGTCAATTTTTTGGTAAATTTTGTAATATCGTTTTGTAGCAAATGTAAAGTCTCCGTGAAATGTGGAAGCGGAGTGTGAAGCTAGTAGAAGTCAAAGGGGCTTTAGTCCCTTAGGTGGGTAGGTGATACAGAGTTCTAGAGACCCGCCCATGGTCCGTGGACCATGGTATTGTAAAGAAAATTGTATATATATATGAGTCATAACGATTCTTAGAAAGTATCTAAGAAAAAAGAAACATTGTAGGGGTAAGGTGCTAAGGAAAGGTATGTTTCTTATACTTAGGAGAATGGGGAAGGCTCTTGATGCTGAGTGCACGGAGACCTTGTTAAGTCTGCAAGTTGAGTGCTCAGGCCCCTATAGCTAAGTGCGCAGGTAAAATAAGTATGTAATTGAACGATTATACTTAATAAATACTGATTTGGGCTGAATCTAGTGCATCTATGTCTTATTATTTACTTCTGCAAATTTCATGTATCTTCACTATATCTTATGATTTGTATGAATTGATTATTCTTTACTGTGCGAAACTAGTAGGTTTGTAATCTTTATGCATGTTATGTATAATTAGAAACCTTTGCGAAGATCTACAAGTCAATTTGATAGATTTGGATTAAATATTTGTTTGGAATGTTTAGAGGTGTGCGAAGGTAGATCTAAGCCATAAGGAATGGAGGAACACATCACACCAGCCTCTAGATGTAGAAACCTAGTTTGGCCATTCCCTAATACTACTTTGGGTGAGACTGCAGCCTGCGCTACGCGGGTTGTTACCAAAAGTGCCAACAGTTAGGGTTTTGTTGGTTGGTGCTGATAACACTAAACCTTGGTCAGGCCCCATCAAGCTAACAACAACCCATGGGCCACAAGCATTACTTCTTTGTATTTTCATCCATATTTCTAGACAAAGAAAGAGAGCGAAGCGACCTCACCTTCCAACTGGTTTTTCTCTCGAGAGGATTTCCCAGAGAGCATATCTTGTGTCTTATATGTGTGTGAGCTTACTTTTCCGTTCTCTTCTTTTTTGCATAATTTACTTTTACATGCATGCACTAATTACAATATGATCTATAGATCTACAAATTAAATAAAGTTGTAATAGTGTAGAATCTCAAAATTTTAATATAATATTATCAGATCTGTTGTGACGAACTGTCCAGTGGAATATCCACGATAGTTTACGGATAATTTGGTATCAAAGTATGCTTATTTGGGGTATTTTTTGGAGATTTCAGGGATCTAGATCGACGAGGCTGAAAATTGTAAAACCCTAATCATGGGCGATGAATCTGTAAACAAATCTCGTGATCCTACAAAGGTGTGGTTTTCGTGGCTCGAAGAACAAGTCACGGATATAAACCATAATGTAAACCTACTCATGGTGGTCCTAAGCAATAAGTTATATATATTTGGAGAAGAAGGGGGTTCAAATGCAGAGGAAAAATCATAAGGGGGGACGGGAGATCGTGAAGATGCAGATAACCAGATGAAGAAAGAACTCGAAAAATTTCAACCAAGTTCAAGTGTTTTGAACCAATCCATGTTTAAAGTGGAAGAAAAAGTTAATATCGATCCATAACATGACAATATCGACACTCTGAAGCTAAACCACTGGAAGTTTATTTTAGTGTCCATCAGATTGAGGAAGGGCACAAGATCTCATTCGCATGACTAAAATTGGAGGGCCATGCACTGACTTGGTGGGAGAGCCACATGAAAACACAAAGATTGGAGGGAGAACCTTAGTGACTAAGTGGGAGGATTTCAAACCCTCATTAAGTCATAGTTTTATCCCATTGGGTACATGGAAGACCAATGGATCCGGTGGGATTACTTTAGGCAAAAGTCAGGCCAAAGCATGCAGGAGTACACCACGGAATCCAGAAAGATGGATATAATGTTGGGTATCTCTCCAAAGCACCAAGATGTACTCCTCAAGTATTTGGGGGGTCTACACCACCATCTGTATGAGAAAGTGATGTTGTTCAAGCCCAAAACGTTGGATGTGGCTTGTGTACAGACAGAGTACCTGGAGAACATAGGCCTGAAAAGAGTGCAATCAAGTGAATCGAAGAAAAAGGAGAAACAAGACTCTTCCAAGGATGAGAAGAAGAAGAAAAAAGGGGGAAAGATAAAAATATGGTAGCCACAACACACCAGTCAAAGATCCTAACAACCACTATAACCAATGCAACACTGATGGACATGCAAGGGAGAAGTGTTGGAAGTTGAATCCAGAGCTTAACCCGAAGAATGAGAAGAAATATGGTAAGAAGAAGAATCTCATGGCCACTAATTTGAGCAACTGAGTTGAAAGTATCTCAGACATGGATGAGAAGATTGTCTGTACATCAGTGTAGAAGGAGGTGAATCTGAGTAGCCTTCAACAATTGGAAGAGAAAGAAATGACCAAACTCTTCCATGTAAAGATACAGGTCAAGAGGATGAAGATTGATGCTCTGTTTGACTAAGGATCGTAAGAAAATCTCATTGCAACAGATCTAGTCAAGAAGTTGGGGCTGAAAGTTCTTGATCATCCATACCCATATCCACTGGGATGGGTGCATAAGGATGTAGAGTTGAAGGTAACAAAACAGTGAAAAATTAGATTTGCTACTAGTGCTGATTTTATTGATGAATTAGATATGGATGTGGTTCCCCTTGATGTATGTGGAGTCATGCTTGGGAGACCATACATGTACATGCATGATGTAATATTCATAAGGAGAGATCACCAGTGTCAACTCATCAAGGATGGAAAATGGTTCATCATCAACGTGCATAAAGCCAAGTCCAAAATTTAACTAGTAAGTGCCAACCTAACTAAGAAATTGATCAATTCTAGCAAGAATTATGTTTTATTTCTTTCAAAAGAAAATCAGTCTGTAGAGGAGTCAATAAGAGGCAAGGCATCCCTAGAGGGGTGTACTAAGAAACAAAAACAATAATTTAAGGATGCGTTCCGAGAGCCTAAAGGGCTACACCCTAAGAGAGAAATGGAGCATGAGATCCAGCTATTGCCAGATTCCCCATTGCCAAATATTGGGTTGTACAGGTCGTTTTCTATAGAAGAAAGTGAGGTGAAGAAACAATTGCAGTAGCTACTGGAATAGGGTGTCATTCGCTTGAGTACATCACCTTGTGGGTCACCCATCATCATTGTGCCAAAGAAGGATGTTGTCCTAGGTTGTCATTGATGTTAATATGGAAATATTCTAGAAACTAGAGGATGACATGAAGCCAAGGGGAAGCCGAGCGATCCATGAAGAGACAGGAGCAAGGCCATCAGGATAGCCAAGCCATAAGCAAGAGGAGTTACCAAAGGAGGCATATCAAAGCATATTGCAGGATATCAGAGCAAGACAAACATTCATATATGCAAGGAGGTCTTTGAAAGACACTGCCAAGCAAGAGGAGCCACACATATATATAACATATATATATACCTATATATATACATATATATATATATACATATACACACACACACACACATATATATATATATACATATATATATATATATGCCAAAGAAGAATAGAGCCATGGGAGGCAGTGCACAGAGCTATTGGAGCAACAAAGGACGCAAACAACTGGAGGAGCCATATATATGGATATGTCAGATATATATGCCAATGAAGAGGAGCACATAGAGAAAACAGAGGAAACACAGAAAAAAAGTGATCAGAGAGCTTATACGCATGCATTTAACAACTATCAGGAGCAGAAATCACATGTATGCGTGAAATTGTACTATCGGGAGCCATCAGAGGAGAAATGGATGCATTCAATAGCTAACAGAGCCATCAAAGCCACAGAGGAAGCAGACAAAGTTATCGGGAGCCATCGGGGGCAGAACTCATATAGATATATCCAGTTACGTTATCGGGCCTGTAAAACCCATGTATGCATGATTTAACACTATCGGAGGCAGAAACCGGACTTGAAAATATATGCACGGGAGATTTGGGATCCTATCGGGTCCAGCACATCGCATCGCTATGAGGGATCTATGTTAACGATGAGTCTTGACCCTGTGCGACTTGTGATCGCCTATAGCGAGTATCACATCGGTACTTCAGAAGCAGGCACTATAATATGTTAAGCAGCCCCTTTGTGATCGCCGAAAGAAATACATATATATGTGGACCCGACGGGCATATAAACCATGGTTTAATACCATATCACATCTGTCACAATCACATATGCTATGAATTCTTGCCACACCCAAGCGCCGATTGTGATTGCAAGACCATACCCAATGCAACATTATAGACGGGCTTAATATAATATCGCGTCCAGTGGTGGATCGGCCGTCGGCCATCAGTGGTGTCATGAGCCCGACATATAAAGGACCACCGGGAGTCGCAAATCACCAATTGCGATTTAAGCTTTGGACCCGATACAATTTAGATGTGGGTGTAGTATTGCTTGAAGTTCATCACTTAGTCTTTTGGACTGTTTTTATCATATTCTCTGTGTAATTAAATTTTTGGCTTGCATGGGCTATTTTAGGCTGAAAGGCTTATGATAATTGTTTCGATAGTTCAAGAGGCTGAACTATGCCGGTTGCGATTGTGATAGGATGTGGCATGTCCGTTACACTGTAAAGCTTTGTGTATGCCTGCTATCATTGTCGAAAGGAGCATTGTTACAGTTTTAACCGGGAAGATGTGTTCTCTGGTGGATCGTTTGGACCTAGCCATTGATTCAACGTGTCCTGTGAGTATGAATAGACAGAGGAAATCGAAAGATGGGAAGCTGAAGAAGCAAGTGAGCACAGAGGAAATGACAGCGAGCGTTGAGGAAGTCTAAGAGGTGGTGTAAGAGGAAATGAATGGACAGAGGCACGGGAATGCATAAAACAGTAAAAACAGAGGACTGTGTTAGCTGTTGGTGTTGCGAAGAACCAGAGTATGGGGTAGTAGAAGCAACAGAGGTGGTTAAGAATTGTATGAAGTTGCTGGTGAATTCTTGTGCAGATGTTGAACACTGTTGAAGCAGTTGGAGAAAACAACATAATAGAAAGAGGGTCTAGAATAACAGAAAGAGGGCCGCAGGGCTAACAGGACATCAGACAGTTGAAGGGGAGAAGTAGCTAGCAGAGAACATAAGCTTGAACAAGAAGTTGTTCTTTATGCAGAGCTTAGCGTAGTTAATAGTAGACTGACTAGAGCTATGTGAAGACATTATTAGAGAGAATGAAGTCTATTGGAGACTATGCGTGGGCAGTGTGCAGAGTTGTAAGGACTCATTCATAAAAAGACTAGTTGTCCTTGATACTGTAGTTTGAAGACTACAATGAAGTTGTAAATAGACAGATCTCAGCAGAGAAGAGTTATGAGAGTAGAACATTACTATCATATGAATCTTGACAAGTAAGGAGGATTGGAGTCCTTATGGTTGGTGCCTCAGAAGCAAGAAGGATAGGAGTCCTTGGGGCTGGTGCCTTAGAAGCAAGAAGGATAAGGGTCCTTGGGGCTAGTGCCTCAGAAGTAGGATTGGGGTCCTTGGGGTTGATGCCTCAGAAGTAGGAAGGATTGAATTCCTTGGAGTTTGTGCTCCTAAGTCCAAGATTGGTGTCTTGACGAAATAGAGTTGGTGCTCTGGAGGTTGGAGCCTCACCAAAGTCGAAGTTGGAGCTTGGTAATTGATCTGAAAATCACCCTATGAGTGAACTCAGTTAAGATTTTTTAAACAATAGGTATTACAGACTCATGTGCTGGTGTGTGTTTTGTGTTATTGAAACAACGGATTGATCAAATTGCCAATACACAAACATTTTGAATGGGAAGAAAACAGAGAAATACAGTAAGCAACACAAAGACACAAAAAATTTTAATAAGGAGTTCATCCTATTCTTTAGGGCTACGTATCTAGTCCAGCTTCACTGGTGGCCTTGTTTTATTGTGTCTTTGAGCAGAGAAATTATAATACAGGGACTCAATATGAGTTCTCCTGAAGTAGATTTTGCTTGGCAAGGTGGTTCTTGGATTCCTTAAGCCACTTGGAGTACACAGACTCTTATTCTTCCTACCAGTTCTGTGACCCTCGGTCTACAGTGGAAAGAGCCAACTGTGATGCTCAATCCAGATAGATTCCTCTATGGGATGGCTTGATTCTTCACGTTCTCTGGTGCTCAACACTACCTATGGTCAGCTCCGCCCTCTGTCTCCTCTACTTGGCTTTACTACTCTCAGTGCTCAGTCCTCCCCTCAGGGTTTACTGTTCACTGTCTCTCTTGGTCGCTTGGACTCTTTGATCTGAATCTCCCTTCTCCGATCCGTGTTCACTGTCTTTTTTCATGGCTTTAGCCATTCGACATCCACACCTTCTCGTTTCCTCTCCCGCCTGCATCGATTTGCTTGTCGCCTGCGTGCTTGGAATTCCCTGTTCGGCATCAACATGAACGCTCGAGAAGTAGCCACATGTCCTCACTAGATCGCGCCTGCCCGCTCGTTGATTCGTTACTTTCTCCACCGTGGCAGTCAACAGATTCCAAATCCTCTTAAATCACCGCTTAATCCCTTGTCGATTCCGCTCTCTCTATCGGGCGCAATCTCAGCCATCCGATCTGGGCTCCTCCAAATCCAAATTCATTCGCACGTCGAGCACGGTTGACTTGCTCAACCGATAACGTGCGATTGCGGCAGTTTTTTCTCTCACCTTTGCTGCCATGCATCGATCGCTGAGGGTGCTCGCTCTGTTTTCTCCAAAACCTCTTACCATTAAAGGGTGCCCCAAGCAAACTGTCGGTTTCCAGGTTGTGGGTCCCACCATCGTACGATGGCGCTTTGCGTTTTTCCGCCCATGGTCCTCTGCCTCCCAATGTGACCAAGTTCTTAAGCTCTGCCATTTCAGCGCTAACACGCAACGAAAACCAACTCCTTTTCCAATTCTATGGCTCCCAGGGGTTATTTTGACCTCTTGCATAGTCTCCATGGGCCTTGGTCAGCGCGCTTTGACTGAGGTCCTTGTCGTTCCACGCCGGCTGCCATGGCCACTGGTTCAGGGTGTTTTCGATTGTTGTTTTGGATTCTTCAAGGATTTTTTTGACTTGATTTAGGCACGATTCTATGACAATCGTTTTTGGATCCAATTCAGATCATGGCATCCCAACTGAAAAGCTTTTGGACCACCAAAAGTTGGTTTTTCTTCAAGCATCGACTAAGTGAGGAAACTGCTATCTCACTCGTCCAATATCAATCCGCTTTTCACTGCTCGGCTTCAAACCTTTAAGCCCAATTCTGAGTTATTCCACTTGTCCACTACGCGTCGTCCTTGCCTTCCTGTCCAGCATTGTATCTTCCTGCAACTCATTAAGATATTCAGGTAGAAGGTCATCAACAGAAGGTAATTGACTCTGCTCTTCAGGGTCCTCAATCATTGAAGGTTCAAACAATCTCAAGCAATCTGTGTTCACGACTGAGTAGATGTGCATGTAGGCTGGTAGATCAAGGCGAAAAGAGTTTTCACCAATCTTCTCAAGTATCCTGAAGGGTCCATACCTGATAGGTTTTAGCTTTTTACCTTCACCTTGCATCCTGTCCTTGCTGATATACAGCTAGACCTGGTCTCCAACTTGAAAATTATGCTCCATCCGATGCTTATCATGCCTAGCCTTGTACTTGGCCTGGCTCTTTTCCAGCTATTCATGTACTGCCTGGTGTATCTCTTGGATCTATTCAATGAACCTAGTTGCTTTTTCCACATCACTGTGTCCATCAACAATGGTATCTTTACCAAAGACAAAATCCAAGGGAGACCTTGGTATGAAACCAAAGCAGGTCTCAAAAGGAGATCTCTGTGTAGAAGAGTGTTTAGCTCTGTTGTAAGCATGTTGCACATAACATAAGTGTTCATCCCAAAGCTTAGAGTGTTTGCTGCAATATCCTCTCAATAACTGGATCATTGTCCTGTTAACTACTTCTGTCTGGCCGTCTGTTTGTGGATGAAAAGTTGTGCTTTTCTTTAATTTGGTGT
Source organism: Pinus tabuliformis (assembly GCA_031772625.1). Lineage (NCBI taxonomy): Eukaryota > Viridiplantae > Streptophyta > Pinopsida > Pinales > Pinaceae > Pinus > Pinus tabuliformis. The sequence continues at coordinate 639,809,746 of CM062810.1, forward strand.
CCATTAGTTCCCATAGACTGGACCAAAACTTTCCCAAAAATCGGGTGTCTCGATCAGATATAATAGAAGTGGGTAATCCAAAATGAACCCATACATGTTCAAAGAATAATTTTGCAGTTTGTTCAGCTGTAATCTGTTTACTACAGGGTATCAAAATACACATTTTGTTGAACCTATCCACAACAACATATAGATAATCATGACCTTTCCTAGATTTAGGCAGTCCTCCAACAAAATCCATGGAAATTCTTTCCCAAGGGTGATAAGGAACTGGCAATGGAGTGTACAAACCTAATTTTTGTTATTGGGCTTGCTTTTAGCACACATAGCACACCCCTTTACATATCTAGAAACTGTCTCATTCATTCTTGGCCAATAACAAAACCTTTGCAGCTGTGCAATTGTTTTACTTACTCCAAAGTGACCTGATATCAGAGAAGTGTGTGCTTCCCTAATTATCTTTGCTCTCTCAGTTTGGGGAATACAGTGTTTCCCACAATGGTATAAGAGTCGGTCCATTATATGATAGTCCAGTTCTTCTACTCTTTTGCCTTGACTCAAAGTTGCATATACATCTTTAAAGTCCATATCCTAAGCATACTATTCTATGTATCTTTCATGTAGCACAGAATTATGCTTAAGTATGGTAGATGCATTTATAATGGGTCTAGATAACATGTCTACAACCTTGTTATGTATGCCCTTTTTATATCTGATGACTAAATGAAATTGTTGTAGAAAACCCATCCATCTGTAATGTCTTGATTATTGCAACTTAGTTTGGGAGTGTAGATATTGAAGTGGCTGATGATCAGTATGTATTATTGTTTCTTTTCCCATTAAGTAAAGTTTCCACTTTTTCACACTCTGAACTAATGCATACAATTCTTTATCATAGGTAGGATAGTTGACTATTGCAGGATTAAAAGTCTCAGAATGATAACATATGGGTTTACTGTGCTGTGTCAACACTGCTCCCATGGCATGGTCACTGGCATCAGTTTGGATCTCAAATGGTCTTTGTAGATCTAGCAGTGCTAGTATAGGTGATGTACTAATTTTTTCTTTCAAGGTGTCAAAGACTTTCTGTTGTCTGCCTCCCCACTGAAACACCTTGTTCAATCTTGTCAAAGCATGTAAGGGAGCTGCAATTGAGGAGAAATTTGAAATGAACTTCCTCCAATACTGTGCTGCTCCTAAGAAGCTTCTCACTTCTGTATCAGACTTGGGCTTAGGCCAGTTTACAATGACTGCCACTTTAGAGGGATCTATTTTCAATTCACCTCCCCCTACTATATGACCCAAATAATTTAGAGAGGTTTTGCCAAATTCACATTTGGAGAGTTTAACATGAATTTTTTCTCTTTTCAAAACATTTAATGTCTGCTTAACATGCTTTAAATTTTCTTCCCACGTTTTACTAAAAATCCGAATGTTATCCAGATACACAATAACAAAATCATCATGAAAAGGTCTGAGTACATCATTCATTAATCTCATGAATGTATCTGGGGCATTGGTAAAGCCAAAATGCATAACCAGCCATTCATACAATCCCTGCTTTGTTTTGAAAGCAGTCTTCCATGCATCTTGCTCTGCAACTCTGACCTGATGGTATCCACTGTGCAAATCCAGCTTGGTGAAATCAGCAGCTTCCTTCAGTTGATCCAAAATATCATCTATGCGAGGAAGGGGATAACGATTTTTTATCGTTATTCTATTCAGTGCTCGATAATCAATGCACATTCTCCATGAGCCATCTTTCTTTCTCACCAAAATGATTGGTGACCCACATGGTGATGTGCTAGGCCTGATGAATCCTTTCTCGAGCAACTCCTGCACCTGCTTCTTGATTTTAGCATTCTCTAAAGCAGATAACCTGTACATCCCAATGTTAGGCAAAGGAACATCTTGCTGCAAAATAATATCATGTTCTATTCCCTTTTTGGGTGGCAGACCTTGAGGTTCTTGAAACAAGACATAATACTCTGAAACAATATTTTCTATATCAGCTTGCTGATTAGAATTACAGCCCTCAAATACATTGGTTTTATCAGTTTTCTTTTCCTTTACAAGCATTAGTAAGAGTTGTTTGCATGAATTTATCATTCTTTTCATCTGTCCTGACTTTATGAGAGTATAATTATTCTTGAGCTTATGAGCTCTTACAAAGTATTCAATTCCATATTTAACAAGTAAATACTTGTTCTTAGCTCTATAGAAAATAGCCTTTCTATCATAAAAGTAAGGACTTCCTAAAACAATTCGACATATATCCAAAGGAATTACATCTAACTCAACCTCATCTACAAATGCTGACCCAAAAGAAAACTTGAGTTTGCACTGTCTAGTCACCTGTAGTTGTGCTTTATCATTCAACCATCCTGATGGGTATGGTTTCTTATGAGGTGTAGTTGCTAATCCCAATTTCTTTACAATTGCTTCAAAGATCAAATTTACTTGTGAGCCACTATCAAACAAAGTATCAATTTTTTGATATTTGGAAACAACTCGAATATGGAAAATCTCACGCCTTTTTCTCTCATGTTCTTCATCAATAACAGATTGATCAGAATTACTAGCAGATGCTTCAGAATTCTTACCTTTCATACCTGTGCCTGCAATGATTGTTTGATCTCCCGAGTCTGACCCCAAATCTTTCTGAATAGTTGCAGCATCTTTCTTCTTCTTGCCCTTGGACTTCTTAGGTCTCAGCTCTGGATGCAGAATCCAATAGTGCTCATCATCATGCCCCTCCTTTTTCCAGTGAGTGGATGAGGCTTTGCCATTTTGTGCAGTGTTAGCCTTCCTTGTTTTCCATTTCTACTTTTCTCCTTACTTTTTCTTACAGTGTGTTGGGATGGTCCCCCAACTTCTGGATTCCCATTCTTGCCTCTATCTTCTAGATGAGTAGCTTGTACAGATACCTCATCTATACTAGTGGGATTAAACATGAGGATGGTATGCCTCATGTAGCTGTGTAGACCCCCAATGTACTTCAAAAGAGTTTCTGGTGAGTCTAATGAAATACCCAACATCAATGCTCTCTTTCTGAACTCTTGAGTATACCCTTGTACACTTTGCCCTTTCAACTGTCGAAGCTTTTTCCAACTCATCATGGCTTGTTGCATGTAGGCCAATGGATAGAACTACTTTTTGATGGCAGAAACAAAGTCACTCCAGACAGAGATAGTCTTACCATGCTTCTTCATATCAGCTTGGGCTCTGCCTTCCCACCAAACCAAGGTAGTGCCTCCTAGGCATAGGCTTGCTAGCGAAATCTTTCTCTTGTCTGAGTCTATATTTTGTACTCTGCAATACACATCAATTTGTCTTATCCAATTGTCCATCTTTTCAGCATTTAACTCTCCATCATATACATGCAAATGAAATTTAACATCTAAATTAATCAAAGATGCTTTCTTATCATGCACAGGGTTACTAGGAGGTGTAGGGAAGTTTTCTCCTTTCCCCTTTCCTTTGGAGTGGTCTTGGGAATGAGATTCATCTTCTTCTTTGTCTTTCTTAGAGCCTGATGAATCTTCACCCTTATGCTTTCTAAAGTCCCTATACATTTCTTCCACCATGGACTTTATAGCTAGGAAACATTCTATGAATTGAGAGTCTGGCCCTACAGAACCTTCTTCTAACATTGTCTTTCAAGAATAGACTCTCCCAATTTCAGGATTAGTTTCCACCAACTCTCCTTCTCCTAATTTGAGCTTTGATCTAGTGATCATTCACAGCTAAACCAACACAAGCTTGTCTAACCTTATAGCCTAGAGCTCTAATACCACTTGATCTGAAAATCACCCTATGAGTGACCTCAGTTAATATTTATTAAACAAAAGGTATTACAAACTCATGTGCTAGTGTGTGTTCTGTGTTATTGAAACAACAGATCGATCAGATTTCCAATACACAGACATTTTGAATGGAAAGACAGCAGAGAAATATAGTAAGCAACATAAAGACACAAACAATTTTAATAAGGAGTTCACCCTATTCTCCAGGGCTACGTCTCCGGTCCAGCTTCAGTGGTGGCCTTGTTTTATTATGTCTTTGAGCAGAGAAATTACAATACAGGGACTCAATATGAGTTCTCCTAAAGCAGATTTCGCTTGGCAGGGTGGTTCTTGGATTCCCCAAGCCACTTGGAGTACACAAACTCGTGTTCTTCCTACCAGCTCTGTGACCCTCAATCTAAAGTGGAAAGAGCCAACTCTGATGCTCAATCCAGATAGATTCCTCTATGGGATGGCTTGATTCTTCAAGCTCTCTGGTGCTCGATGCTGCCTGTGGTCAACTCGGCCCTCTGTCTCCTCTACCTGGCTTTACTGCTCTCGGTGCTCAGTCCTCCCCTCAGGGTTTACTATTCACTATCTCTCTTGGTCGCTTGGACTCTTTGATCTCAATCTCCCTTCTCTGATCCTTGTTCACTGTCTCTGTTCATGGCTTTAGCCATTTGACCTCCATGCCTGCTCGTTTCCTCTCCCGCCTGCGTCGATTCACTTATCGCCTGCGTGCTTTGAATTCCCTGTTCAGCGTCAGCATGAACGCTCGAGAAGTAGCCACGTGTCCTCACTAGATTGCACCAGCCCACTCATCAATTCGTTGCTTTCTCTACCATGGCGGTCAACGGATTCCAAATCCTCTTAAATCGCGACTTAATCCCCTGTTGATTCTGCTCTGTCTATCAGGCGCAATCTCAGCCATCCAATCTGGGCTCCTCCATCCAACATCATTCGCACGTCGAGTGCAGTTGACTTGCTCAACTGATAATGCGCGATCGCTGCATTTTTTTCTCTCACCTCCGCTGCCACGCGTCGATCGCTGAGGGTGCTCACTCTGTTTTCTCCAAAACTGCTTACCGTTCAGGGGTGCCCCGATCAAATTGCCGGTTTCCAGGTTGTGGGTCCCACAGTCATACAATGGTGCTTTGCCTTTTTCTGCCCACGTTCCTTTGGCTCCCAATGTGACCGAGTGCTTAAGCTCTTCCATTTCAGCCCTGTTTGCCCAGTGATGTGCGCATCGAAAACCAACTCCTTTTCCCATTCCGGGGCTCCTAGGGGCTATTTTGACCTCCTACGTAGTCTCCATGGGCCTTGGTCAGCGCACTTTGACCGAGGTCCTCGTCGTTCCAAGCCGGCTGCCATGGCCACTGGTTCAGGGTGCTTTCGATTGCTGTTTTGGATTCTTCAAGGATTTGTTCAACTTGATTTAGGCACGGTTCTATGACAGTTGTTTATGGATCCGATTCGGATTAGCAACTGATTGTAACCATCTATATATTGTATCTATTTTACTGCAGAGTTTATAGTAATAAAAGCATTTATTCTTGTTGTTCATCTTGTGTTCTGAATATATATGTTTTAACTGATAAAACAATAGTGGGAAAAAAAAGTACTGATTCACCCCCCCCAGTATTTCCAACAATTGGTATCGGAGCCAGTACCTTCATTCAAAACCTAACAGCTTGAAGGTTGAACCTTAGAACACAAATGGCGAAGTCAAGGAAGAAAGTCTCCAATGCTCCTAAGGATGTGTCTCCCTCTACTACTAAAATAGAAGACAATCAATTTGAGGAGGCTCCAAGGTTCAATGGGAACTTTAATATATCGGAAGCAAGAATGAGGAATTTCTTATAGACTCAAGGCATTGAAATCTGGAAATCAGTGATTGATGATAGCAGGATGGATAGAGAATCCAAGGAGTACAATGCAAAAGCAGTAAAGGTAATCTTGAATGGGCTCCCTAATTCTGTAAAGAACAACATAGGAAAATGCCCATCAGCAAAGGGTATATGGGACAAACTTCATGACCTTCACTCAAAAGGAGCATTGACCATTACCATTAGTTAAGAAGATGATGGAAATCTAGAACCCATCATGGAAGCTGAACATGAGAATGATGATGTCAAGGCTAAAGCAGACTTAGAATATGAAGAGAATGCAAAACATTTCGTAGAAGAGCTCCTCGCTAAACTTATGAATGCCATGGAAGAGATTAACAATTTGAAAGAGGAAAATGAGGAACTTAAGAAGAGAGCACTAGTTGGTAACCAAGATCAAACAAGGAATGAAGAGCTTGTCAAGCTTAAGAATCAATTGAAAGCAAAGGATGAAGAAATCTTCAAATTAAAATCTAACATCAAGCTTCTTAAGGCTGAAACATGTAAAGCTACAAGGATCAAGGAAGAAATGGAGAGCAGTCAAGCAAAGAACGAAGAAATCTTCAAAATGAAGTCAGATATCATCTCCCTTAAAATAGAAGTAGATGAAGCTACTCGTATCAAGGAAGAAACTGAGAAACAACTTGCTAAGAAGAATAATGAGTGTGAAAGATTGGAAGAAGAGATTGTCTTCCTCAGAACAAATGTTGAAGGGATGAACAAAATTTTGAAGAGCTCTCAAGCCTTGGATGACATGCTCAGATATCACAGATGTCCATCTGATAAATCAGGTCTCGGGTATGCAGGTGAACCCTCAAACAAGAATGAAAATGCTTTAAAAAAAAGAGATGTGAAGAAGCCAAAAAGAAACGGTGATGCTCCCAGTTCCAGCAAAGGAAAGGAGAAAAATCAAGGCTACAATAGAAGAAATCCTATTCCAAGAAGAAATCCTAGTCCAAGAAGAAAAAAAGCTCCAAAAAGAAATGTAGATGTGTCAAAGAGGCGAGAGGCAATGGTTATCATCAAAAGATCTCAAGGCAGAAAGGCTTCAGAAGTACATCAAGGAAACCTCCATCTCCCAGGTACCAAAGTTCATTTTTTGGTTATTGTTATTCTTGTTCAAACTTTGGTCACATGGCAAAAGACTGTAAAGCATATCATAAATATAGATCTTATGGTCTCCAACCATCTCATAGAGATAGATGTTATAGTCTCTGACAACCTCCAAGAAACAACTTTGCTGGAAGAAATCATGAATTCTTATTCATGAACAATGTAGAATGCTTCAAGTGTCATAACATTGGTCATATGGCACATGATTGTAACTTAACATGGGCTCTTACACAAGCTATAACCATGCAAAAGAAGAAAGTTACACAAGTACGGAGAAGGAAGGAAATACAATCTGAAAGTGCCTTGAGTTCTTCAGCCTACAACATATATCATTGGCCTGAATTTTGATAATCTAAGCATTAGATGGGCAGACTCTGCCGAAAAGAGATGATGCATACAGTTAGGGGGAGCCTGTAAGTCTTGATCATTATTGCTGAAGCTATTAGTGAAAGGGTCCTGATGAAATCCTTTTTGAGCTATATTAACAATCATTCTTTGATGAAGATCATGTCTCAGGAGCACTCCATTGAAGCATATGATCCTGTAACCATTCTTTGGACTGTTGTTAAATAAATAGGGCAAACAACCATGGTGCTATTATCATAGAATTTTATGTCTTAACTCAGGAATTTAATGTGAGAACAGATAAATTCTGGACACTAATAGAGGCAGTCTTCAAACAAACAAATACATCTAGAATGGGGTTTGAAGTAAGAGCATCTGGCAGCATATAACAAAACTAAAGAATTGCATGAAGATGGAGTTCAACAGAATAAATTTAAAGGACAGTCATAGATTGGATATCTGAATCTGCAGAGATATGTACAAGAACACAAGGAAAATATGGCTCATAGGAAGGAGAATTTTGTGCAGTCAAGCATAACTTAAGCTGATACAAATCACTTAAGAGATATAGAAATAGTAAGGCACAACCCCTCACATTTTTGTCCAAATGCAATGATGATTGAACACTAGATGGCAATAACTTAAGGTGAAGCACAAAGACACAAAGGAACTTGGATCTGAAGAAAAATAGCAAGAAAGACAATCTCAGGGGCATTTTCTCTTGATTCAGACTATGAAGGCTTCTCAATGTTACCTATGGAGACAACAATATGGATTGAAGCATAAAAGCTTGGACTTGGACACTTGGTGTATGGTCGTTTGCAATCGAAATGAAAGCATTAAAGTTGAGCATCTTTAAGCATTTTTGAAGCCATGATAAAGCAGTTCTGAGACATGAAGAGGGAATAATGTGTTAATTGATGATAAAGCATCAATCCTTCCATCTTGAGTAAAAATAAGAAGAGCACTATGACAGGGGGAGTCACAAACCCATGAAGATCTACCATTCATGAAGAACAAAAGCAGCTTGATAGGGGGAGTCCCAGAGCACTCCTTTGCCATTGATGTCAAAGGGGGAGAGAAGAAGAATATTGCCATCAATAACAAAGGGGGGGGGGGGGTTGTTGTCCTAGGTTGTCATTGATGTCAATATGGCAATATTCTGGATACTAGAGGATGACATGAAGCCAAGGGAAAGTCGAGCGATCCATGAAGAGACAGGAGCAAGGCCATCAGGATAGCCAAGCCATAAGCAAGAGGAGTTACCAAAGGAGGCATATCAAAGCATATTGTAGGATATCAGAGCAAGAGAGGCATTCATATATGCAACGAGGTCTTTGAAAGACATTGCCAAGCCAAAGGAGCCACACACACACACACACACACACACACACACAGATATATATATATATATATGCCAAAGAAGAACAGAGCCATGGGAGGCAACACACGGAGCTATCGGAGCAACAGAGGATGCAAACAGCTGGAGGAGCCATATATATGGATATGTTTGATATATATATGCCAATGAAGAGGAGCACACAGAGAAAACAGAGGAAACATAGAAATAGAGCGATCGGAGAGCTTATACGCATGCATTTAACAACTATCGGGAGCAGAAATCACATGTATGCGTGCAACTGCACTATCGGGAGCCATCGGAGGAGCAATGGATGCATTTAACAACAAAGAGAGCCATTAGATCCATAGAGGAAGCAGACAGAGTTATCGGCAGCCATCAGGGGCAGAACTCATATAGATATATCCAGTTACATTATCGGGCCTGTAAAACCCATGTATGCATGATTTAACACTATCGGAGGCAGAAACCGGACTTGAAAATATATGCACGGGAGATTTGGGATCCTATCGGGTCCAGCACATCGCATCGCTATGAGGGATCTATGTTAACGATGAGTCTTGACCCTGTGCGACTTGCGATCGTTGATAGCAATTATCACCTCGACACTTCGAAAGTAAGCGCTACAATATGTTAAGCGGCCCCTTTGCGATCCCCGATATCGATACATATATATGTGGACCCGACGGGCATATAAGCCATGGTTTAATACCCTATCGCATCCGTCACAATCGCATATGCTATGAATTCTTGCCACACCCAAGCGCTGATTGTGATTGCAAGACCGGACCTCATGCAACATTATAGAAAGGCTTAATATAATATCGCGTCCAGTGGTGCATTGGCCATTGGCCATCGGCGGTGTCATGAGCCCGACATATAAAGGACCACCGGGAGTCACAAATCACCGATTGCGATTTAAGCTGTGGACCCGATACAATTTAGATGTGGGTGTAATATTGCTTGAAGTCTGCCCCTTAGTCTTTTGGGCTACTTTTATCATATTCTTTGTGTAATTAAATATTTGGCTTGTGCGGGCTATTTTAGGCCGAAAGGCTTATGATAATTGTTCTAATAGTTCAGGAGGTTGAACTATGCCGTTTGCGATTACGATAGGATTTGGCATGTCCGTTACACCATAAAGCTCTGTGTATGCCTGCTATCATTGTCGAAAGGAGCGCTATTACAGTTTTAACTGGGAAGATGTGTTCTCTGGTGGATCGTTTGGACTTGGCCATTGATTCAACGTGTCCTGTGAGTGTGAATAGATAGAGGAAATCGAAAGATGGGAAGCTGAAGAAGAAAGCAAGCACAGAGGAAATGAAAGCGAGCGCTGAGGAAGTCTAAGAGGTGGTGTAAGAGGAAACAAATGGACAGAGGCACGGGAATGCATAAAACAGTAAAAACAGAGGACTGTGTTGGCTGTTGGTGTTGCGAAGAACTAGAGTATGAGGTAGCAGAAGCAGTAGAGGTGGTTAAGAATTGTATGAAGTTGCTGGTGAACGCCGGTGAAGGCTACTGCAGCTGTTGAGCATTGTTGAAGCAGTTGGAGAAAACAACAGAATGGAAAGAGGGTCCAGAATAATAGAAAAAGGGCCGTAGGGCTAACACGACACCAGAGAGTCGAAGGGGAGAAGTAGCTAGCAGAGAACATAAGCTTGAACAAGAAGTTGTTCTTTATGTAGAGCCTAGTGCAGCTAACAGTAGACTGACTAGAGCTGTGCGAAGACATTATTAGAGAGCATGAAGGCTATTGGAGACTATGTGTGGGCAGTGTGTAGAGTTGTAAAGACTCATTCATAAGAAGACTAGTTATCACTGATACTATAGTTTGGAGACTACAGTGAAGCTGTAAATAGAAATAACTCAGCAGCGAAGAGTTATGAGAGCAGAACATTACTATCAAATGAATCTTGACAAGTAAGAAGGATTGGAGTCCTTGGGGTTAGTGCCTCAGAAGCAAGAAGGATAGGAGTCCTTGGGGCTGGTGCCTCATAAGCAAGAAGGATAGGAGTCCTTGGGGCTGGCGCCTCAGAAGTAAGTAGGATTGGGGTCCTTGGGGTTGATGCCTCAGAAGTAGGAAGGATTGAAGTCCTTGGGAGTTTGTGGTCCTAAGTCCAAGATTAGTGTCTTGGCAAAATAGAGTTGGTGCTCCGAAGGTTGGAGCCTCACCAAAGCCCAAGTTGGAGCTTGGCAACTGATTGTAAACATCTATATATTGTATCTATTTTACTGCAAAGTTTATACTAATAAAATCATTTATTCTTGCTGTTCATCTTGTGTTCTAAATATATAATGTTTAACTGGTAAAACAATAGTGGGAAAAAGAAATACTGATTCACCCCCCCTCTCAGTATTTCCAACAATGGATGGGAATTGGTGGATGTGTATAGATTATAGGGTGTCAAACAAAATCATTGTCAAGAACAAACACCCCGTTCCCAAGATAGATGATCTTCTAGATCAATTGCAGCAAGCAAAGTAATTCACCAAGTTGGGCTTGAAGTATGGATATGACCAGGTTCGAGTCAAAGAACAAGATACATGGAAGACCTCCTTCAAAACTAGGAAAGGTTTGTATGAGTGGTTAGTTATGCCATTTGGCCTATGTAATGCAGTGGCTACAGTTATGAGATTAATTAATGATGTACTTCGCCCTTTTATAGATTCATTTGTTATTGTCTATTTGGAGTATATACTGGTATATAGTGCTATCTGGGAGGAGCATATTTCACATTTGATGCAGGTGCTAGAAACATTGAAGAAGCACTAGCTGCTAGCAAGTCTCAAGAAGTGTGAGTTTGTGCAACAGTCCTTGGTGTATTTGGGATATGTGATTGGTGGCTCGAAGAATTGAAGATAGATCTTTCCAAGATGGAGGCCATCATGAAATGGCTAGTGCCTACTAATTTTACTGAGGTTATGAATTTTATTGGGGAAACACAATACCTAAGGAAATTCATAGCCCCATTTTCAATGGTAGCAGCACTGCTCCATGACATAACAATAAGTGGCAAGTGTTTCTAGTGGGGAAAAGGGAAGCAAAAGGCTTTCGATGAGTTAAAGAAGAAGATTAGTGAAGAACCAATTCTGGCATTACCAAACCTACAACATCCCTTTGAAGTGGAGACAAATGCGAGTGGGTATGCTATGGGAGTTGTCATGATGCAAGGAGGAAGGCCCATTTGCTACCATTTTGAAGTATTTCATGGGGCATTTCTTAACTACCCTACCTATGATAAGGAACTCTATGCCATGGTGCAAGCTTTGAAGAAGTGGAAGCACTATCTGATGGGAATGAAGATAATAATCCACATGGATCACCAACCATTAGAGTACCTGCAGACTCAGAATAACCTACAACAAACCAGGCATTACAATTGGATGGGGTTTTTACAACAATTTCATTTGGTGATCAAATATAAGAATGGAATCATAAACAAGTTGTCCAATATTCTTTCAAGGCTAACCACATCAAATATTACAACTTTGGGGACTCTTATGTACATGCAACCATTTACTCATGATGCATACACAAAGATATATTCAGAAGATCAGGACTTCAAGGAGGTGTATCAACAGTTGCAAAGTCAAAGTCATGTGCATGATGGCGATAGCAGCATTGACTACCATCTCCAGGATGGGCTACTCTACAGGATAGATAAGCTATGTGTTCCTAAAGGTGAGCGTGTGCATCTGATTAGAGAGGCTCACACGTCCAATGTTGCAAGGAACGTTGGTGTAGGGAAGACCATGGTTAACTTGCAGAGGTATGTGTATTGGCCCAAGATGCAAGAGTAGGTAGCTAGGCTCATAAGAGGATGTATGCTTTGTTGTAATAGCAAGCCTAGCAACAAGAAACAGGGTCTGTATCATCCCTTACCTGTACCTACACGTCATTGGGAAAGCATCTCCATGGACTTTGTGGGAGGTTTACTAACAACCAGGAAGGGACATGACTACCTATTCATGGTAGTTGACAAGTTCAGAAAGATGTGTGTTCTGATGCCCTATAAAAATACCATTAGTGGACAAGAAGAAGCAAACATGTTCTTTGGATAGGTCTGGGTGCACTTTGGGATACCAAGGAGAATCATTTCAGAAAGGGATACAATATTTCTCAGTGCATTATGGACTACATTGTGGGAGAAGATGGAAACGAAGTTGAAGACATCTACAACATTCCATCCATAGATAGATGGGCAGACAGAAGTAGTCAATAGGACTTTGGTGTAACTTTTGAGGGGTTACAACCAGAAGTATCTGAAGTCCTAAGATGAAAATTTGGTATATATACAACATTCTTATAATAGAGAAGTCCACACTTCTATAGGAAAGTCCCCATTTGAAACTTGTTTTGGATATTTTCCACGTTCGCCTTTGGATATTTCATATGGGTAGCAAGGAGGAGTGAAGGAAAACCTTACAGGAAATTATTTGAGGGCTGAAAATTTTATAGAGAAGATCAGGCAGATCCATCTACTGGTACAGGAAACACTATAGAAGTCATAGGTGAAGTATAAGGCTAGGCATGATCAACACAGAATAAAGAAATCATTCAAGGTGGGATACATAGTATGACTACAATTGAATAAGGAGAGGTTGCAGGCGCCTAGTAACAAAATCAAGGCTCTAAGGTATGGCACCTTTGATATACTGTAAAAGGTGGGTGATAATTCCTATCGACTTAGTTTACTGCCATATATCTACATTTACATAGTTGTGAATGTAGATAATTTGAAACTCTATGAGCCTTCCATGCTAGATTAGGAAGAGGAACAGGTCCTACCTTCTGTGGAGGATTTGGCACCAACCACTCAGGCAAAGTTGAAAGAGGATACAATTTTTCAGAAGGGTTCAGAACTACAAGACAAGGGCAACAAGACCTTTGGCAAATTAGGTTGAAGGAATAACTTCCAGGCAAAGCTAAATGGTACACCAGAGAGAATATGGAGGAAACATTTCCTCACCTCATTGAGTAAAACCTTTTGGGGAGAAAAAGCTTCCCAAAATGGGGAGGTATGATATGAATTGGATCATTATATTTTTTTCGTCCATCTCGATTCATTTGGCATGGAAAAAGTGGAGGAATCAGTTCACAGGCCTGTTTTTACCAGTGGGACCCAGTTTGGTAATCATGTCAATCAGAGTCCACATGCAAAAGTTATCCCACTCAGAAGTTGACCTTCTTGTTTTCACACCTATAGTTCGGGAGGATGCCGCGTCAACCCCCATTATTCCTGGAAAAGGGGTTAGACATGTGCTTTTTATGAAGAAGACTCTAGAAGAGTGTATTTTGTAACTCTAATTAAGAGGTGATGTAGTCAAACTTAACCACTAGTAGGCTATTAGGTTGTGTTATAACTAGGCCACTAAGAGGAAGAGGCATTCCATTCTTTTGAGATAATTTTATTCCATAATTGAGCAAAGATATCCAAGAGAGATAGGAGGTAGAGCACACAAACAGGATTTGTGAACTGTAGCAGCCCATGGGCCACAAGCATTACTTCTTTGGATTTGCAACTATATTTCCAGACAGAGAAAGAGAGTGAAGTGGCCTCACCTTCTAGCTGGGTTTTCTCCCGAAAGGGTTTATATCTTGTGTCTTATGTGTGTGTGAGATTATTTCTTTCATTCTCTTCTTGTCTGCAAAATTTACGTTTACATGCATGCATTAATTACAGTAAGATCTGATCTAGAAATTAAATAAAACTGTAATAGTGTAGAATCTCAGATTTTTAATATAATATTATTGTGACAGTGGAATATTCACAGCAGTAACATTTCTTCACTTATATATAATATCGTTTATCCATCTACTATGAAGTTCCAGGAGAAATAAATTCCCCTTAATAAAGTATCTTGAGGGATTCCAAAATTTTAATTCAATTGTGAATACTTATGAAGTGAGGGGTATCGATTTAACTTCCATGCAATATTCTAAAATGTATTTAACATTATTCACGAATCAAAGGTTAATATCTATCTCCAAGGTTGTTATGACATTTTTTGGTTTTAATTAAATTGATTAATTTAAAAATGTGATATGATCAAGTGTCATATGAAATGAGTTATGGTTTTTTTGGCATGTGGTATTAATAAGCCATGGTATTGTAACAAAGTCTATTCACACATTAATAATATTCCTAGTGAAATGGAGATGAATATTCGTAGTTAACAATATTGTTACATGTTCTTTTTCAATGCACATATGTTTAATTTATATATTAATTTTTTATATTAACAATAATAAAATAATAATAATAAGGTAGTTATATTTTAGTTGTTTTTTATCATTTTTAAACTTTTAACCACGATAGATATATCATAAAATAAGTGTTTTGATATTTATCATGGATGGGTTCCTATGACTCTTTACTGGTCATTTAATTTATATGGTTGCATTAGTTATATGAACATATTATATATATGGTCATTATATAATATTTCATATGCTCAACAACATACATAGCACAATAAGGAATTTTATAAACACAACTACATCTTTAACAAATAGGTATTATAAATTCTAAATTGTTAACATTATTACTCATAAATGCATTATTAGAGTAAATCTATTTCATAATAAAATACATTAAGTATTATTTATTACATGAAATTCTATATCAACTATATTATTCGTTGTTGGATTATATTAAAGTCACATAATCTTTACAACTAGAAACTCCTTAATATCAATTATATTAGAAAATTAGAAAGAAATTCCATATATTATAAGGACTCAAATTGACACCACACTTGTATAACATTAAACATGGTAACATTAGTGATTTTAATATTTATTCTTAATGTAAATATCATTTTAACATATAAAAATTATTTTATTAATGTAAATATAATATTTATATTAATAAATTTAAATTTGATAGTTATGTTAAACAATTTAAGTTTTGTTTTAAATTTGATATTTATATTATTAAAAAAAAAATTATTTTAAAATGTGATCATTAAAAGCAATTTATGTATAATGTTGCAAAAGGTGTAGTCTTTAGTGCGACTTTTTGGAAGCTTTTCCGGTGGCTTTTTCCGGTCAAATTTCTCTAAAATCCGGCAGCAATTTATGGAAATCACAATCTTCATGGGTAATTCGCACAATCAAAGTGTCATAGGGGTTTTTTAGTGTGATGAATCCAAATATGCAGTTAAAAAACGAGTTTAAATAACACAAATCAAGATTTCACCTCAATTTCTTCTGCCGTATTTCGGCACTGGAATCTTCAAAAAGTCGCAGTAAAGACAACTCCGTTGCAAAATTTGTAACTTAAATCATATTAGGTTATAATTTACTCAGGTTATTGGAATAATGAAAACAAATAAATCGTATCATGGAAAGAAACAAAGAAAAAGTTACTTTCATCGCCCTCGAGAGAGTTGTTGTACCAGACCCAAAAAATAACATATGGAAATTTGCTTTGAATATTAATTTCATCATCCCTGAGAGAGTAGTTGTACAATTAAAAAAGCATACAGAAATTGTTGTATTAGACCATAAAACAGAACATATGATGGCATAGAAGTAAAAATCATGGCACATGATGGTTGCTCCACATGGTGGGAAGAAAAGGTTAGATGTTAAGCAATGGTTATTCAACATGGTGAGAAGAATGGTCATAAATTGAATACCAGTTCCATTATTTATGAAATGTGGATTGTTTGTAGTGTTTAGATAAAAGGGAAAATATCTACATTGAGGATGTTAGTGGTACATACCAGCAAAACACATTATATATGAAAAATAGAATAATTTAAAACAATAATTTCAATTTATCTTATAAGAAATTAGTTTTTGTTATTTTAGTGTTGCTCGAGGTTCTTGTATTCAAATGATGATTTGTTCTAGTGCACAAAGCTAATGACAGAGAAAATACTTAATTATTTACTAGTTAGGCACACCTAATACTTTTTGGTAGAGTTAAATAAAAATCTAATTATAAATATATATATATATATATATATATTATAAATATTTATTTAATAATGAAAGTTTTATTTTAACTATATAACTAATAGTTAATGGATGTCATTATAGATCTCCTATTCCAAGAGAATATGGTGAATCTAAATGAGATAAAAATGGATGGTATGAAGGATTAATTGTAGAAGGGAGTTCTAACAACTTTTTGCATTGAGAGAGTCATTTGGAACGTAATCTATGAGGTTTTTTCATTACCAAGAGTTGCTACTATAAGTGATTTTTAGTTTTAAATGTTGTTCAAACATTGTTTAGCTTTGATTTTTTACCATTTCCTCAATTTTATTAAAAACTATTTACTGTTATATTATTTTCTTATTTTACCCTCACAATAGTTAAGATAATAGATATGATGTGGTTTAGTTCTTGAAATTTCTCATAAACTCAAGGACATTATATGTGGCTTAGTTCAAAGAAGAAACATACACTCATAAGAATATATAATTGTTTCTCTGCAACTTGATATTTAGTGTTTTAAAATTAAATATGATCTATTTTGTATGTGTTAAAAACCTAAATTGATATGAAAAATATCTATTAATAAATATGAGTTCATAACCATTTTAAATGATTGCATGTGTCAATGTGACAACTACCAAAATGGTATGTCTAAACTCAAGCTCACAAGACAAAGAAAATAGAGCATATGATCATCTTCGGTTGGTATCAGGGAGGGCGAGATATAAAATATATGGCTATATCTGTGTAAACACGTGTATTCATATATTGTTACTAGTAAAAATAGATGAATCATTCACCAATATAGAGCTCAAAAGATTGGGAAAGACTCAGCTCGATCTTCTTCTTGGCATAAAAAAAGATGATGCAATGCCTACTATTTCTATAAAGTTTTAGAATAAGAAAAAATCATAACAATTTATCTCAAAATATTTTTTCACATTGAAAATTTTAATAATCACATTCATTCTTTATTTGAAAAAGAACACAGATGTGGATGCTTTACCAAATTAAAATTTAGAAGGTTGAATAGTCATGTGTTCGGTAGATGTGAACAACCCACAAAGAATTGATAAACTAATCTATTTTTTGGCTCAACCTTCTTTGCCATGGTCATTTAAATAGGGATAGAACATTTTTCCTATAAAACCTAAATTTCATGAAGTGGGCTAAATTTTACCATAAAACACTACATTTAAACAAATATGGGGCATCAAAAACTAGAATAGAGTGAAAATGAATTATATAATGTGAAATAACTATAAATAATCTATATTCTCATAAAATTATGGTGAATTCCTAGCTGAATTTTACCATAAATAACTATGTTCAAACAAATATCAAGCATGAAAAATAAGAATAGAGTAACTATAACACCCACTCGTTTTTGGTCCACCCAAGAAACCAGTAGATGGGGTAAACATGTGACGAGAGAGGCCACTATAAGGGATTAAAATTCCTTGGTGACCTTAGGGAAATGGAATCGATGAAACATATCAAACAAACCGGTCCACCTCAAAAACAACACCCTCAGGAGACATGTAAACCACTCAAACATCCTATCCCTGAATCCCATTGATGATTAATTAATCCTTTTAACCCCTGGTCGCTCTCATGCTATAGGAATGACAATTTCCAACAACCCAAAGTCACTCTCATAGGCCTATGTGTTAGTGACTATGGACTTTTCTCAGCAGACCTGTGCTAGTGAAGCTAAGATTTGCGCCACTTTTCTAGGCCAAAATCTTGACCTCTACCTAGAACTTGATACAACCTTCAGAATCTATCAAAGACGTGATAACGATGTTGATAAATCAAAAATCAACCTCAGGACTAGGCCTGAGCATCCCCAACCAGGACTGAAATTTTGTCAAACACTTGGAAACAATGCAACCTACAGGTCTAGGATACAAGACAAAGTGAAAATGACTGAAAGAACTTATGGAACATCACCACAAGGATCACCTCCTTCTCCATTGAACTATTATGTCATCAATTAGGTCTTGCATTCATCCATTTAACAATTACCAGTAAATACATGAAATAACCATGACATGAACAAGTCATTTAACCATGCTTATAACCTGCATAAAACCATATAAATATCAGAGATATCACAACCATTAAATCCACATATAAACTAGTGCAAAATTAAGAGAACTTATATTCATTAATCATAGGAAAATCTGACCAAGTTTGGGACTTCCATGTACCACTCAACGATAGACATGGTTGAACCAAATATCTCTTTCAATGAGTCACCCTCATGACATATTCCAAGAATGAATGTGCGATCTCATAGAACAACCAATTCAAGAAAAACCAAGGGAATCCATAGGTTAAACCACCTCCACCCTCACCAAACCGTGATCACATCAAAACTAGTTATCTGATCACAATCGAACCAAACTTGGAATGCCATCTAGAATCCATCACTATCCTTGATGAATTTTCCATCTCCTTTTCTCTCAGGCTTTACCGTAATCCAATCCCGGATCACTAGCCCCTAAACCAAGACCAGTATCTCAAGGTTTACCACAATCCAAACTCGAATCACTAGACCCTAAACCAATACTTCTCCCTTAGGTTTTACCATGTATCCCACCAAAATTGGTCAAGGGATTCCTAGGCCTTTAGGAATGAACCTTGAGACCACCTCCACCCCGAATTCTGAAATATGTCCGTAAACCAAAGTTAAAAACCAAAATAAACATCCTAACACCATGGTATCTAGAAAAAGGAAAGGCTAGGCTAAGAACCACTGTCATAACCCAGCAAAACCATGCCACCAATGGCAAGAGAACCATACACCAACATACAAAGCTATGCATGTTCAAACCGACTAGGAAATCACACATGCAAAAGGTTACCTGCAAGTATTGCTATTGAAGCTTCTTGATCTTGCTTTCCTTTCCTTCATCCTTGCATTCCCTCCTTTCCCTTTGCTTTCTTTTCCTTTCTTGTTCCAAAGCTAGAGTGCTCCGAGAAAACTCCAAGTGACCAAGAGTGATAGAGAGAGAGAATAATGAGAGATATACAAAATTGAACTGAAAAAAGGTGAGAAAAATCTTTCCCACTGATCCTCAAAAGCCTTTTTATGAATGAGGTCTCCAATTTCTTTATTTTCCATTATTTTCCTTAAATTTCCTCCTCACATGCAACCTGTGACCTTTCACTTTTCTTTTCTCCTACTTTCCTTTATTTTCATAAATAAATGTACCAAAAATTCCTTTTTTCCCTTTAATGCATTTTCCTTAGCCTTTGTAGGTTTCAACCCCATACAAAAATTACCTGCATAGGAATTATAAAAATAGAAAATAAACAATGGCGAAAGCGTAAATCATAAAACATATATACACAGAGATTTCCCTTGGATACCAAAACCGAGACTACCAAATTGATTTTTCATTATATTCCTTTCAATTTTACAATATGTATATATACATGCCAAAGCATCCATTAACCCTAGATTATAACATGATCATAGTTCCCTTGACCGGATCTACAAAATACCATGGATAGAAAACCATCATGCCCAAAACCATGTGTGAAATCCATGCAAAAAACCATAGGTAGGTTTTCCCACCTAATATAGGGTCCAAAAGAAAAATCTCGAGGCGATACCCCTAACCCTATGCAAGGGGCCTACAGCTCCCCCTGTGACCCCCCTACGTGTGGGGTAGTCATGGAAATAATATAACAGAAACCCAAAATTCTCCCACTTGTTGTTTTCTTTCCACAGAGGCCACATTAGAGCTTACTCATTGGTTTAGCCTTGCAACACCCATTGTCTCTCTACACCAAAAGAAATTCCCAGTGCTCATAGACTTTTTCAATGCATCTGTAGTATTCTTTAAAGTGTCCATCTTTACCAGTAATACCTTTTAATCCTCAACCATATCCCTCACAAAGTGATACTTAACATAAATGTTCTTTGTCTTTAAAAGATAAGCAAGGTTATTTTCCAAGACAATTGCACTTTGGTTTTCACACTTTATCCTTATAGCTCATTACTAACCCCATACTTGAACACAATCTCTGCAACTAAGCTTCTTCCTTGCTTGCATGAGTGGCTGCCATGTACTATGCCTCTGCAGTTGAAAGTGCCACTACAAACTGTGATGCAAATTTCAACACAACAAGTTACAAATATAACCATAAATACATATATGCAACTAAAATAATACTTCATTTCAGTAATGTGAAATACTGAAATATGCTTACAAATAGGAATGAAAATAAACTATCTCGGGCGATGGTAGCTTATCTCTGAGGAGAGATGTGGCGGATACATGCCTCTAAACTATGTTTCAATGAGGCTCAAAGGCTGATTTATTATTGAGAAATAATGGGAAACCCTAAACATCCAAAAACATAACCCTAGGAGATGAAGTGCCAAACTATGGGACCCATTTGGGTAAATTGGTACATCAACTTCTGAGGGTTGTAACCTTGGCATACAAACTTTGTTTCACACGCACAATACCTCGTTAGAAATATTTATCCAAGGAGTACAAATTTCGAATGGCCAACATTATTCAAAGACCCTTGTTAGCCCCCATTTCAAAAAAAATGTCATTGAGGGTCTTAAAACGGCTCCGGAAGTTTAGGAATCAAAAAAATGCCAAAAATAGTAAATTGTGCTACAATTAAGGAAACTGAAAGAGAGATTTGTGGGGGTCCAAGTGGGAGAGGCGGGTGGCCACCAACATCCACCTGGATCATTCCTCCCCCCTAGGAAGCAATGGTCCCCATCGAATTAAGTCCCTCCATGAGATGCAAAAACTTCTACTAAACTTAGTCTCTAGTGAGCTATTGTGCAATCTCTGATGTGCCCAATAATGGTTTGATGAAAGGAGAAATTGTGATAAGGCAATATCCCTTTCATTTCCAAAATATTGATCATGGACCTGTGGGTTATGGGCCCACATTTCTATCGGAAGCATTAATTGGTGCTTTTTCCTTAAAAACCTGGACAACACAAATTATCAGAATACACTGAAAACCCGCAATCAAATGCTAATTCCACTTGATGGATAAAGAACAAACTTCAAAAGAATTAAATCCATGTCCATAAACTACTCGAGTCTGTCTCTTCACCTGAACTCTATCGGCTTCAATCTCCACCGTCCATTGCATTCTCCGATCCAGCGGCTCAGGCTTCATCGCAATATTGCAAATCTGGCTCATTGTAATATCGCAATCTCACCTCATTGCATATCGCAGTTTTCCAGCATCTGCCAGCACTTGACTTCTGTGAAATGTGATTTGCAATTAAATCTGAACCGTTGATCTGGCTCTTGATCCAACAGTTGTCACATCATCACACGAGAACTTGGGCGACGTTTAGCCGCCCTTTTGAAGCCGATAGGATTTTAGTTGCGATTTATAATATTTTGGGTATGACTTTTTCCACGTGCTTATTTCCTTTGGATATAGGTGATTGGAATATTAAACTATGACTTAATCGATATTGGGTCCGATTTTTTGAATTAACCGGTGTGCATCTTCCGACCTGATATCTGTCGATTTCACCCATTTGTAGATCTTGACAATCCATATCAGTTCTCTTCTTCACCTCGGCTTCCACCATTGATCATCAATACTAACCATCGATCTATAAGATCTGACGGCTCCTGTGCATTACTCTGTCTATTCATTCTTTGACTTGATCTCGTTTGCTATTGATGGAGTCTATGTTAAACACAGTTCCTCTGCCATACTCTATTTTCACACATGACACCCATATAATAATAATTCAATTAGCATTTGATCGCCATCAATCCTTCTAGTGATTGATGGTCGATCAACACTCCAACAACACAGAATAACTCAGAAAGGCATAACTATCCAAATACACGAATTTCACACAACTCACAGATATTTTCATTATATATATATAGACTTCTATTACAACCTAAGGCATTTCAGCCTTAGTCACACTTCCCCCTCTCAACTACATTGAATCTACACTCTGGTTCCACAAATCTCTATCTATCGCTCTATATATATCCCTCACCACCTTACACAGAATCTCTTATATAAGAAGTTACAAAAGGGAGGGATCATTTACAATCCATGAATTTCTCCAACAATCTCTCAACAAACTCCTAAATCTCTCTATACGGATACATGGAAAATTAAATTACATTAAATAAGTCTTCTAGAGACTTTATCCATTCCATCATTTTAGCCATGTTTTAAAAGACTTTGCCTCCCGGTTTGCACGTTTGTCCACGTCTCCTCCTTCTTAGCTTTGGATTCCTCTTTTAATGAAGAGCGATCAGATGCTCCTGCATCATGGTGGGAAGCATGGTCGAGGGCAGTCCACATTGAACACTTGCTGCAAGCCAAGGAATGGGGGAATGTTGTGCTTCAAAAAATTATTTCCCATAGCCTTGGAAATGGTGTAAGGACCATCGGAGTGGTCTGAGCTTCTGATGGGCTCTTGTAAGGCGTTCTTTCTACATATGAAAGAAGAGTTTGTCACCCACTTCAAACGTCTGTGGCACCCGATGTTCATCATGTTGTTGCTTGCACTTCGCATTTTCCAGAATGGAGCGACAATATAATGGCCCGTTGGGTAGAGGTGATTTGGGATTCAGATCGAAAGAATGCTTGACCTGAAAGTGCGATGGTACCCCTGTGGGCGAGGAGAACATGTTCCTATATTATTTCATGATCGTATCCACCTACTTCTACTGTGTGGAGGAACCCTTCCTGGGGGCCATGGATGTGGCTACGATATTCCCCTTACATTGACCTGATTATAGACTAAAAATGATTTTATAGTCCCTCCACGTATTTTAAAACAAAAACCCTTCAGTTGCATCTCATTTATTTTCTAGCTTGCTGTAATTTGTAATTCTTTGAGCAACAATAGAGCATTCATAAATATTCTCATGAAAGAGGACTCTTCATAATCCTAATAATTCAGGCACTAAAAAATCAACAATTTCATGTAG
This sequence comes from Pinus tabuliformis, assembly GCA_031772625.1. Classification (NCBI taxonomy): domain Eukaryota; kingdom Viridiplantae; phylum Streptophyta; class Pinopsida; order Pinales; family Pinaceae; genus Pinus; species Pinus tabuliformis. The sequence goes on from CM062810.1 coordinate 639,833,151, forward strand.
TGAATAAATCTTACATGGTAGATTCCAATGATTGAAATGACAACTTTATTCTTAATCTCATTACAACAAAAAGAAAATCAACCCTAACTAGTTGGGATCTAACAAATCAAGAATTTCATGTAGTAAAGAAAAATTAATGAAGGTAGATCCCAATTCTTTGCAATGAAAATTTTATTCTTGATATTATTACAACATAGATAAATTCAACACTACATACATGTTTCCTTATCTGAGACAAACTTTGAACACATTCTGAGATTTCATAGAAAATATAATGATACGATTTACCTGTAGGACATGAGAAAGCTATCTACATCTACCACTCGACACTGGAAAATAGTGTTATTGAGACACCATCTCGTGGCATATCTATCATGTAGATAGATAGTGTTATAGAGATACCTTTCAACACCTATTCAACACTATTTTCAAACTTCAAACTCATCAATTGATCTACTTCAGTAGCAAATTCTAGTGGGATCTCATTAAATAAAACCCAACAAAAGCAATTTATGATAGTTTCCATTTCCTTATATGGATCTATCCCCCTCTAGTAATAGAATAACTGATCTTCCCTAGTTTTTGAGGTACTTTCTTCATGTTCAACACGGGCTGTTTGGTTCCTCACCTGGAAAAAGCTGCAAATATTAGATGCATAATGGAACAAGCATGCAATTCAAGATTTCTCCTAAAGTCTCTTGCCTGAATTGTAAAACATTGTCTATTTAAAACATGATATTTGGTAGTAATATAAACCTACCCAAGATCCCACTTAAGAATTCAAAATGTTGCAAATAGGAGATGTCTTAAAAAATATCAACTATTTAATTGCATAATGACACTAAACTATACAAACCTTTAAAATGTTGAAAAGTGTGAAAAAAATGGAGTTGGAATATTATAGTTAGGTTAGACTAGATATAGCTACTTGAAATGTAACTTTTATATAACATTCGAATAAGATTTCTTCAGTCATTTTAGAGAATAACCTTTTTTTATCTTGGGTTAATAACTTAATACTCCACCAAAAATACAATAGTTCTGAATTGGTTCTATTCACCAACCAAGGGGAACTTTTAAACTAGTGTGAAAATGCTTACTCATTCCCCTGCCATATTCATGATATTTTATTTGTGTGCCGATCTAAGCTATGTGTAAAGTAACTTCTACATATTTGACAATTTTAAAGATAAAAAATTACCCTGACTGAAGCTATATGATTAACATATAGATAATAAGATACAGTATGCATCAATTGTAAGAAATATAAATTTTACATGTTATATTAAGACAAACATTTTCAACTTCTACATACTTGACAATTTTATGTACAAAAAATTACTTATAGTGAAGTTATACAATTAACTTATGCACAATAAGATACAATATGGATCAATTGTAAGTAATATGAAGTTTACATGTTATATTAAGACAAACGTTTTCTCATCGAAGCTACATGTAATGTAACTTCTACATATTTGACAATTTTAAACATAAAAAATTACCCAAACCAAAGTTATACAATTAACATATCCACAATAAGATATAATATGCATCAATTGTAAGTAATATGAAGTTTACATGTTAAATTAAGACATATTTTTTCTCATCTAAGCTATGTGTAATGTAACTTATACATATTTGACAATTTTAAATTTAAAAAATTACCCAAACTGAATTTATACATATGTAAATTAACATATGTACAATAAGATACAATATGCATCAGTTGTAAGTAATATGAAGGTTACATGTTATATAAAGACAAACACTTTCTCATCTCATTAACTCTTATCTTATAGTTGGTGATGGATATAACTTTTAAAATTATGATTCATCCTTATCATATCTTATATGTAATGATGCATATATCTTTTAAAAGCATCAACCCTCTTTGTTATTTTATGTACAGTCAATTGAAATGGAAGTGATCATAATTGTATTCTATATTATCTTGTACAACTGGGAATAAAATGATGTGCGGTGGTGTTTCTAGTGATTTTCAAACTTGTTTTAATTATCTAAATTTAGCCTATTTCAAATAAGCAGTTACACTGACCATCTTATCTTCATGTCAATAACTTTTCTTGAGGGCATATTCATTTTATGATGACATCCACCATCTCTGAAAATTATGAAATATTAGTTATAGCTTGCACTAAATGGCCTATGTTGGCATGGAACCTTTTATTGTGCTTTTTACTCAGTGTCACAAATTTATTGATATTTTATGATTCTTCGTTTCATTTTCCATGCCAATACTAGATTCATCATGCTTGTTAGGATTTTTAGTTGTGCACACATCATATTTCTCACCTCTAGTTGTATAAAAAAAGAGAGTATGCACAATGACATGTAGAGACATGTGAGTGTCTATGTTACACAATGATATGATTGATTTTTAACCCATCCCAATCCATCTAGAAAAGACAATAGTTGAGAAGCAACAAGGACATAAGTAGGACTATCAATAAATGAAATTAGAAACTTTAGAATTCAACTCAAATTGTACCTGAATGTAAGGATAAGTATCTAGATCTGCCTGGTCACCGATGAGCATCGAATCATACTGTGAAAAATTCCTTGCATTTTGAGAATTTGGTTGCACCTGCTTTAATCCTTTTTAGAAGTTCCTTGACTCCCCTATAGATATACTTTTAGAAACAATCGTACTCTTGCAATTATTCCCTATATGGATCATCTTTATCCCTGTATCTCCTTGTTGATAGTTATTTGTCAAGGCAACAAAATAAAACTCTCCAATTGCATTATCACCTCTCAAAACAACGCTTAGGTATTTCTAGGTGATTATTGAACCAGTGTCAGCTTAGGTCCATGAAATCCTTGATTTGTCTCCATGGTACAAACCTCTTTTCATAATAAAATTATAAATCCCACCTCAGCATTTTTCATCCTCGACATACCAATTATGTACAGTGGATTACTTTATCACTGCTCCCTTGGTGCAATAGAGATCCACTACAAGAAATAACCACTATGTCTATTACCTCATGTCTAAGCGGCCTCTTCTCTCTGGTAGAACAAGAACTTGAAACCTTAACCAAAGAACTTACCATAACTCCACATATTTTTACCTATTTAATCCACCGCCATTCAAATCAAGTCAAGTGCTCATTGCTTTAATCTAGTTGAGTCGACCAACATTTATAAAGGCATAGAGTTAACCGTAGATCTATGACTATACAAGTGTGATCTATCAAAATGGGAATATTCACGCTAATTGAGACCCATCTCTCGACACATAAATTGTTGAAGCCCACTACAACAAGAAAATTGCAGAAGGGTGATGGATCTGGGGTTTTGAGTGAGAGATCCAGCATAGGGAGGAAGCCTCCAAGAAAGGAATTCACCGAAGTTTGATCTAGACTGCCTTTATCCCACCCCTGCAGATCTATCTCTAGATATCCACATAGTATGGACTTTAGTGGCCTTCCACCAATTACCCCATTATCGGAAAGTTGTTTGTAGCTTCCAAAATTTATGAACATTTGAACCCTATCGAGATACTTCCTAACCAGATCAAGATAGTTGTAACTTGTGAACATTTTAGCTAAACCCAATGCTAAACTTGAAATGAAAAGAAAATAAATATTTATTCTCACATTTGCACGCAGATACCAACAAGGCAGAGGAAAATTCAGTGTTAAAATGTGATGTTGTAACTTGTGAACATTTTATTTGAACCCCTAAACATGAAATGAAAAAGAAAAGAAATATTTATAAATAAAAAAATAAAAGAAATATTTATAATAGAAACATAAAAGATATAAATTGTAATTGGGTTAAATGATTTATTTTTAAAAAGAAATTTGTATTTTTTTGTTAGAAGCTAAATTAAGAATAAGAAGAAGTTAAAAGTGATATTGGGGATGAATGTAAACATATAAATATTGCCTCAATTAATAATAAAAATTTAAATTAATATAGATAATAAAATTAAATTTGTTATATTTTGATTTTGTTATTAATTTGTGAATAGGATTTGTTACAATACCATGGGCCAATACCATGGCTTATCAATACAACATGCCGAAAAACCATAAATTATTTCACAACCAAAATATTTTACAACAAAATGACAATATTGTTAACAATGGATATCCACATCCACAATTTTACAACAAAATGACAATATTGTTAACAATGGATATCCACATCCACATTAACCGTAGATATTATTAACATGTAAAAAATAGGATTTGTTACAATACCATGGCTCAATACCATGGATTATCAATATCACATGCCCAAAAACCATAGATTATTTCACAATCAAAATATTTTATAACAATATTATTAACCATGGATATTCACCCCCACTTTTCCATTGATATTATGAGCTTGCGAATAGGCTTTGTTACAATGCCATAGCTTATCAATGCCACATGCCCAAAAATAATATTTTTTTTTGCAATCAAAATATTTTATAACAATATCACAAGATTGTTAACCATGGATATTCACCCTCACTTTACCATGGATATTAACTTGTAAAAAGGCTTTGTTACAATACCATGGCTTATTAATACCACATGCCAAAGAACCATAACTTATTTCATAGTAAACATTTTTTTAATTGAATCTAAAAGAGAAAATGTTACAATTTGAGATATATATAAACCCTTTATCCTCACGACTACTAAAAATATTCTCATAGAAATTAAATTAAGGTTTTAAAGAACCAACATAGATCCATCTTACCTAAGGATCCAAGGATGCGAGTAAACAAAGTGAGTAACAATAATAGATTATTGCATGATTTTTTAAGTTTTTCATTATTTTATTTTTTGATTGATCCAAAATATTGGTTCAATATTTTACAACCAATTAAATTTTTTTGATTTAGATAATTTCTTAACAATGTGATCAAATTTAAGAGAGAGTTGGGGGTTTGGGGGGAGATGGTGAGAGAGGGAGGGAGATAGTGAAAAAGTTGGACGTCAAAGTGAGTGAAAGAGAAAGTGATGGGGGAGAGAGAGAGTGAGGTTGGAGAGGGAGTGAGAGGAAGGAAGAGAGAGAAGGATAGAGGGAGAAACACATAGAGAGAGATGGAGTTGGAGAGGGAGAGAGGGAGGAAAGAACAAAGACATAGACAGATAGAGGTGGATTGAAAGAGAGAGGGATCAAGAAGGGAGAGATGGAGAGAGAGTGAGGGACAGAGGAGAGGAGGGAAGAGAGATAAGAGGAGAGGAGACAGATGAGGAGAGAAGGGGAAGGTAGAGAGATGGAGACATAAATATGGAGGGAAGAGAAAGAAGGAAAGGGGGAGGGAGATAGTGACAGAGTTGGAGAGAGAGAGAGAGAGAGAGAGAGAGAGAGAGAGAGAGAGAGAGAGAGAGAGATTAGGGGGGAGAATGGAGAGAGAGGAAGGACGAGAGAGATGAGGAGAGAGAGATGGAATTGGAGGGGGTGAGAGAGGGAGGGAACAAGAAATACATAGAGGGGGAAAGGTGGAGAGAGAGGGGGGTTGACAAGGCAACCATGGAGAGAGAGTAGGGAAAGAGGAGAGCCGGAGGTAATCTAGAGAAGGAGAGAGATAGAGATGGAGAGAATGGGAAGAAAGAGAGAGAGAGAGAGAGAGAGAGAGAGAGAGAGAATGGGAAGAGAGGGAGAGGGAGAGTGTGTATGTTTGGGGGTGAGACAAAGACAGGGATAACAAAGCGACAAATAAAAATGTAGATATTATATAGTATTATATAACCAACTTAGATCCATCTTAACCCCAGATCTATAAAGTGACGAGAGGGATCCAATCTCTCTAGGAGAAAATATTTCCTCAAGTTTTGCACTAAAAAAAGAAGTTTGCACCTCGAGAGATTGGATCCCTATCGATGCATGATAGATCCTGGGTTAAGATGGATCTAGGCTGGTTAATGTGAAATTAAAGTAGTTGTAACTTGATATTATATTCTTAAAAAATAAAATTTCTATTCAAATTAATTTCAAATTGGAAGTAGATCCAATTAGATTCAATGAATAGATTTTAAAAAAATACATAAAACAATTATTTTCTTATTAAAAAATAAGTTTTTAAAATTACAAATTATTAGAGATAAATAATGCAAAGTTGGCTCACCTATACACCATGTGAGGACGAAGAAGTGTTTAAGGAAGGATAACCTTTCAGCCAATCTTTAACCACCTTTCAATCTCCTATCACTTGTAATTTGAGATTGCTTGACACAATTAAAATGACTAACATAAACAATTGATCCATATTATTTTAGTACTTGTTAGGTAGTCATATTTTTGTTCCTAGACTAAATTAGTCATTCGTGTTAGTCATTTTTAGCTGTATTACTTATTATCTAGTTATATATTTTAACCCATGACTAAATTAGTGATTTATGTTAGTCAGTTTTAGTTGGGTCACTTAAGATTGCTCATTTTTAATATTATTTCACTTGGAAAAGTTGTGGTGACTACTAGTTACCTAGTCACTAATTGCTCATTTTCTACTAGTGTGAGATGCCTCGCTGAGGGAATGTGTCCATACCACATTTCATAGGGGGTGTTGTTTTTTATAGCATTATATGGACACATATTCTTTATATACATAGCACATAGAATTGCATCAGCCAAAAACATTAGTTTAACATTCTTGAAAAACATCATAGGACGCACCATATTTAAGATTGTCATGTTTATTATTTCAGCTACTTCATTTTGTTGGGGATTATAAGGCACAGTTGTTTGATGTTTGATTCCATGGTGGCGAAGATAGTTTTCAAATTCGTTTGATATATATTCTTTTCCATTATCGGTATAGATAGATTCGATATGAGATTGTGCATCATTTTCAATCGATGCATGAAAGTTATTAAATGTTTCAAAAGCTTCAGATTTGTTCTTCAATAAATAAACCCAACACATTTTGGTGTAGACATCAATAAATGTCATCTTATATTTATTATCATTTGTAGAAATAACATGCATTGGGCAACATAAATTAGAATGAATGAGTTCAATTTTTCTATGTGCTCTTGAATGAGAATCATGAAAAAATTGTTTGTTGCGCTTATAGGGGTAAAGGATTTTTATATTTACAAGTAGTAAGTGAAAAAATGGATACCTACAATATTTAGTGAAAATAGGGGTCTTTTAAATTGAAAAGGTATATTGGGTTCATATTGGTAGGGGATTAAATAATGTGATTTTTAGAATTATTTTCCAATATGTACTCAAATTAATGGCATTGTTTAATATTCCACAAACACACGTGATATGCCAGAGGTTCATTGAGTGAAGCGCCTGTTTTCTTTCCTAAAATACAATAATCACATTGCTTAAGTTTCCTAGGAATGGTTGGCAAACCAGTAACATCATTTTTCTTCAAAAAAATGGTGGTTGTCATAGTTTAAGTGCCCAAATATAACATGGCATAAAAGAATTGATGGAAATGTACCTTCATCATAGTGAGAATGATATGAAAATTTAAGTGCATGAGCAAAGGTTCCTTGCGGCTTTAGAAGTCTTTCTTCCTCTATCCCAGTCATGAAAAGTGAGTGATATGATGCTTTTTTGACCTCAAACTTTCCATCAAATATGTGGATGGAGTGTCCTCGCTGGTGGATGTGAACCAAAGACAACAAATTTTGCCTCAGCTCCAGGAGGTATAGACTAACGTGTAGAAGAAAGTCTGGAAGACCAGGTAGTTTGAGCATGATCGTGTCAAGCCCTGATGCTTTGAGTTTTGAATTGTATACAAATTAGACTACTTCATAAACATTGTCAATGAATTATTCAAAGATATCTCTCATGAAAGTCATGTGGAAAGTTTCTCCTGAATAAATCAACCAAACATATTTCCATGAAGAAATTGAAGCATTGAATAAGTCTTCAGTTACTCCAATGTTGCAATGTGCTACAACATAATGAGTGGATTCAGGTGCTTTACATTTCCATTTATCATGTGTTTTACCCTTTCCTTAATTCCTTTCCTACTCAGTTTTGTCCCAAATCATATTACACGTCAAAGCATCATGTCTATCTCTATCGCATCATATGAAATGAATATCTAACCTTTCTCCTTCGAAATTTATGCCCCCTGCCTCTGAAATTCTTCCTTCCTCTTCCTCTTTGGCCACCTCTTCCTCTAGAACAACCTTGTATGTGATTCTTCTCCTTTTGTGCAAGGCACACAACTTCTTCAGTATATAGAGGAGTTGTTTTCTTCCCAAAAGCCTTCTATCTTTCAACAAACTTGTTCTCAAGGGAGTCAAAGGTAATCTCCTTAAGGTTTCCACTTTCGATGACTCAAGATAATTTGAATGGGTGGGATATCATGCCTTGACATAAGTTATTATGTCATCCATAATGGATCTTACTTCTGATGCTAAGGAAAAAGGGTTTTCATTTTTCAACTCTAGATTGAACAACTTAATCATCGATTGAAGAACTCCAAGTTCAAAGTGTGAGTCATACAATTCCTTCAACTTCTTTAAGGATTAAGATGCATTTGAAAATTGAGAAATATGATGAATTGCCTCTTAATTTGCTAATGTTGTGATCAAGGCATAGGCCTTGTTCTTGTTTTCCCAAATTGGAATCTCCTTGTCTGAAGTGGGATTTCCAGGTCCATTTTCTCCTTCTCCTTCACAAGCCCCTTTCCACAACACATTAGAAATTAGGGTGTGCTTTATCTTTTGGGACCACCCATGGCAGTACTCTTTTCTAGTGAGAACTACTCCCACTATGGAGATGAGTGAATGCATCATAAAATTTGATATGTCTCTAAAAATTGATACGCCTTCAAAAATATTTAACTAAAAATATAGGCTCTCAATATTCCTTCATTCCATATGACATAATGCTCACATATCATACTACATACCACATATGATCTTTATAAAATAAAATGGCGCATGAATTTTTATATGGTCAATATATATTATATATATTCCATAGTGTTCATAAAAAAAACATTAAAGAACTCCACATAAAATATCATAATACACCCCTCAACACTTTAAAAGGAACTCAACGTATTTCATAAGTTTATTTCATATCCCATCTTCTCATACCATCCATACACTCCATTGTTTATTTCATATATGTGTCGTTTAAAGGATTACAAGGTATGTTCCATATACATATTTAATATATGTGCCATGTAAATGATTATAAGGCATATACCATCACTATACACTCTTCACATTATTCAAAATTGATATGTGGAGAAGGTTCCAATGCAAAGTTTTCATACCAGTCAATAAGTTCAAAACTTGAGAACGGTCATTCAAGGAAGCACCATATGTAGAGTCCAAGAAAACATCGGAATGAAATAGCCATCAGTCAACAAACAAGCCATGTCAGACCATTCATAGTGGTCTTCTAGTAAAGACAAGGAACAACCATAGCTTGGTCTTGTAATCTAGCCCATGATTCCACAATGACACCACTTGGGCACCACCACCACACTAAGCAGCTAAGTCAAGTTCCCCAATCGGCGTACAATGTAAATGCACCAACTAGAAATTAAATAATGAATGGAAGATACTGGTTCTTAATTAATGAATCGCCCAGCATACATTTAAAATCAACAGACCAATGCAAAGAATGGACACACAGTTGACAATTAAACTCATCTTTCACTAATACCATGGGTAGAAAAGTGTAACATATTCAACCTTGGAGAGAAACATTCATTCACAACACATATAGGAATCAACACTTCATTCAAGGTGTTTCAAAAAATTTAGGGTTGGCATATATAATGAACAGATAAGCGTACAAATAATTAATGGTTGCAAGTTTTGGGAGAGCAACAGAGGATAGTGGGACACATTTTAATTGTAGGAAATAAGAGTTACTTGTAGAAAAAGCTAATTTGGGAGTTGGCTCTAATACCATGTCAGATTAGGAGTAAATCCATGAATGTGATTGTTTCTTTTGCATTAAGACAAAACATAGGATTGGCTTAGGTTGGTTGACCCAAGTTTGGATTTTACTGCACACCATCAAAACCCTCAATCACTAGCCCTTTCAGCAACGACTTGCAAGTAAGTCGTAGTCCCACCCGAAGTGACTATGGGAGGTGGCAGAATTAGGTTTCTGCAGGCTTGAGGGATACTGTGATGTGGCATTTTACTCTATTTTTACTTAATGTTTTATTCTTTACTTCATGGGAATTGATTCCTTTACTTAACCATGCTATAAATAATCATAAACAATATTGCACGGAAGTGAAATATAATCAAAATACTCGACAAAAAGTAAAGACACATAATAATCATACACAAGTAATGCCCATTAAATTGTACTTATTTATATTAATGCTTTGAAACAGTGTATAATTCTTCGATCTACGCACCTAGCTACAGGTTTCTACACACTCAGCTACAAACTTTAGGCCTCTGCACACTCAGCTGCAAAGCCTTTCCTTCTAGACCCAAAACAAATAGAGATATTCACTTATGCTCGTATCATATGATTACATTAACATATCTCTCTTAGAATTACATATTTTTCATTTATATTCTAATTACATCAACAGGTGTATCACAAACACCATTGTCCAAATACCATGGATCTCCTAAAACAAGCAACTCTTGCCCAAAAGCCCATTACAAAAAGAAGGAGCTTCAACCCTCCCCGAAGCCCATAACACACCTTGCATATATAGCTCTGTGGTACTATGCACTTCACTCCGAAAAATGAGGAGTTCTAATCAAGACTTGGACCAAGTTAGGTTGTGTCCAATAGGCCCCAAACACTCACAAGTGACTCATCCCGAGTCACTCAGCTTCTTTGCCTCGAATATTTTCCGCGATGTTGTTATAGGTAACATTGTACTGCTATAATATATATGCTTCCTGATTCTCTTCTCTGCGCACTTCTTCTAGTAATTCTTCTATCACTAGTCTAGTAGTCCTTTGCAACACTATTGTTTCCTTTTATTGAAGCTCACGGAGCTTCCCTTCTACTTCCTGCAATAGCTGGAAAGCCTCATCCTGCCATGGTTGAGTTCTCTCCATCAAAATTTGTTCTTCCATTCTAAGTTCTTCTATCTGCTTCTGAAGTTCCTTGGCTTCATTGATTATGGTGAGCTTCTGTGAGACTGTAAGGGTCTTCGTAGTTTCCCATATTTCCTCTAACCTCTTCTGCTTCTGCTAGATGTCACCTTTTATCTTTTGTATGTTTCAATCTTCCTTGAACGAAGTCCAAATCTGCATTGTCTCGTCCAATAATTTTCCACACTCTACCACTTTCTAGGAGATGTTTTTCACTACAGTATTTAGGTCAATCTCCCTCTTCTCATGCACTTCTACTGGTGTGGCTGGCTACATCTTCATCTTTGTCTCATTGATCTTGATTTCATACGTGAACTATGCATCCATGATATTTTTCTTGAACTCCTTGACTACAAGGCTGAGCTTCGCGACCTTATCTTTTATCGATTCCTCCTCATGAACATCCATGTCCAAAACTTCCCTACAAGTGGTTTCAACCACTTCTTTCAACCGTTGTTGTTCTAGCTCTGGCTGTTCCTCATCCTTGATGGCTTAGTCAAGTTGTTTCTTCAACGCAGCGTGCTCTTTTTCTACGTGAATATTTAACTGCGATGTGCATTGTTCTCACTCCTTTAACTCATGTATGATGCCTTGGTGTAGTTCATGTAATACAGGAATGGGCAACACTGCCATGTTCATGTTGACATGATCCCAACCTTTTCCCTACTGCTTTACTTCAGTGGATTCAAATTGCAGAGCTCCAGTGGGTATTTGCATTATCCTTATCCCATTTTTTTTCCCTATTAGTCTTTGTGGATGGAATACTTGGTCTACCTGCACTTGTCTTTTAGAGGTTTGCACCAAAATATTCAACTCTGTAATACTCTACTGCACACCTGAGATAATATTTCCATCACGATATTCCACCCTATTCCAAAATTCCATTGTTATCTCCTGAACTTTGTCTCTGATTTGATCTAGGTCACCTTCAGTGAGAACCATTAGTGTGATTTCTTTTGTTTTTTCTGTCTTTTGCTTCTTTATTCTCTTTAGTGAAGTTCCACTTTGCATCTTCCTCTTTCTCGTTTTTGTCTTTGTCTTCTCTTTAGGCTCCTCTTCATCGTGCTCCTTCTCCTGTTCGGGATCCTATTCATCCTTGTATTTATCTTTTCCACTCGGTTCCGCATGATGCGAAGTTTCCTCCTTTATCTCACTGTCTCCTGCATCCTTCTCCTTTGTAGTCATCCATTTTGTTGGCCAATGTTGTATTAATGTTATCATATCATCCTTGGTGACCAAGTATGGCAGAGGGTGCCATGTCTTCATTTCATCCTTTCGAGCCTGTATATAAATCCTATGAAAGTCTGCTTTGAACTTCACAACAAACTTATATTGCTGGTACAAGCTTGGTGATAATATCAGGTACTGATTTACCACCATGTGTAAATACATGTGATATAAAACAAAGAATATCCTTTTCTTCTGAGCTTGCGATTCCTTCTTGGTATACCAAAGCGAGGCATACTGCTTGCCTTCACATACATCTGCTTCTACCATAGCAAACTATGTATCTTCCGGCTCCTTCCATGCCAATAATGCTATGATCAAAATTAGCCATGCGTAGTGAAAGGTCTTACCCTCCTCTTAGGCTTTGCGGAAATCTTCTGAGAATTCTTTGCATATGTATCCAACCCAGTTCTACTGGACCCCATTGATGAACTGCGTAGCTAAGGCTACAACGTTTACAGGGACTTCATTGGATGTGCATTTCCACATAATCTTCCCAGCTAAGATATGCATGGAAAAGCATACTCCTTAGTCATTTATGGAATTTATATCACAGCCTTGTGTTTTCTTAATGAAGAGGAATTTTTCCTTCATGTTCTATGTTATTGTTTTGTCCTGGTCTTTAGCCATAAAATCTTCAGCAGGGTCTCTACCTTGGTATGGCAACCTGGTAATTCTCCATATTAGCATCTTATTAATGTGGATTCTCTTTCCCAGCCAAAGGCATCTGTAGTGCACTAGAATGATAAATTGTTTGACGTAGGCTGTGTTTGGTGTAATTCTTCCAAAGTGTGGCACGTTTAGCACGTTCAATAAGTCTGATCACTCCATTCCTTTTGTCCACTGGTGTGGTTCCAATCTCGTTACTTCACTCTCTAGGTAATGGACCTGCTTCAGGTACCTACTTGGTGTGAACTGCAAGTATTTGTTTTGTTTTTTGAAATTGTAATCCTAAAACTTCAACTATGAGATTTTTCCAACAAATTTTCTGTTAAATGGTATCTTCTCTGGTAGAAGTGGTGTAAATGTCCCATACTTTACATCCTTTTTATCTTTGATTAGTTTAGCGTTGGCTTTCTTTGGTGCAAAATATGGCGGCAACGGGGATGGAATTAATGCACTCTCTATCTCCATCTGTTGGTGTTCGGCTTCCTCTTCGTTTTCTCTTACAATTTGGGCTTCTATCTATGGTTCAACTAGCTTCTTTGACTTCTTGTCTTGCTTCTTCTTGGTTCTCTTCTCAAGAGTCATCTTCTTCCTTGGTGATCTTTGCTGTGAGATGGGAGATGTTGTGAGTGTACCATGTGGTGCTGTGGCTTCCATAAGTCCCTCTATACCTTTCTCTTTTCATAATCGAATGAAATCTTTAGTGTTCATACAATAACACAGCTTTTGCAATTTCTTAATATTTAACAAATTTCGAGCTCTTAGACAACGAAGTGCCAAAAAGTTGGCGGCACTCCTGATCTTCTAACCCCATAATTATCTTACATATTTCTCAGATTATATTTATTAACTGCATATCTATCTTTAGATCCTTTCCAAATTGTCTCCATAAATGCACTTTTTCGTTCCTCCAATGGCCAGGTTCTGTTTAATGGTCATATTTCAGGCGAAATTCAACACACCTTTATTTGTAGCAAACTTACGAACCTTGACATACTCCTGTCTGTCTCAAAGTAACCTTCCCATGTCGAAGTTCTTTTCTACAGTGTAGTTTATAGTCCAGTGCCCAATTTCAACTATAGGTGGCACTAAGACTTTCCTCTTTTCTTTTCATAGCGAAACTACCATGGTAGGGTTGTCCCTATACAGTTTCATCCTGTTTCCATTCACCTTCTCTGGTATCAATTCTCCATTCAACTTCGCCAATTAAACTACACCTCCATCTGTGATATGCTTGATGATATAGGGGCCCAACCAATGCATCTTAAAATTTCCTAGGAATTTCGCGAACTTACTGTCATACAGAAGGACAAGATTTTCTTTCAGGAATGTCTTTTGCCTTATATGTCGGTTGTGCCAAGATTTTCCTCTTTCTTTTTGAACTTACTGATGAAATCCTACTATAAATTTGTCTTCCTCTAATGCGAGCAACTTCGTCATTCTTTCCTTCATTATGTTAGCGTCGACCATATCCATAAAGGTTGTAATTCTTAAGATCAACACAATATACTCCATGGGCATCACAACTTCTTGCCCATAAACCAATCTGGAAGGTGTCTGGCCTGTCAGCTTCTTGCATGTGGTTCTAAAATCCCATAACATCACTGGAATTCTCAGATCCCTATCATCTCTATTCACATTGCATACTTTAGTCAGTGCAGTCTCTAAAATCTTGTTAAAATCTTTGACCGTGCCATTTTCTTGAGGATGATATGGAGTGTTCTTTTGATGATACACCTGGAATTCTTCAGTCAAAACCTCAATGGTCTTATTCAGAAAATGTGATCCTTGATAACTCATCAAAACCTTTGGACACCCAAATCTTGATAAAATATACTCAAAAATGAACTTTGCAACAATTTCTGTGTTGCAATCCTTTACTGCTTGTGCCTCAGTCCATCTTTTCAAATAATCAGTTGTTGTAATTATATACCTCACACAAATTTTCTTCCCTGGTGGGTTTATTGGTCAAACGAAATCAATGTCCCATTTGTCTAAGGTCTGCAATGTCACCTGTGCCACTAATGGCATGTCATCCCTTCTTGATGGCTTCCCAGTTCTCTGGCATACATCACGTACTTGATAATACTCCTTTACATCCTTGTGTAGTGTGGGCCACCATAATCCTACCCTTAAGACATTTTTTGTAGTAGCCTTCCCTGCATAATGTCCACCAGCTATGCCTCCATGAGCTTCTACCAAAATAATATGTCTTTCATGTTTGGAGACATCCCTACACAGTATTTCGTCTATCCCATCTTATAAAAATGTCATACAATTGATCTAGGTGGAAATTGGTGGCCATCCACCTATTTCACCTAGACCACCCAGTCACTTTTATATGTTTCCTTATTCATTTCATAATTTACTATTTTTAGCAGTTTTTCGGGTCTTGAACTTTCGGAGTAGTTTTGAATCCCTAATTAGCATTTTTTTGGGATCCATGATAGGCTTGTAGCCACAGACACAAGCCTGCAATGAAACCTATAGTAATCTGAGAGACCTTTCCAACAAGGTATCATATGCACCAAATGGAGATAATATGACCAAGTTACGATTCGAGAAGTTGGCTTCCCAACTAACCCCAACAGGGCCCACAAATGCTTGGTGTTACATCTCTTGGGGTTAGGGTTCTGGTTGTTTAGGGTTTTCTCATGTTTTCCAATAATAAATAGGCCCTTGAGCCTCTTTGTAACATAGTTTAGAGGCATGTAGCACAACATATCTTCTCAGAGATAAGATACCATCGCCCGAGCTATCTTATTTCCATTCTGTTTGTAAGAATAGTTTAATATTCTTATATTAATGAAATGAAGTGTTTTTCTACTGCATCTCTTTGTTTATGATTATATATGTAAGTTGTTTCATTTTTGTTTCAGTTTAGATCAATGGTATCAGAGAGGTCTGCTCTTTCTCTATTTTTATTTGCATGTCCCCAACGAGGTCAGGGAATAAGGAGTTAGTGCTCAATCTAGTTAAACTATTGTAGGATCGACCTTGCAATCCCAACGACCTCCCTTAGAAGAAGAAAATAAAGATGAGGGGGCAGGAGATCCTTTCAAAATGTTGCTTAAGGAAGCCCTCGAGTGATAGAGGG
Organism: Pinus tabuliformis; assembly: GCA_031772625.1. Lineage (NCBI taxonomy): Eukaryota > Viridiplantae > Streptophyta > Pinopsida > Pinales > Pinaceae > Pinus > Pinus tabuliformis. The sequence continues at coordinate 639,849,174 of CM062810.1, forward strand.
ATGTGATGATGGATAAATTTGTCCATATCCTTCGATGACTAACCATACGTGATGCATCTTCATCTAGCAGCCACTTTGGAGGCGCCACTCCTTTTAAGGTAAAATTTAACTTTGATATTCCCATATTTGAAGTCCTAATAGATGCAGATGCCATAGATAAATGGTTAAATATGTTGGAAGGATATTTTTTCAGTTGATGACTTTTCCAATTGGGAAAATATTATTTCACTTCTCAAAACCACCCCACATGTCAAGGACTGGTGGAAAACCTACTGTGAACAAAAGGATGAGAGTGAACCCTCGCTGTTCTCAGTTGCACCAACATGGAATTCTTTTTGAGACACCATCAAGGAACAATATTACCATTTTGAGAGCTATGAAGATAAATACATAAAGTGGACCATGCTACAGCAAGGAAGGGACCAAGATGTGCCAAAGTTCAAAAATACTTTCCATAACCTTTACACGAAGTTGGGTATCAAGGATACTTAGCGAAACTTTTTGGTCAAGTACCATGATTGTCTACACAAGTATATCTAGGATGAGACAGAGTTCCTGGACATTTCCTTGCTCAGTATGACATATCGATATGCTGTCAAGATTGAGAACAAGTTTAAATAGAAGAAGTGGGACTTTGGATCTGTGAATCTGAAGCAACGAAAAGGTGCCCCCAAACCACAAAAAAAAGGACTAAGCCAAGGTGGGGCTACCCAGGACATCCCACTAAAGCTGTAAGAAAAGAACAACACCACGAATATGAAGAAGGACACGAGAAAATGGTATGAGTTCCAAAAGAGCTCCAATCACAGTACAAGTGAGTGTCGAGCCAAGCAGTCACTGGTGGCTGAGTTGAATGCTTCCAAATCAAATGCAGGTTCTGACTCTAAATCAGAACCCGATAAGGGAACTGACAAAGGGAAACAGATCATTGATATGGAGCTCAGTGCCACCATGGCCACCACAAAAATCCAAAAAATATAGCCTAAAGATCCAGAGGAGGGGGAATGCCTCTTCGACTCACAGATGTGGGTGAATGGTTCTCTGTTGCAGTTCACTGTTGACAGTGGAAGCCAAAAGAACCTCATTTCAACAGAGGTCATGAAGTATTTGGGCCTAAAGACTACAACACATCCATAGTCATACACCATCGAGTGGCTTCACCAGGGATGAGATCTTCACATCATCCAGCAGTGTGGCCTTCCCTACAACATCAAGCCCTTCATGGATGAGGTATCGTGTCACATTTCTCCTCTTGAAATTTGTGATGTATTGTTAGGAAAACCATACTTGTGGAAGTGACATTCTGTATATGAGTCTAGACCTCACTCTGGGATTATTACTTTGGCTAATAAGTTACTTGAGGTAGCCCCGCCTACTGCCATCTCTTTAATCACTGCAAATCAATGAAGTAAAATTATTTCCCAAACCAAGATTTTTTTTCCTTATGATTCACCCCCAAGGCAAGAAAAATGTTGTGGCCACAGATTCCAGGCAGGGCACCTCTGCACATCAACAAAAAATGGACAAGGTTGTGGAGGAGTACAGGGATATTTTCGCGGCACAAACAGGGGTACCTCTACACTGTCAGGTCAAGAACTACATCGATATAATGGACCGATCTATCGAAACTCTGTTATGGAGAATGATGAGATCAAAAGGCAGATTCAGGAACTACTGTAGAAAGGGAACATCGGGCCAAGCTCATCACCCTATGGGAGCCTGATTATATTGGTACAAAAGAAGGATTGGACTTGGAGGCTTTGTATTGACTATCGGGCACTAAACAATATCATTCTCGGGAATAGGTACCCAATCCTATAGATTGATGACCTTCTAGACCAACTCAAGGGGGCCAAATATTTCATCAAGATTGACTTGAATTCAAGTTATCACTAGGTGCCTATTGAACTTGTTGATGTGTGGAATACTGCCTTCAAATCGAAGGAGGACCTTTTTGAAGGGTTGGTCATGCTGTTCAGATTGTTGAACGCCCCTACAACTTTCATGAGACTGATGGATGACATCTTGCAACCCTTCACCATTGCATTCATGGTGGTGTATTTAGATGACATCTTGATCTTCAACCAATGTTGGGAAGAGCACCTCCACCATATTTTGCAGGTCCTTCAAACCTTGCAACAACATAAGTTGTGTGCTCACTTGGAGAAATTCACCTTTGGCCTAACCCAATTCAATATCAGGGGTACATCATTGATGAGCAGGGTGTACATGTGGACCCACCCAAGATACAAGTCATTCGAGATTGGCCAATCCCAACCACTCTAAAGGAGCTCCGTAGCTTTTGGGTCATGTCAATTTCCACGTAGGTTCATGTTGGGGTTCTCTCATATCACTTGGCCTTTAAGCCAAATCACCAAGGGAAGAGTGAAAGAAAAGTTATTTTGGTCGAAAACCCAACAACGATCATTCTCCGAGTTGAAGAATTGCCTCTGTTCTGCACCACTGCTCACATTACCACACCTGCAACAACCATTTGAAATGGAGACAGATGCCTCTGACTATGTTATTGGTGTGGTTCTTACTCATCATGGGAATCCATTGGCTTACCATAGTGAGATAGTTTTAGACACAGTACGAAATTGCCCCACTTACGACAAAGAAATGTATTCCATTATGTAGGCCTGTCGTCAATGGAAGAATTACATTCTAGGTAAGGAAACAGTCATCCACATAGACCACTATCCTCTATAGTTCATACAGAAACAAGGGAAGTTGTAGAATGGTCACCATCCGAAATGGTCCACCTATCTGTAACAATTCCATTGGAACATTAAGTATAAGAAGGACAGCACTAATAATGGTTCTAATTGCCTCAGCCAACCACTGGTCATGCCACTGATCACTGTGCTTGACTCCTATGGGCACGAGACATCAGGGTGGCCACATCTTTACAAGAGTGATTCAGAATTTGGCAACATATACCAAACACTCCTACAACACAAGCAAGATCCAAATTTTCACCTTCAGGATGCAATGTCATGCCACTTGGGACATGTCTGTCTTCCTTCAAGTGAGCCTGCCAAGATTATTTGGGAGGCACACTACAATTGGGTAGCTGGACGTTTCAGAGTAAAGAAAACAATGGAGGTATTGTAGAAGTATTTTTATTGGCCGAAGCTTCATCAGGATGTTGGGAAGTACATCAGATCTTTCACTACCTGCGTCACTTCCAAACCAACCATCAAGAAACAAGGCCTGTATACTCCTCTATCTACTCCTAGTCAGCCTTGGGAATCTGTCTCCATGGTTTACATGTCAGACCTTCCTTTTATTAAGAACGACAATGATTACGTTTTCATGATCATCGATAGATTTTCTAACATGGCCATCATGATGGCCTAAAAGAAGAGTATCATAGCAGAGGCCACTACTAAGCTCTTCTTTGAGCGAGTGTGGGCAGAATTTGGGATCCCATAATCCATTGTCTCAGCTTGGGACAACAAATTCCTAACTGCATTTTGGTCAAGTCTTTGGTTGATGCCAGATACAAAACTTACTAATTCCACAACTTTCCATACCGAAACTGATGGCCAAACAGAGGTTGTCAACTTGATGATCATACATATTTTGTTCATGTACAACTCAAAGCATCCAAGCATGTAGGATGAAAGTCTCACCTGTGTCCAACATAGCTACAATAGAGCTCTCCACTACTCAACATGCCACATCCCCTTTCAGATAGGGCTTTGATTTCAGCCATTATTCCCCATTGATGTGGTCATACCATTCGTAGCCACTCAAGTAGATTCGGCTCATGTTCAGTCTGAAGCTGAAAGGCCTAACAACTTCATTGAGCACATTTAACACATCTGCTAGCAAGTCCATGATATATTCGATAGAATCAATGTTAAGTACAAGTGGCTCCATGATCAGCATTGAATGTTTCACAAGTTCCAAGTGGGCAGCATAGTTTGGCTACATTTATAGAAGGAGCACCTTGCTGGACCCCGCCGCAAGTTTTGCTCACTCTGATATGGGTCATAGACCATCAGCGAGGTCGTTGGTGACAATGCCTTCGAGCTCAACATCCAACCGTTCCTTGGTTTGCACCCAGTGTTCAATGTAGATCGCCTTCGGCCATACTTTCCACCATTGTTCACGCAAAACATCTCACACCAACAGAGCTCAACCTAGACCGCATGGAACAGGATACAATTGATCAAATCATGGACACATAGATCAAGAACACTCGCCAACAGAGGATACAGCTATATCGATTTTTCAAAGCAGGCCAACTCCTTCCCCAAGACAAGTGGTTCACCAGGGACCAGGTTCAATAGAAATTTCCTCACCTCATGGAGGCTCTACATGCAATGGGGACCATTGCTTTCTAAGGGGAGAGGAATGATCCAGGTGGATATTGGTGGACACTTGGCTATTCCACCTAGACCCCGTAGTTAATTTCATCTATTTCCCTGTTCATTTCAGCATTTATTATTTTTAGTAATCTTTCACATCCTGAACTTTGGGAGCAGTTGTGACTGCCAAAATGTTGTTTTTTTTCTTATTTGCAGTAGGCCTAGGCCTATGGCGAAATCTATAGAACGCAGATAGACCTTTCCATCAAGGTATTGTACACACCAAACAAAGATAATATGACCATGTTATGACCCCGCGAAGTTGGATTCCCAAATAACCCCAATGGGGCCCACAAACTCTTGGTGTTATGTCTCCTGGGGTTAGGGTTTGGTTGTCTAGGTTTTTCTCATGTTTTCCAATAATAAATAGGCCCTTGCACCTCATTGTGACATAGTTTAGAGGCATGTAGCTGCCACATACCTTCTCATAGATAAGCTACCATCGCTCAAGCTATCTTATTTCCATTATGTTTATAAGCATAGTTCAATATTATTCTATTAATGGAATGAGGTGTTTTTCTATTGCATCTCTTTGTTTATGATTATATCTATAATTTTTTGCATTCCTGTTTAAGTTAATAACAACAATAAACAAAAAATCAGTTGGATTTACCACCAAATACTTCTTTTGTTGTGTAGTGTACTCCGTAGGGGCCATTCCTGTAGCCAAAAACTGAATAATTTTTGCGAAATGATAATGTGCAATCTTAATTGCAAACAACTGCGTGTTAGGAATATTATCTTCAATGCTATTTGGTTCTTCTCCTATTTCCAACCTTCATAGATGATCAGGCCCATCATTCAACCTTCCTGGTTTAACAACCACTTCAAAATCATACTCCTGAAACAACAACTTCCATCTACAAATTTTCCCTCCTAGGACAGGTTTATTCACTAGATATGTCATTGTTGAATGAGCTATGAACATCTTAAAATGTGATCCCAGCAATAATGTTCGAATTTTTGCAATGTATATAACATAGCCAAGCCTTCTCCTTTTGTGGTAGTGTAGTTTTTTTCTTCTTTAGACAACTTCCTGCTTGCAAAAGCTGTAGGGTGATCGATTTCTCTTGTGCTAGGTTGTGCCAATGCTACTCCCAAATCTATCCTAGATGCATCTACATGAACATGAAACTCCTTATTCTAGTCTGGGAAAAACAAGATTGGCATAGTTATTGTCTTTTCTTTCAATACATCAAGACTTTTCTGGCATTCTTAATTTCATTGAAAGGTGACATCTTTCTTCAATAGCTTCTCCATTGGTGCAGTTATCTGCGCATACCCCTTAATGAATTTTCTTTAATATCCAGTGTGTCCTAATGTAGCATGCAACTATCTCATTTTTTTGGTGGAGGTAAGTTCACAATAAAAGCTATATTTGCAGGATCCACCATCAAACCCTTCTTGCACACAACATTCCCTAATAGTATGCCAAAATGCACACAAAATATACATTTCTTTAAATTTAATGAAATCTAGTGCTGTTTACAAATTTCCGAGATAATCCTTAAGCTCGCAACATGCCTTTTCAACAGTCCAAAGACTTTCCAATCATCAAAGTATACCTCCAAAAATTTGTGTATATACTCCTTGAATGTTGTGATCACAACTCTTGAAAATATATTATTGGTGTTCTTCAACCCAAAAGGCATCACTGTATACTAATATGAGCCCCACTCCATTGCAAATTTGGTCTTATGCCTATCATCTAGTGCAATCCTGATCTGATGATAGCCAGAAATCTATCTGTGAATGAATAGGCCTCCTGTCCTCCTACATTGTCTAGAACCTCAACTATAAAGGGTGTAGGGAATGGATCATGCAAACATGCATCATTTAACTTTCTTAGGTCCACACAAATCCTAATTTCTCCTTTAGCCTTCTTTTCCTGGACCACCATAGGACTTATCCACTATGATTCTTCCACATGTTGAATTATCCTTGCTGTTATCATTTTATCTAACTCCTCTTTCACCTTTTCCTTATGTTTTGTGTTCAATTTGTAGGGTCTTTACTTGACAGGCTTCGCATCAAGTTTAAGGGGAATTCTCATGATTCCCAGATACCCTAATATTCCCTTCATTTCTGAAAATTTTGTAGGGAATAGTTCCTGGTATTCATGTAGCAGCTTTGTAACTTTACTAATTGTATCTTCATCCCAATAGTCTCAAATCATTATGAATTGTGGTTCCTCTTCTAATCTTATATTTACATTCTTAGTATTTACTGGATTCTCTATATCTATTATTTGTGGTTTAGGTCGAGCGACTGCGTGGTGTCCAATCTGGTTGTTGACATGTCAGCGAAGCCACATTCCCAAAGATCCTTTCTCTTACTATCTAAAGAGGCAAGTCTATGCATGGGAAATCATCTTCAAAAATGAATTTCAATATAAACCCTTCAACCAAATCTGCCGAATTTGTAGTACCATGGCATAGTTCTATTTCTAGGTACTAGTTCATAGGAATTGTCTCTAATGTGTGGATAAACCCATGTGCCCATTCTTGTTGTGGAATCTCTTCCCATACTATAGTGCATAGGTGAATATGCTCCCTAGGGTTAGTTTTACCATCATACTTCACTTATACTTCTCTATCTATTGACTCGAACCTGATCCACATTAATATTCAACACTATTACCAATCTATTATATTTCTTTTATGTGCACCCCACCATCTAGTAGGAGTAGACCTCAGGGCTACATCCAAATTTAACAACCTTTCTTATTATGATACTTGTCTTTCATAATCATCAAGGAAAATTCTTACATTACCCAAACCATGATAGTAAGGAAAATTACAGTGAGTGATTTAGTGATCCTTGCACATCGCCTTGTAGTCACTTCATGTAGCCTATTCTGTGGATCTTCCAATTCTTCTTTCGAATGTTAGGTCCCTATAATACACTAGTATACTTTTGAGTTTATAGTTCTCGTTCTATATATTCTTCATAATACTCATCTCTAATAGGTTTTGTATATCTCTCCCCTTTTGATGGGTCCAATGGAACAATTACTCACATGTTGTCCTTTTCAAATACCATTTTTCTTTTCTTTAAGTTGATTATGGCCAGATTATCAAATGCCCAATCCAGTCCAAGAAATGTTGTATATGGGTTGTTGTTATCCACAATTTCTATTACTTCAAATTTAGCAACAGTACAAACTCTGTTAATGTCTACTACCACACCGAATAATCTTCCTAAGGGGAGGATCTTCTGCTGATTGGCCATTGTCAACATAATTGATGACCATTGTAACTTTGGCTTACCCATCAATTTCTAGGTTTGATTTGGTAAAACATTGGCATTGGATCCTAAATGCAGAATAACCTGATCCATGTCATATTCTCTGATCTGCGTAGTGAGTCACATTTCTTTTCTAGTCCTTTTCTTATGTCGATTTAAATTGTTAAATGTGTGTAAATCACTCTGAAGTACTTGTTTAAAAGCATAGGAATCTATCAATTCATGCAACCCTTCTACAACTTTCTAGTTTCTTAACAACTTCATGTAAGTTTGTAGGGAGGAATTTAAAATACCTAGATCCATATCTTGTGTCACATCAGATATTATGTCATAGTTATTCTTTTGCTTTGGCTATGTGCTAGAGGTTGCAGATCCAACATCTATAAAGTTTTCCCTCGCCTCTATAAACACTTATTTTTCCTTCTGAACATAAAAGGCAAGAGCCTTCTCCATGGTCTTTCATACCCATGTGGATTTAGCTTCCTTCTTTCCATCTACTTTGGCATTTCTAGTCACAGGTCCACTCCTTGTTAAAATATTAATGTGAGGTTAATCGGTCCTCGATTCCACAGTCATCATCTGAGTGTTCTATGTCTGCTGTTGATTTTTATTTTCTTGCATTTTTGTTATAGGTACTAGAAACCCCTAAATTACATGATCAAATGATTTGCAATACTTACATGTCATAGTATGATTCTGACAGTCTCTTGCGAAGTGACCTTCCTGGCCCCAACTGTAGCAGATAATATGTCCATGACCTCGACCAGCTCCGCTACCTCGACCTCATCCTTGAAAACCACCACGACCACCACATTTTCCACTTCCTTTGTGTCCTTTCTCCTCGTCTTACATTCGATATGTGTTAGCACCACGATCCATCATTAATTCATAAGCTTGACAGTTATATTCATCATGTCCCACTGATTTACAGACATGCAAAATAAATTCTTTACAGTCTGCACATATTTTTGCAACAAATAACAATCTTCAGAGCAATGTTCACCTCTAATGCTGCATATCTCACACCATAAGCTGGATCCGACATTCAAAGGATTAGGTGCTTTTTTGGCTTAGTGGGTCCTGACTCAGGTTTAGAGTTAGTTGCGCCAAACAAATCCCTACACTACTAGCCCTTTCGGCATCAGTCCATGGAGTGCAGACTAAAGTCTCACCCGAAGCAGTATAGGGGGATGTTACAACCAAGTTTTTGCACCTAGAGATCAACGTGATGTTGTTTTGTGCACTAGAACTACCTTTGCACAGATCGATTTTCCCTTACGGCTTATCAATCTAACTTCCTTTAATCAGCCTCTAGACCTCTGTGAAGGTCTATGAATGGCTTTCGAAGACCCTGAATAGGTAAATTAACTACTTATGTGCATCAAAGATTTCTCTTAATCCAATATTTACTCAGATCTACTTAAGTGTTTGATAACTTTAGCGTACAACAATATGATCTTCGCATAAACCCTTAATGTTAATTATGTTCATATAACAATATAGATTCAGTAAAGTCTCGCATCAATACAACAATATTTCATAAACCCATCATTCGTCACAGCATAAAGTGCATTCATACATAACAAAAGTAAATAGGTAAAACAAAGGAATTTATGTAATAATCTTCTTTATTAATATTCAGTTCAGCTTACAGACTCGAGACTTCCCTGCGCACTCAGCTGCAGGGGCCCAGGCACTTAGTTACTGACTCTACTATAGGACTCTATGCACACAGCTGCAGAGCCTTCCTTCTTACTTTGTACGCTAATTCTCTAAACTCTTTCCATAGACCAAATTCCTTACTTTCCTTAGACATCCCTAAGGCACACCTATTTATACAATTCCATGGTCTGTGGACCATGGGTAGTTCTTCAAAAATCCTCCTTAACTTACATAAAAGAGGGTAAAACCCTTTTTGACTCTTTAATTATCTAAGCACTCCGTGACCACAATTTGCGGATACTTTACATCTTTTTACATAAAACTTGGGCTTTTACCCCAAAATTTGGGCTTTTTTCCCAAAATTGACCCTAGGGGACCCAATCCAACCAGGCCCCCAACACAAAAATCATGACTCGCCCTTGAGTCACTTGGCTGGCACGAAGATCTTGCTGTGAAGATCCCATTACTCCACTTGTGGAACCATTACTTCAGTCACGCTTTGTGTGGATACCTGCTTGATCTGTTCCACCAGCTGAATTGTGGTTGGTCCTATACTATCCTGCTTAATCTTATGCTGCATACTCTACAAGTTTTCCAAATTTTCCTGGATATTGGCGGAGACTGTGTAGGCCACATCCAACCAAGGCCCTAATCTGGCCTTAAGAATTGCCTCTTTCTTTTGCGCTGCTTCCACCTGTGTAAGCAACTGCTTAGCCTCATACATCTTGGTGAGGTGTTATGTTATAGCAACGATGTGCATCGTTGCCCTCACTTCATCGTATTGTTGCTGGAGCTCGCTGACTTCTATACTCAATATCTATCGGGTAGGATCTTCCTACAAGCTCGTCACTAGTTCCATAGCCTGCTCAAACATCACAGTGCAGTCCATGACCTGTTATACGGAAATATAAATTTTAGTTGATCTTGTTTAAAAATTTTCCTTTTAGGTTCACCACATGATGTTTCTGAAAATCCTAGAATGAAACTATGATGAGAAACATTATTTTCATTTGATTTAAACAATGAAAACCATAACTAAAAGGGATAGAGAAATCAGAATCTCTAAACAAAGAGCATAGAGCACATATAATGCAACTTTCTTTATACCATTCCTACAAGCACACACAAACTTATAAATGCGTTGTGCATGTTTTTCTTTTCATTCCTTTAATTTTTAGATGAACCTAAAGAAACTAAATTCACAAACGATTAATCAATGCTTTTCACAAGAAACAAGGATTTTACAACAGTTTCTTTTTCAAAGAAATGAAGACTTTAAGAAAATTCTTTTTCCGAAAAGTAAATACTAATCAATGTGAGCTAACTTTGGGATTGATTCGACAATGATAAAGAAAACATAAAGAAACATTGAACAAACAAAGCCAAAGTGGGCATGGAAAAGATATGCTAATTTGGACTTCAGAGACAGAGAAACATTGACCATTCAATAAACAACAATCAGAAGAAACTTTGGAAAAGTAAAAAAAAAGAATTTTTTCGCTTGACAAGGACTAGCATAGGTCTAAGTGGGAGACAATGCATTGTAGAGCACTATCTCTAAGCCAAAGGTGCTCTGCGGAGCATTGTCTCGTGATCAAGGGTGCTCTGGTACTAAAACATTTCTACAGTAGGCATTCTATTGCAAATTTTTGACCATAAAAATTTCAAAATGACTGAAAAGAGATCAGTGAAGTCAAGTAAAGTCTACTAGTGTTGCTAAGACAAGGGATAACTACTAGGAATGATGGTCGTTCCCTAGTATGGTTGCCAATTTGTTATATGGAATTTATACCTACGGATAAGTATATCTTCCCTTAGTGGGTAGTCACACTTAGAACAACTGAAGTAAATATGTTTAACCTTTTCCTACAATAAACAAATAAGTTAAAGGAACTTACTTGTGATCCTTCACTTCCTTTGATTTCCTTTGAGTTGCTCTCGTCGCTCCCGCTGAAACTTCATTCGCTCAATTGGTACCTACCAACATAAACAGAAGACAACAACTATCAAAGCATATGATATATTTATTGTAAACAAATGGAATCAACAACATTCTAACATACATTCATCATATATATAGAAAAAGTATTGGAAAAGGAACAAACAACTTTATTGATTGATAGAAGGAGAAGTTACACCCAATGTAGTTCGATCTCGTGTCACTCATCCAGCTTAGTCCAAACCTTCATCACACCAATAGAAACATCAATCCAGCAACATAAAATTACTTGACAATGATTTCAAGTCTCTAAACCAACAATATTTCTCTATAATATCCAAGCTCCAACCCCTTGATCACTATGATGAGTGGTCAATTCATAAGGAAATGCAAGTGGTTCTATCATAAATAGAGTATTGAATGGTTTTCCATAATTGGATAGTTAGTTTCCATGGAGAAAGGGATGATAGGATAGACGATTAGATGATCCATAGCCTATCCGAAGTCGAGCTCATAGGATGAGATGAGCTCGACATCCTCTAGAGTGTTCTAGAATCAAGGAATATTCCCATAATCCTATGCCAATTTCGCTCATCCTCGCCCAATGCAGGCTTAAGTGGGCCTAAGTTCTATGCAACACAAGTTTGAATGGGACGACCTACTATGCAGAGCAGTTACCTCTGACCAAGGGTGCGTTGGTGTCCCAAGGAGGCATTTCAGCAGGGTTTCAAACTAGGAAACTTTCATGGGTGAAAACAATCAATATGATGACTTGTATAGGGCATGTAGCAACTAAATAAGGGTTTGATGAGCCCTATTTTTACTAATATAATTGTGAGGGAGCGATGCCCAAATAGATCTGTAAAACCATCGCAGCATCCACCATAGCAACTACATCCTTGACAATGGCTTCGCTTTGTTCCCTTATCTTTAGTGGGGTTGGCAGTTGTGACTTCAGCTCGAGTTTTTTTATCTTCATGTTCAACTCGAGTTGTACTTTTGCCACCTCTGCCTTGGCATCCCACACATCCGCAACAAGCTTTCTGATATTTTCCTCCAGTGGTGCCTCCTCAAGGGTATGCAATTTTGGCACTATCCTACATGCTTCTGCCGCCGCAGCCACTATCTAGGCGCTCTACACCTGAATTATCTTGTTTGCTTCAAGAGTCTTTGTCTTTTTAGCAAACAACTGCTTGTTTTTCACCCGATACTCACTTATGAGGCTGAGTGGACGCTTCTCTCGTGCTCTTAGCTATGTTGTCACACATGACTATAGTGTGTGAAGGTACTCATTAGGGAGCGCAGCTAGGTTGAGGTTGATGTTCTTCAGAGAACTTACGAAGACCTTGTCATTGTCCGCCTCCATGATCAAGGATCGTTTTGGTAGAATTACTTCCTGGAGATCCAATGATTTGACCATCTCTGCTTCCTGACTGGTCTCGGGTGCCAGACTTGTCTATGCGGTGCTTACCAACCCTGCGCCCACTTGGATCCTACTCGTCTAAATCTGCATCTCATGCAGATCCTTCTGAATGGTACTTAGTTCCTGTTTCTGCTGCTATTCGAACTGCTGGAGCAATTCCATTGTAGTATCGCGTACATTATCTTCAAGTTCATCAAGGTCACCTCCTGTTAGAGTGATTGGATCCAGTGATGGCTTGGTCACTTTGGACTTCTTCCAAGGCCCCTCCTTTTCTTATTCCCTATACTGCTTCACCTGAAATGGCTTGATTTGTCCTTTGTCTTCACCATCGCCTTGCTCTAACTGCTCCTCTTCCTCTGTTTGGAGTGAAGGGGACTTACCACTTTTCCTGTGGCCATGCTCTTCTTGTTCAGCTTGTTGTTTCCCGGTGTGCTCCTTTTCCACTCAGGCCTTCTCCTCGGCCTCTTTTCTGCACTTCTCGGCCAAATGTTGGACCTTCTGCTTTGCTTCTTCCTTCCTTTTCTTCTCCGTGGATTTGCTAGGGCCCGTGGCCAAATCGGATGAAGTATGCCAATCTTCTGACTAGTTCTTGATGGTTTCGTGGATGGCATCATTCGTGGCCAAGTAAGGTAGATAAAACCATTTTTTTTGTGGATCCTTCCGCGCCCTAACATACATGCAGTGGAAATCTAACTTAAACTTTGTGTACTATGATAGTTGCTCAAACACTCTTGGGGACAATCGCGGCTTCTAGTTGATGGCCATGTGAATGATCACCTCCATCAACACCTAGAACACTTTGGTCTCCGTGACCCTTGCAGCATCCTTTATGGCCCAAAGGGAGGCAAATTGGGTAGCCTTCGACAATCCTTTTCCACAGGAGGAATCCAACCATCCTCTGGTAGGTCCCAGGCCACTAGCACAATGGAGAGCAACAACCACACATAGTGGAAGGTTTCTCTCTCATCCTCTGCCTCATGAAAATTCGCGAGGAACTTGCTATAGAGGTAGTGCAACCAATTGAACTGTGTGCCCTCCGTGCACTGTGAAACCAATGAAATTACGGGTGTCGGAACCTCGTGCACGTGACAATTTCTCATGACCTTGCTGGCTAAGATATTTGTAGCAACTTGTACGGTGGTTTCGGTGATAGATGTTGTGGAGTACCCGTGTGACTTCTTGACCAGCTTGAACTTTTCCTTCATTTTCTCTACTAGGTTGCACTCACTCATCTTTCCACCAAACTCCTTGGCCAGATTCAACCCTTAGTGCAGCAAGAGTGTGATTTAGTGGATCAGCATATCTGTAATCAGGATCAGCATGCTTAGCCACAAACATTTGTCATGCACCAGGGTCAACAATTGTTTGATGAAAATGAGGTTAATGTTGGAGTGGTGGTAGTGCGGTACCCACAGCAGGTTCAGCAACCCCAACTTATTCACACCATGAATCCACTCCACAGGCTCCAACGTAGTGACACCTGATTCCTTGTAATATACCCTCTTCATATAATTCTCCATTTCAAGGTGGGGGAACCTCTCGTGTTCCACAAAATCCTAGTCTTCTAGCTTTAGATGGGGAATCCATGCCAAGCACAGACATTCAAAAGTGATGCCCTTCGGTAGCAGTGGTGTATTTAGAATGAATTTTCCTCCATCTAGGTCCTTAGGTACCTTCACTTTTACCTTACACGGAGGGATATACTTCGGCAACTTGGAGATAGGCTCCACACCCTCAGCATATATATCCTTTGCGCCCTCTTTGGCCTCTAAATCCACCACTTTCCCCTTATCCTTCGCTGACTATTTCTCTTTACGTTGGGCTTGGGTAGTGGCATGCTTCCTCGGTGACTCGTGCACCAGCATTGTCTTCTTCTTCTTGTCTTTCTTGGGCTTGAGGGCTTCCTGCACCAGTGTAGGTTTCAGCCTAGGTGACCTCGGCATTGTAGGCATAGTGACCAAAGCCTCCATGCTCACAACCTCTTGAGTTGCTCCCTTAGAAGCAACATCCCCACTAGTACTCATAGTTTCTATGGGGCTTGGTCCTAGCATCTTTTCTAGGATGAATGTCTGATTTGCCTCTGATAACTTGGAAAATGCAAGGCTCGTGACTAAATCCTCCCAATACGAGTGATTCATAGGAAATCGATAACACAAATCAAAAATTCTAAGGACATAAAGTGTTCTTTACTAGATGGCCACGTTTAATTTATGGGTGAATTTGAATTCAAATTTGACCATCCCCCCCAAAATTTATCCATAAATGCTAATTTGGTAGCAGATCTCCAAATATTTTAGCCTTAAATGCCTTAAATTCCGCCCCTCCCCCCCCCCCCCCCCCCCCCCCCCTCCTCTTCACCATCTCCTAGTAGTCAAATCATGAACAGTGATTGTAATGGTCATTTTCTGGCTATTTTGCATGGTACCTCCCTCTATAGCACAGCTCCCTTTGCGCCTCTTCTCATATTGTCACACCACCCTTTTTCACGTAGCCCCCCTGTCGGGTAGTGCGACCAACCGAGCAGGGTAGTTTATACTCCCACGCTTCCTTGCAACTTCCTAGAGCACTAAGACTGTGCTACCATCATGTAATCATTGGGTCAGATCCCCTATGTAGGGCTTCAATTGGCTTCCATTTAATCTTGCTGGAAATGGATCTCCATTCAACTTCACGAGCTGAACTACTCCACCATCTGTAGTTTCTTTGATGACATATGGTCCTAGCTAGTACATCTGAAACTTCCTTGGAAACTTAGCAAAATTACTTTCATATAATAAAACCAAATCATTTACCTTGAAGGTGCGTAGTTTGATGTGTCAATCGTGCAAAGATTTTTCACGTTCCTTCTGAACCTGCTGATGGAATCCAGCAAGAAATATATCTTCCTCAAGCTCCATTAGCTATATTAATGATTCTTCTAAGGCTCTACTGTCCACCATTCCTGTGAAAGCCACTAAGCGTATACTAGGCACAATGTACTCCATAAGCATTACAGCTTCTACGCCATAGACCAACCTAAAAGGTGTCTATCTAGTAAGCTTTTTACAAGTAGTTCTGTAAGCCCATAACATTGTCGGTATGCGCACATCCCAATCATTCCATTGCACATTGCAAATCTTTGTCAGCACATTCTCCAATATCTTATTAAAATCCTCAACTGTTCCATTGGCTTGAGGATGATATGGCGTACTCTTCTGATGGTAAACCTGGAACTCTTATGTCACCGTGCTGATCATTTCATTAAGAAAATGTGTATCGCAATCACTCATCAAAACCTTTGGGAAACCAAACTTGGTCAACACATATTCAGACAAAAAAAATTATGTTGCCCCTATACAATCTTTCATAGGTTGTGCTTCCGCCTATTTGGTCAAATACTTTGTCACGGTGATGATATAACGCACACCAGTTTTCTTGCCTGGGAGTTGAATTGGTCCAAAAAAATCAATTTCCCATTTCTCAAATCGCTACAATGACACTTGTAGATTCAGAGTCATCTCTTCCCTCTGCGATGGCCTGCTCGTCCTCTGACATGCATTAGATGCCTTACAATATGCTTTAGAGTCTTTATGTAGCGTTGGCCACCATAACCCAACACGCAAAATCTTATGCATTGTTGCTTTCCCTACATAATTCCCTCCCACAGCTCCTCCATGAGCTTCAGCGAGGATACTATTTCACTCAAAATCAAGCACATAATGTTGAAGTATCTCATTTGATCCCAACTTATACAAATGGTCCTCAATGACTGAAAATTTTATTGCGCACACCACCAATTGTTTCTTCTGTTGACTGGTATATCCCTCTAGAGCCATCCCTGTGGTCAATAAGTGGATAATATCCAAGAAGTGATTATCTGATACACGCACCGCAAAGAGCTGTGCATTAGACAACCCTTACTCCAAATTGGTAGGCTCCTCTCCTGTTCCAATGTGCGTTAGATGGTTTGGTCCCGCATTCAATCTTCTTGGCTTCACAATTACTTCAAAATCATATTCTTGAAACAACAGGGCCATCTGCATATTTTCCCCCCAACACAGGCTTATTTACAAGATAATTTAATTTAGAACGGTCTGTGTACATCTTGAGATGTCCGCCTAGCAGGTAATGTCTGAATTTCTAGAGCGCGTACACCATAGCCAACCCTTCACGCTTTGTCATCGAATAATTCTTTTCAGCCTTTGAAACTTTCTACTTGAAAACGCTATAGGATGATCCATCTCCCCTTCACCAGCCTGTGTCAACACTACTCCCAATGCAATGCATGAGGCATCAACGTGCATAGGAATTATTTCTTCCAGTTTGGGAAAACCAAGATCAACACGATAACCATTTTCTCCTTCAAGACATCCGGACTATGCTAAAATTCTTCATTCCAACAGAATGTAGCGTACTTCTTTAGCAACTTTTCCATGGTTGTGGTAATTTGAGCATAACACTTGATGAACTTCTAATAGTATCCAATATGACCCAGTGTAGCGCGCAGTTGTTTGACACTTCTTGGCACCTCTAGATTAATTATAACTATGATCTTAACAGGGTCCATAATTAATCCTTGCTTTCACACCACATGACCCATCAGGATTCTAAAAGGGACATATAAAAGGCATTTCTTTAGGTTTAGCACAATCTGATACCTTTGGCATGTATCCAACATCAAGCGCAAACTGGCTACATCGAACTTTACAAGCCCAAACATTGTCCAGTCATTGAAATATACTTCCAACAATTTGCGAATGAACTCCTTGGATGTCGTGATGACTACGCGTGAGAATATCATTGGTGCATTCTTAAGTTCCCAAGGCATCATTGTATACTGAAAACATCCCCTCTCTATCATGAAGGTGGTCTTACTGATGTCTTCAAGCAGGATCTTAATTTGATGGTATCCATAGAACCCATCAGTGAATGAGTAGGCCTCCTACCCTCCAACATTATCTAGTACTTCATCAGTAAATGGTGTTGGAAAGGGATCATGGACATAGGCATCATTAAGCTTTCTGAGATCTACGCAAATCCTTATTTTGTCCTTCCGCTTCTTTTCCTGAACTACCATTGGACTCACCCAATTAGACTCCTCCATAGGTTCAATAATACCTGCTTCAAGTGTGCTGTCATTTTGTGCCCTAGAACTACCTTCGCGCAGATCAATAAGCCCCTATGGCTTATCGATGTAAATTCCTTTAATCATCCTCTAGACCTTTGCAATGGTCTTCGACTGGCTTTCACAGACCCTGAATACATAAATTAACTACTTACGTGCATCAAATATTACTCTTAATCCATTATTCACTCAGAACTGCTTAAGTGTTTGATAAATTTAATGTAAAACAATAAAATCTTTGGATAAACCCTTAATCTTAATTGGTTCATATAACAATATAGATTCAGTAAAGTCATGCATCAATACAACATTATTTCATAAAACCATCATTCGTCATAACATAAAGTGCATTCATACATAATAGAAGTAAATAGGTAAAACACATGAATTTCTATAATAATCTTCTTTATTAATATTCAGTTCAGCTTACAGAGTCAAGACTTCCCTGTGCACTCAACTGCAGAGGTCAGATGCAGACTCTACTCTAGGCCTCTGCATGCACAGTTGCAGAGCCTTCCTTATTACTTTTTGCGCTAATTATCTAGACTCTTTCCATATACCAAATTCCTTAATTTCCTTAGACATCCCTAAGACACACTTATTTATACAATTCCATGGTCCGCGAACCATGGGTAGTTCTTAAAAAATCCAACTTAACTTACATAAAAGAGGGTAAAACCCTTTTTAACTCTTTAATTATCTACGTGCTCCGCAACCACAATTTGCGGAGACTTTACATCTTTTTACATAAAATTTGGCCTTTTGCCCCAAAATTCACCCTAGGGGACCCCATCCCAACATGCTCCAATAGGCATGTAATTTCTGAAGAGAGGTCATTACTCTTTAGAGTGGCCTTCTGATTTGCACTTTGTACACCACACTTCTTCATGGAATTCTTTACTTTTCTTCATATCTTGTAACTGCAGAGTCAAATTTTCCAACTAACTTTGAATCTGTTGCATACCCGCATTGGTATCTCCTATAGGTGAAGCTTCTAATTTCATTGCAATCTCCAGAGCTTCAGCTTGAGTTTATATCTTTTGTTGTGTCAAATGCAATCTAATATGAGGTAGCATCATAGCTATGAACCATTCCTTATGCTACTACAGAGCTATTTTGAAGCTCAGCTGATCAAATAATACCTTGAATATTTACTCAAATTCCCAAACAGACTTAGTAGGCCTTTGTTTGATTTCTTTTAATTCTGTAGTACACTGTGATTCAAACTTCAGCTTCTTAAATTCTTTTACCAACACTGTTTTAATGTCTCCAAATGATCTTGTATGATTTCTTGAATAATTCAACCGCGTCAATGCCCTATATTGAAATGTCATGACAAGTTGTGCCTTATTTATATCTTCATCATGGGCCTGTTTTGTTGTCCATACTACTTCGCATAAAAACTATAACTGCTTTGGATCCTCTGATCTAGTTCCTTTAAAAATGGGTAGATTAATATCATTAGCCATATTCCTTCTCGGGGAGGGGGAGGGGGATTCATAAGAGGAGGTGGTGGGGGATATGGGGAGTAGGGGGGTGGGGAAAACAAAAATTACCGTAACTATTTCTAGATTTAGGTTGAAAGGGTGAATACTACGGAGTTACTTCGAGGTTTTCAGGGATTTTTTCTTCATTTTTAGACTTACGTAACAAAGGGTTGTAGTCAATTTCTATAAAAGTCTTTGGATCTTTACCATGAGATCTATTCCTAGTGTATATTCTATATCTTTTTCCACTTCGCATTGTTCTAGTCTCTTCTTCAAATATTGTCCCAAAAATAAGTAACTAATAATATGACTACACTCTTAAAATTCCCTTTTCACACAAAAGCATCTTAATCCAAAGCTTTAGAGATCTCAAGTACTTACCTCGCAGTCCTTTGAAAAAAATTGTTCTTCGTTGTTGTAGGACATAGTCAAGTCTACCACGAACTCAGTAATGAATCCTCCAAAGATGCTATCAATCCATAAATCAACAACTCTTGAGATCCTATTGTCAGTTTTCTTGAGTCGTTGTATCAATTCAGGGGTCCACTCCTTAAGTTCATCCCCTTTAAAATAATATTTTCTCTCAGTCAACCTTGAAATCCACTCATATAGCTCCACATGAAACGAACTGAAGAAAATTTCATACTGATCTTTATGAATATACTTCTGTAAGCACATTTTCAATGACAGTTGAGGGTTTCTATTCTCCTAATCTGAAAATTTCCGTTCCTTATTTTCTACCCACTCTTGGATTTATTTCTTCGACGGATGCCACATAAACATGTCCCTCAAATAGATCCTTATGCTGGCAATGGAACCATTTGTTGGCTTAGGTTCACCTAACCCAAGTTCATGTTTTAATGCACACCAACAAAACCCTCAATAACTAGTCCTTTCGGCAATGACCTGCACGCAAGTCCTAACCTTACCCAAAGTGACTATGGGAGGTTACAGAACCAAGTTTCCACAACCTTGAAGGATAATGTGATGTGACATTTTTCTCTATTTTTAATTAATATTTTATTATTTACCTCACGGGACTTGAATCATCTACTTAACCATGCTATAAAAAATCATAAACAATATTGCACGAAAGTAAAATATAAACAAAATACTAGACAGAAAGTAGAGACACACAATACTCATACACAATTTATGCCCAATAAATTATACTTTTCTGTATTAATACTTTGAAAGAGTGTAGAATTCTTTGACCTGCGTACCCATCTACAAGTGTCTACGTACTTAGCTGGATACTTTAGGCCTCCGTGCACTCAACTGTGGAGCATTTCATTCTAGACCCAAAGCAGATAGAGCTATTCACTTATGCTCATATCATATGATTACATCTACATATATCTCTTCGACTTACATTTTTTCCCTTTATATACTAATTACATCAATGGGTATATCACACATGCCATGGTCCAAATACCATGGATCTCCTAAAATAAACAACTATTACCCAAAAAACCTGTTACAAAAAGAAGTGGCTTTGACCCTCCCCAAAGCCCCTAAAACACCATGCAGTATATATCTCCGCAATACCATGCACTCCAAACCCTAAAATGCAGAGTTATGATCAAGACTTAGACCACGTTGGGTTGCACCCAACACATAGATATATACATGGAGAGGGAGACTATTTGGTTTCAACTCCCAATATCTCTTTGTCTTCCAATTCCTGTTATTTTTCTATTTACACATATTTACATAATCCTAATATATATGTGTGTGTGTTTCTGCGCATGTGTGTGTTCTTAAAACAGAAATGGAAATATAACAAAATCATATAAAAAATCTATGAGCATAAATGAAAAATACAAGAGGTATTATAGATATATATATATATATATATATATATATATATATATATATATATATATATATATATATATATAATGTATTTTTTCCAAATTACAAACAAAGCCCAAAGACTAATGTCTATAAAACATTACTTGTCTTTTTTAATAAAACTATATCTTGAATAAGAAACTCTAAGAGGCTCATATGACACTGAACAAAATTTTATAATTAATTAAAACATATAGAAGTTGAGTACCCCATCTAGGAAGGATAAAAATTTATAATTACAACATAGGATTAAAGCCTTAATAAATCACTTCCTTTCCAGAAGGAAATACATATCATAAAGGAATACAAAGAAAAATAATTAAAAAGCACTTCATTATTAAATTTTGGGGATTTGTCTTCGAGCATTGCAATCATGACTAGGAAGAACGAGAGACGGAGGGTTTGGAACCTCTAGCTTAGGAAAGTGTAGCCAAACATTTAGTAGAATGGTAGCAGTAACCCAAGAGTTTGGAAACAAAGAAGGAAAATGAAGAACCTCTTCTTGGAGTGTCAAGAAGTTACCTGTAGAAAGCATAAGAATGAAATTAGTATATAATACATTTAAGTGTTTAAAAGACAATGGAAAAAGGCAGGGAAGGAAATTTAAATAATTACCTTCGAAGAAATTAGCCCTGTAAACATTCCAAGTCGAGTGCATAGGAATCAAAAAAAATTATTAATATCAATATAAGAAATTTGGTTAAAGGCGAATAGAAAATAAAGTGTATATAAACATATATTTATACACAGGGATAGTTTTTTGATATAATGTCTGCTTTTGTTTTTGGACAAATTTTCAACATTTTCAAAAAATGGCATAAAAGATTTTATCATGACTCTGAAAAACATTAAATTTCAAAAGAGTAATGAAAACATAAATTTAAAAAAAAAAAAAAAAAGAAAGAAGAAGTATATATATATATATATATATATATATATATATATATATATATATATTATATTTAAAAAAAAAAAAAAAACATAAAATTTTAAAAAGACAAAAAAATCAAATATAAAAAAACCACAAAAAAATCAAATATATATAATAATAAAAAAAAACAAAAAACAAAATTAACCTAAAAAGACAAAAAAAAAAATCAATCATAAAAATGTTAAAAAATAAAAACAAAATTAACCTATAAAAATAAAAATTAAAAAAATGCAAAGAAATAAATAATAACAAAAACATGTTTTCGAAAAAAAAATTATCTGGTAAACAATAAAAAATTGAAAAAAAAATTTATAAAAACTATAAATTAAATAAATAAAAATACAACAATTTTAAAAAACTATTAAAAAAACTAAAAATATAAAAAACAAAACCGATTTAATTGTTGAATTGAGGATTCTGTGATCCATATCAATTTAATAAGAAATTTTTCGGCGTAAATCACATGAAATTTCATTTGTCGACATGTTTCGAACCAGCAAGTGTGGTTGATCATCAGGACAAGTTGAAGGATCAAATCCAACCTTGCATATTAAATAGTAAGAGCAGAACATCCAACGGCTATATATCCTAACGGCTAAATTTGACCGGGAAACGGTAAGTTGAACAGGATTAAGGGCACGACCTTTATTTTAATAATTAAGTCAATTCGAATGAATATTAAGTGGATAGTTAGTCATATATTTATTAAAAATAAAGGTTAAAGGGACTTAAAATAGATAAATTATAAAATAATTTAAATTAATAGTTAGTTTTAAAATTATTAAATTTATAATTAATTATATTTTTATTAAAAAAAATTAAAAGGCTATTCTTTGAATTTATAATTCGAAATATATATTAAAATTAATTAATTATAAAATAAATTCAATTTAAATTATAGAAATTAATAAATAAGTCAATTCCAATGAATATTAAATTGATAGTTAGTTATATATTTATTAAATAAAGGTTAAAGGGACTTAAAATAGATAAATTATAAAATAAATTATTTGAAATTAATAGTTAGTTTAAAAATTATTAAATATATAAATAATTAGTTATATTTTTATTAAAAAGTTAAAAGGTTATTTTATGAACTCATAATTCGAAATATATATTAAAATAAATTAATTATAAAATAAATTCAATTTAAATTATAGAAATTTTAGGGGTTAGAAAGAATATTATTATTATTATTATTATTATTATTATTATTATTATTAGCATGTTATCCTAGATTGATATCAATATATAGAATTATTAATAGAGTTTTGAAATGAATAATTGTATTGTAACTATTAATAGAATTATCATAATAATATTCAATTAATTTTATTAATAAAGTCGAGAACCTATAACCTAAGTAAATAAAATAACCCTGAAGAGCGACTAAGAGGCAAAGGCAGGGAACCAACAGCTAAAGATTATCCATAACTAATACAACAACTCATCAAAGACTAAAGGCCAAAGAGAGAAGGATACGGGAAAACAAGGGGAAGATTAGACCAAGAACCAGTTAAAAAGGAAGGAGGGGAGGAAGGAAAGAAACTGACTAGGAAGAGAGGGTTGGGATCCAGCAACTACTAATCTTCCATCCGTAAACCAAAAAAAGTAAAACAATTTTAAATAATTGAAAAACAAAAATAAAAACATACTAACAAAAATTAAAAAACTATTAAAATTAAATTTTAAATTAAAAAAAAAAAAAGATACTAAACATAAAAGGAACCAAAAAAAATAAAATTAAAAAAAAAGATAATTTATTAAAAATTTTAGAACACTAATATTAAAATCTTAGAAAAGAAAATTATAATAAAAACATAAGAAAAAAAATATTGGAGGGCGAGACTAAGATCCTATTCTGAGAATCGAATTTTAGCCACGCCCACTTAAAAGAAAATAATAATTTATTTTTCTAAGTGGGCGAGGCTGAAATCTAATTCTGAGAACCGGATTTCAACCCCACCCACTTAAAACAGAAAACAAAAAATATTAACATTTTTTTAATAATTTTCTTTTCAAGGGGCGGTGCTAAAATCCGATTCTGAGAATCGGATTTTAGCCCCGCCTAGATGCCCGTTGGGGCACGGTGCTGGGCGGGTAGAGCTACGTGAGGGCACACATAAGTTTGTGCCACCCAGGCCCTTGGACGGGGCTGAAGGCGTGCAGAGCCGCACCCCCCGGCCCCTAGGTGTGGCCGAAATCTGATTCTCAGAATTGGATTCAGCCTTGCCCTTTAAAAAAAACCTATTAATAATTTTTATTTTTATTTTTAAGTGGGCAAGGCTGAAATCCAACTCTGAGAATTAGATTTCAACCCTGCCCACTTAAAAAAAAAAGATATTAACAAAAAAAAATGTTAACAATTTTTTTTGAAGTGGGCAAGGCTGAAATCCGATTCTAATTTTAGCCCCCCTACTTCAAAAAAAAAAATGTTAATATTTTTTTTTTGTTGTTGTGGGCGGCGTAGCGCCACCCTCCAATTTAATTATTTATTTTTTTATAATGTTTTTTTGATAAATTTTTTGTTAAGATTTTAACATTAATATTCTAAATCTTTTAATTAATTATCTATTTTTTTGAAGCGGGCAAGGCTGAAAACCGATTCTAAGAAGGATTTCAACCCACCCACTTAAGAAAAAATGTTAACATTTATTTATTTATCTATTTATTTTAAAGTGGACGAGACTGAAATCTTGTTCTAAGGATCGGATTTCAGCCCCACCCTCCAATTTATTTTTATTTTATTTTTTTTTTACGTTTTTTTCATAAAAAAAAATTGAAGATTTTAACATTAATGTTCTAAAAATTTTAATTAATTATGTTTGTTTGTTTTGTTTTTTAACTTTTGTTAGTTTGTTTTTATTTTTGCTTTTAAATTATTTAAAATTGTTTTAAGTTTTTTTTTTTAATCCGTTTGTTTTATTTATTTATTTTCATACTTTAAAAAAAATCATATTTTTATCCTTTACAAAAAAATATTATTATGCTTTTTTTTTTGTCTTTTATATATATATTTTTATATTTCTTTTTTTAAGTAATCAACATTTAAAAAACATAAAAATAATACAACTAGATAAAATCATTTGAAAATTTAAAGTCTAAAAAATGTAACATTTAAAAAAATATCCACATTTAATACATTAGAAAGCATAAAGTGTCGAAAATTGCATCAACACGTTTCAAAATCAGCATGAAAATCACTAACATTTTTTAAATATTTATATTTGATACATAAGAAAATTTTAAGTGTCAAAAATATGCTCCTGAAAAAATATATGTATTATGTATCATGACTTTTCAAAATCTGTTGACTTTTTTGTTATCTCAACGGAACCGCTGATACCCTTTTCAAAATCGGTTAACTTTTTTTGCTACCTCAACGGAAGGGGTGATACCCTTTTCAAAATTTACCTTGTTAATTATGAAACCCAGTAGATAATGTCACTGTAACTACTCGAAATTAAAGAGATAAATTCACCAAAAAAAAAAAAAAAAAAAGCTTAATATTTACCAATACCGGGCTATTTTAACTCGTCGAGCTATTATGCTTCACCAGCGTGTGATTGTTGGTCCAATAACCAAACCAAATTATCACTAGACATCAAATGGGTATCGGATTAACTCTTCCATAAAGCGAGAAAAATACAAAGAGGTTTAAGCACTGAGATATGATAGCAATGGTTTCAAATAACTAGCGAAAACACAAGAGAAATTGAAATTACTATTTTCGAATTCAAAACCGGTAGTAACGATGAATACCTTATTTTAAATTTGAACGTTGAACTATTGAAAGGAACGCAGTTAGTGTATATGAATCACAAGTCTATAAACCAGAAAACAAGAATGCTTGGCAACAAATTTGCTCATAAAAAAACCCACAAAAGCTAACGAATAACCCTGAATAGAAATGAGTTGCAGAGCTCACAAAACCTTGGTGGCACCAAGCCGGAAGAGGACAAAAACTAACTAAAATGACGGGCGAAAGTTAATCATTTGGTATACCTAGAAACCTAATTAGCTTAACATTGTTGATCTCAGACGAGTAAATCCCTGTCGTCGATTCTAGGGTTTACACTAATCCCCACGCCCTCACTTCAAAGTAACAAGTGTAATAACGGCCAACGACCGTGTTTACGAAGATTCTCAAAGGGATATCAAATTGTTTATAACACATTAATGGTAGAAACCATGGATACAAATATCAATAAACCGACATATCGCGTAAACGTTTAATAAAGTTTGGTTATGCATATATATACATATGTATTGTTGCAAGGTATAGAATAGTTGGATGCATATGTGAAACGTTTTCAAGGGAAAGTATAAGTTTAGATATGCGACAAGTAATACCCATTATAAAGTACTAAGGTTGTGTAGCACAACATTGAGTTATCGAAACCATATGTATATAGATGTTAAAATGAATGTATAGTGGTCACATCCGTCTTAAACTATACAATAAATCAATATGATCCATAAATGGGTGATTTATGGATATACATACATTTTAGGTTTATAAATGCATTCAAGGATGCCAGAACCCATCTATATAAGAAGAGATAAATCCAATACAAAAAGAAAAACAAGAGTAAGAACCATGGTAGTAAGAATAAATTATGTCAAAATTTAGGAGGATATCTCAGAAAACCTTAGAAGTAAAGTTCTCATTAAATGATGGGAATTGATTTTAAAGGAAAGGAGTGGTTAATAAAACAAAAAAACCATTCTTAATTATGAAAACACAAAATGAAAGCCACTTAGAAAATTTGATTCTATTAAGTACAATATATATACATTTATAGCTTGTTCTAAAGGGTATGAATGAATTAACAAAAATTTACATTAAATTATAAAAAAAACAAAAACAAAAATTTGTGTATTAAATGAGGTATATTACAATTACACATTCAATCAAATATCAAATGTTTCCCACAACTAATGAAAGGTGATCCACATTCACACCACCATAAGCTTAGTGACACTACAATATTTCTTATAGTTGGCCATCGCCCGAGCCAGACCAAGAAAGGCCATGAGGGAAGTTCTCACTTAGCATTATTGGGTGGAGTCATGAAGGCCATTCTCCTTCATCAAATCAAGCTCATCGTTTCCTATTGAAATCAAGTTGAGCCAGAGTCTACCCAACTATGGGGTGGTTTCATATCTACTCCAAACTGTAAGCACCCACTCGTGTAAGGATGAAGGTAATTTTTCTTCATTCACATAGAAATATGTATGAGATATTTCAACCTATTGAGACAAGTATTTTTCTCATTCATACTGTGGCTATAGTGGGCCTACACAACACAAGGGGAGCCCTTCACTAAGATAACACTTCCCTCGATGCTTCGCTTTATTAGTGTTTTAATGCATAATTTATAAAAATTTCTCAACAATTCATAGCCCTCTAAATCTGGTTCAAGACTTTAACATTCAATTCACTCACCAAATTAGGAAAACTAAATTCATGCATAGGTTGTTCTGTCATGCGCAAGCTCTTTTATCAGCACAAGAGCCTCCTCTTTATTTCTCTCTCTCTCTCTATATATATTTATGTCCCTCTACTCTTTTCTTGCACCACCATGAGTTCTTCTCTCATTCTATTGCACATACTTCTCTAACCTTCCTTCACATGTTTCGTCCTTCATGATTTATTGTCACACCTTCTCATTGTGGTCAAACTAAAAGATTCTAGTTAGACTGCAAAAATATTTGAGTGGTACTCTACCCACACCTTGGATAAGATAGTTGGGGTACATATCAAATATCCTTATAAATATGGGCATTACCAACATCTCCTTCCCATTAGATATTTTCTTAGGAAAAGATGACAATATTATATCTTAGGAATATTTGGCTCAACCAATTAATTTATTAGCAAGGATTAATTCCATAAATCCCTTTTGTTGGCTTCCCACCTACTTATGTCTACTCATAGTTTGTATCATGACTCCACCTCTTCATCGGTTTCCATTAAGATATAATTACAATTATTTTGGGTCTTATGACCCATTTAGGTTTACTTGCCCGTATAGGCATCATTAACATAATTAATTACAATTATAATATTTATGAGGGATTAAAGTGTAAGGTGTTACAAACAACAAGCATTGACTAAACCAAATTAAATTAATTAATCTCTCTTTATGTTAAATATTTCATCTCTCTAAAAGCATATAACACATTGACAAATCTAACATGGTTATAACATTAGTATCTAATACTTTATCATAGTTTGAACCTGCATTCAATGGACTCTCAACCACTTAGTATGTTGTTTATGACATCCCTACTATTGTGATAGATACTTGGGGAGAACATTACATAATCCATATTTGATTGTAAATCACTCAACAATTGACTAATTTTGAATAGGTTTTTTCTAGCTGATTGCAAAGATAATGCATAGTTTCCTTTATTCATAGAAAATATGTTAATGGTCTTGTTTGGGATACAAAATCTCCATTAACATTAGTGATAAATTATAAATTCTTGATTAAATCCTGTGGAAAATATAAGTTATCAACATCATAAAACCTATAATTTAAAATACAACAAGGATAAATGTGATTAAGTTCATTCAATATTATACATCATCAATTCCTTACTCTAATCATTCCCCTTTCCCCAATTTTTGCATCTTTATCTAGATAACACTCATTGTTTCAAGAAACATTAAAATTAGGGTGAGAATACTTTCAGAGTCAAATATTCAAGCATGCTCCTTACATCTCTTCCCCTCTACCTCATTTCAAGCCTAGGAATAATGAAATATATCATTTACAACCTTCATTCTTGAAGTAACATTTTTCATTCTCTGGTGTTATTTTTATGTAAGATATGTAGAATGTGACATAATCCATGTTATATTTAGATATATGCAATAGGAATTATGCTCTAACATTCAATCTATTAATGCATGATTTAAGGAATAGAGTGAGAAATCAATGTCCTCAATAAGAACCACATTCTTGGTAGTCTTGAAAATAAATTTCCTTTAGCTTTGTATTTTCATTGACTTAAGGAATCTCCAAATTATAAGCACCTTAACCTACATAATAAATGATGGTTGCAATCATGCTATATTTTCTTGATCCTAGATCTCTATAAAGAATGTAGGCTCTCTTCAAGTGCTTTTATGGTGCTTTCACAAAGTTTCCTCCTTTCAACAAAGGCCTTAAGGTCTAGGACAACTTCTTTTATAATGAGATTTACAAGAAACATGATTCCCATGGTCAAACATGATTTAATATACTTGAAAAATGAATCTAAGTGGTAATTATCACTCATCATAGGGATACATGGAACAAATCCTCTCCTACATGGGTGCCCACATAAAGATTTGATTCTAACAACGTGTATAAAGAGTTACATTGTCATTTTTAACACTTTGAAACTTCTCCAAAAATAAATGTTTCTTGGTGTTTATAATTTTAATTTTTCTTTTGTGATATACATATAACCAATAATAAGGTTACATTTCAAACTAAAAATTATTATTATTCTCTATTGAAATAGCAACTTATATTGTAAAACATTGGAAGGGAAATATTTGACTTAGCATAATTTTTTTTTTTTGGAGATGTGTCTCTTAGTTTATTCTTGTTAACTTAAGTATAGCTACTTTTGAAAATTTTCAATTTGGAGGGCTAAAATATACCCCTCAACTTGAAGTGAAGAGTAACCCTTCAAATTTAATCACTAGCACCAACCTGCTACTTTCTCTCTCTTACCTAGCCACACAATGATGTCCAAAAAATGAATTCAATGTGCTAGGAGGGTTCACCATAAGTCAATCCATGCCACATATCAGGGTACAATTTAGTGTCTTATCGAAGCTTTTGGTAGATGAATACAATCATTTTTTCATATATGGGTTTGTTACTTTATTGTCTTTTGGATGAAAAAAAATAACGAAATTTCACCCACATAATATAGTTCATTATGACCATGCTAACTTCTCTAATGATAAGTTTGGGAGAAATTATGATTCAACCATTTACATGTGTTTGTGTGTGTGGGCATTGAATTTAATGTTAGAATTATGTAACTTCCAATTATTTCTCTATATCCAAACTTGTCATGAGGTGTTCAAAACTCATCTTTAGGTGAGGTATGTATTGATATATATAAGAATTTGATTGAATAAGTGTTTAGGTGTAGATGGTATAGTGAGTGAAAAATCATGGGAATTAACTAAGAATTTATATAATTTAAATATTTCTATAAGGAATCAAATAAAATGATCAATAGTGTAATTCGTCACTTTATGTACTTTTTCTAGGTCCTTGAAACCTGCATCTATAATGTTCCCAGTGGGTACAAACTTTCACATTGGGATTATGGCAATTAACTAATTTAATATGCTGATAACTAAAGGTATGGAGCTTTATCTTTTCTATTATTTGTAGTAAGCATGTAAGCATAAAGTAAAATGTATGAATGTTAGACTTTATTGAAGGGAATTTGAATTGAATATATAAAGTATGTAGCTAGTGAAATGTCAAACAATTATAATGTGTTCACTAGAAATTTGATGGAAAAGGTTGTGGAAATAAGGTGCGCACGAATGCACATGTGTTACTAATCCTATAGCCCCAGTGCTCCCTAAGCCATCATGAGCACTTGCTAGCCCAAACCTTTTAGGATTGGGCACATGTTCCTAAATAGAAGCATGCATGAAATTGAGAATGTGTATAATTTCCTAAGTAGGAGCATGCATGCATTTAGAATATAAAAAATATGGTAAAAAGATGGTATGTTATTTATATTTTCATTTGTTGTAATAGGAACATGCATGCAATTTAGAAAGTGTGCATGATCCTAAAGAAGAGAACACATGTTCTAAATGATGTACATGCTTTTGTTAAAAGAAATGAAAATATAAATAACCTACCATATTTCACCTGAGGCTCATGTTTTCTCCTCTTACCATGTCTAGCATCTCTAGAACCATATCTAGTTCTACAAAATGATGATAATACCTAAATATCTAGTTAGAGACAAATGATGCCCTTGAGATGCCATAGCGGTGGTTCAAGGTGTCTCAACCTTAGAAACTTAGAAGCTTTCTTTAAGGCCTAACTCATGGTCTTTTTCCCTTAGCCATATATATGGTATAGAGACTCATTCTTAATATCCTAAACCTCTTCATATTGACTATCCCCATCCAAAGACCAAGCATTATTTGGAAAGGTCCTTTATGGTGGATCAAGAAGTTGTTGGTGGCCCTAGATGCCCAGAAGCTTCCTTTAGAACCTTGGGCATAGGTTTCCTCTCTTGACCATGTCCAAGGACCCAAAACCCATACCTAGTGATAAAAATCTCCTAAAAATATCATATCGATACCCATATTCCCATTTCAAGGCCAAATATACCCTCAAATGGTCATCCATGCTGACTTGAGATGTGACTTGTGACCCATGAGCCATAAAAGTTACCTAAAACCTTTAGAGGTTAGGTGTGGTGGTTTGAGGTGTAATGTGGTGCCCCTATATGCCTAGAAGATTTAAACTTCAACTAAGACATGGGGTTTCCCCCTTCACCATAACAAGGCCTTGAGACTTATACTTAATTCAGAAAACCTTGTGAGGTATCTAAGATCCTTTCTTAGAGGCCAAGGATACCCTCTAGAGGTCATGTGTGATGCTTCAAGGAATTTTCCATTGCTCTAGAGGCCTTAAATATTTCTTTAGGACCTAAGGCATGGCATTCTTCTTATATTATTCCCAAGTCCATAGGACACATACATACTACTCAAAACCACTTAGTGGAATTGACGTCCCCAATCATAGGCTAGAATACTATCATGAAACCATGTGTGATCACTTGAGACATCTTTCTTGGCCTTGGATGGCTAGAAGCTTCCTTTAATGCCTAAGGTTCATGTTTCCTCCCTTAACCATGTTCAAGGCCCTGAGACCCATACCGAGTGCTAAAAAGTGATAATGGTATCTATATGCCTAGTTAGAGATCAAGGATGCCTTCAAGAGGTCATTTGTGGTTGTTCAAGGTGTCACTATTGGCTCCAAAAACCTAAAATTTTCCTTTAGGGCTTAATTCATGCATTTGTTCCCTTGACCATATATAAGGTCTTTAAAATGTTATACTATTGACTATCCCTATTTAGACACCAAGGATACACTAGAATGGTCATTTATGATGGTTCAAGATATCAATATTGTCCTTAGATATCTAGAAACTTAGTTAGGGCCTAAGTCCTATGTTTCCTCTCTTGATATTGATTGAGGACCCAAGACGCGCGTTGAGTTCTTAAAATCTCCTTACGATGCCTATATCCCCACTTAAAGGGAAAAGATTCCCTCGAGACACATCTATGGTGGTTTGAGATGTCATTCATAGCCTTTCAGCCCTAAAAGCCAGTTAAAACCGTAAGAGATTAGATGTATTATTATGAGATTTGATTCTTAAAAATAATGCACAACATGGTTAACTTTGACTTGTGAAAAACAAATCATAATAATTTTAAATTTAATTAATAATTTGTGAAACAATTTGAAAAAAAAAAACACATTTCCTCTCTCACACTCATATAGAAATTCTATACTTATTAAAAATATATATTAAACCATTCCAAAATCTTATCCTCTTCCTCTAATCATAATATTTTTTAATTGATATATATATATATATGAACTCCCTATTATAAATCCTTACGATCCTTAGAACCATTCCAACCTCCGCAATTTATTCGGGACATTATATTTGGTAGAAGGTCAATGAATAGGTTTTCTTGACAAACTAAGCTTTGTATTTTATTGGTGTTTTGATTTTACATTATATTTAGTGGAGGGTCAATCAGTAAGTGAAGTTGACAATCTAAGCTTTGTATTTTATTGTTGTTTTGGTTTTGGTTTTTGAGTGTCTTTCGTTAGTCAATTGAGTCGGTGTCACTCCAACACCACAAAAGCGGCTTTTAATCTAATAAACGCCACAACAAGAAGCTCGGAATGTAATCTATAATACAAAAGTAAATTAAACATTTCCAAGCTTGCTGCTGTAGAAGCAATGGTAGTCAGTCAGTTAATGCGCAAAGTTTGGAGGAATAACTTATCGCTTCGTGCGGAAAACCTGTCTTATCCACGGACACTGTGACACGTTAAACAATCTTTCAAACGCTAGTTGGATCTAGTTGTGAGTATTCTGTGACAGAGTTAATGTTGCAGATTTATAGGGATTTTAGATATATTATTTTTTACGGTTTTTTAAAGATTTTTTTTGGTGGTCACCCGGTATTACTCTATATTTTCAGATTTCATGTTAAATGATTGAATGGTTAATAATCTTCTAATAGTTAATAATAATATTAACCTTTAGGTTAGTAGTCCATTAATAGTTAATAATGATTAAAAAAACATTTTTTCTATTTGTCTTTATATCCACAAATTTAACAAAAATAATAACATATCTCTGAAATAAAAATACTAATAATAATAATAAACATCCTCATCTATAAAAATACTGATAATAATAGACATCCTCATCTACATTGACATCACAAAGCATCCAATAAAATTGTTGAAATTTCACTTTCCTAAATAGTGAAGAAAAAAAATGAAAATGCAGAAGCCACAAAATAAATTCCCAATAATTCGATGACATTTCAGGGCTCCTTCTTGGAATGCCAGACACCCAAGTCATTTCCAAGATCTATTTAAAAGAGACTTTGGCTCTCAACTCCAACACCACTGTGAAGCAAATCAAATCAAGCAGCAAATAAGAGATCATGGAAGCACAGTCGTCTACCCGTTGTAAGAATGTAAGAATGAAAAAGGAAAATCGTTTTCTTTTTGCAAGATACCATTGTTTTTTATTCTTGTTCATGTCAAATCAATGGAGTTTTCTGTGTTTGTCCAGAATTTTGAGTTTCTTTGTTTGTAAAATAGGGAATTTTTTTGAGGCGACATATAATTGTTGGGTAGTTTTTATTTTTATTTTTAACTGTTGATTTCAATGGGTTTGATTTAAGCTTTTGGTGCATATCTCTTTATCCCATGGATAAGTGTATATTTTTCTTAGGATTGATGTTTGGTGCAATAGATCCATTTTAAATACAGATTTAATATAAACAGAGAGGGGTCCAATTTCTTCACTTGCAATTTTTTTTATGAGTGGATATTATTTAAATGTTTTGTGTAGTTATTTAATTTTATTTTTTTTTAAGACAGAGAGCATTACACATCATACTGGGTTGTAGAAATGGGCTGTAGAATGAGCCTTACACATCATACTGCGCTGTAGAACTTGGCTGTAGAATAAGCCTTACACATCATATTGGGTTCTAAAACTGGGCTGTAGAATGAGCTCTCTGCTCCATGACATTTGCTTCGTAATTTTGATTGGGATGTGGAATGTGGTAAATAACTTTGTATTTTTCAAATATTTTGATTGATTGGTTTTTAATGTTTATATTTTTAATTAATATTTTTGAAATTTTATAAAAACGTATTAAAATTATAAATTTGAATTATGTAATTTAATAATTTAAAAAAATTAAACACTTTAAATTTATTTATACATTCGAATTTTAAATTATAACCATGAAAAAAATATAACAAACCCTTCAAAATATTATATTCGTGATATTACACTCTTTAACCATGAAGACACCGTACCTATCAGAGAGACAATTTCAAATTATAACCATGAAAAAAATATAACAAACTCTTTAAAATATTATGTTCGTGATATTACACACATGGTACCTATCAGAGAGACAATTAAGGACAATTTTAAATTATAACCATGAAAAAAATATAACAAACCCTTTAAAATATTATGTTTGTGATACTACAGACTCTTTAACCATGAAGACATGGTACCTATCAGAGAGACAATTAACAAGTAAAACGATATACAGAGATTGTTACACGATGGTATAGAAATTTTAATTTTAAATGTACAATTTTGGAAATTTTAATCTTATAAGTGGAACCATCGGACAAGGAAACTTATTAACTCTTTTTTTTCAGAAGAAAAAGCATCATATTGATTATATTATAATATGGTAAATACCGAGGCAGTATGTACAATCATCTGGAGGAACATAGTCCTAGAAATGTTCCTCGAAACTAAGAGAAAGAGAGCTTCAGAAAACATTTGGGCTCATGTAAACATAGCAAATATTTAGATAAAAAATAACCGGTTATTCAGAAAGTTAGATGGAGACAGAGTTCCAAAAAAGATAGGCCATATAACAACAAAAACATAAATTCTGCAAGTGTTTATGTGTTGGGCATAGAGAAAGGCTAGATCTCGTATGCGCAAGAATCCATCGTGATGACCAGATGCCAGATACCAATAGGAGAGTTCAACCCTTGTTTTGATAGAGCATTCGCTTGCACATTTTGGTTTCGCTTAATATGAGCAATAGGGAAAGAGACAGAGTCCCATAGTGATGTAATCCTGTGAAGCCATCCTATTAGGTTATCCTTTGTAATTTTCTATTTTCCATTCACATGATCTATAATAGTTTTCAAATCCCCATATACTTTTATAGGCCCAAGTTCCATTAAGGAACAGAAGAAGAGCAGGCCATGCAGGGCCATGGCCTCTGCCTTGTTATTAGTTCCTCTACCACCATTCCAGAAAATAGAAAAGTGATGATCCTTTGAAAAATCAATGAAGACACCGCAAGCACAATTTCCGTCCTTTGCCACACCATCAAAGTGTACTCTAGGAAATAAAAGTAGAAGTGAGGGAGAGGGAGCCATATGCTGAATTTTTTGCTGAGGCATGTTTTGATTGTAGGAGAAATAAGATGGGATAATCTTGTCTATAATACTTCCAAAGGCCTCACTGTTCTTTTGAAAGATTTTATTGTTTTGCCACTTCCAAATGAACCAAATAGTAATCATAGGGATGGAACGCCAATCAGGTCTAAGAGTACCCCAGCATTCGAAAGCTTCTCTAATTGATGGATGTGAAGCAACTGGAAAGCCAAAGAAAGTAGCCAAATACCTCCAGATAATCTGTGTCTGTGAGCAGAGAAGAAACATATGCAGGTTGTCTTCAGAATTGTCAAGGCAGATCATGTAGATCGATGGACCCTACCAGTTCCTTCTTTGTAAATTGTTCCAAGTGAGATTCCTATTATGATATACGAGCCAAGAGAATAAGATGATTTTTGTAGGGCAGCAGACCTTCCATAAGGCGAAAGGAAAAGTATTCTATGAGGGATCCCTGAGTTGATTCAACAGTGATAAATATATGTCTCATACCTGGATATTGCATGATCCTTTCTTAGCCTGCCACCCTAAAATATCTATGTCTGTAGATTTATAAAGACCCGCGCACTTCATATTCCAAGTGGTGTTGTTCCAATGGGCTGCCAGGATACCATCAATGCCCAGATCTTCACCCGATTTCCATATTGGGATGGCACTCTTCCATCCAGCAATAGCCTGAGCCCAAAAGAATATACCCTTTTGATGGAGAAAACTGAGAAGATGAGGGTCAATAATTGGATCCAAATCAATTCCCATGATGGGATCTAGCCCAATCAGGATTTTGTTGACGTTATGAAATTTCCATATAAAATTTCTGCGGAAAAAAGGCAGAATTTTTTGAAAGCCGCTCCAAATTGCTGAGCCTTGTGCGGGCCAAGAGAGGCCCCTCCTATACCAGATGGAAATATCTTCGTCGCCAAGGTATTTCGATTTGATAATATGGCTCCATAGGTTTGACCCGAATATCGCCCACCACAGCGATTCACATAAGAGGGCTTTTCCAAAAATGCGGAGATTCATGATGCCCCAGCCTCCAAGTCATTTGGGAAGAGAGATGAGTTCCAGCCTTGAGAGGTGAAATTTACTTCTATCCTTACTGTCGCCCTAGATGAAGGAGGCCATTAAGCTGTTTAATTTATTTATAATAGACGATGGGATATAAAACAAATGAGCCCAATAAACTCAGATTTGAGCTAAAACCGCCTGATATAATACTGTTCTACCTGCAAGTGTTAAGCATTTACATTGCCATCCTTGAGTCGTCTTGTAAAATCTGTTAATGATCCAAGACCAGTCCAAAGAATTGTATCCCGTGGGCTTAAGATGATATCCCAAGTATTTTAGCCCGTCCTTGATGGAGGTCGCTTGAATATTGAAGAGCTGGGAGATATATATCATTTCTCCATATTCATCTTTGCCAAAGTGGAAAGAGGATTTTCTTACATTGACATAGAGACCAGTGGCTCTTTGAAATAGCAGAATAATTTCATGCATAACATGCCAGGTGAACCTGCATAGTCTAGTAAACAACAGAATATCATCAACACAGAGATTATGAGAGTGAAAATTACCTTTGGAGATGACCAGGGGATCAATTTTTCCTTCATTGACCGCATTCTTGATGTGAAGACTAAGGAAATCCATGACCAGGATAAATAAAATAGGGGATAAGGAGCATCCTTGTTGAAGACTTCTTCCAGCCGGGAAAAAAGTGGTGGGCAGCCCATTAACAAGGATCGCATAATTGCCACCTCCCACGCAAGACATGATCCATTTAGTGCACCTGTCATTGAGCCCAATTTTGATGAGAAGACATCTGAGGAAGCTCCAATCAAGGTAGTCGTATGCCCTTTTTAAATCGATCTTGAGGATGGCAGCTTCTATATTTTTAGATTGTATAGAGTTCATAGCTTCCTGAGTTATAGCAACATCTTCAAGGATGTTCCTTCCACACAGGAATCCATGTTGTTCCATTGAAATATGTTTTGATAGTTTTCCTCAGATTCTCTCTGCAATAATCTTTGAAGTGATTTTATAAATAACATTACACAGAGAAATCGGCCTGTAATCAGCATAAGAGGAGGAGTCCTTTTTTTTGGGATCAGCACAATGTAGGTGGAAGAAATATATGGATGGATTTTCCATTGAGTTCTGATCTCTTCAGCCATACCAAGTATGTCATTCTTCATAATGTCGAAGAAGTAGATAAAAATGTCAATGGACCAGCCATTTGGGCCGAGGCATTTATCCTTTTTGAAGGACTTCATGAAAGTGAGAACCTCCTCCTCCGAAATCTCAGCAAAGAGCCTTTCATTATCATCCTCGTTGAACATATTTGAAAAAGGACCAATATGCCATAGAATATCATTAAATTCCCTGTCATCCTCTCGTTGCCTTTTTGAAAAAGTTGACAGCTTCCCTTGCAATGTCTTCTTGTGAGTACAGTAAAGAGCCGGCTTCATTTTTGATTTGCCATATGGAATTGACTACTCTTCTTTTGCTAGCAAATCGGTGAAAGAACTTAGTGTTCTTGTCGCCTTCTTTCATCCACGTGATTCAACTCTTAAGCTTCCAAGTGATTGCTTCAATGTTCAACAAATTTTGTTTCTTCTTTTCAAGTGCCCATATTCGGGACCGATGATTCCATGACATGGATTGAGTCTTCATGCTCTCGGCTAATACAGCAAGCTCCTTTTCAAAAAAACAGGAAAGCCTATTAACTTATTTTTGATAAAGATAGAAAAGTCATAATTTTTAAACATTATTCAAAGTTATGATAAAAAAATTCTCATAAATGCATGAGAACTTTTATCTACATTGGCCATTTTCCAATCCATGTGCAAAAGATTCCAATCCATTGTAAATCCAAGTTTAAACCCCACTCCCAACAAAATCTACAATTAATACAAAAATATTTTAAGACCACTACGAAAAATGTATCACGACTAATGATCCAAGCTCCAAATCACATTATTATGGACTTGTTTCGCAGTCTACAAACAAAAATCCCCTGGAAGCATGTACTTAGACCACCTCGTGCGGTATAGCCAAGGCATTTACATGTAGATCATTAAAAATCTCCAACACATTTGACCTTTTTCGAAAATGTTCATCGCACTCTTTACCATAACATAGTCTATGGAGGTGTAAATTTGGTGTGAAAAACCATGAAAATTTGGGCAGGATTTTTATAGAAATTTTTACACTATCAAGCTTCAATATTTTTGTTGCCTAAGTGGTTTCTAATGGTGCTAAATCACTTCTACTGTCTGATTAAAAAAAAAAAAAAAAATCCAAGATTTTTTTTTACCATCCCACAAATTTGATGCCTCGATAGACAACACCTAATTTTAATGAGCCCTTGGTAATGAATCCAAAGAGTCCCAACAATGTCCTATTTGTCTACTTGCAATAGTTATATTTTACACTCTAGGTAACTATGAGGTAATTGTATATATTATCATTTAAAAGAGAAAAAAAAAAAAAAAAACTCCTATCTGGAATCCTAAATATGGTAGAGTAAGTAATGTATAAAACTAAGTGTAGAAGACTTGGATCTCTATAATAATCCCATTGCCATATGTTGTTGCAATAATTGCTACATAATTAAAGGTTCTAAAGAGCTTGGAGACACTGCTTCTCATGAAAGAATAATCATTTTCTACATTCAATTTTGAACATGCTATGGATTTAAAAAAGAACAAGTCATTTACGAATTTTTCTCACAAGGATGCATTATTTCACATGGCTCTCAGTTGCATTATTATGTGCAAATGAGTCATTAAAAACAAACCTACATGAATCGATCCACCAACCACACATTAGTTGTATAGAAAGCAAAAGATCAATAAAAGCAAGTTTAAGTGGCAAAGAGAATGGAAAGATGGCCTTTGGGCCAAGAATAACATGACAATCCCAAATATTATTATGAGTTCATACAACTTCGTGACTTCATTTGGATGATAAATCAAGTAGATGAATTGCACACTTTCACAAACATATGAAAAATGGTTAACAGTAAGTTCGTTAATGTCACAGATTAATTTGGCTTTGATTCAGAAAAATCTACAGGAGAACTTTTATCTGCATTGGCCATTTTCCAATCCATGTGCAAAAGGTTCCAATCAATTGTAAAACAACATAACCAATTTTAAACTCCACTCCCCACAAAATATACATTTAATACATAAGGATTTTAAGACCACTATGGAAAATGAATCATGACTTATGAGCCAAGATCCCAATCACATTATTATGGACTTGTTTGGTAGTCTACGAACACAAATTCCACGAAATCTCATACTATGATCATCTTGCACGGTGTAGTCGAGGCATTTACATGTAGGTTGTTAAAACTCTCTAAGACATTTTCCCCTTTTTCGAAAATGTTCATTGTACTCTTTACCATAATAAGCGCAGTCTAAGGAGGTGTAAATTTGGTTTGGAAAACCATGAAAATTTGGGCAGGATTCCTGTAAATGCTTTTGGAAATATAGGTTACAATGTCAAGCTTCAATATTTTGGGTGCCTAAGGGGTTTTTGATGGTGTTAAATCACTCCTACAGTCAGATAAAAAAAAAACAATATTCCAAGGATTTTTTTTTACCATCCTATAAATTTGATGCCTCGGTAGACAACACCTAATTTTAATGAGCCTTTGGTAATGACTCCAAATAGTCCCAACAATGCTCTATTTGTTTACTTGCAATAGTTATATTTTGCACTCTATGTAACTGTATATATTATCTTTTAAAAGAGAAAAAAAGGCTCCTATCTGGAATAATAAATATGGTAGAGTAAATAATGTATAAAAATGAGTGTAGAAAACTTGGATCTCTAGACTAATCCCATTGCCATATGTTAGTTCATTAATTGCTACCGAATTGAAGGCTCCAAATACCTTGGAGACATTACTTCGCATGAAAGAATAATCCTTTTCTACATTCATTTTTTAAAATCATGTGGATTAAAACAAAGAACAAGTCATTTAAGGATTTTTCTCACAAGGATGCATAATTTCACATATGGCTCTCAATTTCATTCTTATATGTAAACAACTCATTAAAACAAACTTGCATGAATCGATCTCCCAACCACACATAATTTGTATAGCAAGCACATGATCAAAGAAAGCAAGTTTTAGCAGCAAAGAGAATGGAAGGATGGCATCTGGGCCAAGAATAACATGACAATCCTGAATATGATTATGAATTCATACAATTTCATGACTCCATTTGGATTATAAATCAAGTAGATGAATTTCACATTTTCACAAACATATGCAAAATGGTTAGCAGTAAGTCCATTAATGTCATTGAATAATTTGGATATGATTCATAAAAATATACGGGAGAACTTTCATTTGCATTGGTCATTTTCCAATCCATGTGCAAAAGGTTCCAATCAATTGTAAAACAACACATCCAAGTTTAAACCCTACTCCCAACAAAATCTAGAATTAATACAAAAGGAGTTTAAGACCACTTCGGAAAATGAATCATGACTCATGATATAAGCTTCTAATAAAATTATTATTGACTTGTTTTATAGTCTAGAGATCCCCGGGAAGCCTCTACTCTGACCACCTCGCACGTTATAGCCGAGGAATTTACATGTAGGCCATTAAAACGCTCTAAGATATTTGCCCATTTTTGTAAATTTTCATCCTACTCTTTACGATAATAAGTGTAGTCTACAGAGGTGTAAATTTAGTATGGAAAACCATGAAAATTTAAGCAGGATTTCCTTACAAATTTTTGGAAATATAGGTTACATTGTCAAGCTTCAAGATTTTGGGTGCCTAAGGGGTTTTTGATGGTGCTGAACCACTCCTACTGTCTTATTAAAAGAGAAACAGCTCCCAAGGATTTTTTTTACCATCTCACAAATTCGATGCCTTGGCAGACAACACCTAATTTTAATGAGCCCTTGGTAATGACTCCAAATAGTCCCAAAAATGCCTTATTTGTTTACTTTCAATAGTTCTATTTTACAGTCTAGGTAATTGTCCGTATTATATTTCAAAAAAAAAAAAAGTCTTATTCAGAATCCTAAGCATGGTAGAGTAAATAATGTATAAAAATTGGTGTAGTAGATTTTGATCTCTAAATAATCCCATTTCCATATGTTGATGCAATAATTTCTACAGAATTAAAGTCTCTAAATACCTTGGAGACAATACTTCCCATGAAAGAATAATCCTTTTCTACTTTCAATTTTGAATGTCCTGTGGATTAAAAAAAGAAGAAGTCATTTAGGAAATTTTCTCACAAGGATGCCTAATTTCACATATGGATCTCAGTTGCATTCTTATTTGCAAACAAGTCATTAGCAACAAACATGCATGAATTGATCCATCAACCACACATAAGTTGTATAGCAAGCACGAGATCAAGGAAAGAAAGTTTAGATCAAGGAAAGAAAGTTTAAGTTTTAAAGAGAATGGAAAGATGGCATTTGGGCCAAGAATAACATGACAATCCTAAATATGATTATGAATTTATACAACTTCATGACTCCATTTGGATGATAAATAAACTAGATGAACTACACACTTCCACAGACATGTGCAAAACGGTTAGCATTAAGTCCATTAATGTCACAAATTAATTTGGCTTTGATTCAGAAAAATCTATGGGAGAACTTTTATCTACATTGGGCATTTTCCAATCCATGTGCAAAGGTTCCAATCAATTGTAAAACAACACATCCAATTTTAAACTCCACTCCAAAAAAAAACTAAAATTAATACACAAGGATTTTAAGACCACTATGGAAAATGAATCATGACTCATGAGCCAAGCTCCCAATCACATTATTATGGACCTGTTTAGCAGTCTACGAATAAAAATCCCCTGGAGGCCTGTACTTTGGCCACCTCGTGCAATATATCTAAGGCATTTACATGTAGGCTGTTAAAACTCTCTAAGACACATTCCCTTTTTTCGAAAATGTTCATCGTACTCTTTACCGTAATAGGTGTGGTCTACAGAGGTGTAAATTTGGTCCAAGTAACCATGAAAATTTAGCCAGGATTCCTCTAGAAATTTCTAGAAATCTAGGTTACATTGTCAAGCTTCAATATTTTCGGTGCCTAAGGGGTTTTTGATGGTGTCGAATCACTCCTACTATCAAATTAAAAAAAAAAAAAAAAAAAAAAAAAGATTCCAAGGATTTATTTTACCATCCTGCAAATTTGACGCCTTGGTAGAGAATGCCTAATTTTAATGAGACATTGGTAATGACTCCAAACAGTCCCAACAATGCCCTATTTGTTTACTTGCACTATTTATATATTACATTCTAGGTAAATGTATATATTATCTTTTAAAAGCGAAAGAAAAAAAAAAATCCTATCTAGAATCTTAACTATGGTAGAGTAAATTATGTATAAAAATGAGTGTAGCAAACCTAGATCTCTGGAATAGTCCCATTTCCATATGTTGTTGCAATAATTTCTGTAGAATTAAAGGCTCCAAATACCTTGGATACATTGCTTCTCATGAAAGAATAATCTTTTTTTACATTCAATTTTGAACGTCCTATGGATTAAAAAAAGAACAAGTCATTTAGGAATGTTTCTCACAAGGATGCATAATTTCACATATGGCTCTTAGTTGCATTCTTATCTATGTTTCATTAACAAAAAATCCTGCATGAATCGATCCTCCAACCACATTTAAGTTGTATACAAGCACAAGATCAAGGAAAGCAACTTTTAACGGAAAAGACAATGGAAATATGGCATATGGGACAAGAATAAGATGACAATCCTGAATATGGTTATGAATTCTAACTTCATGAATCCATT
The DNA here is from genome assembly GCA_031772625.1 of Pinus tabuliformis. Lineage (NCBI taxonomy): Eukaryota > Viridiplantae > Streptophyta > Pinopsida > Pinales > Pinaceae > Pinus > Pinus tabuliformis. The sequence goes on from CM062810.1 coordinate 639,892,760, forward strand.
TGGATGATAAATCAGGTATATGAACTGCACACTTTCAAAGACATATGAAAAAAGATTAGTAGTAAGTCCATTAATGTCTCAGATTAATTTTGTTTTCATTCAAAAATATCTCTTTGGTCTAGTTACTAATTTGAAATCCATAAGGTCTGTGGAAAATTACCAAAAATTGCACAATAAAAAGGGGACTTTATTTCATGTCATATAACTTCTAGAGAAAGGGAAAATGGCAAGAGTGGAGCCAATGGCAGTACCCAAGAAAACTGTGAATTGAATTGTTGCCACTGTCGAACAAGCCCATTTGGGTCCTATGTCAAAGAAGAAACACATAATCTATTTAATAGATGAAAATCCTTTCGAGTATTCTAATAAATCAGAAAAGGACCACGGTCAATAAATACTATACCTAGAATGTCTCTGGCCAAGTCTCTGAAAAAGAGATAGCAATTTCCTTCCGATTTTAGGTGCTCCAACACCAAGGATATGAGATTGTACGAATAAAATGTGAGGGTTTCTCCAACTATGAGACACAAAATGCCCATAAACTATCCTAGTGCAAATTGATCCAGGTGGATATTGGTGGCCACCCGCCTATTCCACTGGGACCCTCACCATTGTTCTTTCAGTTTTTTTCAGTTTCCTTAATTGTAGCACAATTTACTATTTTTGGCAATTTTTCAGGTCCTAAACTTCCGAAGCCATTTTGAGGCCCTAAACAAATTTTTTTGGCAAAATTCCTCTAGAAATTTCTAAATAAACTGCATCAATAGTTTTCATCCTTAGAGATATATTTCTAATGAGTTATCATATGTGTCAAATGAAGATAATATGACCAAGTTACGACCCCAGGAAGTTGGCTGCCCAACTAACCCCAACAGGGCCCATAAACTCTTGGTCTCCTTGGGTTAGGGTTTTGGTTTTTTATGGTTTTCTCTTATTTTTCAATAATAAAAATTCCCTTCTGCCTCATTGTAACTCAGTTCAGAGGCATGTAGTCGCCACATCTCTTCTCAAAGATAAGCTACCATCGTCCGAGCTAGTCTTATTTCATTCTATTTGTAAGCATATTTCAGTATTTGATATTAATGAAATGAAGTGTTATTTCTGTTGCATCTCTGTATTTATGGTTATATCTTTAATTTTATGTGTTCCTATTTAAATCTGAATCAGTGATATCAGAGTGGTCTGCTCTTTCTCTATTTTTCTTTGCATGTCCCCAACGAGGTCAGGATATAAGGAGTTAGGGCTCCATGTGGTTGAACCTTTGCAAGATTAGCCTCACAAACCTCGACGAACACCCATGAGCGAAGAAAACAAAAACAATGGAGTAAGAGATCCTATCAAAATATTGCTCGAGGAGTCCCTTGAGAAGCAAAGGAACATGATGATGGATAACTTTGCCTAGATCCTTCAACGATTGCCACCAGTGGCGCATCCACATCCAGAAGCCACTCTGGAGGCTCCACACCTTTTAAAGTACAAGTAAACTTTGACATTCCCATATTTGAGGGCCAAATAGATGTAGAAGCCATAGATAAATGGTTAAATCTACTAGAAGGATATTTTTATGTTCATGATTTTTCCAGCCTAGAAAATATTACTTTTTCTCTTCTCAAAGTCGCCCCCCACGTCAAGAACTAGTGGGAAGCCTACTGTGAGTAGAAGAATGAAAGTACGACCTCACTTTTTTCAATAGCTCCCACTTGGAATTCATTCCAGGATGCCATCAAGGAGTAGTACTACCCTGTCGAGAGCTATGAGGACAAACACATAAAGTGGACCACGCTATGGCAAGGAATGGACCAAGATGTGTCAAAGTTTACCAATGTTTTTCATACCCTTCACACGAAGTTGGGTATTAAGGATTCTGAGAAATAATTGGTACTCAAGTACCATGACTACCCACACAGATACATCTAGGACAAGATGGAGTTCCTAGACATCTCCTAGCTCGGTACAACATACCAATATGCTGTCGAGATCGAGAAAAAGTTTAAACACAAGAAGCGAGACTTTGTGTCTGTGAATCTAAAGCAAGGGAAAGGTTCCCCCAAACCATAGAAAAAAGGACAAAGCCAAGGTGGGATAGCCCAGGATAACCCACCAAAGCCACATGCAAAGGACAACAATGTGAAGCTAAAGAAGGACACAGGAATGTGGTGTGAGTTCCATAAGAGCTCCACTCACAACACAGGTGAGTGTCAGGCCAAGCAGTCACTCGTGGCTAAGTTGAAGGATTTAGAATCATATGCATGTTCTAACTCTAAGTTAGAACCTGACAGGGGGAATAACAAAGGGATGAAAATTATCTATGTGGAGCCCAATGCCACCATTGCTACCATGAAGATCCATGAGGAACCCGAAGATCCAAAGGAGGAGGAGTGTCTCTTACACTTCCAGAAGTGGGTAAAGGGTTCCCTGTTACAATTCATTGTCGAAAGTGGGAGCCAAAAGAACCTCATTATAGCAAAGGTCGTGAAGTGGCTGGGCTTACGAACTATAGCACACCCACAATCATAAACCATTGGATGGCTTCACCAAGGACAGGATCCTCACGTGAGACAACAGTGTCACCTTCCATACAACATCAAGCCCTTCATGGATGAGGTGTTATTGCTCCCCTTGATGTTTGTGATGTATTATTAGGCCAACCATACTTGTGGAAGCAACATGCTATGAATGAGTCAAGGCCTCGCACTATTATTGTTACATTGGGAAATAAGTTGTACAGGATACCGGAGGTAGCACCACTTACCTCCATCTCTCTGTTTACTACAAAATAATATAGTCAGCTCATTTCCAAAACCAGGAAATTTTTTTTCCTGATGATACGCCCTCGGGGAAAGAAGAATACAATGGCCATAACCTCCAGAGAGGGCCCCTCTGCACGGCAACAAAATATGAACAAGATCGTAGAGGAGTACGAGGACATCTTCACCTCCTCCGCAAGGGCGCCACTACACTGTCAAGTCAAGCACTCCATCGATCTGACCCTAGGTGCATCATTTCCAAATGGACCAATCTATCGGTGCTCCATTATGGAGAACAATGAAATCAATAGGGATATTTAGGAGATGTTGCAGAAAGGTCACATCCAGTCAAGTTCATCGCCCTATGGGAACCCAATCATGTTGGTACAAAAGGAGGATGGGACTTGGATACCTTATATTGACTATCGGGCGCTGAACAAGATCACTATCTGGAATAGGTACCCAATCGCATGGATTGGTAACCTTCTAGACCAACTCAACGAGGGGGAATATTTCAACAAGATTGACTTGGAGTCTGGATATCACCAGGTACCAATCGAACCCTATGATATGTGGAAGACTGCCTTCAAAACCAAAGAGGGCCTTTTGAATGGTTGGTTATGCCTTTCAAGTTGACTAATGCTCGTACAACCTTCATGAGGTTGATGGATTACATCTTGTGGCCATTCACCAACTCATTTGTAATGGTATACTTTGATGACATATTGATCTTTAACCAGAGTTGGGAAGGTCACCTCCACCACATCCGACAGGTTCTCCAAATACTGCGGCAACACAATATGTGTGCCAATTTGGAGAAATGAACTTTTAGCATGACCCAAGTTCAGTATATATGATATGTTATTGATGAACAGGGGGTGCATGTGGATCCAGCCTAGATCCAATTAATTCAGGATTGGCTAGCCCCAACCACTCTGACAGAGATCCGCAGTTTTCTGGGTCTTTACAATTTCTACCATAGGTTCATGTTGGGGTTCTCTCATATCACTTGGCCCTTGAGTCAAGTGACTGTTGAGGGCCCGGAAATCGGGTCGACAACAAGGGGGATACCCACCCGGTCCGGAACTTGGTTGGCAGCTCCTTGTCCGTTTGGTATAGCGGGTCCGACTGGGGATAATGGGACCAGTTTCCCAATCTAAGGGGTGTGTGTGTGTGTAGAGTTTGATGATGCTGATATAGAAGTATATTTAAGCTAATTTGATTCTAACTTCTAAACTGATTCTATGCTATTGTAATCTAATGAAAACAACACATCTAATCTACGCTAACCTGGGGTATATTTCCTCTATTATGCGATCTAAAGAGATTTCGAACAATAACTGGTAATAAAGATCATTCAGCTATCATAAGAATATAAATCAATTAAGATAAACCATTCTGCATAAGAAGTTAGGAAAAATAGTTGTGAACAGCATATCGCATAATAAGTTATTCATATGTCAAACACAAATAAAATGACTCCACCGTACAGAAGTGCCAAATGGTAACCCACACATTCATATATTAACATATAAATAACTAAAACTGCATATCACTCTAAGAATATAAGCAGAAATTGGTCAAGAGATAAAAGTACCATTTATGACTGATTTCACTCACAAACTTCAAGCAATAACGATTTATCTCTACTTGTTCTAATATCTACTAAGAGTATAGAAGTACAACATCAGTAGCAGACATTAAAATGCAAACATAAATAAATCTCGATCCATCCATTTATCAAAACGTCCTCTGAGGGTGCAGAAGTGCATGTTCTGAGGACAAGTTTTTGACAAATTTCTGGACCCTTCTCCAATGCAATGAGAAGGGTTAAAATACTACTTCCTAATTCTAATAATAGTATTATTACAAAATTTAGGATGCGGTTTCCAAACGACCATCCTTTTTCTAATCTAGTTGAAGGAAAAAAACAACATTCTAAATCAAGTCACTTATGAACTTGGTCCTTAAAGTTGCAAGTGTTCAGCATAGGCTTGAGAAGAGTCGGCTGACTGATTTCCGCGCTGAGCTGGGCTGCGAAAACGGCATCTACGAGAGCTGGCGCTACCTTTTCGGCTACGTTTGTAATGCATTTAACCATCATCCATTGGCTATGCGGTTTAACCAAGTACGTCCAGTAGCATTCCCAATTCAACCTGGCTAATGCTTGGATTGCTTTCCCTTTTTCCTGTGCTTTCTGCCTCCATTCTGTTTCTAGTTGCGACTTGTTTGGTAGGTACCCCGGGGTGGTCTCTGCAATTAAATTGGCCCTATGTAAATTCTCATTTACACATTCGATAAGAATACTCGCCTGAGTTGCCGCTGTCTCTGCTGCTTGCTCCGCCTGCCTGATTTGATCGTCCCATTTATTAAAGAGCAACTCCTTATGATTTTCATTTATCCTGGGTGCACCTGCCCTTTTGCCTTCATCATCATCTTGCCAAGTTAAATATTCTGTCACCCTCTTGTCATTCTGATCATAGTCACTCCGCAAGTGCACCACTTGACTGGTGATTTTGTCGCTCACCTCACAATAGTGCCTCCACTGTGATATTTTACGTCCCAACTCTTCCTGTTGCTGCAATAGTTGCTCGTTCAAGCTAATAGATTCTAAAACGAATTCTGCCAGCTTGGGCTCATCTTTATGCATTTCCTGTAAAGTCTGCAATTGTTTTTCTTTTTCTTCAAGACTCCTTTGATAGCCTATCTGCATTTTTTGAAAGTCTTCCTGTAGTTTCTCGAGCTGTCTGGAAGCTTCAGTATTAGCATTGGCTTGTTGCAACTGTTGTTGTAGTAGCCGTATATGATTTTCTTGTTCCTTCAATAGTTGCTAAACTTCCGAGGCCTTGTCAATAGTTGCAGAAGCATATGCTCCTGCAATCTGAGACAGCTTCGTGAGATTTTCAGTCAGATTATTATTGGGGTCTTTCCATAAGACGTCCAAATGTTCAGCATCTTGAGACAGTGTATTCTCTAGTTTCCTTTTCTTTCTCTGTCTCCTTACAACTGCTTTGTGTTGGGGACTATAAAATACATCCAGTGGGGGAATTTCTTCTACGTTAAGTAGAAGCTCTGAAGGTGGAGCGATAGGAAGGTGTTCTTCTTCTATGGCACTACTGACTATGATCGAAACCACTTCTTGCACCACCTCTGTATTATTCACAGGTGTTTTCAGGGCTTTCCCTTCAAGATTGATCAATTCATTGAAGGATTCCCACTCTTTATCTAGCTCTGTTGTGACGAGTGGTGCTTCGATGATAGGAGGGGGGAGATTCCTTGGTGGGGAGGCGATAACTTGCTGTTGAGACATTGCACTTGACTGAGCTGTATCTTTGGTTGTTTCTTCGTTTTTTCCTTGGTCATGAACAGACTCTTCAGGATGCTCAGATACTCCTTGCACAGCGTTGGACTTAGATCTGGAAGTGCTAAAGTTTTCACTGAGGCTGATGCTTGGAGTTGGTTCTCTAGCAGGCAGTCGCAGCTTTTCTAGCGGAATACTGGCCAGCCTTCTTTCTCTTTATAACGTGAATTTTTAGAGGTCACTTGGAGACAACCTCGACTGAGCTTCCCGCAAAATTTCTTGGAAAGAACTCTTATTCTGGAACAGATCATCAAACAAATCTTTCTTTCCAGAGAACACTCTTATCTTGACATTTGTTGTGAATTCTTGGGCCACATCATTTGGGTCGAATGGCCTCGCTGGGAATTTAAATAATTGAAGACACGTCACATTCTCCACTTCGCCAAAAGTGTGTCCTACATCGAACAAAGAGAAGGCCCCACAAGTTACAGGAAATTGAGGCCATATGGCCTTCTTCTTGTCCTTTAGGTCTTTGGTTAGGCCGCCTTCAGAACATGTTTGATAAGCGATTTCCCGAGCCAAAAGCTTATCAGGGACATATAAGGGTAGGACATGTGGAGGTACAGTGCTTCCAAAAACTCTAATGTAAGTAAACCATTCTTCCCCGAACCATCTCGTGACGGGGATGATGTCAATTTGGGCCTTGGGAGAGCACCTTGGGGGGTCTTTATCATACATCATTCTATATAGGGGCAAAATAAGCCCATGGCAAATCTGGTAAAAGTGAGGGGCAAACTGGGAATCCCATAATACCTTATGATAAACATGGATGGGTAATGGGTCTTGGGTAGTCCATTTCCAACCCATAATAGGGAATTCAGATACAAGACAAACAGAATCCATAATATAGGCAGACAGATAAAAAGGACGATAGACCCTTTGAGACAAGGATCTCTTAGACCGGTAATTGAGAACAACAATGTATAGAGTATCAGAAAGGATTTTGGCCCAATCTAGGATGTCGGCGTTAGTGGCAGCATCAATTAATGGTAGCCATTCAGATGAAAACTTATTGATATCCGGCATCCCAAATAACCTACAGAGCATGGCCGCAGCAAAACAATATGGAGAGGTGAGGGAACCAGTGCTGTACATACCATTTTTATCCTTTTTTAGTGGCTCGTCTCTTCTAGACCATTCTTTAGTCGTGTCTGATAGATCTGGATTCTCCGCCGCGAACTTCTTAACAAATTGTGCATTATAGGTCGCTTGGGGTTCTGGAAGATGATACATAAGCTTCAAATCTTGCACAGCAAACGATCCGACGAGCCCATGTCCATGAACTTTGAATTGTCTGTTGTTCAAGTCTGCATCATCCAGTATCCATTTGATCATGTTTGTATATGGTAGAATTTTGGGTCTTGCCGCTATTCTGTGAAGGAATGAACATGCTAGGTCCTCTAAGGATGCCTCAGAAGAGCATGGTGCACTTGCGACAGCAGCGACCTTCATTATTCTAGGTTTTTCCTCTTCTAACAGCCTGTACATGCCTTCCCATGTTGATATCCCTGCGTCTCTATTACAGGCTGTGTCTGTGTACAGGGGTGCCATGTCCTTAGTCTTCTCCCTTGCTTCGAAGCTTTGAGCTTTATTTTTCTTCCCCATTTCTCTTTCCGTTTCAACCTGAGTCGTCTTAGCTCTTTGTTCCTACAGATTACGAGTGAAATGGAAATGACTGATCCAAAAAGGTGATGGGAGAGTTTTAAATGCAACAGATCAATCAAACATGCCACCTTACGTGAAGTAAATCTCTAGCAAGGCACGCGTCTTTAACCCATTTAATAACTGACAACTAATTCATTTACTATCATTAAAAGCGCATAATTTCGGGTCAGATTATGGTAAGTGGCTTTTCTTTGAATGGCGTGCCCGAAGGATTCGTACTGGAGTGATTTATGATTTGCTGACGTAACCTCGCATGTCACGCGATCGCTAATCGCATCATCGCAAATCGCAGAATTTTGATGTTTGTCAAATCTGTTGCTCACTTCTACGATATGCGATCTAGCGATCGGCGTTATCGCAGATCGGTGAATCTTTAAGCTTTTCTTTATGGGGGCTACTTTGTTGCGATGCGATTTTATTGTTAACACGAGGATCGTGCGCATATCGATTTTTAAAGATAAATGAAGATATTTCCTATCTTTTTGCAACGCGACTTTCAAGATTTTCTTCTCATCATAAACTTAGGCTTAAAATATCCAAGAGGCTTTTCATAAGCATATGATTGTAACCTTAAGAAGAAACACTTGCTTTTCCTAAAAATTAACTAAGGGTCCCCATTCATTCGAGTATCTTGGTTGACACTTAAATGAACTAGGGGGGGTGTTGCTGGCCACAACAATTGGCGATTCACTTGGGAGAACCAGTTATCTCTGATTTTCTATTGATGCTTTCAAACTCCTGAATTTTTTTTTTCCAGAAAACTTGAATTTTATTATAAAAATATAAAGCAAATGGCACTTCAAACTGTCAATGACGTTTTGTTTCAACCCCTTTCTATTTCAATTACTCGCATCCTCAGTTTGTCCTTGTATTTAAATCAGTCATTACTTGGTCTTGTAAAACATAAAATAAAGTCTTCCCTATGTAACAACCTCTTTTAAATATGCTCCTTTGTCGCAGGTAGAGCCTCTGTTGCCAGCAGGCGTCCATAGCCTCGACAGGGTTACCTATTACCCAGCAATGATCCTTTATCCTGCTTAAGGTTATTTACAACTTCTCGGAGGAAAATCCCTTTTTGACACTTTTTCTTTTTTTTTTATTCTCTAAAGAACAATGTCTTGGTTTGGTGGCCAAATTATGACACAGTCATTCACCTGACTTACACTTTTGCTGAACAAGTTGGCTCGTGATGAGACCCCTTGTCTTTTGATTGCAACAATCTTGAGTCATTGCCCTGTTTTGATAGACAGTTTTGGCAAAGTCAGCAAGTTATAATATATGTGATCATGATAAGTCGGCTAGTGATGAGACCTCTTATTCTTTGAGATATAGTGTCTTTTTTGGATTGTTCCTCTGAATGCTGCTGTTATAGACATAAGGAGCATGGAATGTCAATAATTACAGGGATCCTCAGTCCCTAAATATGTTGTTCTTAGAACAAGGTCATCAAACAACAGCACTTCCAATCAGTTCTCCACCTGAAAACACTTCAAAACAGGCTTATTTTGGATCATGTCAGCTGCTTAACTGAGCATCTGCGCTGTATTGCAACTGTGTACCTGCGCTGGAAGTCAAAAACAATGAAGGCTACCTGCGCTGGGCGAGATTGGCCAAGTGGCACAGTCATCCTGCAAGGTGTCAATTGCCCAGGAAGCTTCCAAAATGACACTTGGTTCATGAGATTCGCCCTGTGATGAGTAAGAGGTACTTGATCACCATGTGTAAGCAAGGATCTCCAAGTGGACACACGAACTAAAGATTAACTGAAGATGGAGAGGACACTAGTCAGCTATATGCCAGCCTCCAGCTGACTCATCCTTTCCTCTTCCCTCCTATATATAGAGCTCTTCTATGAGGTCTAGGGAGGCTGAAATTTTGTATAAGCAAGGAGGTGCTGTTGCCGTCCTAGAGGTGAAGAGGAGAGTTCTTGCTGGACTGCTGGATTGGATCCAACATCATTGGTTGTAACTTCCTCTGGAACCCTGTTGTTTGCATGTTCTCCTATATACTTGTTTTACATAGATGCTTTGTGTTTACATGTATATTTGATGCACCCTAATCCATGCTTCAGTTATGAGTACATGTATCTTGTAGTTCGCTCTCTTGTTTTGTGCAGGATCTGTATGAAGCTGGATCGGCTAGGAGAGCAAAGAGCTGGGAGCAGGATACAAAGAGAGAAGGACAAGGATCGACTAAGCGCAAGACACCAGGTTGGTTGACCTTCTTACTATTCTCTCTGTACTTTCATAAAGTGGAACATGAAAACTTTATCATTCAGTTGTTGCTAAAGACTGTCACCTTTAGAAGGGTTAGTGTCATCCGCATCGGATACTTTTCCCCACAACAGCTGCGATTTCCTTTAGCAGGGAGGAAGTCATTGTTTTTCCTTAAGAAAGCTCTGGACGACAATGATGGAGTTGTTTGGTTATGGTTGTTTCTACAGAGAACCTTTATTTTATTTTTGATACCTTTTATTGTACTGACATAAAACAATTTCTTTACCGAGGTAGCTTTCTCCAGCTTTCTTGGAGTTGAAACTACCATCATATCTGGGTTAAAGTTCTAATGATAATAAAGATCAAGTTTTCTAAAATATTTGTTGTTCATAGAAGTAGAAGTTCAAAATCTTTGACAGAAAAAGGTGCCTTTAGTAAATGTCAAATGTCGTTAACCAGAGCAAGTGTTATTATGGAGAAAGATATTTATCGCAATGAGAGGTAGATATTTTCTAGGGTTATATACAGAATAGGTCTAATTCTGCCTATCAATTATCAAAAGCAAACCTAATAACTTAGCTAAATTACTCCTACTCCTATTCTAGCTATATATAGAAAATGGACTATGTGAAATGATATTTCCAATGGAACCATCTATTCATTTTTATTCCTAGCCTTATGAAGTTTCCAAACATCAGTGTAAAGAACCAACTTTTCCTTGGACCGTAAATGTTGGCTGTGGAATAAGAATATATAATCTCAGTTGGAATTATGTCTGATTTTCCTTTCTTATGAGAACTTCTTTCCAACTGGATACCTATTGGATCATAAAAATTAGGATGAATTTCTGTTATGGATTGATGATCTCGTAATAGGAAGGATAACAAGTCAGGTTGTGAAGATGATTCTTTAGTTTCAATGGCTCGTAACCTATTGTTTGTTAATGCTAAGCTTTTAGCGATTTCGTTTGAAAGGAAAGTTGCCATATATAAATCGCTAAAACATAGTCTATCAAAAGTTTGGAAATTTAAAACAAAATCCGATTTTGTACAAAATGAGTGCAAGTGAGAAAGAAAGGAATGACTATTTGTACAGATAGTGTTACAGTACAACTGGGATTTACTTGTAACATCTCGCTCCTCACAAGAACTGGTCGGGTCTTGTAAATCAGGAAATGAGTTATGAGTGCGAAGAGGTATGGAGCTTTCCTCATGATATGAATCATAGATCGGGGTATTGCCTTGGATGGTAGAATCATGCAAATGATCTTTTACTTTGAAATGAGGGTCGACTGATATGATTTCTGATTTAGGATGTCTCCCATTATCTGAACCTAGTTGAGTTACTTGGGATAACTCAACGACATCATCGTTGTCAAAGTAACTATCACAAATGATTTTACAGATTTCCCTAGGCTTCTCTTTTTCATTATATATTTTCAGACAAGGGAAGTCAAGTGGCTCTTGTTTGACATTGGTCAAAGGATGTGCTAAAGCTGTCTCTTTATCTTGAAAACCTAATGATGAGTTATTTGAATAACCCTCTGTGTTTTTTGAGATATCTTTAATATTGAGAGGGGAGAAATTATCATCACTAAAAACATCGGGATAAAGAGAAAAATGCGAATCTGGAACAATGCATTTGAAAACATCATAAAAAAAACTTTGTTCATCAGATTCATCATAAACATCGGGCTTTAGATCATACCTTTGTGCGCTGACACTTTTTGAAAGAGAAATAGTTTGCTGTTCTAACCTTGGCATCTGCATTCGTTGATTTGTAATGATATTGTCTGACTTTGTATCCGAGTCATCTCCTGGTTCCAAGGTAGTTTTTTTTTAGCATCCTCGTTTTTGTCTTCTGGTACTAGAGCATGCATGACTCCTAGGCTTTGCAGATTTTCTTCATTATGGATGATTTGTGTATTCAACTTGGAATCCTCATTCATATTAGAAGAAAATGAAACAAAGGTTGAACTAATTTTTGCTTGATCAGAAATAGGAGGTAGGGAATACTCATCATAATCTGAAGATTCTTCATCCGTGAGCTCACTCTCAAGATCATACTTTAGACATTTAAGATGAAATCGCATGTTAAAATCCCTCACGGATTCGTCTTGCTTTTGTAGATAATCAATTTCATCATATACCTGGTTATATTCATAACAATCGAATTCCAAGATGAAAGTTTTGACAAATTGGTCCCAGCTGTAAATTGATGCAACTGGGAGGGTTTTGCACCATTTTCTGGCTTTCGCTGTGAATGTAAGAGTAAAAATCCTGCACAAAACACCTTCATCAATTCTCTGAATATCAGAACCTGAAACTTTTTGAATAAACTGAAGGGCATGATTAAAGGCAGAAGAATTATTCTTATCGTTGAATTTTACCTGAGACAAGAGTCTTACCACATCTGGTGGAGTGTTGGAAGAGGTAGGAACATGGATGCAACTCCAAATGGGAATTTTATGAGTAGCCATCCTGATTCAAATTTTACAATTTGGAAATCATTCCAACAAACACTATGTTTAGACCCTCCTTCTAGCACCAAATATGTTGAGGGCCCAGAAATCGGGTCGACAACAAGGGGGATACCCACCTGGTCCGAAACTTGGTTGGCAGCTCCTTTTCCGTTTGGTATAGCGGGTCCGACTGAGGATAATGGGACCAGTTTCCCAATCTAAGGGGTGTGTGTGTGTGTAGAGTTTGATGATGCTGATATAGAAGTATATTTAAGCTAATTTGACTCTAACTTCTAAACTGATTCTATGATATTGTAATCTAATGAAAACAACACATCTAATCTACGCTAACCCGGGGTATATTTCCTCTATTATGCGATCTAAAGAGATTTCGAACAATAACTGGTAATAAAGATCATTCAGCTATCATAAGAATATAAATCAATTAAGATAAACCATTCTGCATAAGAAGTTAGGCAAAACAGTTGTGAACAGCATATCGCATAATAAGTTATTCATATGTCAAACACAAATAAAATGACTCCACCGTACAAAAGTGCCAAATGGTAACCCACACATTCATATATTAACATATAAACAACTAAAACTGCATATCACTCTAAGAATATAAGAAGAAATTGGTCAAGAGATAAAAGTACCATTTATGACTGATTTCACTCACAAACTTCAAGCAATAACGATTTATCTCTACTTGTTCTAATATCTACTAAGAGTACAGAAGTGCAACATCAGTAGCAGACATTAAAATGCAAACATAAATAAATCTCGATCCATCCATTTATCAAAACCTCCTCTGAGGGTGCAGAAGTGCATGTTCCGAGGACAAGTTTTTGACAAATTTCTGGACCCTTCTCCAATGCAATGAGAAGGGTTAAAATACTACTTCCTAATTCTAATAATAGTATTATTACAAAATTTAGGATGCGGTTTTCAAACGACCGTCCTTTTTCTAATCTAGTTGAAGGAAAAAAACAACATTCTAAATGAAGTCACTTACGAACTTGGTCCTTAAAGTTGCAAGTGTTCAGCATAGGCTTGAGAAGAGTCGGCTGACTGATTTTCGCGCTGAGCTAGGCTGCGAAAACGGAATCTACGAGAGCTGGTGCTACCTTTTCGGCTGCGTTTGTAATGCATTTCACCGTCATCCATTGGCTGTGCGGTTTAACCAAGTACGTCCAGTAGCATTCCCAATTCAACCTGGCCAATGCTTGGATTGCTTTCCCTTTTGCCTGTGCTTTCTGCCTCCATTCTGTTTCCAGTTGCGACTTGTTTGGCAGGTAGCCCGGGGTGGTCTCTGCAATTAAATTGGCCCTGTGTAAATTCTCATTTACACAGTCGATAAGAATACTCGCCTGAGTTGCCGATGTCTCTGCTGCTTGCTCCGCCTGCCTGATTTGATCGTCCCATTTATTAAAGAGAAACTCCTTATGATTTTCATTTATCCTGGGTGCACCTGCCCTTTTGCCTTCATCATCATCTTGCCAAGTTAAATATTCTGTCACCCTCTTGTCATTCTGATCATAGTCACTCCGCAAGTCCAGCACTTGACTGGTGATTTTGTCGCTCAGCTCACAATAGTGCCTCCACTGTGATATTTTACATCCCAACTCTTCTTGTTGCTGCAGTAGTTGCTCGTTCAATCCAATAGATTCTAAAACGAATTCTGCTAGCTTGGGCTCATCTTTATGCATTTCCTGTAAAGTCTGCAATTGTTTTTCTTTTTCTTCGAGACTCCTTTGATAGCCTATCTGCATTTTTTTAAAGTCTTCCTGTAGTTTCTCGAGCTGTCTGGAAGCTTCAGTATTAGCGTTGGCTTGTTGCAACTCTTGTTTTAGTAGCCGTATATGATTTTCTTGTTCCTTCAATAGTTGCTAAACTTCTGAGGCCTTGTCAATAGTTGCAGAAGCATATGCTCCTGCAATCTGAGACAACTTCATGAGATTTTTAGTCGGATTATTATTGGGGTCTTTCCATAAGACGTCCAAATGTTCAGCATCTTGAGACAGTGTATTCTCTAGTTTCCTTTTCTTTCTCTGTCTCCTTACAACTGCTTTGTGTTGGGGACTATAAAATACATCCAGTGGGGGAATTTCTTCTACGTTAAGTAGAAGCTCTGAAGGTGGAGCGATAGGAAGGTGTTGTGCTTCTATGGCACTACTGACTATGGTTGAAACCACTTCTTGCACCACCTGTGTATTATTCACAGGTGTTTTCAGGGCTTGCCCTTCAAGACTGATCAATTCATTGAAGGATTCCCACTCTTTATCTAGCTCTGTTGTGACGAGTGGTGCTTCGATGATAGGAGGGGGGAGATTCCTTGGTGGGGAGGTGATAACTTGCTGTTGAGACATTGCACTTGACTGAGCTGTATCTTTGGTTGTTTCTTCGTTTTTTCCTTGGTCGTGAACAGACTCTTCAGGATGCTCAGATACTCCTTGCACGGCGTTGGACTTAGATCTGGAAGTGCTAGAGTTTTCACTGAAGCTGATGCTTGGAGTTGGTTCTCTAGCAGGCAGTCGCAGCTTTTCTAGCGGAATACTGGCCAGCCTTCTTTCTCTGTATAACGTGAATTTTTGGAGGTCACTTGGAGACAACCTCGACTGAGCTTCCCGCAAAATTTCTTGGAGCGAACTCTTATTCTGGAACAGATCATCAAACAAATCTTTCTTTCCAGAGAACACTCTTATCTTGACATTTGTTGTGAATTCTTGGGCCACATCATTTGGGTTGAATGGCCTCGCTGGGAATTTAAATAATTGAAGACACGTCACATTCTCCACTTCGCCAAAAGTGTGTCCTACATCGAACAAAGAGAAGGCCCCACAAGTTACGGGAAATTGAGGCCATATGGCCTTCTTCTTGTCCTTTAGGTCTTTGGTTAGGCCGCCTTCGGAACATGTTTGATAAGCGATTTCCCGAGCCAAAAGCTTATCAGGGACATATAAGGGTAGGACATGTGGAGGTACAGTTCTTCCAAAAACTCTAATGTAAGTAAACCATTCTTCCCCGAACCATCTTGCGACGGGGATGATGTCAATTTGGGCCTCGGGAGAGCACCTTGGGGGGTCTTTATCATACATCATTCTATATAGGGGCAAAATAAGCCCATGGCAAATCTGGTAAAAGTGAGGGGCAAACTGGGAATCCCATAATGCCTTATGATAAACATGGATGGGTAATGGGTCTTGGGTAGTCCATTTCCAACCCATAATAGAGAATTCAAATACAAGACAAACAGAATCCATAATATAGGCAGACAGATAAAAAGGAGGATAGACCCTTTGAGACAATGATCTCTTAGACCGGTAATTGAGAACAGCCGTGTATAGAGTATCAGAAAGGATTTTGGCCCAATCTAGGATGTCGGCGTTAGTGGCAGCATCAATTAATGGTAGCCATTCAGATGAAAACTTATTGTTATCCGGCATCCCAAATAACCTACAGAGCATGGCCGCAGCAAAACAATATGGAGAGGTGAGGGAACCAGTGCTGTACATACCATTTTTATCGTTTTTTAGCGGCTCATCTCTTCTAGACCATTCTTTAGTGGTGTCTGATAGATCTGGATTCTCCGCCGCGAACTTCTTAACAAATTGTGCGTTATAGGTCGCTTGGGGTTCTGGAAGATGATACATAAGCTTCAAATCTTGCGCAACAGATGATCCGACGAGCCCATGTCCATGAACTTTGAATTGTCTGTTTTTCAAGTCTGCATCATCGAGTATCCATTTGATCATGTCTGTATATGGTAGAATTTTGGGTCTTGCCACTATTCTTTGAAGGAATGAACATGCTAGGTCCTCTAAGGACGCCTCAGAAGAGCGTGGTGCACC
This sequence comes from Pinus tabuliformis, assembly GCA_031772625.1. NCBI lineage: Eukaryota > Viridiplantae > Streptophyta > Pinopsida > Pinales > Pinaceae > Pinus > Pinus tabuliformis. The sequence continues at coordinate 639,909,064 of CM062810.1, forward strand.
TGTGACAGCAGCGACCTTCATTATTCTAGGGTTTTCCTCTTCTAACAGCCTGTACATGCCTTCCCATGTTGATATCCCTGCGTCTCTATTACAAGCTGTGTCTGTGTACAGGGGCGCCATCTCCTTAGTCTTCTCCCTTGCTTCAGAGCTTTAAGCTTTATTTTTCTTCCCCATTTCTCTTTCTGTTTCAGCTTGAGTCGTCTTAGCTCTTTGTTCCTGCAGATTACGATTGAAATGGAAATGACTGATCCAAAAAGGTGATGGGAGAGTTTTAAATGCAACAGATCAATCAAACATGCCACCTTACGTGAAGTAAATCTCTATCAAGGCACGCATCTTTAACCCATTTAATAACTGACAACTAATTCATTTACTATCATTAAAAGCGCATAATTTCGGGTCAGATTATTGTGAGTGGCTTTTCTTTGAATGGCGTGCCCGAAGGATTCATACTGGAGTGATTTATGATTTGCTGACGTAACCTCGCATGTCGCACGATCGCTAATCACATCATCGCAAATCGCAGAATTTTGATGCTTGTCAAATCTGTTGCTCACTTCTGTGATATGCGATCTAGCGATCGGCGTTATCGCAGATCGGTGAATCTTTAAGCTTTTCTTTATGGGGGCTACTTTGTTGCGATGCGATTTTATTGTTAACACGAGGATCGTGCGCATATCGATTTTTAAAGAGAAATGAAGATATTTCCTATCTTTTTGCAACGCGACTTTGAAGATTTTCTTCTCATCATAAACTTAGGCTTAAAATATCCAAGAGGCTTTTCATAAGCATATGATTGTAACCTTAAGAAGAAACACTTGCTTTTCCCAAAAATTAACTAAGGGTCCCCATTCATTCGAGTATCTTGGTTGACACTTAAATGAACTAGGGGGGGTGTTGCTGGCCACAACAGTGACCAAGGGAGGAGAGAAAGAAAAATTCTTTTGGTTTGAATCTCAATAGAAGGCATTCACAGAGTTGAAACATCATCTTTACTCTGCACCAGTACTCACATTACTAGACTTGCAACAACTATTTAAGATCGAGACAGATGCCTTCGACTATGCTATTGGGGTATTCTTTACTCAACAGGGGCATCCATTGGCATATCACATTAAGAAACTTTCAAACACAGTCCGGCAGTATCCAACATATGACAAGGATATGTATTCCAGTGTGCAGTCCTGCAAATGATGAAAGAATTAGATTTTAAGGAAGGAAATGGTCATCCACACAGACCACCGACCCTTGCAGTTCATACAAATGCAAGGGAAGATGCAAAATGTTTTCCATCAGAAGTGGTCCACATACTTGCAGCAGCTCCATTTGAATATCAAGTACAAGAAGGGCAACACCAATAATGTTGCAAACTGCCTCAACCAACCATTGATCATGGCGTTAACCATCATGTCGAACTCTTGTGGGCACGAGACTTCTGATTGGCTACTTCTCTACAAAAGCGACCCAGAATTTAGCCACACATACCATACACTCTTGGACAGTCATCAAGTTCCATATTTTCACTTCCAGCATGCTCTGTTATGCCACTTGGGACACCTTTGTGTTCCTTCAAGTGAGCATGCCAAGATGATTTTGGAAGCGCACTACAAATGGGCTTTTGGGCATTTTGGGGTCAAGAAAACAGTGGCAGTACTACAGAAGTATTTATATTGGCCGAATGTTCGACAGGATGCCGAGAAGTACATCAGATCTTGCACTGCCTATGCCATTGCCAAACCAACCATTAAGAAGCAAGGCCTCTATACTTCACTACCTACCCCTAGTCGACTTTGAGAATCCATCTCCATGGATTACATGTCGAGCCTTCCTTCTACTAAGCATGGCAACGACTGTGTTTGTATGGTCATCGACAGTTTCTCGAAGATGGCCATTATGGCAGCCTGAAAGAAGAATATCACAGTGGAAGCCACTGCTAAATGCTTCTTTGAATGAGTGTGGGTACACTTTGGGATCCCACAGTCTATCATCTCAGATCAGGACAATAGGTTCCTGAATACATTTTGGTCCAAACTTTGGTCGATGATGGACACCAAGATCACTAAGTCCACATATTTCCATCCCCAAACTAATGGCTAGACAAAGGTCATCAACAGGATGATCATAGACATTCTGTGCATGTACAACTCAAAGCATCCATGCACATGGGATGAGAGTCTCCCCTATATCCAGCACAACTATAACTAGGCTCTCCACATCTCGATTGGCCACATCCCTTTTCAGGTGGGTTTGGGATTCCAGCCATTGTGTCTAATTGATGTGGCCATACCATTTGCAGCGACTCAGGCAGATTCAACTCATGTCCAATCTGAATCCCACAAGGAAAATAGATTCATTGAGAACGTTCAACAAATCCACGAATAGTTCCATGACATATTGGACAAAGCCAATGCTAAGTACAAGCAGCGGCATGATCAGCATCGGGTGCCACACAAGTTCTAAGTGGGTGACAAAGTTTGGCTACATTTTTAGAAGGAGAGCCTCGTTGGGCCCCACCACAAGATTCATCTGCTTCGATATGGGCCATAGACCATCACCAAGGCTGTGGGAGATAATTATTTTGAGCTCAGCATTCCCCATTCCTTGGCTTGCACCTAGTGTTCAATGTGGATCACCTTCGACCATACTTTCCACCATTACTGGACAAATCCATCTTTGCATAATAGCTCACACCAATATATTTAAATCCACAATGCATGGAACAGGATGCAACTGATCGGATCATGGACACCAAGGCAAATTGCTCACCAGAGAGCAGGGACCAAGTTCAGCATAAGTTTCCTCATCTCATGGAGGAACTCAACACAATGGAGATCATTTCTTCCTAAGGGGGGAGGACTGATCTAGGTGGATATTGGTGGCCACTCGCCTATTCCACTTCAACCCTCACCATTGTTCTTTCATTTTTTTTCAGTTTCCTTAATTGTAGCATAGTTTACTATTTTTGGCAGTTTTTTTGGGTCCTAAACTTCTGGAGCCATTTTGAGGCCCTAAAAAATGGTTTTTTTGCAAAATTCCTCTTTTCATTTCAAAGGAAATCACATTAACAATTGTAGTTCTCAGATATATCTTTCTAACGAGGTATCATACGCGTCGAACAGAGATAATATGACCAAGTTACGACCCCGAGAAGTTGGCTGCCCAACTAACCCCAACGGGGCCCATAAACTCTTGGTGCTACATCTCCTTGGGTTATGGTTATGGTTGTTTAGGGTTTTCTCTTATTTTTCAATAATAAAAGGGCCCTTGAGCCTCATTGTAACTTAGTTCAGAGGCATGTAGCCGCCACATCTCTACTTAGAGATAAGCTACGATCGCCCAAGCTAGTCTTATTTCCATTCTGTTTGTAAGCATATTTCAGTATTTAATATTAATGAAATGAAGTGTTATTTATTTTACATCTCTATATTTATGGTTATATCTGTAATTCGTTGCATTCATGTTTAAATCCGGATCAAAAATGCAGATGAAAATGGTAGACATAGTCGACTATTCGCATGGAGGAGGGGCTCTGAGGTTTTTTGTTAACTAATTTTTTTTATTAATATTAACTGTCTTATGTATCATCTTGATATTGCACATTATTATCACATATCTGAGGGTAAAGGTGTTAGGATATTCCAACACATAGGAAATAGTTAAGTATAACTTGGACTAGTGTAGAGTTAGGTAAACTGTGTTTCTTTACTATGTACTTTTGTAACTTACAATCCGACGGTCACGATATGTAGTGATTTAACGGTTCATTCTCTCCTCGGTATTACCGACACTTGATCAGTGGCTTAACACCCGATTGGTCCATGATCTCTATTTAAAGAGCATGGAGGATCATTTGTAGGGTGATCATTCATGAGAGAAGCTTATGTAAATTTTCATTCTTTTATTAATAAATTCCCTGAAGTGGTTGTGTTGGCTCAGGCCGTGGACTATTTCCCTCTTTGAGGATTTTAACCACGTCAATAATACTAGTGTATTGATTTGTGATATGTTTTTGAGCAGTTTCCTTTGGTGTTCTATCTGAGGAACTTACCCTATAAATTTCTACATTGTATCAGAGCTATTTGAGGGTCGCATCCATTGGTGATCCAAATCAGAAGTCGGTACAACTGCATCCAAATGTCGTTTCCTAGATCTACTGTTTTGGGCCGCTTTCGGGCCAATAGGACTGTTCTATTGTGTTAAGAGAATCTGCTCCAGTGAGGAACCCCTTTCATTTCATGTGAAAAGGTTTTTGGTAGCCCTAGCTATGTCATTTTTAAGATCTAGAGGTATACAGTCTTTATTTGAAGTTTTAGCTATTTATCTCTTTGTTTATTTCAGTTTATTTATCTCTCTATTTTTTATTACCAAATCTATACCTTTCATTTCTGCATATGCTCCTTGCTCCGTGACTTTGTGCTATAAAATCAGGAACATTGAGGAAAATATTTAGTTTTCGGCGAGAACTAACTTCAAGTCGTAAGGTTTGTTTTTTTCCTGTATGTATGTGTTGGGTTTTGTGTTATTTTTTTGTAGGGAAAAACATATTTTTAAAGTAAGCACGTAGCCCAAAGCTTCAACGACTACATAAAAAAAAAAAAAAAAACCTTCTTCTTTTCCAAAAATTACTAACCTTTTAAACTAGCTCACTTGGTCCAAAATTACTTTATGAGAACAGAGGTCTTGAGTTCAATTCTTTCTTCTTGTTGAGTTACTTTTTCAAAAAACACATGTACATTGTGTTTTAAAGTTACTTTATGTAAAAGTGTTCTTACCCATTATAAAAAGTGAATCACTTATAATTCTAAAGTGTTTTTATCTTTTATTTAAGTTACAATTTAGTGGGTAGCTCATAAAGTACCATTGTAAAAGTGATTCCACTTACTTATAAAAGTGGGTCACATAAATTTTCTTTTAAGTGAGCTAATTAGATTAAGTTTGAAAAGAGGGGGGGATTTTTTTTAAATATAACATTACCATTCATTTCCGCACATTCATGCACTTCGTCAACATCTTCAACAACTTTTCTTCAAAAAGCCATAACTTCTTCATCCAGAAGTTGTTTTGAGAGCCGTTTTTTTTTAATGGCCTAATTTTTTGAGATCTTTCCATTGAAACACTTAGTTTCAACATCTGTAGCTTTAGTTTCTATTGAAATGGAAATTTCATGCCAACTTATTCTTGACAGCACCAACTACTTCGAATGGTGGTCCTACATTGTGGATTTACTTAGAAGTAAAGGTATTTACAAAATAACCTCATGCCAAGAAATTAAACCTAAATATGAAGATAAGGAAGCCAAATTTGAAAATAGGCAAGATCAAGCAAGTGGGTTGATAGGGATGTCTATTTCTCAAGACCTTAGATTCCATATTGTAGAACTTGATACCCCTAATGGAGCAATGAAACATCTCACTAAAGCTTTTGGAATTAAAAATAAAATTAGAGACCATCAACCCAAAAATGAGTTGCTTACCTTGGACCCCAATAATTTTTCTTCCATTGAAGATTTTTTGTCCAAGTTCAAGAGCCTTAGACTTCTCTTGGAAGGTGTTAAGGTTAAGAAAGAAGATGGTAGCCTTATCTATTCCATTCTTACTAAGTTACGACCAACCTACTCTGTGTATGTTTCCACCTTCCATTCTACTAGAGAAGCATTTATTTCTCAAGGACAAGACTACAAGTCCCCCTCTTTTGATGCCTTTTCTGATTCTTTAATAAGAGAATAAGAAAAACTCTTACATCTTGGTCTTCTTAATCTTGGAAACTCTTCTAAGAAGCCTTAGCCACACAGCAACAACCAAATTCAAACATCCCTAAGAAGCAGTATCCTAAAAGAATGGTCCTAAACTAAACAAGGGTCCTAAGCAATTTCACTCTCAAAATGAAAAATAATTTCAACAATATGATAAGGCAAATAAAAACAAAGGGAAGAAGACTGATAGACATTGCCACTTTTGTAATCAAGATGGCCACTTAGAATCGAAATGCTTTAAGAAGATGGAAGCCTTGAAGCAGCAATGAAGAAGCATAACATCCACTTGGAGCACTCTTTCACTTCAACTTCATCTTCAGGAATTGCACTTTTTGCATGTGGTCGTCAAGCATCTAGGTTCGGTTATGCACTAAATGTATATTATTCTTCTCATTCTCATTAGTGGCTTATTGATTCTGGAGCTTCTTATCACATGGCAAAAAACAAATCCATGTTCTCTTCTTTAAATTATTGTAACACCAGAAATATATATGTTGGTGATGATAGATCTTTTAGTGTTGTAGGGACTGGAACTATTCATCTAGACAATGGTCAATTTAATGATGTATTATGTGTTCCAACTTTATGCTGCAACCTTCTATCTGTATATCAGATAACTCATTCAGGTGAAGGTAAAATCATTGAATTCCCATATCATGATGTTGTAATTAAGGACCTAAGAGATCCTAGACAGATTTTAGCTACTCGCATTCTTGATGATTCTACAAGGTTGCATAAGTTTAACAACTTTGGGTCATCAACTCTTCCCTCAGTCTTTGTTGCTCATAATGATGAAGTGAGCAAACTTTGGCATGATTGATTTGGTCACTTAAACTATCGCTCCCTTTAAAATCTATGTAAAGAAAATATGGTGATAGGTCTTCCTATGGTATCTTGCAAAGATGGTCTTTGTTCCAGATGTGTACTCGGAAAACATCATAGGGATAGTTTTGAAAAACGTGCCTCTTGGCATGCATCAACCCCTTTACAACTTGTGCATAGTGATTTATGTGATCCACTTCCAATTGTTTCATTCTTTAGCTACAAGTATTTCTTAACTTTTATTGATGATTTCTCCAGATGCACTTGGGTATACTTCTTAAAACTCAAGACTGAAGTCTTTGGCATATTCTTGGCCTTTAAGGCCTTTGTTGAGAAACAATTTGGACATCAAATTATTAATCTAATATCAGATAATGGTGGAGAATATGTTAACAACAAATTCATCAACTTTTGCACTAAGCATGGAATTCAAATGCAACATATTGTTCCATATACTCCATAACGAAATGGTGTAGCTGAAAGGAAGAATTGCACCTTAAAGGAAATGGCTAATTGTATGCTTCAATCTAAAGGACTTAATCTTAATTTTTTGGCAGAAGCAATTAACTGTGCAAATTAAATAGTAAATCACACTCCTACTAAGGTTTTAAATAATATCACTCCAGAAGAAGCATGGAGCTCAATTAAACCAGATGTAAGTTACTTTTTTGTTTTTGGAAGTAAAGAACGGGCTCATATTCCAAATGAGAAACATAAAGATTTAGAACCTAAGAATGAAAAATGTTTTTTTGTTGGATATTCTAAAGACATCAAAGGATATAGACTTATTCCACTTAAGTCCAAAAATGTTATCATTAGAAGAGATGTAAAGTTTGCTGAAAATATATCGGCCTACGAGCCTAGTTCGGTGAATGTGCCACCTCCCTCTATCCCTTCTACTTCTGAAAATATTTCTTCTTCAGATGATAACAGCGAGGATGAAAATCCTCCCCCACCTTCTTAGGATCCTCCTTTAGCTCCTCGGCTTCCAAAATGGGTCCGTGCTACTCGGGAAGCAGCAGGTGCTCTTGCAGATGATCCTACAGATCAGTGTCGCACTCGTTCTCAGTTCGATAGAGCCTCTTCTTTACTGGCTCAAGCTCCAGCGAATTATGATTCTAACACCTTCGCAGAAGTTTTAGGCCATCCAGGTTGGGACGAAGCTATGAATGAAGAATATCATTCATTATTGGAAAATGATACATGGGATCTTGTTCCTCTTCCAAAGGGACGAAAACTTGATAGATGCAAATGGGTTTACAGAACCAAGTATGGACCAGATGGAAAAGTTGATAAACATAAAGCTCATCTTGTTGCTAAGGGTTTTTCACAAGTTGAAGGCATTGACTATACTGAAACCTTCTCCCCTATTACCAAAATGAACTCTATCCACCTTGTTCTTTCCCTTGCTGCCTCTTTCAAATGGGAAGTCCATCAGATGGATGTTAAATTTTCCTTTTTGCATGGGGACTTGCATGAAGAAATATATATGGAACAACCTACTAGCTTTGTACAACCAGAATCTAGCCTTGTATGTTGGCTTAAGAAATCCCTTGATGGTCTCAAGCAAGCCCATCAGGCCTGGTATGCCAAAATGGATAGCTTTCTTTTAGATACTGGCTTTTCTAGGTGTCATTCTGATAATACTATCTACACCAAGAAAGTGGGTAAGTCTCTTATCATTATTGTTCTTTATGTTGATGATCTTATCATTATTGGTAGTGATCCCAACCCTATAAACCATGTGAATTCCAGCCTTAAAAAAAAGTTTGAAATGACAAATTTAGGACACTTGCATTATTTTCTTCGTCTTCAAGTCTTGCAATCCAAGGAAGGTATTTCCCTTTCCTAGTACAAGTATGCATGTGATCTTCTACACCAATTTCACATGGAAGACTGTAAGCCAACCCCTTCTACCTTTCAGTCTAGAGCCAAAATTTCAGTCACTTATACTTCCCCTAAAGTTGATGCTACCTTATACTGTCAGCTTGTAGGAAAACTTGTGTATCTGACCCATACTCATCCTGACCTTTCCTTTCTTGTTGGCCTTATTGCGTAGTTTATGCAAAACCCACATGAAAGCCATTAGAGAGCAGCTAAAAGAACACTTCATTATGTTCAAAGTATAGTGTAATTTGGGATTCATTATAGTGCAAAATCATCTCCTCTATGGGTTGGTTTCACTGATTCCGATTGGGCTGGTGACCCTGATGATCAAAAGTCTACTATAGGTTATGTCTTCACTCTTGGTTTTGGACCTATTACATGGGCTTGCAAGAAACAAAGTTCCATTTCTCTTTCTTCAGTAGAAGAAGAGTATCGTGGCATCATAGAAGCTAGTAAGGAAGCCCTGTGGCTTTGTCAGATCCTGTCAAAGTTGGGCTTTCAGCAACAAACATCCAGCTACACTTTGGTGTGATAATCAAAGTGTCATTCAACTATGCAAATATCCAGTCTAACATCAACACAGAAAACACATTGAACTACACACGCACTTCACTAGAAATCTCATTCATGACCATGTTATTGAAGTGAAATATTGTTCAACCGATGATCAAGTTGCAAGCATCTTTACAAAGTCTCTCATAGAGGCAAATTTTACTAAACTCTGATTTATGGTTGGAGTTCAGGGAGTTGTCACTAAGGGGGGATAGGCTCTAATTCCTCCTTCCTTCTCCTATTGTTTCATATTTTTACATCCTTCAATCCTATCCCAAGTTGTTCTTAAGGGTGGAAGTTAGGATATTCCGACACATAGGAAATAGTTAAGTATAACTTGGTTTTGTGTACAGTTAGGTAAAGTGTGTTTCTTTACTATGTACTTTTGTAACTTACAATCTGAAGGTCATGATATGTAGTGATCCAATGGTTCATTCTCTCCTTGGTATTACCGACACTTGATCTATGGCTTAACACCCGATTGGTCCATGATCTCTATTTAAAGAGCATGGAGGGTCATTTGTAGGGTGACTGTTCATGAGAGAAGCTTATGTAAATTTTCATTCTTTTATTAATAAATTGCATGAAGTGGCCGCGTTGGATCTGGTCATGGACCATTTCCCTCTTTGAGGGTTTTAACTATGTCAATAATACTGGTGTATTGATCTCTGATTTGTTTGTGAGCAGTGTCCTTTGGTATTCTATTTGATGAACTTACCCTGTAAATTCCTACAAAGGAAACTATCTTTCGGATGGAAGACCCACTCGTCATAATTTTCTTCTAAAATGGATGAAAGAGAAAGAGAAAACTCATATTTCAAGAGGTTAGAGTAGTCACCCAAAGCTTGCATCCCTCACTGAGGACTCGTGTTTTTGGGCGCAAGTAGAAGAGGCTTTGAAATATTTGGAACAGGGCCACAACCAAAAGCTAGGAAGTCTTGAAATGTTTGAAAGTTATGCCAAAAAAATTATCAATGACCATGACATTTCCTCAGATGTTTTCTTGGAAAGGATCACCTTCATGGATTTTTGTAAAGAGTACAAGAAAATTGATTCCTAGAGTTGAGATCTCCCTTGTATGAAATAACAGAAGTGGAATGTTGTAAGGGTTGAATTTGCAGAATAGTGGAACCTTCTTCTAATTAGGTTTCTTGTGTTTGAGATGTAATTTCCTTTCATATATTTAAAATAGCATTATTGAGGTAATGTAATGTATTGATAGTTAATGTGTGAATATAGGAATATTAGGGCATGTACATCTGCCTCTTTGTAGAGGTATAGGGTATCTAGGTAGAAAACTAATGATAGTCTATATGTTGATACTAGACATGAAGTCGACATGCTAATATTGGACATGTAGAAAGAAGTTTTTTTAATGTATTTTCGAGATGATATTGTTTCCATGTACTCGATATCTTATAATATGATAACTTGTGTTTTTTCTTTCCTAAAGAAATGCATTTTTCTTTTATTTTAAAGTGGGAAATTTATTGATACAATTAGGAACCACAATTGCACAAATAGAATTGGATTAAGAAATGAATTTTGCTTAAATTTTCAAAGTGAGAGATTTATTAAGACAATTAGGAACAAGAATGGCAGGGAGATTTATTGAGACAATCAGGAACCAAAATGGCATAGAGCGAATTGGATTAAGAAATACATTTTGCTTAAATTTTCAAAGTCAGGGATTTATTGAGACAAGAACTACAATAGAGAAACAAGAATTGAATTTGGCATTGAAAGAGTTAGATTAGGAAATGTGGGAGATTTATTGAGACAACTCGGAACCCCAACAATGGAGAGAGAAGTGACTATCATATTTTGTGTAGTATGCGTTCTACACAGTTTGATATATGTGACCAAACAAGTGATGATAAGAGGGAATAAAATTTTGTTCAGTGGATGCGCTTGAGAAAAGATTTATTTTTAATGGGAAATTTTTTTGTTTTGACTATTTTGAGACAATCAAATGATGAGATTTTCGTTGATGAAAAAAATGTGGATGAGTAATTTCATGTCCCTGAATAGTGGTGTTAATGATGCCCAAAAATGAGAAGTCTAAACATAACTTTATGGTAATCTCTTATCGTTTTTTTTCAAATGATGTTATTTTTTTTATCTAAATATATTATGTAAATAAAGAATATAAAAAAATATTTTATATAAAATATTTTAGTGAAGAAGCATGTTTTTATTTATACATTTAAAGCTAACTTATTCCAAAAAAAGAAATACAAACATAAATAATGATGACACTATCATTCAATTTTTAGGGCTTTTCATCTATGTTGATGCCATTTTATGAACAGATCGACAAGTGTTAACCTTGATTGGAAAATCCCCAGAATTTGCATTAATGTCTTAGTCGGTAACTATGGATACTAATTGGAAGTTGTCTTTGATGTGTGTTGTACCTAGATGTGGGTAGAGAATGATCCATTCATTCACCCATATTGAAATTTTAATTTTGAATTTTGAATTTTGTTGAAAATGCAACAAGAAAATCCCAATTTAATTGTGTCTTTGAATTAAATTAGGAATAAAAGTGTAATTGCACATCACAAGACAACTTGTAGGAGTTAACTAAGTTAATTTGACTTGTTTTATCAGTTAATTGGAGTTTAGGGTCTAACTAGAGTCATGTAGAGTGTGTCATACTTTATAGGATCCTTGGTTTAGTTTATTTTGAGTTGTAATTAATTAATTCAGTTTAACTAAGTTAAAGTCAGTTAAACTAGTTCCAACTAATGGAGGAACTAGTAGGAGGCCAGATAGTGGGGTGTTGCTTCATGTGTTCAACCAGTTAACTGGTGATTCACTCATAAATAACTCATGAATGTCATATCTGAGAGTTACCTAGTTGAGATTGGAGTTAAAGTGCAATGTACTATCAATTGTATAATCATCTGAATTGTATAGGTGGTGCATGAATTTCCCTAATTAATAATGGGCTAATTCCCAAGGATACAGTGTAAGGAAATAGGGACTTGGGAAAGCTAGGTTTTGGTTAAGTATTGGCCTAGGCTTGTGTAGGAAGCAGTAAGACATATAGAGATAGTGCATAGGTTGCTCGGGCTTGAGCAAAGGATTGTAATCTTCTCATATTTTATGACTAATGCAATATACAAATAGCGAGGAATTTTAGCTATGGATTTACCCAATCATTGTATAATGTGTTGATTGGCTTCTTTCTCTTGTATGCTTCATTATTTCTCGATTGATTAATTGTTTCCTCGAATGAGTAGAGTAGATTCAAGTCTTTTTTTTATAGAAAATTACATAAGAAGTTTGAATATACAAGGAATTTCTACATGGTATCATAGCAGAAATGTTCTGAATAGAAAATGGCATCAACCCATGGTATTCATCCACCCATGTCTAGATCAAGAAATCACTCTAGAAGATGAGAATACAAGTTTTTATTTTGCACGTGAAATCGAATTTGTAGTATCATTGTTCAGAGCCAACAGGATATCTTTCTACGGATTGAGACTCGAATATTCCCTTGAGGGTACTTTGAACTATATTTCTTGGAAGGATGGAATGGAGCTAGTGTTGGAAGACAACAGGCTGAAGGAATTCATAGATAATGATATTCCTAACCCTCCAACAACAGATGCTCAAGATTTGGTAGAGTGGAATAAATGTGTTGCAAATATGAGAAGGATCATACTAGAAGGAGTTCGAGATCAGATTGTCTCGAGCCTCCATGGGAAGGATACACCATATGTAATGTGTCAAGCCTTGATTGACTTATTTCAGAACATCAATGACCACAAGAAGCTTGAACTGAACGACAAGCTTTCGAAGATCAAGATGGAGAAGTGTGACAGAGTACCATAATACTTGAGTAGGTTAAACCAATGTCAGGATGAGCTTGGGAGTGTCGGAATTACAATTGTTGAAGATGATCTAGTCAGCCTATCACTTAAGGACCTTCTCAAGAGTTGACACAACTACAAGGATTCAGTAAATGGGAGGGATAATCTACCAAAGTGGGAGTGTTTGTGGTATGACTTGGTGTAAGAAGAGATAAGGTGGAGCACCAAAGATGGAACCTCATCCAAGCACGATGATGAGGAGAATTGTGCCTTAGCTGGAAAGGCAAAGAAAGGGAAAGGAAGGAAATTCCAATCCAAAGGAGATTCTAGTCAGGGTGGCAAGAAGAAGGAGTTTTCAAAGATTAAATGTTTTCACTGTCATGAGCTAGGACACTATGGCATGAAGTGTCCTCACAAGAAGGTTGGTAAGAAGCCCTTGGGAGGAGTAGTAAGTGAAGCTCTTGCTTTAAAAATTGAGTTGTATTTCACTTTCATTACTTGCATGGTGACATCAATGATGGGTAGTTTATGGTATCTCGATAGCGGATCCTCATTCCATATGGCTGGAAACAAATCATTTTTCAATGACTTGGAGGATAAGGACCTCCAGATGCACATCAAGATGGGAGATGATGGAAGCTATAGTGCGATCGACATTGGTACTATTACTTTTTAGAGGGAGTCTGGTTATCTTCTCACACTAAAAGATGTCATGTATGTTCTGGGTCTGAAGAAGAATTTTGTTTCAGTTTTTATGTTGGAGGAACGTGGCTACAATGTGATATTCCACAAAGGAAAGGATTTCCTTTATCAAATAGCCTCAGGACAAGTGAAGCAGATCAGGGTTTGAGTGAAGAACCTCTAAAAATTGGATTTAGAATATTGTGCAGCATTGAGCACAAAAGCAAAGAAGGTGCAGAGGCGGGACATTAGTGAATTATGACATAGAATATTGGTCATCTTCACTATTGGAGATTTGAAGATCATGCAGCAGATTTCTACATGACTTCCCAAGGGTGCACTAGAGTAAAGAGATACATGCAAAGGCTGTACATTAGGGAATTTCACCAAAGCCACCTTTCATGATAAGGATAGTCGAGCACAAGCAATCCTTGAAAGAATTCACTCAGATATGTGTGGACCATTGTCGATTGCCTCCACGGACAAGCATATGTATTATGTAATATGTGTAGATGATTTATCACATAAGTGTTGTATTTTATTCATGCAAAATAAATATCATACATTCTCTATTATTTTTGAATTTAAAGCACTTGTTGGGAAACACACTGGCATGAAAGTAAAGGCTCTTAGGAGCGATAACAGTGGAGAATGTGTGTCAAATGAATTCAAGAAATTTTGTGCATCAGAAGGAATATGACGGGAGTTAATAGCACCCCATAACCCATAGTAGAATGAGGTGGCTAAAAGGAAGAAAAAAACTATTGTGGGAGCTATGGACGATGTTACATGATCAAGGCCAACCATTTCACTTATGGGCTGAGGCATGCAACACAATTGTATATGTGCAGAACAAGAGTCCTCATTGGATTCTTGGGATGAGTACACCAGAAGAATATTTTTTTAGGTAACAAATGAGATGTGGTACAGTTCAAAATATTTGGTTTATCAGTTTATTGTCATGTTACCAAGGAGGAAAGGAAAAATATAGAACCAACAACTAAGTTGGGCATATTTGTGGGGTACACTGATACACCTCACAACTATCTAGTGTACCTTCCATCTCACAGGATGACAGTGGTTCGTAGAGATGTGAAATTTGATGAACAGAAGGGCATGAGATGCTCCCTTGAGAGGGAGCTTCAGTTTCATGTAGATGAGGAGATTTTAGCTCTAAAGGAAGAACCTTGGGATGATTTGGAGTAGCCACATGTAGAGGAACAAAGAGTGGAAGCATCCACTCATGTAGAGACTTCCATAGATGGAAGGAAGCACACCAGAGAAGTTGACAAATTGAGGCATGGTGCTAAAGAGAATGTGGGAGCGCCTGCATCATAGCATAGGAAGAGCAGGTCACCAGATCGATACACTAGCTACATGGCTCTAATGAGCAAGAGTATAGAGATTGAGCCATCCTCATTCGAGGAAGCAGTGCAACAACTAGTATGCGTTGATGCCATGGTAGAGGAGTATGACTCCATTATCAAAAACATTGTTTTGGAAGTGGTCCCAAGACCAGCATACAAGTCAGTGGTGAGTTCCAGATGGCTCTACAAGGTAAAGAAAGTATCAGATGGGGGTGTCGAGAAACACAAGGCCATATTTGTGGCCAGAGGGTTCTCTTGGGTGGAGGGAATTTATTACGAGGATAAATTTTCTCTAGTAGCAAGGTACTCTTCAATCATATCTATTCTAGCACTTTTAGTGCAGATGGTATGGAAGATACATCAGATGGATTTGAAGAGAACATTCATCAATGGCATGATTAAGGAAGAGTTGTACATTGAGCAGGTGGAATTTTATACCTTCAACATAGAGTCGCATGTGCAAACTCAAGTGAGCGTTGTATTGATTGAAATAAGCACCCCATGCTTGGTACACCACGATTGAAAACTATTTCACCAGGTTATGCTTCAACAAAATTCAAGCAAATTAAAAAATTTACCATATCGTGGTTAAAGGTAAACTATTGATTATATTATTATATGTTGATGAATTAATTCTAACATGTGATGAGAAGTAAGTCAAATCTTACAAAGAGGATCTTGCAAAAGAATTTGAGATGAAGGACCTGGGGCTCATGCATTATTTCCCTGGTATGGAAGTATGGAAAGTAGATGAGGAAGTGTTTATCTCTTAGGGAAAGTATGTCAACGAGGTACTGAAGAAGTTCCACATGGAGATTAGCAAACACATGGAGACTCCTCTAGTAGGAAATTGGAGGAAGGAAGAAGCTACTTCAAGTGAAGTACTGGAGGTTACTATTTATATGAAGCTTGTGGGTTCACTTATGTAATTGGTGAACACATGACCGTACATATGTTTTATAGTGAACCATCTTAGTCAAGTTATGGTTAAGCCAACTAATATCTATTGGAAGGCAGCTAAACATGTGTTAAGATACCTCAAAGGCACCACTTAGTTTGGTCTTTGGTATAGATGGAGAGAGGGAGTGAAGCTACAAGGATTCACAGATGTAGATTGGTCATGGATTACATCCAACAGGAAGAGAACATCAGGGGGAATCTTCAGTGTTGGGTTAGCAATAGATTCTTGGTATAGCAAGAAGTAGAGATCAGTTGCACTTAGTTCACCAGAAGCAAAGTACATGGTTTCTAGTCAAGTAGCTTGTGAGGCTATGTGGATGAGGAAGATCCTTGTTGGTTTATTTGGCCAGCAAATGGATCCCACAGTGATTTACTGTGATAATTAGAGTTGTATCAAACTCTCTGAGAATCCAATTTTTCATGATCAGTCTAAGCATATTGATATCTAGTATCACCATCTATGAGATTGTGTGCGGAGGAGAATCATGTTGCTAGAGTACATTCTTATAGAGGAAAAGATGTAGACATCTTGGATAAGGCACTATCAAGAGGAAAGTTTGAGTTTCATAGAGGTGGGATTGGGGTATATGACAATCCCTTTCTTGTTTAGAGGGAGTGTTGAAAATGAAACAAGAAAATCTTGATTTAATTTTGTCTTAGAATTATATTAGGAATAAAATTATAATTCCACATCACAAGACAACTTGTACAAGTTAACTAATTTAATTTGACATAGTTGGCTTAGTTAATTTTATTTGAGGGTCTAAATAGAGTCATGTAGAGTGTCTCATACTTTATAGGAGCCCTAGTTGAGTTTATTTTCAGTTGTAATTATTTAATTCAGTTTAACTCATTTAAATTCAGTTAAACTAGTTCCAACTCATGGAGGAACTAGTAGGAGGTCAAACAATGGGATGTTGATTCATGTGTTCAACTAGTTAATTGATGATTCACTCATAAATAACTCATTCTTATCATATCTCAGAGTTACCCAGTTGAGATTGGAGTTCAAGGAAAGTCTACTATCAATTGTATAATCATCCAAATTGTATAGGTGGAGCATGTAATTAGAGTAAGGCATATGAGGATTGCTCAATTCATTTTGAGGAAATTCCCTAATTAATACGGGGTTAATTCCCAAGTAAACAACGCAAGGAAATAAGGACTTGGGCAAGCCAAAATTTGGTTAAGTATTGGCCTAGGCTCATCTGGGTAGCAATGAGCTAGATAGAGATAGTGAAGAGGTTGCTCGGGCTTAAGCAAAGCATTGTAATCTTCTCATATTTTCTTACTAATGTAATATACAGATAGTAGGAGTTTTTAGTTGTGGATTTCTCCAGGAAATAATTGTGTAGTTTTTTGATTGAATTATTTCTCTTATATGCTTCGTGATTTCTCGATCGATTAATAGTTTCCATTGATGAGCATGTAACAGTGCTGGTGAAAATTCCATGTAATAAAAGTAAATAAAGCCAAAATAATAACCACAGATGATAGGACACTTATTCCAAGTGTAATGTTGGGAAAAATCTTGGTGATGGGGATCACTTGTGATTGTTTATGGCTAAGGAAATTGGAGGAAAATAATGGAAAATGAAGAAGATATAGGCCTCATTCATAAAAATGCTTATGAGGATCAATTGGTAACCTTTTGTTAGTTCAGCTTTAGGTCTCTCTCCTTATTCTCTCTCTCTTTCATACTCCTGGAGACTTAGAGTTTTCTTGGAGAACTCTTGGTGGGTCTGGCATACTTGGATTCTTGGAGAAAGAAAGCAAAGGAAGAGTAGGAAAGTGAAAGAGTGCATCGATATTAGAAGCTACATCATATTTTCTTACAAGTACCAAGTTACATGTATGTTTTCTTCACTAGTTTTGGCATGCATGGCATATGCATGTGGATTCTTGGTCATGATCTGTCATTGGCATGGAGGATTGCCTAGATTGACAAGGGAATTCCTAGCCTTTCCATTTCGTGGATATCCATGGTTATTGTGGGTTTACTTTCATTTTTTTCTTTTTGGTTGGTTCTCATGTTTCCTTAATTGGGTTGACTTATTAGTTCTTGGAAGCCCCAATTGGACAAATGCTCTGGAAGCCATGTAACAAGTTGGGTTGAGTTGCTAGTCCTGGAAGCCTTGGTTAGGCAAACACTCTAAAATCCCTTGGTTGGTTGAGTTACTAGTCCTAGAAAAGGGTGTAAGCTATTTGAAGTGCACATTTCTAGTGATAAGGGTAAGGAATTTGAGGATATATATGTGTTGAGAAAGTGCCCGGTTTCACAGCAGTTCAAGGATGTATTTCCTGAGGACATTACAGAGTTTCCACCTCACAGGGAGGTAGACTTTTCTATTGAGTTAGTGTCAGGGGCAGCTCCAGCATCAAAATCACCTTACCTGATGAGCACACCTGAGTTGGTTGAGCTAAAGTTGCAGTTGAAGGAAATGCTGGACAAGGGATACATTAGGCCAAGTGTAACACCTTGGGGCACACCAGTACTGTTTGTGAAGAAGAAAGATGGTACTCTTAGATTATGCATTGAATATAGGAAGTTGAACAAAGTGACCATCAAGAACAGGTATCCTTTGTCGAGGATTGGTGACTTCTTCAATCAACTAAAAGGAGCAGTAGTGTTCTCAAATATTGATATGAGATCAGGATATCATCAAGTACACATCAAAGAAGACGACATTTACAAGTCAACTTTTCGTACTAGGTATGGGAATTATGAGTTTGTTGTAGTTCCATTTGGCTTAAATAATGCTCCAACTACATTTATGTGTTTGATGAATAATGTGTTGCATCTGCATGTGGATACATCTTTTATTGTGTTCATTGATGATATATTGGTATATTCTAAAAATGACGAAGAGCATGTTGAACATTTAGCATCGGTATTGAGGTTGTTGAGGGAGCATCAGTCATATGCTAAGCTTGGCAAGTGTAGCTTCTTTCAGACTGAGGTACACTACTTGGGGCATGTTGTCTCCAAGGAGGGAATTACAGTAGATCCAAAAAAGATAAGAGCCAACATGGAGTGGGTAGTGTTAAATTTACAAGAACTTGGGTCTAGGATATAATATTAAAATATATGACGCTACCAAACCAATAATCTCAACGGTACTGCTTTACACAATGGAATATAAACATCATTAAATCACACATGCACAAAATATAGATAAATTTTTACAATTTTTACTTCATTATATTAAACAACATATAATACAATATTCTAGGTTTCCCGTACCAAGGACAATGGCCCTCATACATCCACTAGTACAAGATACAAAAATGGGACTCGGTGTTATTCCATCGACATCCAATCTGTCCCAACAAGATACTCTAACCATATGACTGTTGAAGTTGACTCTCTTAGCTCCCTCAGTCATACGTTGTACCTGCCCAGTCCCATCGCTCCCAATTTGTTGCTCTTGCCTCTATTAATGCTCCAAGTCCATCTGGCCACTTATTGGCTCGAAAGAGTCATCAGGGAAAAGACCTCGGGTTCAAGCACAGGAGGCTAACCATCATCTGCTGTAGTCTAGTACAGCGCTGGGATTTTCACCTCACCTCGAAGGGCAAGGAGTCTCACCCAAAGAGCATTGTGACCAAAAGGGAGAAGGGTTTAGCATGGGGTTAAGAGAATATCAACCAAGCATAGGCGATCACACACATATGCATCCATAATACATGAAACAAAGATAACAATACCCATAACTCATATGCATAGATCCATTATAAAGAACACAGAACTAACAACATCCTTGCATCAATCTATGAATTACCATTTACATGCAACAGGTAGACTATTTAAAATTTTAATAGGCCCACTAAGCATGATGTTCAATACATTAGAAGTCTCAACAACCATCAGCTCTGTATTATATTAACTTATCATAACATAATACAACATAATCTGGCATTTCGCCTTAAACATTACATAGAACACCCGTCTATATCGCTCGGGTTAGATCAGCACCACAACCCAGTCCCTCGGATCCCAGCTCTCTCTCCTTCAACATTTGCACCTGTGTACCTCTTCTACAACCAACTCCTTCTTCCTCCAGTTAGTTCAGCAACAACCTTCTTCTTCTCTTTTCTTCACCTTTTATGTCCTTCCCAGCTGCCTGGACTGCCAGTTCTCGCTTGACTGCTTTCTCTCTTGGCTTCTTCTGTGCCTTCCTGTCTCCTTGGCTACCTTTGCCTTCTGCTACCACCTTTCCATCACTCCTCTGCAACTTTTCATTCCACCACCCAACCATTGCTGCCATTTGTCCCTTTCCCACCTTTCGGTCAGTTAAAACTGGTTTAAATCATTCAAAATTAATGAAGGCTCCAACAGGCCCCGATAAAATTTCTTGACTCATTTTGAGTCAAGTCATTTTGGCCTCTGGCGGTCCCACTACTTCATCCATATGCTCTACAAGTGGTGGCTGCATTACTACCATTGTTGTTTCCACTATCTAATGTGTCGGCACCTCTGCTACTTCGATACTTGTTTGCAGAGTAGGCATCTATTCTGTCTCAATTCTAGCTTGTGGCATGGCATTTGTTCTTGCGGCCCTTTCTTGAACTTGTGGCTCCTCTGTTCCAAATGAAGCCTCCAACTCTGGGACTAAGGTTTTTGTTTGCTGCCTTAGCTCAATGTATCATTGAATCGCCAGTTCCCATTTCGCTATGATTGCCTCGGTGCCTTGTGTGATCGCCTCGGCTGATTGGGATACTAAAGTTGTTGGTTTCTGTCTCTACAAGTCGTCCCATTATTGGCCGTTGGAGTTGCATGGCTTCTTCAAGAGCAAAACCTGCATACGAACTGGGGATCGTGGGTCTCTGATTATCCATTTCATCCTTGTTGATTCCTCCTCGATGCTTTCAACCTGGGACTGAAGGATGTCGATTTGCTTATTGATTTGCTGCAGCTGAGCATGGTTTGTGCAATCCCTTGTACTGGCAAATAGGGAGTGAATCTGTTCTCTAAACGGGTAAAACTGGTGGTTCTTTAGAGCTAGAATGCCTGACTAGTCATGGCCCTTGCCCATTAGGGTGTATCCATTGGTGAGGGCTTTAGCCAAGGCATTTTTCTTCACTTCCAGTTCATTGAACTTGCCTTCAACCATCCACATGTAGATTTCCACGGGATTTGGTAGTGTTCACCTTATTATCTCTAGCTTCTGCATCATCTGAACATTTGTGGTTGTCGGGCATGTGCACGCCGTCTATATGTGATCGCAATAGTTGTTCAACATGCAGGTGGACATGTCCGCCGGTGCTTCAGTGTTGGCTTCAGTTATGGTTGGCCATATGGATTGGAACTGTTGTGTAATATGATCCACATGGGCTTGCAATCCTGTGTTTGCTTCCTGTAAGCGATGTCGCTCTTCCGTCACTATGAGCAACTACATCTTTTGTTGCTCATGTTCTTGGGCTAGATCTTCTTGGAGGCTATCAGCCTTGTGGGTTGCTTATTGAATAAAAGAAAATAATTGGGTTGATAACTAGTGATGGAGTGTATCAGCCTTATGTTCAGTTCTAGGAATTTTTGTTGTATGGGTAGGCCACTTGCAATGGACTTATCTGAATGGGAGGCAGGTGAGTGTTCTTGCTGGGATGGTAGAGTGAACTGTGGTGTGAGTGGAGTAATGCTAGGGTTTGGAGGGACTGTGAGCTTTATAGGGAGAGTGGGAAAGTATGGGGTAGTCCTTGCTCTCTTCCAAATGGTATCTAGGCGTCTCCCTGCTGGTGCGTCCAACCCAATCATTGGTGTTGTACTATCTGTTGGTGGCATCCCTATGGCTGAGGTGGTGCCCTCTGTCCAGTCGTCCGACTGAACTTCTTCTTCTACAGTAGTCCTTCGGTGGTCGAACGGGAGGATCTCGGACAAGGTCGCAGAAGTTGAAACAGTTTGTGGGGATGACTCCCGTGACGGTTGTATTGTGGTGGATGTGGTGGTAGGGATCTCCTCAACTATGGTGGTTGTAGGAATTGGTTGTTTGACCTCAATAGTGAGATCAACGAATGGAGCTAGCGTGTTACTTTTTTTCTTTTTAGTAGTTGACTAATTGACTTATGAGGTGCAGATGACTCGTTTCTTCTGCGGTTTAGTGACGGTCATCTAGGAGGGAGCCTAAGCTGCTCCTGTGGGAATTTCCATAGAGATAGGTGGCATTACAATAGGGAAAAGTATGGTGTAACCTTGTAAGTGCTCGGGATAGTCACTCTCACCTAGCTCGAAGCTTGCGACTGTCCTTCTTACTTCGAACATTTTTTCTTCCATTTGGAGCAATATTGGTTGGAGTACTTCATCGGCTACCCACTTCCGACTGCTTTCTGCCCCATCTTGTTGTGGGGGAAAATGCCTATGCAGGACGATCCTATCTACCTAAGGTGTGATAGTGCCTTAGCAACAAACGAATACAGCTATATTGGTTTCTTCATTTATGAAATGTGAAAGAAGAGAGATCAATAGACTTACCGGTGTCTTCCATTTGTCCCTCGATCTAATCTCCCTTCTCTTTGGGTTTTCACAGCTACTTGCCTTCCTGCTTATCCAGCTACAACTTCCTGCAAGATCACAAGAGAACAGCTACTTGCGACAAGAGAACGGCTACTTGAGACAAGAGAAGAACACTACACAAAGACAGATGTTCACATTCATAACTAGTTTAGGATTAGAAATAAACCAAATACACTAATACATTTATACATCAAAATACATTAGCATACAGGAGAAACCAAGATAGCTTTATTGATGAATAACAAGGTTCAGGAAGAGATACAACCCAGAGGGCCCCAATCCAGCATCTCCTTCCCAGCAAATGGAATTCCTATCTTCAGCCCCTTCAAAGCATTAAGCACCCAATGATTCCAGTCTCAAACCAACAGCAATTCTTTGCAATAATAAAATTCCAGCCTCTAGATCTCATGGAGGAGAGATCCATATATAGATGTTTGGAGAGAGGATGAGTCAGCTTGAGATCTGACTAGTGTCCTCTCCCTCTATCAGTTCTTGAGCCCACTTGGAGGTTCTTGCTTCCACTTGGAGATTTGGAACCTCTTACTCATCACCAGTCGAATTCCCTGAGGCAAGTGTCATTTTGGAAGCTTCCTGGGTCTTGACACCTTGAGAAATGAGCCTGCCACTTGTCCATTCTCGCTCAGCACAGGTAGCCTTTGTTCCAGTTGAAATTCAATGCAGGTAGCTAGTGGAGCCATTGACATTCAGCGCAGATGGTCAGTGGAGCAGTTGACATGATCCTAAATTGACTTGTTTTTGAGCAGTTTCAGGTGGAGAACTTTTGTGAATTGCTGTGGTTTGTTAGCCTTGTTCCTCTAGGGGTAGGAACAACATGTTTAGGGACTTTGGATCCCTTAGATTATGGACATTTCATGCTTAATGCTGTAAGGCACAAAAATGTCTATAACAGTTGCCCCCTAAAGTATGAGGCTGTTTATCGGGCGAAATGCTTTATCAGGGGGATCCGAAGTTCATCCAATGCTGGGAGGAGACCTGTAATACAATACAATACAATACATTATTTTTCATACTACTTTCATGATCTAGCTGAGGCGGGCATTCCCATGCTCATCTTTATAAATACATTTTCTGTACATAGAACAGACAATCGTCTGATGATAGACTGATATTTTTTGATGAAATTATCATCCTTTGAGTAGGATGATTATCTGCTGCAATGATGTACATGTCAATGTCTTTATCTTTCCTGAATATATATCGCAGCCCGGATGGATGAAACTAGATCCGGGGTCTTCAAACTCGTTCGATCTTCACTCTAAGTACAAGTCGATCCATGCGAGGATTGTTCTGAAGTCGAACATGGAAAGACATCGCTTGATTACCGGTCAATGATGTAAACCGTTAACAAGCGCGAGAGGAATCACCGATAATGATGATGACCCTCAAGGTACTGCAGTACAATTCACGCGGTGTGAATAAAGGACTTGGCATCGAACACCACGCAAAATCTTTCGGTCGAAGGTCATTGATGTATACCTGTCGCCGGAAGTGAGAAACTTGCCATTGTGGCATGCAAGCTTCAAAGTACTGAAGGGGTTGTTCCTAGATCAACTTCTTGGATAATGAGCTGATGTCGACAAGAAGCGATCCATCACAAGAGGGCCTTAATGAATCCCACATCAGTGACACGGAACAGAGCTAATGATTTTAATGGAGGTGAAAACGATCTGTGACATATGATTCAGGGTGGCGTCATGAATGGATGAAGGATAATGTATGGTAGTGGATGGGACACAGTTGACTCTTTCTGAACGACTTCTCTTGAACATATGGCGACACTGATGCGATGGATCGATAGCATTACCCCAAATATGGATGGTATGGAAAGACCATGGTGATGTGACCGGTGAATGAAACAACCCAACCCGATTGTGGTACGGAGGAAAAGTGTCATGTTCAAGAGCGACTTGCTACCATCAAAGTTTTCTTTAGTTTCTCCCAATTTTTCCCCAGTCATTGCTGACCAGTACCTCTTTATTTTTGTCAAGCTTGAGGAGGATAACATATGCTTGTTCTATAACCTGCCCTTCGGGCAAGCCCATCGCTATGTTTTAACGAGCCTAGTGATAGTGAAACTCGTTCTCGTCTAAAGACAAGTTTGTCGCTATTTAATGATTTTAACGAGTCTAACGACAAGGATAACTCGATCCTTTTCATTTTTATAGAGTCTGAAAAGGTACATAAAGTCAACTCCAAAATTCCTATTTCGTCATCTAATCCCTTAAGTCTGAAAAAGTATAAAACAATATAGAAGGGATGAGTTTTCGATAGTTTTAACGAGCCGAATAAAACAAGCGCTCGATCTTTTTGTGCAATAATCCCTCAGGTCCAAAAAGATTAAAATCTAGAGGAGGGATAGCTCTTCCAGTCGCTTTAACGAGCTGGAAGGCCAAAACTCGGCAATCTTTTCATATTTTACGAGTCAGTGGAAAAGAGCTTAAAGAAGACTCGTCTTTTGAGGAACGAGTGATAAACAGGGATAGCAGCTGATTCCAGGTACAGGTTGGAATTTTCCAATCACGGCAGTGTCACAAGGATGGCTAGGTGAAATCACTCTTCGCAGCTGTTCCTCAAAATGGGTAAACAATCATATGGAGGTGAACGATCGGCCAAATGAAAAGTGGAGGTGACAGGTGCAAACACGACCAAGGCTTTAATGGTTGATGATACTACATTCACGGTGGTTATTTACCAGGTAGGTTCATTTTTTATTTTAAAATGAGCTTAAACGCTGGTGGAAACACTTGCTCATTGCTTATGTTTATTTTTTAACGAGCATGAAGTCCGCGTTAAAACTGCTCGGATCTTGCATTTATTTTTTAACGAGCATGAACTTTGTGCTAAAACTGCTCGATTACCCAGTCATATGATAAGAGTGTCTCATTAAGATTCTATTTTTTATGGAGCTTCATCTCACTAAGCTTTGCTCCAGATCCTTTCGTTATGCGAGTTCAGAAACAACTAATCCTACGAGTTTAAAGGGTTAGAGGTCCTAAAAATTTAAAAAATAAATAGTTGCCCCTTGCTTGCACTCCAAAAGGTTTGCATGCCCCCAGGTATAAAGCAGAGCTTCAAGGTTACCTCTACTTCTCTTCCGCCAAAACATGTGTTTTAACGAGAGAGGCTTACCTCTTTCAGGTTACCCAAAGACTGTCTCGTTCACGGAGCAAACAAAACATTTCTTCGGCGATGTCTACCGAAATAGGCAAAGGTGAGCGACGTAGCCCGCCAACTCACATAACTTTAACAAAAGAATCTTATTCTAGAACAACCCTCTTCCTAGACGGACGGGGTACGGACTAGTCATATTCTCCCGTGGAAACCTACCCTATACCCAAAGTTTTCCTGCCGAAGCAGACCAGGACACATGCCCCCTGGGTTCCAGTCATATCCTCCCGGATTACTCGCACTCATCAGGAGGACGGACCGTGGGTTGAGACACTTCTTGCGTGAATAGACCATTTAGGGATGGTACATGACTATTTGCGATGCGTGATCTGGGAAATGAAAGTTGGTCCATGAGCTTGACCACTCTTCCTTCGTGCGGAAAACACATTACTCTAAAGAGTGAGGAGACGATGACCCCCATGCAATATATATAGTCTCGTCCAAGGAGTAGGTTATAATCCAAGGGTCCTTGAACGACCATCACGTTCATTTGAATGGTCTTCCCTTTCAATGTTATGGGCACATTGGGGAGGATCCCTAAAGGTCGACTGGTTCCTTTATCAAAACCTGATAGATTTCTCATTTCAGGTAAAAGCGCTGGCGAACCAAGAGCTTTCCAAGCAATAGAGGAAAGGATACTCACAGATGCCCCCTCATCAATGATAGTGCCAGCCATTACCATTCTGTATATTTGGACAATAATTTTGAATGGTATACTGGCTGGCAACCGGGGTCTGCCTAGTTGGTTCTAGTCGAACGAGACAACTAGGTTGCTTGGTGGTGGGACCGAGTAGACGGCCGGATATCGCTCTGATGAACTTCCTTCCTGCGATAAAGGAATGGTGGCATTGCCCCCTTGTTCATCAGATTCAGTGCTGATGAAGAGAATTTGGACGGTGTCGTCTTTATTCTCCTCTATGATGGTATCATTCGAAGATAGAGCCTCTGAAGGCAAAACCGGGTCAACTGCCGTTTCAACCTTTAGACTTTCATCAGGTATGGATTCAGACGGTTCATCTTCAATGACAGGTGCTTCGGCTGACCACCTGGGCAGGTCAGTCGGGTTCTCAACTAGCGAAGGACTTGGCAGGAGTCTTTGATATCCAGGAGGAAGTTGCGCTCGTAAAATCGGGCGATCTTCCAGAACTCTTTTTGCCTCATCTAAGAAGGGACAACGGTGGATGGCATGATCGCCTTCACATAGTTTGCAGGGAAATTTAGCTTTCCCTCTCTGTCCTGGGGCTTCACTCCCACTAGTTGACGGTGAGCAATGAACATGGCTATCAGAGGTTGATGCTACCGAATTGTGCAAACGGGGAGACCAGTCCCTTAGTATTCGAGGGATACAGGGACAATCTCTATGGAAGTGGTCTCCCTTGCATATGACGCATGGCGATTTAGGCCTGGTCAGTGCTGTGTGTGGATTTTTGTCAGACGACTCTCGTTTGCCCCCAGTCGCCTTTGGCTCCTTCTTCTTCTTTTCTTTCTTCTTCTTCTCCTTCTTCTCCTTAGGAGCCTGGTTTTTGGTTTTACCAGTTCCATCAAGCGAAGAGGAAGGAGGAGAGGAAGATGGAGTAGAAGGCTGGTGGGCGACTCTGGTCTGGTCTGACTGTTGACTCTACTGTTCAGGAATGGTGACGTTCTGAACGACATTGGTTGAAAAGAGCCAAACTGGCAGGCCAATTGTCAGTCCTGGAAGCGACAATGTGGCCATGTGGGGCGCACCAACATCTCCCCAAGAGGAGAAGGGACTAGGATTTCCACCAAGGGGAATTCCTTGGTTGGTGTGCTCCATCTTTCAACCTAAAGATCAACGCAGGAATTAAAGGGTGATTGTTCCGTTTAAAATAAAGTTTAATGACGCTTTAGACACAACTTGCTTTTTCAGTTTTAAAGAGTCGAGAAAAAGCTAAAGATGACTCTAGTCTCCTTCGATGTTTTAACGAGCCCGAAGTGACAAATGCTCGAATGGACTTTTTCCGTTATAGAGTCTGAAAAAGGCCAAAAGGAACTGCTCTGGAGTTCTAGGCAGAGGGTGTGCCAAACTTTTCGCAAAACCGCAGAATACTTTTTAAGGTACGGGTGTTCGATCTTCGTGAATGCTGTGTTCACTGCATTGCGATCAGTAGGGCGGCTAACACGGCTTCCTAAGGATAAAGGATATATGCCTATAGGGGTCTCCCAATATATACGCGACGGTACGTGGGAGCACAATCTGTACTAGCGCTATCGTCCCTCAGGAGGAATCACCCACCTTCCACGAGATTGACAGTCACTAGGTTTAACGACGTCGGAACACGTCTCTAGCCTAGACCTCTATGTTGTGCGTTATGTTACAAAGCGTTGTTAAGTTCATTCAGTTTATTTTAGGTTGATCTTTTTTAAAGTTTGCCTTTCAAGGTTCACCACGAGATGTATGATACAAATTCCTAAATGCGGTCTAAAGATGATAAGCAAGCTTTATATCTTTTCAACTTTGAAAATCCTAGCTACTAAGGGAAAAGAAAGACACCATCTTTTCTCAAAGAGCAATCAGCACACTCTAATGCACTTTTCCTAAATCCAACATGCAAACTATCAAATGCAAAATGCACAATGCAGGTGTTTGTTTTCCGCTTTCTTAGTATTGATGCCTACAAAAAAAGCTTTTTGTACAACTTTGAATTTGCTTTTAAATGATCAATACAAACAAGTTCACTTTTTCGAAATCAGAGAAGATAGAAGAGATTACAACACTTAACGATTTTCGAAATAAAGACTTGTTTTGACACTTAAAAGAGACAAATTCAAACCAATAAGCAAAAGTAAATGTATAATCAATCTGCAAACAGCCAATGAACTCTCTTCTAAGATCACAATCAATCAGATCTGAATCAAGGGCTACAGGATGACTACTTTACTCATGCAAAGGAAAACTGTAAATGATTCCACAAACACATAAAAACACTCACAGTCTTTTTGTACAAAAGGAGGCAGAATCTAAGCAAAGAAAAGGAGTTATCTGACTGGTACCTATGCTGGTTAAATGCTGCAAAAACAGAGATCAAAATAGGGCAACAGAGAGCAGAGAACCCCAGCTGCACAAGGCCAAACTGGTTCAGCGCAACCTCAACACTAAGGATTTGACATTCAGCGTAGGTAGCCTTCATGGGACCTGCGTTGAAATGCAGACTGCCTTCACAGCAGTTGCGCTGAAGGAGAAACTCTCGTTTCTCCTCGGTTCTGGGTCACAAATTGCTCAAAAATCAACAATTTCAGGCCAAATCAGAAACACAAGCAAGGTATAATCAAAGGGATGCTTTGAAAGCTACTAAGATCTATCACAAGGATCATCAAATCATTTGTGGATCTATTGTTTAGATCATAGACAAGTCCAGCAATTGGATCAAAGCAGCAACTTTCTACTTTGCATCCGGGAAAGATGCAGTTCGACTGTTGCTGTCAAGTCTATGATGCAAACAAATGATTGAAACGCAAACAAAATGACTAAACAAATTCTCCTCAGTGGAGTTGCCAATTTGTTGTGGGGAAAAATGCCTATGCAGGACGATCCTATCCACCTAAGGTGTGATAGTGCCTTAGCAACAAACGAATACAGCTATACTGGTTTCTTCCTTTATGAAATGTGAAAGAAGAGAGATCAATAGACTTACCGGTGTCTTCCGTTTGTCCCTCGATCTAATCTCCCTTCTCTTTGGGTGTTCACAGCTACTTGCCTTCCTACTTATCCAGCTACAACTTCCTGCAAGATCACAAGAGAACAGCTACTTGCGACAAGAGAACAGCTACTTGAGACAAGAGAAGAACACTACACAAAGACAGATGTTCACATTCATAACTAGTTTAGGATTAGAAATAAACCAAATACACTAATACATTTATACATCAAAATACATTAGCATATAGGAGAAACCAAGATAGCTTTATTGATGAATAACAAGGTTCAGGAAGAGATACAACCCAGAGGGCCCCAATCCAGCATCTCCTTCCCAGCAAATGGAATTCCTATCTTCAGCCCCTTCAAAGCATTAAGCACCCAATGATTCCAGCCTCAAACCAACAGCAATTCTTTGCAATAATAAAATTCCAGCCTCTATATCTCATGGAGGAGAGATCCATATATAGATGTTTGGAGAGAGGATGAGTCAGCTTGAGATCTGACTAGTGTCCTCTCCCTCTATCAGTTCTTGAGCCCACTTGGAGGTTCTTGCTTCCACTTGGAGATTTGGAACCTCTTACTCATCACCAGTCGAATTCCCTGAGGCAAGTGTCATTTTGGAACCTTCTTGGGTCTTGACACCTTGAAAAATGAGCCTGCCACTTGTCCATTCTCGCTCAGCGTAGGTAGCCTTTGTTCCAGTTGACATTCAACGTAGGTAGCCAGTGGAGCCATTGACATTCAGCGCAGATGGTCAGTGGAGCAGTTGACATGATCCTGAATTGACTTGTTTTTGAGCAGTTTCAGGTGGAGAACTTTTGTGAATTGCTATGGTTTGTTAGCCTTGTTCCTCTAGGGGTAGGAACAACATGTTTAGGGACTTTGGATCCCTTAGATTATGGACATTTCATGCTCAATGCTGTAAGGCACAAAAATTTCTATAACACATCTTCCTCTCGGTCTTGTGGCATCAGTGCTCCGAACAGGTACCTTGGCTTCCCTTCTCTTACCTCATAGGCCACTCCCGACTAGGACCCCACTTCTCTGCGCAATGCTTCCTCCATCAGGCTAAACCTCTCTGGCCTCAATTTGAAAGTGCTCGGGTTGACACACTGTAGTCTTAGATAAGTGTGCACGTGGGAGGCGCCAAACCAAAGGTCACCTGAGAACTCATACAAGAGAGCCTTGGGTATCCTCTCGGCGGACCGAATGGTGTCCACCATTATCTCCTATCAGCTCTTGAAAGCCCTCTCGTTGATCTCCTTTATGTTGGGAGTCCCCGATGCCTTCTATGGTTCGTACCTGAGTGCAATTGGCTAATCTTCAGTAATGGTTTCCATTTGCCTTTTTGGTGGTGGCCTCCATTTCCACATTGCTAGTGCTATTACCAAGTATCTGAACACAAAGCCAGTGCTCCTCCTATAGACATCTTCACATGCCCCAAATAGTTTGTTGAGCATGAAAGCTGACCAATTGAGTACTTCTCCTTGGCACCAGTGTTCCACAATCGAAATGGTGTCCAAGGTACACTCATTCCTCGTGAAATTCCTCATTGTCTTGCCTGCAATAAGATAGCAAGCAAACATGATGTTATCCTTGTTGATTTTGTCTAGCATTGTGCCCCTCCCACCTCACCCAATCTTGTATTTGGCGTAGATGTTGTCCTCTATTTGCTTCTTCCCCTGCTTGACCCCAGCCTGGAACACTGTGCTAACTGCATTTCAAACTTTTGCCAGCCCAGTGAGTCGATAGATGTCCTCAACATGAATGGGGTATTCCCTGTCCACCCATAGCGACCCTCCATGCATCCTGCTTGCGAGTAATTTTGTGCACTGCATGGCATCAAATGGGGTGTCGAATACGGCAAAATTTTGTAGGTGGAATAGTGTGGACCTCTGTATCCCTCTGAAGTCTTCTCTTATTCTGGAGGCCCTAATTCCATCCTCCCTATGGAATTCTTCCGCATACACCTCCCTCTTCATGGTTGGAAACTGGAATCCATCTGTGAAGTCATTGTTGATCAGATTTGACTTGTCATGCTTCCCATATAGATCGTCCACTACTTCAATTCATGCATCAAGAGTGTTTTGTGGGACTGATATGATTCCTTTCACTATTGCTTCTCTTCTACAGTAAACATTATGTACTAGTGGTCTCTTTCTTCTCTTCTTTTGCTCCTGTTCTTCCGAGTGATCTTGGAATTCTTCCGTGGTTTGTAACTCTAGCGTTCCCTGCATCCTCCTGCGATTTATATAGACAAATCTGACACGATGTCCCCTGAATGACGAGGCTTTAATCAACTAATTACTACGCCGACCTTTCCATTTAGTCTAGCTATATTTTTCTGTCATCGGCCGACTGGTACATGACAACTATGACGTGGTCCAGAAGGTACATAGTGGGTTGCATGGTGTCTTTATTCTATTGTGATGGGCTTATTTATTAACTAATTCTAGGCTTAACGGGAAATATTTTGCAACCCTATCTTGAGAGTTGCCTTATTGATTACTTAATCGGGAAATAACTACTAGTACGGTGGATGGGACGGGTATTTGTGTGGCCATCAATTCTGGAAAAGGTTCAGATCTACGTGTATTCTGCTAACAAGGGTGACATGTGTGGCTACTATCCATACTGATTGGGCCTACCAGTGTGACCCCTGACACTATCCACCCTCTGGTGACTTGCCCTACTTATATGGCCGCTGACACTACACCCCCGACCACAAACGGGTTGCGGTATCCCAAGCATGGCTGCAACCTTATTATTTGAAATATATATATATATATATATATATATATATATATATTATATATATTTTTTTATTTTTTTTACTTGCAGAAGAGTTTTAGGCGTGCGCCATTCACTCATACCTACAGTAGGACTACATCCAGTT
The DNA here is from genome assembly GCA_031772625.1 of Pinus tabuliformis. Taxonomy (NCBI): domain Eukaryota; kingdom Viridiplantae; phylum Streptophyta; class Pinopsida; order Pinales; family Pinaceae; genus Pinus; species Pinus tabuliformis. The sequence goes on from CM062810.1 coordinate 639,941,163, forward strand.
ACTGTTGAAAATAATACTGAGAGGGGGGGGGTGAATTAGTATTATCACATTAATAAAACTTTTTCATTTCCATAATCAGATTCATATATGATACTTCCACAACTTCTTATGATTAAGTTAATTGATCTTCAATGAGTGCATTAGAACATTATCAACCATATTATCAGTTAATAGATGCAGTAACATAGAATAGATCATCACACATAACGCACACACATGAACACCATGATATAAGGTGGAAACCCAATGCAGGAGAAAACCACCTGCTGCAAGTCATCTCAATCTTCTTCTTAATAAGAAAATCCTTTTACAATATTTGTACTGGTGCAGTCTTATACCAGTATGGGAGCTACAACCCCCTTTGCTCTTGTACTAGCCAGTCCATTTACTAGTATGCAGGCTACTACCTGCTACAATGCTCCAAAGATTTCCTTTAGCTCTTGTACTAGCTTAGATACTAGTACGTAGGTGCTGACCTACAATCTTCTCTCCTCCAGGTACCATGTTTCATCAATTTTCAGACTGGATACACTGAAGCACAACACATAATCTGAAAGGCCACTTTTCATCCAATTTTTATACTGGACCCAACAACATTGAAGCTCATAATCAAACAACCTTCGAAATTATCCAAGCACTAGATCAATACATATACAAGTGAGTCATCAATCAGATCTAGTCCATTAGATCACATAGAATGAGTCAATAAGAACCTGATCCATTCATCCATCAATGTATAAACATTTAATCAATCACTGTTGTTATTAGAACTTAATACCAGAAACCAGACATCACTTCAAAACCCAGAACACAGCAATGATAAATATGGACAGCTAAGTAGATTTCATGAGAAGTACGCAGCTTCACCCATATAACACCTGCGTAGAAGTACACATTGTTTCCAACTGAGTTCCTTCGTACCCACACACTCTGCCTCACAGAATTCCTGCGTACCTGTGCTCTGTGTCCAATGAACTGCCTGCGCCCCTCCGCATCTGCAGCGCTTCTGGGCCTGCGTATCTGCGCACCTGCAGCGCTTCTGCGCCTGCGTATCTCCGCACTTTTCTTTCATTGTACTTGCATACCTGCGGGTATAGATAATTCCAAGACTTCAAGATTAATCCAAACTGTCAATCTACAGATCTGAACATGCACCGAGGAGTTATCAACCCATTAGTAGATCCGATTTGTAGTTCTCATGTTTTTCCTGATTTAGATCTAGCTTTCTCTCACAAACCCATCACTAGAATTTCAGATCTAGTTTCTCTTAAGATCTTCTTCTTTCACCAGTGTCTATCCAAATGATCACCTTTGCTTTATATAGGCAAGCTCTCCCTAAAATCATGGAACATGGGGCTCAATAATAATAATAATATAAAACAATACCACGGCCCAAAACCATAGAGTCAAGAACGGCGGGCTAAATACCACGGGCCAAACATAGGAAACCCCACGTGAACGCACTTCTATGCCTTGAAGTAAGTGAACTGGGGGTACGCACCTCATGAACGAGTGACCTGCATGTATGTACGTAGTTTATCTAAGACATGCCTGCGTGTATGCATCTTTTGTACGGTGTACCTGCGTACCCCTTATTTTCTTCAATATTTGAGAGCTGATCATCAATCTTTGCTACTGACCTAAAGTACTGTGATCTATCACCTGTATGGGTTGCCATCAAGGACAATACTTTAGCCATAATGCCAACAATCTCCCCCTTTGGACTTGATGGCAAAGCTTACTAAGAACTTGCCATTTGATTCCTTTGAGCTGTCCTGCATCTATGTATATAAGTGAGATGATCTTCTATGAGAGGGTTGCCATCAAGTACAACACATGCATCATAATGCCAACAATCTCCCCCTTTGGACTTGATGGCAACAACACCAAATCACTCTCCCCCTTTGACATCAAGGGCAAAGGGTTATGCTCCCCCTAAGAACATGTTCCCCTTGACTATAAACCAGATCTGCTGAAGTTTCTGAATGAGCTCCCCCTTTGTATATGCCATGGTGCACCAATCTGATTATGCTCTTTCTGAGAACAAGTTGAAATATCTGCTCTTGCTATATAGTGTTGGTCATGCTCAAGCTCCCCCTGACTGTAAGCAAGGTCTACAAAAATATGTTCTACAAGAAGAACATGACTCTATATATCATAAAAGACTTTCCTATCACCAAAGACTCATACATACATCTATCTCCCATCACAATGGTGATATACCAAAAGTTTACATATGATAACATAAAAGAATAACATCATTCATCCCAGGCATAGTGGGGAAACCAACATAGGCCGTTACATGACCTGAAGTGATGACTACAATAGATAGAAACATAATATTACATCATGAGTCATGATATGACATTCATAACAGAGACCAATCACCTAAGATAAACATCAGCAGCAACACTGTATGGTCTGCTCCATAGTATCTGTCAACAGCAACTAGATCAACAACTTGCATTAGTGCATGAATCATCAAGGTATGTCTGCACCAACAGAATTTCAAACACCATCATGATCATCATTTGGGAATATCAACATATGTACGAAACAACCTATCATCATATAGGTAAGAGCTCATCATCATAATGTCTTCAACAATGCAACTTTGAATAATCATCCCTGTATCCAGCCAACAATCCTCATCCATTTGTGCCAAGAATGAAAGGAATCATGCATCATAATTGTAATATATGATCTTTATGCATATGTCAACAGCAGCATATGAGTGACTCATGATCAAGAAGATGTGAATTTAAGCTAAGTGCTTCTCCTTATCCTCATTAGATAATCAACCACAAATCTGATCCAAGAACCATGTGAACAACTCATAGCAAGACGAATCATTTAAGCATCATCACCAAGGATTATTGCCCATAATGCCAACAATGCATTAAAAACATATGCTCCCCCTAAACTGGTGCCATCTGTCAGATCTTATCAACAAGAAAAGTTAGCCATTAAATGCCTTAAGACAGATACACAGTTTTTCATTATATGACCTGCGTGGCTCCGCAAATCATCTTTCGCTCCTCTGCGTATCTACGCACCTGTCCTTCTATGTTTCTGCGTACTCACACATACAGCCTTCTACTACAGTGCGTACCCACGCACCTGTGCCATCAGTTGCGCCGCGTACCTCACGCATCCTTTGCTTCTATCGCGCCACGTACTTCTATGTACCTCCGCAGGTTATCCTTCTATCACACCGCGTACCTCCGATCTTGCTACGCACCTCTTCTTCTGCCTCGCCGCGTCCATCCGCATGTGCTCTTTTGTTACGACGCGTAGATACGCACTCAGACTGTGCCTTTGCTGCGTATCCTCGCACTTTCACTGTGTATCACCTGCGTACACCCGCACTTTCACAGTGAATGGTCTGCGTACCTCTGATTAGAACCCAATTAATAGTCCTCCTTTGTGCTACTGACATTCAAATTCCGAGATCTGATCTTGTGCTAGAGTGATCATACTTCATAGATTCACTTCACTTTCCCTACTACCTTTCTTCAAACAATCATATACGCGATTGTGCAGTATCCAACTCGCGTATATACGCGACTTCCCTTTATGGAGTTTGCATATGAGATTCAGGACACTGAAGTTTTGTACTTTCAGCTCCCTCTGATTCTGGTATGTCTGTACGTTGTGTTGTGCCGCCTTTTTCTGACTATACTTCCTTTTTCCTCCATATCTTCAAGCGTGATGATGACATTTTCTCCTTTTGATATGGTGCCCACACTTTTCAATTCTTGGCTATATGTCCAAGCTTGTTACATGCATAACATCTTACATGTTTCATATTCCATTTGTAGCAATCAGCAGCTTTTTGACCATACATATTGCAAGCAAAGAAATATCCATTAAAGTACCTTGAATGTGATGATCTTTCTGCATAATGGCCTTGAACCCTTCTTCTTCTACATCTAGCTGCAACATGTCCAAGATTATGACACACATAACATTCAACATTATTCATAGGAGGAGTAAAGGATTTTCTTTGAGGAATCTCTTTCCTTGGTTGATGATGAAATTGACCTTTCATTTCTTCTTTGATCACTTTAGATTTCTCTTTAGAGTTCCTTGCCTCACCTTGTGAACTTGATTCACCTTCAACATTTTCATGGAAGCCAAGACTAGTTTTGATAGCAGGAGACCTTTGACTATTAAGAATATCATCCAAGACTTTAGAACTATCTTGAAATCGTAAAAGCTTACCCTTTTCTTCTAATTTACCTTTCAAGATATTTACCTCAACCTGAAGCTGTTCTTCCTTTTCAAGAGATTGCCTTTTCAAATCTTCTTCATCTTTCCTTCCTTCTTCCATTTGTTCCCTTAGTTTGAGAATCTCCTTTTCTTGTTCTTCATTCAGATCCTGCTGCATTTGAAGAACTCGGAAGACACATTCCAGCTGAGATTTTAAGCTGATGACTTCGTTGTCTTGTTTTTCAATTGCTTGATGTAGATCTTCATTCTGCTTCTTTGATTCTTCAAGATCTCCTTTTAGTGAGAGGATTGTAGCTTCAAGATTTTCATAGTAGCTGGATCTATCTTTGAGTTTCTTGATGGTTGTGCTTCTTTCGTTGACTTCTTTTCTTAATGATGTCACTTCATGCTGCAATTTTTGACATTGGTCCTCCTTGTCCTTGAGTAGTTTTCTTACCTTGTTTCCTTCTTCTAGTTGGACCTTTAGTTTGGTAGCTTCTTCTTTGAAGTCACATTCACTTTTGTTCAATAGATCTTGTTGATCTCTAATTTTGTCTGTCAGCCTTTTAAATTCTGCCTCTATTTGATATCTTTCTTGTTCACCCATAAGAACAAATTCAGTAGTTTCGCTATCACTTTCATCTTTTCCAAAAGGAAAGATAGGTGGAACATCAGAGGATAATATATTCATACCTAATAATGATTCTGAATCTGATTCTGAATCTGAAGAGCTTCTTATACCTAATCCCCAATCGATTCTCCCATTGTCATAGTTCTTCTGAGATGACTTCTTCTTCTTAGGTGCTTTCTTCTTAAGCTTCTTTCCCATTGTTCCACAGATCTCCTTCAAGCAATCAAGCTTCTACCAGAGGACCTACTCTGATACCAATTGTTGAAAATAATACTGAGAGGGGGGGGTGAATCAGTATTATCACATTAATAAAACTTTTTCATTTCCATAATTAGATTCATATATGCTACTTCCACAACTTCTTATGATTAAGTTAATTGATCTTCAATGAGTGCATTAGAACATTATTAACCATATTATCAGTTAACAGATGCACTAACATAGAATAGATCATCACACATAACGCACACACATGAACACCATGATATAAGGTGGAAACCCAATGCGGGAGAAAACCACCTGCTGCAAGTCATCTCAATCTTCTTCTTAATAAGAAAATCCTTTTACAATATTTGAACTGGTGCAGTCTTATACCAGTATGGGAGCTACAACCCCCTTTGCTCTTGTACTAGCCGGTCCATTTACTAGTACGCAGGCTACTACCTCCTACAATGCTCCAAAGATTTCCTTTAGCTCTTGTACTAGCTTAGATACTAGTACGTAGCTGCTGACCTACAATCTTCTCTCCTCCAGGTACCACATTTCATCAATTTTCAGACTGGATACACTGAAGCACAACACATAATCTGAAAGGCCACTTTTCATCCAATTTTCATACTGGACCCAACAACATTGAAGCTCATAATCAAACAACCTTCGGAATTACCCAAGCACTAGATCAATACATATACAAGTGAGTCATCAATCAGATCTAGTCCATTAGATCACATAGAATGAGTCAATAAGAACCTGATCCAATCATCCATCAATGTATAAACATTTAATCAACCACTGCTGTTATTAGAACTTAATACCAAAAACCAGACATCACTTCAAAACCCAGAACACAACAATGATAAATATGGACAGCTAAGTAGATTTCATGAGAAGTACACAGCTTCACCCATATAACACCCGCGTTGAAGTACGCAGTGTTTCCAACTGAGTTCCTGCGTACCCACGCACTCTGCCTCACAGACTTCCTGCGTACCTGCGCTCTGTGTCCAATGAACTGCCTACACCCCTCCGCATCTGCAGCGCTTCTGGACCTGCGTATCTACGCACCTGCAACGCTTCTGCACCTGCGTATCTCCGCACTTTTCTTTCACTGTACTTGCGTACCTATAGGTATAGATAATTACAAGACTTCAAGATTAGCCCAAACTATCAGATCTACAGATCTGAACATGCACCCAGGAGATATCAACCCATTAGTAGATCGGATTTGTAGTTCTCATGTTTTTCCTAATTTAGATCTAGCTTTCTCTCACAAACCCATCACTAGAATTTCAGATCTAGTTTCTCTTAAGATCTTCTTCTTTCACCAGTGTCTAGCCAAATGATCTCCTTTGCTTTATATAGGCAAGCTCTCCCTAAAATCATGGAACATGGGGCTCAATAATAATAATAATATAAAACAATACCACGGGCCAAAACCATAGAGTCAAGAACGGCGGGCTAAATACCACAGGCCAAACATAGGAAACCCCACGTGAGCGCGCTTCTCTGCCTTGAAGTAAGTGAATTGGGGGTACGCACCTCATGAACGAGTGACCTGTGTGTATGTACATAGTTTATCTAAGACATGCCTGCGTGTACGCATCCTTTGTACGGTGTACCTGCGTACCCCTTATTTTCTTCAATATTTGAGAGCTGATCATCAATCTCTGCTACTGACCTGAAGTACTGTGATCTATCACCTGTATGGGTTTCCATCAAGGACAATACTTTAGCCATAATGCCAACATTTGCGTGAGTCTTTCCACGCCCGATTCTTTTATTTCTATGATTATGAATGGGCCTAATCAGTGCATCTATAGTTTTCCTGGGAACTTCAAGAACTTGTTGTCATAAAGGAGCACTTGGTATCCGAATTCAAACGATTTCTTCTTGATGTGCCTATCATTCCAAGCCTTCTGTCTTCGTTGCTTAACTGATTGACGGAACTTTACTAGGAACCGGGTTTCGTCGAGTTCCATCAACTGGCTCAGCCTGTTTCACAAGGCACTGCTATCCGTCATTCTTGTAGCCTCTGATATTAACATGTTGAGCAGTATAAATTCCGCTGGCACCACCACTTCTCTATTGTAGACAAGTTGAAATGGAGTTTGTTTGTGGAGTCTTTTTATTGTCATCCTATATGCCCACAGAGTTGCTAGAATTCTTTCATCCTAGTCATCTCAGTTGGCAGATAAAATTTTTGCTATCCCTCTCTCTCGGATTTTGTTAAATGCTTCTACTGCACCATTTTCTTGCAGATGATAAGGACTACTCTTATTATATTGTACCATAAAAGTTGTTAGTAGATCTTCAATTGTTTCATTCAGAAAGTGGGTGTCGTGGTCACTTGTGAGGCTCGTCGGGCATCCGAACCTTGAAATAATATTTTCAAAATGAATCTTGTCGTTGATTTTGCTGGCCAGTCTTTTACTGGTGCAGCCTCTACACATCTGGTGATCTATTTTATCATTGTGATTATGTATCGGGCTTGCGAGTGTCTTACTGGTGGGGAAATTGGCCCAATGAAGTCTACTGCCCATTTATCAAAGATCTGCACTGTATGGACTGGGTGTAGTGGTAGCTCATCACGTTGGGAAGGCTTACTGACCCTCTGACAGACATCATATTTCTTTGGCAAATGCTTTCGAATCCTTATGGATAGTAAGCCACCATAATCCTATGTGTAGTATCTTCCTTGTGGTGGCCTTGCCTCCTACATGGCCTCCCGCAACCCCTGCATGGCACTCCCATAGGAAGGCCTTTCTTTCATGTTGAAGGACACAACATCTGAGTATTTGATCCAAGCCAATTTTGTTGAGGTGTCCCGCTGCGAGCTGGTAATCTACTTCTCTTACCATCAAATGTCACTTCTATGTTGCCATGTATCCCTCTAGGCAACGACTTATTGTTAAAAAAATAACAATCTCTTATAGGTGATTGGGAATGGCTCCTATCCTGAATAGGTCAGCATCGGGCAACTAATCATCTATTGCTCCGTCATTCTCCCCTGTTTCCAGGCGAGATAGGTGATCCAGCCCTACATTCAGTCTGCATGGCTTAACAAACACTTCAAACAGAATTCTTGAAATAGTAACAACCACCTGCATATTCTTCCTTCTTGTGCTGGCTTGTTTACTAAGTACTTCAGTGCGGAATGGTCTGTAAAGAATTCCAATGACGCACCTAGTAGGTAGTGCCTGAAATTTTGGTGAGATTAGACCGTTGCCAAAGCTTCCCATTCTTTTGTTGTGTAGTTCTTTTCCACCGTGGAGAGCTTTCTGGTAGCGTAGTATATTGGATGGTCCATCTTTTATCCCGGTTGTGCTAAGACTTCTCCTAGCGCTATTCCAGACACGTTGATGTGTACGTGGAAAATTTTGTTCCAGTTAGGGTACACTAATATGGGTGCACTACTAACCTTTCTTTCAGTTTATTTAGTGCTTCTTGAAAGTCTGTAGTCCAGATAAATTCTTCTGTCTTCCTTACTAGTTTCTCCATCGGGGCTGTTATGGCTGCATAGCTCCTAACGAACTGCTTGTCGTACCCCATGTGGCCTAGAGTTGCCCTTAGTTGTTTCATGGTGCACGATGATTCCAAGTGGAAAATTTCTACTTCATTGGCGGGGTCCACTCAGACTCCATATTTGCAGACATTATGGCCCAGTAGAGTTCCAAAGGGAACTACAAAAATACATTTTTTCAAATTTAAATAGATCTACAACCGTCTGCATCTTTCGAACATCACTCTCAATAGGTTGGTATGCTTCTTGAGCAGGTTGTATACTATCCAGTCGTCCATGTAAACTTCTAGAAACTTATGAATGTAATCCCGGAATGTAGCTATTACAATCCTTGAGAATACTGTTGGCACATTATTTTATCTGAATGGCATTACATTGTATACGTATGACCCCCACTATGTCATGAAATTTGTTTTCATTTCATCATCCTCAGCTATCCGGACCTAGTGGTAGCCTCAAAATCCATTTGTGAATGAGTCATGCACACATGCATTGTTCAGGCTTCTTTAGTCGACACATACCCTAATTTCGGTCACATCCTTCTTGCTTTGAGTAACTATTGGGTTTATCCAGTTAGCTTCATCTACCAAAAATATGATCCCCGCATCCAACATTTTGTCACTTTCCCTTTTAACTTTCTCTTTTACCCTTGGGTTCAGTCGGTATGGTCTATGCTTTACTGGTCAGACACCTGGTTTCAGAAAAATTTTCATCTCTCCCAGGTTACCTTTTATCCCCTTGAGTTCCACCGCTGAAGCTAGGAACAGGTCCTAGTATTCTTGCAATAAATCGAAAATTTCTTTGGTGGTTTGTTCGTCCCAGTAATCTCCCACTAATGCTATCTTGGGTTTATCTTCCATCCCTACATTCCATTTTTTTAGCTTCACTGGTAGGATATGGGCGCCTTCCATCAAAGGGTTCTCTCGAATCCCTCTTTCTCTCTCTGTTTCTTAAAATTCTAGGTGTCTAAGCCCATCCAATCCATCCTCTTCTGATTCTACAGCAATTTTGTTGCAGGCCACAAATCCTGACGATTCCATATCATATAAGCACTACAAAAAGTTTTCTTCGTGCTCCCCTTCAACTAACATCTTTGGGGTGAAGAGAACCCCCCTCACTGCCTAGAGCACCTCTATCATTTGTGACTCATTGCGTTTCAATGAAAAGTCATTAACGAACTGTGCTTCCAAGGTATCCCAACTAGCCGTTTGTCGTAGTAGCACTGTTATAGACATTTTTGTGCCTTACAGCTTTGAGCATGAAATGTCCATAATCCAAGGGATCCAAAGTCCCTAAAAATGTTGTTACAGCTCCTAAAGGAACAAGGTCAACCAATGACAGCTTCTCCCAGAAGTTCTCCACCAAAAACCACTCAGAACTAGTCAAATCAGGATCAATTCAGAAGCTCCACTAGCTGCCTACGTTGCAAAGCACCCAAATGCACTGGCTAGGTGCATTGCAACGCACTTGGATGCACAACCAGGGTGCGTTGAGCGGGAAATGACAAATGGAAAGCTCATTCAACGAGGTGGAAAGACCATGGAAGTTTCCAGAATCTTCTCCAATGACACTTGCCTCACTGAATTCGACCAAGTGATGAGTAAGAGGCTCTCAGTCTCCAAGTGGAAGCAAGAACTGACAGAGAGAAGCCACAAGTCAAAATATAAGTTGACTCATCCTCTCTGCTTACATCTATATATGGATCCCTCATCCCAGAGATCCAGGGGCTAGAATTTTGTACTTTGCAGAGAATTGTTGTTGGTTTGAGATTGAGATTAGTACATTGGGTGATTTATGCTTTGTTGGAGGAGAGGAAGGGATTCCTTTGCTGGGAGGTAGATGATGGATCAGAACTCACTTGGTTGTATCTCCTCTTGGACTTTCTTATTCTATCAATAAACTATTTGAGTTTCTCCTACATGCTGTGTATCAATGATGTTTGGTTATATTTGCATGTTTAACTTAATCTGATCTTGAGCTTTTTATGAATGTATATCTGTATCTTCGTGTAGTTTCTCTCTCTTGTGATCTTGCAGGAATTCGGTGAAGCTGGGCCGGTGAAGGAGCAAGGAGCTGGGAGCGACTGAAGAGAGGAGCGATTGGATCGACAAACTAGCAGAAGACACAGGTTAGTTACATCCTTCCTCCTCATTTACATTTCATAAAGAAGAATACTCAATTAGTTTTCCTTGTTTGTTGCTAAGGCACTATCACACCTTAGAGTGGGATAGGGGCATTCCAAATGGATACTTTTCCCAACAACAAGCTCCTCCTAGATATACCAAGCCTAGGGGATGGTTTTGAGGGTATGTATAAAAGCATGTACACATAGATTCCTTGGCAGTCCCCAGATTTCCCAATTGGTTGTGCAAGATTTGATGTGCTCCTCAGGACTTGAATTCCTCATGTATTCCCTTTCATCTTGTGGCCAATCTTCTTTCCTTCTAAACCTCTCCTTCGTCACTTGCTTCACATCATTCCAATATTTTAGTACTTAGCAGTGCACCTTCCACCATCTTGTTGGAATTTGGATAAGTGCAATGTCTAGAAAGGGAATTCTCTGGTCTTCTTGGTACGTCCTGGTCCACTCTGTCCAAGAACTGATGCATCGACTCAAGGCCACTGTTGACACATAATCCTCAGGATTGGGTGAATATAATGTAAATAGATAAATAAGTAATATGAACAGTCATTGGGAGATGAAGTGAACAGTCTCTCCCTCATGTATATAATGAAGACCTACGTGAAGGAATAACACACGAATCAATTTTGGTTGAGGAGTTACTACCTAGTCTAACATGGTATCAGAGCCAGCTCCCAAAATAGTTGTAATTCCCTTCTTCCTACTGCTCTCTGTCCACTACCCCTATGTGCTCTGTCTGCCATAATTAAGTCTGAATTCTCTGACTTGACTGCCTCAGACCTGAAAATCTTCTGAATCGCTGAGTTGAATGCCCTTGAGGCTGCTGTGTTGAATGGTGCTGCTATTCACTGCATGAATGGATGATCACCTTTAGCCCTCAAATGTGTTTTTGCTATCTCCTCTGAAATCTTGAAATTTGTTGGCCGCTTATTATCACTGTAACAATTTCCAGTTGGGTCAGCTGCATCCTCTGCTGTAAAAAGTCATCCCTTGGCTTCCTTCTTTGAGATCATTCAACGCTCTCTCTGCATTTGTGACCATAAAAATCTCGAGGGTCAAGATTCAAAACATATCCTTGTATTTTTTACATCTTTGTGTGAGCAATAAGTCGATGCAACAGCGTTGTCTTGCCACTGGTGCGCATCCATTCCAACCACAATGACAACGACCAGCTTCCTCTAGATGTGACCTACTGTGGTGAACCTGACGTGAAGAGTTGTGTAATGGAAGAGTTGAACGCTACTCCATATATGCAGTCCAGAAGCTGTTCACATATTTACGTAGTTGTAATAAGGTTGTTTGGTATGGTATTTACATTGTTTTTAAACGTTGTAAGTTAATGCTATCTCCATCGCATGAATTGCATGTATTGCATGTGAAAAATCTGGTGGTGGGGCTTGTGTCTATATTGTAATTTGCATGGAAGTGTAAGGCCCTTATGGTTTTTTGGAATTCGTGAGCATGTGGATTGCTACATCAAGAGGAGGATCACCATGGAATGTCAATACATATACGTTTGTGTGAATCTGCAATGTAGTATTATTTATAAACGATGCCTGTAGCACAGACATACCTTATGGAGTAGTTATAGTTGTTCTAAGATACATAAGAATATATTTTTTGAAGAGATATTGAACCTTGATGCAATGAGTTAAGGATTAGTATCACGTATTGACAGCTGAATTTTATGTCAAGTCATATCAAAAATATATTTCTTTGAATTTTAATTTAAAAAAAAAAATTACCACCAGAAGTACAATTTTACTGTATATTGGCAGAAGTATTTTTCTGTCAGCAGAAGTATTTTTTTTACAATATGCATTCAATCATATCTATTGTGGGAATAGTTCTCACTGGCAAGGAGAACTATCCTGAGTGGTCTCAAATGATAAAACACACCCTCATTTTCAATGAGTTGTGGAAAGGAGTGTGTGTCATGGACGGAGACATTGAACCAGAACAACCTACCTCAGACAAAGAGCTCGTCATTTGGGAAAATAGGAATAGCAAAGCATATGCATTAATCCGAGCATCTGTAAATGAAGAGGTGAGTCACCATATTTCGTCATTTTCAACTACCTTTGAAGCCTTACAAAAGATACAATAACTCTATGACTCACATTTTGCACTTGAAGTTGTTCAACTCATGATTAAACTCTTCACTCTTGAATTGTAAAATAATGATCCTCTTGCTCTTGCATCTGAAGCAAAGTCTATAATGCATGATACTAAATCCACTAAGGTTGAATTGGATATTCCTCTTATCGCTTTTCTCAAGGCACTTTATCCTACTTACTCCAATTATCTTGAGTCATTGCAAGCAAATGGAAATCTCAAAGATATCACCTTTGACTCTCTTGTGAAAAAGTTTGCTGAAAGAAAGAAAGCTTTTGGAAGGAAGACAACCCCTGAATCTTCTAAAGAGGCTATGTGCCTTGCTCATAAAGAAAAGCATCCTACTCAAGATTCTTCAAGAGGAAGGAAGATATTTCGGAGGCAGGGGGGGCAGACACTCTCAAGGAGAAAAGGCAGATTTGCACTGTATACGCTGCAAAAGAAATGGATCACATGATGCCTCTACATGAAAGTTACCATGGGACAAAATTGAGCAGCAAAGAAACCAACAGAAAGGTAAAACTGATGACACAGACAAAGGTAAAGCACCTAAATCCGCTCACTATGTTGTGGCACAACGTAATATTGGAGTAAATGAAGATTTATTTAAGGCTTCACTTGCTTCTTGGAAAAAAGATTGGTTGCTTGATTTAGGAGCAACCTGCCACGTGACTCATTGAAAAGATTTTTTTGAAGAATTTACTGACAATGTTGATGGAGCTTTATACTTTGCAGACCAATCAAAAATCAAGCCATCAGGGCTTGGCACAATTTGGCTTAAACTGCCTGGTCTTCCAGACTTTCTTTTGCATCATGTTCTATATCTTCCACAACTTAAGAGAAACTTGTTGTCCTTGGTCCACATCTGCCAGCAAGGTCACTCCATTCATATGTTTGATGGCAAGCTTGAGGTGAGAAAAGAATCTGACCACTCACTTGTGATGAGGGGAATAGAAGAAGAAAGGCTTCTCAAGCTGCAAGGAACCTTTGCTCGTGCACAACATTTCTCATACAATTCTCATCATGAAGAAGGTACTCTTCCATCAAGTTTATTATGGCATGCTAGATTTGGACATTTGAACTATGATAGTCTCCACTTGTTGAAGAAAAATGGTGTTGCTGGTTTGCCTACAATTCCTAGAAAACTTAAGCAATGTGATGCTTGCATTCTAAGGAAAGCATATCAAACAATCTTTTCATGATTCACATTCAAGAGCACATAGAAAACTTGAACTCATTCATTCAGATTTATGTGGTCCAATGCCTGTTCCTTCTGCAAATGGAAATAAATATATGATGAAATTTATTGATGACTACACTAGAATGTGTTGGGTTTATTTATTGAAGAACAAATCTGATGCTTTTCAAACATTCAAGAATTTTCATAAATGGATTAAAAATTATGTACAATCTCATATTGGGTCTATTTGCATTGATAATGGAAAAGAATACACATCAAATTAATTTTAAAACTATCTTCGCCAACATGGGATCAAACATCAAACAACTGTACCTTATAATCCCCAACATAATGGTGTAGCTGAAAGAATGAATAGGACAATATTAAACATGGTATGATCCATGCTCTTCTTCAAAAATGTAAAGATAATGTTTTGGGTTGATGTTATTCTATGTGCTACATATATAAAGAATAGATGTCGATCTAATGCTATTAGAAACAAGACTCCATATGAAATGTGGTATGAACATGTTCCTTTGGTAAAGCATCTCAGGGTCTTTGGTTCCACCTGTTATGCCTTGATACCAAAGGTGCATAGAAACAAACTTGGTGCTAGAGGTCATAAATGTATCTTCTTAGGGTATTCAAACACCTCCAAAGCATACCGTCTCTATGATGAAGTAAATAAAAATTTGGTTGTATCTAGAGATGTAATTTTTCTTGAATCATCCAAAACTGACAATGTTGTTGAGCACCAACATGATAGCTTGGATAGATTCGCAAAAGCAAAATCACTTCACGAATTTGATAATCAGATTCCACATCTTCAAGGGGGGATTCCTATACTAGATCAACATGTGGAATCTTCTTCTGAAGAACACTCTCCCCTGCATGAAACTCCAACAATGGATGACGCTTTAAGTGATGTGATTGACAGAATTGGGAGACTCAATCTTGATTCATTCCCAACTCAATCAGCGGAGCAACCTCGACCATTTGTAAAAGGTCCCCAAAAGTGGCTGACAAAGACACTTAAAATTGTTCATCCTGATGAGGTTGGAAAGACAGGAACTAGAAATTCAAACCGGAAAAATGGAGGTGATGTGGATGACTCTAATTCACCTATTGATATGGATGTTTCTTATGATTGTGATTTGAACTTGTCTACAGATTTTGAACCAACTTCCTTCAAAGAAGCTGCTTCTCATGATGAATGGAAAGAAGCAATGCAAAAGGAGTATGATTCCCTCATAAAGAACGACACTTGGAAGCTGGTTGATCCTCCTTTTGGCACCAAACTAATTGGTTGCAAGTGGGTCTACAAGAACAAGTATAAAGCTGATGGCTCACTTGACAAGCACAAAGCTAGGCTTGTGGAAAAAGGTTTTTCACAAAAGGAGGGGGTCGATTATGAGGAGAATTTTGCCCCCACAGAAAAATGGGCTACCATCCGGACACTCTTTGCCCTAGCAGCTCAAAACGGTTGGAAAGTCCATCAAATGGATGTAAAAACTTTTTTCTTAAATGGAGATCTAACAGAGAATGTTTTTATGTCTCAGCCTGAAGGATTTGCTATGAAAGGACATGAACATAAAGTATGCAAACTTGTGAAGTCCTTGTATGGCCTCAAACAAGCACCGTGAGCCTGGTATGAAAAACTAACTGAGCATCTTGCGAAACTCAATTTCAAACATTATGATCTTGATGATGCAACTTTATTTGTCAAGAAAGTTGGAAAAATAGTTGTATATCTTGTGGTATATGTAGATGATCTTTTGATGACACGGAACAATTAAAGCTACATTGCATCCATAAATAAGGAATTGGGGAAAATTTTTGAAATGACTGATTTGGGCTATGTTCATTACTATCTTGGCATTGAAGTAACCCAACATCTGAAGTCCATATTTATTTCTCAAAAGAAATACATTGGAAATCTATTGAACACGTTTGGCATGATAGAATGCAATCCTGTTACTACTCCAATGGAACAAAACTTAAAACTTACATCTATTGAAGGAAAATAATTTGAGGATGCAACAAAGTATAGATAGCTTGTAGGAAGTCTCAACTACCTAACTACTACCAGACCAGACATTTTGTTTACTATTGGAATCCTCTCCAGGTTTATGCAAAAGCCTTGGGAGGGAGATTGGTCTGCTGAAAAAAGAGTTGTAAGGTACTTGAAGGGAACTCAAGACTTTGGAATCAAGTATACATAAGTGGACAACTTCAGCTTGATTGGATACTCTGATTCAGACTTCGATGGAGACAAAGAAACTGGGGTATCTACTTTAGGATGCTATGAGTCTTGGATAAGGAGCTGTCTCGTGGAGATCATGCAAACAATCAGTTCTAGCAGATTCCACAACAGAAGCAGAATACGCCGCAGTAGCTGAAGCAACAAAAGAAATTGTGTGGCTCAGGAAAATTCTTGAAGATTTGTAGGTAAAACAAGTACAATCAACTCCACTCATGATTGACAATACCTCTACAATAAAGTTGGCCAAGAACCCAAAGTTCCATGATCGAACGAAGCACATCAATACTAAATATCATCTGATTCGACATCATGTTGAGGCCAAAACAATCCATCTCCGTTATTGTTCCACTAATGTGAAAATTGCAGACATCTTCACCAAAGCGCTTGGAAAGTAAAAGCTTGAACGATTGAGAATGATGCTTGGACTCACCAACGTCCCTTCAGATTAAGGGGGGGAATGTTGACACCTAATCCTCAGGATTGGGTGAATATAATGTAAATAGATAAATAAGTAATATGAACAGTCATTGGGAGATGAAGTGAACAGTCTCTCCCTAATGTATATAATGAAGACCTACCTGAAGAATAACACACGAATCAATTTTGGTTGAGTTACTACCTGGTCTAACAACCACAATACTTTGGGTTGTCGACCCTTCCCATGTCTCCCCAGTTTACTCAGCTTATCATTGCACATCATCAAGTTATCAGTTAATATTCACCCTACTACCATGCATCCCATGCAGCTTTTGAACCAACTTCTGAGCCTTGAATGCTTCTCCAGCTAATAGATCCTCCAACTGTAGGATTTATGTAGTCCCCCCTTTTCCCTGTTGTGAGCGTATATAACTGATCTAACACCCCTGGTTCCTCTCTATCATCGATTGGCTTTGTAAGCCTGGGTCCTTGGTAGGGGTCTAACGGTTGGATCACCCTTATCCGCTCTGCTTCAAAAATCATCAGCTCCTTCTTCAATTATATGACAGCATAGTTTTCGTATGCCTAGTCAATCCCCAGGAGTGTTGGTTATGGATCTTTATCCCCCATAATATCTATTACTTTGAACTCAGTGTGTGTTTTCACCCCCGCCATATCAACCTCTACATTTTCCAATCTCCTCATAGGCAATATACATTATTGACTCACCATTCTTAATTTAATTGGTGAGTACTTCAGCTGTGGCTTCCCCATTTCCTCCCAAGTCTTCCTCTGTAGGATGTTTACATCCGACCCTAAATCTAGCATGGCGTCCCTTATCTAGAATCCTACCACTTGTGCATTGATTCAGAACTCCTTTTTGCTTCTTTTCTTATTCCGCTTCACTCTCTTGGAGGCTTTCTCTAGCCAAATTCCACATGGTTGTTCTACTTCCTCTTTTTCCATGCATACTGCAGCCTTTAAGCATTTCCACAATTCGTTCAACATTGCCTCATCTTCAACAATTTTTAAGAACAATTTAAACCATTCCCTAATGGGCTGGGTAGGAGTGGGCCCATGGACTTGCGGTCTTCGGGTGTCCCTATCTTCAGTCATTCCCTCGAACAATTTGGTTGCTTCTTGATAATATTGCTTTTGGCGCTTGGGTTGATATGCCCTTCATGGTGACGCTACTTTAATGATCAAGGGGGGTTCCTCAACATAGCAATGCTCCCTTGTCTTCTTCCCTCCTCAGGTTATTATATTAATATTTGTCGCGGAGAGGCCATCGTCAGTTCGAGGCTCAACGTTCACCAAGTTGGCCCCTCGTTGTTGGGTTCTCTCTTCCCACTTCGCGATGAGCTTCAGGTAGTCCTCTGTCGCATGGTGTTAACTCTACATTGTGAACACTAGGGTCTCCTCGGGAGTGGGAATTCCCTTGCGACATGTCACTCCTGATCGCAATTATATCACTTTAAGGGTCCTCTACCTCCTTTTCTTCCTCCACGTCCATTTCCTCCTCGGCCCCCTCCACTCGCTTCATTGACCCTGAACCTAGATCTGTCCAGTCTTTCTGCTAGAGCATCCAGCATTCAGCATTGGTCAGTATGATTAGTGGTTGATGCGCAGAATTCGCAGTAGCTTTTATTTGGGACATTAGAATACTTTTGAAGAATTGGACACATTCGCGATAGGTGTCCATATGTCTACAAATCTCGGAGAAGTCTCCGTTATTCCTTCCTAGGAAGGGTCCTTGCACTTTGATTTCCGCAACTCCTATGGTGGGAGGGGTCCTTGATGGCCCCACCACCCCCCTAGTTGATTAATTCCCCACAATCATAGGCACTCTATCACAACATGCCCTTCCACCAGGAAATGGGTGCACCAATCATTCGGCCTGGCTGGTCATGTGGGTTGGAGATCCCTTGGCTTCTTGGTCAAATTCGTGATCTGGCTTTGCAGGCCCATGATCGCCGGATCTTGTAGACTTGTGCCTCCCCTGTATTCATGGCGATATCCTGTCATTGCTTCTATCTGGGAGGCTTGCTCTAATTCATCCTACAGGGTTCCTATCTTTTGTTGTGTCAGTGGTGTTATGGTCAGGGGCAAGAGTGCCTTGGTGAACTAGTCCTGCTAGTGGTTTGGGCCTAGGGTGTAACTCAGCTTGGCAATGGCATCCTTAAACCTTTGCATGAGCTCCTAGGCCATCTCACCCTCCCTCTTCTTAATTTCCCATAGCTCTGATAACCCCTATTGATATGTTTGCAGTACCTTGAATTCTTGCACAAATCCCTTCTTAATATCATCTATGGTGGGGTTTTGGTTCTGCTCTGCCCACTTTATGAACCAGCGTAGAGCCCTTTCCCTTAGCGTGGTCTGGAATTCCACCGCCTGAACGTTATCCAGAATCTGACGGGACTTCCAGATGGCTTCGCAGAGGTACCAGTGTTGCTCCACATCCTCGATCCCCTTTCCTACAAATTTCGAGTAACTAGTAAATGTTCCCGCCATACTGCTCTGAGTATGGGATAATAACACAATACCTTTTCTTCTTAATTGTTCGGATCCCCGTAGTCCCAAGTTACTGCTATAGCTAGTTCCTGTATTACTTCAAATATTGAGACTAGTCTTGTATTTCTCCTCTGCACTATATACTCATGCTGCCTTGGCTAAGCTAATGATAAATTCTTCTAGCCTGTGATAAAGTACTGGGGGAAGTTCGGGGAAAACGACACTTATATTTTGGGGTTGGGGCTGCTGAATCTTGATGGATGTTTTTTCCTCGTTGAACAACCTCCTCATCCCATCACCCACATTGTCGTCATCTCTTTCCTCATGCCAACATGGGTGTTTATCTTGTGTTCCTACTTCCACAACCTACAGGGAGGATTCCCCATCCGTTCCCTATTGCGATTCCATTTCCGCAACCTTCCGCTACGTCCTCCTCTAGTCTCCTATTCCGATCCTATTTCCACAACCTGCAGGGAACATCCTTCCTCCTCTTCTTGATTCCAACATTCCTTTTTCCCTTACTCATGTTTCCTAGCACCATCTTCTCCCTTTGTCTCAACTCGAGGATTTCCCATCACCACTCCTATTTGGTGGGGTCCCCACCTTCCTTTCCATAGAGCCTGAGCCACTCTTGCCTTCCACTTGTCTGCTAGCAGCGCCCTCCTCTGTGCTATAACATCCCTATTTCTCCTCAATTCTTTTGCATACATCCCCTCGCAGCATCCCTATCCCTTTGTAGTTGACATTTTCCCCTCTAATTCTGTTGGGTCCCTATAATACTAGTGATTACCCCATTACTATTTTAGTTCTACCCCCTATTAATATTTTTGTGCCCCTATTATCCCCATATTGTTATTACTGTGCCCCATAGAATTCCTCTATTGTTATTTTTGTGGCTTTATATTATTATTGTTAGGTCGGCTGGGTTATATTGTCACTCCTTAGACTCCTATATATAGAAAGGAGGTTTTGTCATTTGAATCATCCAAGAATTGTTCATTTCTGTAATGTAAAGGAGGTTGCCCCCTCGAAGAGGCTGAATTCTAAGGCATTGATCTATCTTTTCTATCTTTTTCTTGAGCTAGTTTCATAACATTTGGTATCAGAGCTTTAGATTCTAGGGTTTCGCTGCTCCAAACAGGTCATCGTGGCATGTTCGCTATAACTTTTTTATGTGATGTTTCAGAAGTTGCAAAAAAAAACCCATTTGAGAATAAATCGCGTTGAACCTCGGTTCTAAATTTCAGAGCTGTTCACGCTATATTTACGGAGATATGATCTGAGGAAGTTCGTCTTTTTGCAGACTCCTGAATTACATTCCAAACAGGTGACCTGGGGAAAAGCATCATAACTTTCTCTCTGGGGATCAGAATGAAATCTCGTAAGAAGGCACATAAAGAGGATGGACTATAGTTTCTTTTTTGCATTTTTCAGATCCAAAGGTCAAAACAGTGACTCGTGGCAAGTCGTACAAGTTCGCTCTACTGAACTAGTCTATACTCAAGTCACTGTGGGAGATTTCGCATAACTCTTCCTTGGAGAATCCAATTTGGGTCAGACTTATGGCATTGGAAAGAGGACATAGAGGGCTACTGCAGGTCACAAATTCAAATCTAGATGATTGGAAAGTACAGAGATACATCAAAGGCAATATCGAGCTCCTACAAAGTGAAAAAAGGTGTGTAGATTTTCTTAAATTTTTGCTAAAGCTTGTTTTGAAAATTTATTTTGAAGGAATTCAAAGGGCATAGTAGAGCATTATTATCAGTAACGGATGCCCTGAGGAATGAAAATGCAAACACCTAGTAAGGAACCTGAAAGCTCTAGCATGACTCATGGAGAAGAGTAAGAAATGCAACATTATATATCAAAATTACAAGACCAAGTGCAACAACTGTCCCTTGCACAAAAAGGAACAGAATCTAAGATGGATGGTTTAAAGAAAGGCGTAGAATCTAAGATAGATTGTTTAAAGAAAGGTGTAGAAGCTAAGATGAATGACATGGAAGCTAAGATGGATGATTTGAAGATAGATTTCAAGACAGACATGGAAGAATTGAAGATAAATATGAATAAGTTGCTACAAGAAAGGGTCACTAATGGTGAAAGGGTAGTAAAGGAAACTCATGATGAGAAAAAAAGAAATTTTAATGATGATTACATAGACTCTAATGTTGGATCAAAGACCCACCATATTCCAAAAATTGATATGAGGAAGTTTGATGGGAAGGATCCCGCAACATGGATATTGCAGATGGAGCAATTTTTCGATCTCAATAATGTGCAAAACACACAAAAGGTATGTATGGCAACTTTATATTTGGAACCAAATAAGTTTGTATGGTATCAATGGCTTTGCTCTCATAAACAATTTATCACTTGGGCAACTTTTACAGAAGAATTGATAGCACATTGTGAGGATACAAAAAGCAACACTTTTTTTAGCCAATTGATAAGTCTCAAACAAAAGGGTTCAATAATGGAGCACATTGAGGAGTTCCAAAAATTGAACATAAGGGTAAAAGATATTCCAGAGGAGCATAGGATCGATGTGTTCATAGGGTCTTTAAAGGATAATATCCAACATGATGTTTGCCTTTGGGAACTTGATTCATTAGATAAGGCATTTAGGTTAGCAAGAAAAATGGAAAGAAAAATTATGGCAACCAGGAAGCATACCACTCACAACTATAAAGACAGAAGTGTTATTGCCGCTAGTCTTCCACAACCTATAAGGTTGAAACCACAGCAATTGGAAGAAAAAAGAGCAAAATGGCTTTGTTACAGTTGTGATAGCAAATACACTAAAGGTCATAAGTGTGCTTAGAAGAAACTATTATACATAGATTGTGAAGAGGAAGAAGGAAAGGAGCAGGAAAGGTCAAAACAAGAGGATATACTCCAGGAACAAAGCCTAGATAAAGAAGAAATGAATCCGACCATATCTTGTAATGCGTTGGAAGGAATTATCACTCCTCAAACCATCAAGATAGAAGGACAAATCAAGAAGAAAAAGGTAATAGTGTTGATTGATTCAGGAAGTACCCACAATTTTATTCATTGTAAGGTAGCAAGAGAATTGAATTGCTTCTTATCAGCACTAGAGTGTCAAGTGATGGTTGCAAATGGAGGAACAATAAATTGCTCGGGAAAGTGCCATAATATCAAGCTATCCATGGGAGAATATGTATTGACTAGCCCAATTCTTTCCATTCCAATGGGAGGTGCTGGTGTTGTACTAGGAGTCCAATGGCTACAATCCTTGGGTACAATAGCTTTTAATTTTCAAGAACTTTTCATGAAATTTTCTGTGGAAGGAAAGGAAGTTGAATTAAGGGGTATTGCAGGGAAACCGGGAAAGATAATCAGCTCTAACGGTATGAAAAAGCTTCTAGAAAAGGAACAAAGAGGTGTAATTGCACAATTATATTCGCTAGATGTGTCCATAGTGGAATCATCTATTTCT
This sequence comes from Pinus tabuliformis, assembly GCA_031772625.1. Classification (NCBI taxonomy): domain Eukaryota; kingdom Viridiplantae; phylum Streptophyta; class Pinopsida; order Pinales; family Pinaceae; genus Pinus; species Pinus tabuliformis. The sequence goes on from CM062810.1 coordinate 639,963,840, forward strand.
CCAGATCTCCAAAAATTCTTGGACAATCATTCCAAGGTATTTGAGACTCCTAAAGGTCTCCCACCTATTCGTGATCATGATCATGCTATTCATCCGGTTCCAGGAAGTGTTCCTCCAAACATCAGGTCGTACAGATATCCCTATGCCCAAAAGAGTGAAATTGAACGTATGGTTGCAGAAATGCTAGAGGCTGGTATAATTCAACCAAGTCAAAGTTCTTTCTTTGCTCCATTCATTTTGGTCCACAGGAAGGATGGATCACGGCGCATGCGTCTGGATTATAGGGAGCTCAACAAGCTCACTATTAAAGATAAGTTTCCCATTCCTGTCATTGATGAATTACTGGATGAATTGCATGGATCAATTTACTTCACCAAGTTGGATCTTCTTTCAGGATATCATCAAATAAGAATAAAGATTGAAGACATTCCGAAAATAGCATTTAGAACTCATGAGGGTCATTATGAATTTTTGGTCATGCCTTTTGGCCTTACCAATGCACCTTCAACATTTCAAGGTTTGATGAATTCAATTTTCAAACCATTCCTTAGAAAAATTGTTTTAGTATTTTTTGATGATATACTAATCTACAACAAGTCTTGGAAGGATCATGTTGAACATGTTGACAGGGTGCTACAACTATTGGAGGAGAAACAATTATATGCAAAAAGATCCAAATGTTTCTTTGGAGTACAAGAGGTGGAATATCTGGGTCATATTGTATCCCATGAAGGAGTTAAGGTAGACCCTAGCAAAATTAAAGCCATTAAGGAATGGAAAATTCCCACATCCATAAAGCATCTGCGAGGATTTCTTGGGTTGACAGGGTATTAACGCAAGTTTGTTAAGAATTATGGAAGAATAGCAGCACCTCTAACAACATTATTGAAGAAAGATGAATTTTCATGGACTCCCGAAGCAACAAAGGCATTCGAACATCTTAAAGAGGCAATGTGCCACCGGTCTTAGCTACACCATACTTCACAAAAACCTTTATTGTGGAATGTCATGCTTCAGGAAATGGAATTGGTGTTGTTATAATGTAAGATGAAAGATCCGTTGCTTTTGAAAGTCGTCCAATCAAGGGAAAGTTTTTACAAAAAGCTATTTATGAGAAGGAAATGTTGGAAATACTCCATGCACTTAAGAAATGGCGACCCTACCTTATGGGAAGAAACTTCAAGGTAAAACCGGATCATGATAGCCTTAAATACTTTTTAGAACAAAGATTATCCTCTGAAGAGCAACAAAAGTGGGTCAAAAAGATGTTGGGTTATGACTTTGAAATCATCTACAAAAAAGGGAAGCAAAATGTGGTGGCAGATGCACTCTCAAGAAAGGATGAGGATGTGGAAGCATTGTTGTGCACCATTTCTATTATCCAACCAGATTATATAAACAAAGCAAGGGAGGAATGGAAGAATGACGAAGAAGTGTGGGCACTTATTTGAAAGTTACAACAAGATTCCAGTATGTATGATACATTTAGCTGGCAAAATGATTCGTTATGGTACAAAGATCGCTTATACCTCTGTAAGAATTCCCAGCTAAAACAAAAGATTCTTATGGAATTGCACACTTCTCCCTTAGGAGGGCACTCGGGATTTTTAAAAACTTACCATAGGGTTAAGAAGGATTTTTTTTGGGATGGCGTTAAAGCAGATATTCAAAAGTTTGTGGTGGAATGTTTGGTTTGCAAACAAAATAAAGTTGAAACAATTAAGACACCGGGTCTATTACAACCTTTATCCATTCCAAGCCAACGTTGGGAGGAGGTTTCAATGGATTTTATCACAGGTTTACCCAAGTCTGAGGGAAAGAGTGTCATCATGGTGGTAGTTGACAGACTTACCAAGTATGCACACTTTTGTGCATTATCACATCCATTTAAAGCCAGTACAGTTTCTACTACATTTATGGAAACAATTCAAAAGCTACATGGAAACCCAAAGATTATTGTAAGTGACAGAGATCCCATTTTCACTGGAAATTTTTGGACAGAATTATTTTCTTGTCTTGGTACTTAGTTAGCTCATAGCTCATCTTATCATCCTCAATTTGATGGGCAAACTGAGATAGTAAACAAATGTTTGGAATGATATCTTCGTTGCTTTGTATCTAATAAACAGACACAATGGGTCAAATGGTTGCCTCTGGCTGAATGGTGGTATAACACTTCCTTCCATACAGCAACAAAAATGACCCCATTTATGGCACTTTATGGGTATCAGCCACCATCCATCACATCATATTTAAGAGAAAATTCTAAGGTTCAAGTAGTGGAACATCACATTGAACATCAACAACAAGTCCTCCAACTCTTAAAGGATAACCTCGTGCTGGCACAAAATAGAATGAAACAACAGGCAGATCAACATCATAGCAAAAGAAGTTTTGATGTAGGTGATTGGGTATTCCTACAGCTACAACCATATAAGCAAATGTCCCTCAAGCAAGCTAAGAAGGATAATAAATTATCACCAAAGTATTATGGTCCATACAAGGAGTTGCAAAAGATTGGTACTATGGCATACAAATTGGAGCTTCCTACAGCTTCTCGATTGCACCCAGTTTTCCATGTTTCATGTTTAAAGAAGGTTATAGGCAACAAGCTCCCAGTTCAAACAATATTGCCAGAACTTGACGAGGAAGGAAAAATTATATTGGAACCGGAAGCAGCCACAGAAACAAGAACTCGACAGCTACGAAATCGATCAATTTCGGAGTATCTTATCAAGTGGAAGAACTTATCCGCTAAAGAATCCACATGGGAGGATGAGAATTTTATACAGAAGCATCCAGAACTTCTCAAGCATTGAGGACAACACTTTTTTGAAGGAGAGGGGCATGTTGGGTCCCTATAATACTAGTGATTACACCATTACTATTGTAGTTGTACCCCTTATTAATATTGTTGTGCCCCTATTATCCCCATATTGCTATTACTGTGCCCCATAGAATCCCTCTATTGTTATTTTTGTGGCTTTATATTATTATTGTTAGGTCGGCTGGGTTATATTGTGACTCCTTAGACTCCTATATATAGAAAGGACGTTTTGTCATTTGAATCATCGAAGAATTGCTCATTTATGTAATGTAAAGGAGGTTGCCCCCTCGAAGAGGCTGAATTCTAAGGCGTTGATCTATCTTTTCTATCTTTTTCTTGAGCTAGTTTCATAACAAATTCCTTCCCCCGATACTGGGGTTTTATGCTTCCATCCCGATAGTGGGTAAATATAGTAGTCCTTCCTCTACCAAAAACATCTTAATCCATGTTGGGACTTCCCTTATCAACTCCCCCCTTAGCTCGGAGTTGAACATAGCCTCTGCCTTTAAGAAGGACTGGTAGCTCTCCACAGCAAACTTGACCACGTACCCCTCCACTGTAGTCTTCACCCAGAAACCAACTGCTCTCGTTCGATCCTTATCAAGCTACTGTAATAATGAAGTATCAGACGGAGTCCAACTATGGGGGACCATCGCCAAGCCACTTGACTCACTTTGCCTATTCAGCTGCCTCAACCATATGTATAGGTCTTCAACGAACTTGCACCAGAAAATTTCATACTAGTCATCTGAGCTATCAATGTATAAAATCACCTCACGTACCTTGCCAATCGATTGATTCCCGTAGGTAGCTTTCTCTGCCACAAATTGATCTACTTTATGGTTCCACCAATCTCTGATATCTATTTTAAATACCCTTGACACAATATTCTGAATTAGTTCTCTTAACTTCAGGTCCCAAGAACGGAACCATTTGTTGGATCGAAAGAGTTATCATGGAAAAAATGTTGGGTTCAGGCAGAGGAGGCCACCCACTAGTCTAGGAAAATGCTAGCATTTTCAGCTCACCTCGAAGGGAAAGAAATCTCACCCAAAGTGCGTCGTAACCAAAAGGGAGAAGGGTTCAGCATGGGGTCAAGAGAATATCAACCGGGCACAGGCGATCTCACACATATGCATCCATAATACATGAAAGAAATATAACAGTACATATAACTCATACACATAGATCCATTATAAAGAAAACATAACTTACGACATCCTTACATCAATATATGAATTACCATTTACATGCAATAGGTAGACTATCTAAAATTTTAATAGGCCCACTAAGCACGATGCTCAATACGTTAGAAGTCTCAACAACCATCAACTCTGTATTATATTAACTTAGCATAACAGAATATAACATAATCTGGAATTTCGCCATAAACATTACATAGAATACCTGGCTCAGTCGCTCGGGTTAGATTAGCTCCGCAACCCAGTCCCTCAAATCCTATCTCTCTCTCCTTCAACATCTGCACCTGCGTACCTCTTCTGCAACCAACTCCTTCTTCCTATGGTGGGTTCAGCAACAACCTTCTTCCTCTCTGTTCTTCCCATTTTATGTCCTTCCCAGCTGCTTGGACTACTAGTTCTCACTCGACTGCTTTCTCTCTTGGCTTCTTTTGCACCTTCCTGTCTCCTTGGCTGCCTTTCCCTTTTGTTGCCACCTTGCCATCATTCCTCCGCAACTGTTCGTTCCACCACCCAACCATTGCTGCCATTTGTCCCTTTCCTGCATTTCAATCAATCAAAATTGGTCAAAATCATTCAAAATTAACAAAGGCTCCAACACCACTGGATCTCAGTTATCGATCTTCTCTCTAGTTGTGCCTTAATCCATCAAGGCATCAACACATCGAGACTACTGTTGAGTTTTTCACAACTCCACTTGTGAATAACTCTCAATCTGCCCACTGGTGCTCGTCTGCTACTCAGGGACTTCAACCCACTATGGTCTTCCTATGTTTCTCCAATGAAGACCAACATAGGGCATGGAGGGTTGCCACATATCACCGCAAGTTGTCCATCTTCCACAATGAACATGGGCTAGGAGGACTACCCATCATCTGTTATTGATTTCCTTCTCCGAACACAAGTCATGGTCTCCACAAACTGTGCCTAGTTGATCAGGCCCTTGGTCTCATCAACTACCTCCCTTGCAACCACCTTTGTCCATCAATGTGTTTCTCACCGTGGTCTAACTTGGACACTATCACACTATCCTCCAATAAACCATAAGTTCCCCCTCTCGTCCACTGTTATACAGGAAAATGACCTCCTCATCAACTCAGAGGACAAAGACATGATGATTGAAGGACTGGCCAAGTTCACAAGCCAAGTTGTCAAGCTAACATTGTCTAGACACTAGAAACCTACTTTATAAATCTTCTCAGCAAGCTTAGAGGTGTGTTAGTGCCTAGCGTAACTCTAGTTTCTACCTTGGGAACAGCATTAGTGAACCTACATAAAGTTATATGGGTCAAAGGAGTGAATTGACTAAGAAAATATCCCTATATTCTCTCCTATGTCAGCTCATAAAAGTAGGAAAACATCATAACTCGACCTGTTTGGGGGAATTACTAATTCCTAATGGAGTATGCAAATGGGAAAGAGCACTAAAGCAAGAAACATCATTATTTTTGCATAATGGAACTCATGAAGGACTTGGCAACCATAAACCTATATGCTATATATGCAAGGCTTGGGCCATTGTGAAAGAGGTCGAAACATTTGAAAGGATTTCCTATTTGACTATCAAGCAGAGTCTTAGACTAAGGCATCAGAAGAGGTTACGGAGGGAAAGAGAGAGAGGAGATGGAGGGGTAAGGGAAGGCTGATGAAACTGATGGTTGTAATCACTCTTTCTACACTAATATAGAACTGCAGTTGTGTTGTCCACTCTGTGATGTTAGTAGTATAAACTTGTTTATATGTTGATCTAATATCTTCTAGCATGAGTGGCTTAGTTATATGCAACTAGATATCTTTTATATGTTCATGCATTTTTTTATCAAGGTTTTATGCTGTGATATGATGCTTGTCTTTGCTATGTGTAGGTTTTGATCTAGAGCCGGCTCAGGGGTCTTCTGCCTAGCTACATTGCACACTCTAGCAACACCATACTAATAATCAAGGTAATAATGCCTTCTTTCTTCGTTTGTTAAACATAGATATGCATGTATCTTTGTGACAGTTGCAGCTAATCTGACTACCTGCTGAGGATCTCGGGAGGATCCTTGAGGGTTTTCTACATCACCAAACACCCTTGAAGTCATCCTGATAGCAAAATTGGTGACTCCAATGGGGACTACACTTAGTTCCTGGTTTTACCCAAAAATTTCCTAGATCTCTCTTTCTTCCAGACCTTCATGTACTTCTTCATCCCCTTTCCAGCCACTCAGAACCAATACAACACCCTTATTGCAGTAGCCCTAGATCTAACCCCGACATCCTATTTTTGAGTGTTTTTCCTCACTAACGCAGGTTACCAGTGAAAATAGTGCTTTATAAAGCATTGTGCCCTCACAAATAGAGCGTTAGTGCTGAAACTAACTCTTTGTAGCCTCTAGTACAAAGCGTTAGTCAGCCATTTCTTGGTAAACAGCTTACCCTGTGAACTCATGGGTTGGGAAATATGCTTACAGACTAATCATGGATCTCTAGCTACACTTGTTTGACTGATCTGTGTCCTAAACAATTTTTTTTAAGAAAATAGCTTTACTTCTTTTTATTTTCATTAAAAGAAAAAAAAAAAAAAAAAATTGTCCTGTTTTCTGCATGGTTGGTTAAAGTTCTGCATTATTTGGTTTCAATAGTTGTTAATGAGCATTGAAATTTTATCGGTTATGCTAGTGTTGTATTGAATAGGATGCATGGAATGAATACTTATATATGAATGACTCTCCCTTTGTAGAAGCAGCTTATTCATCGAAATTGAAAATTTACAAGCATTGTTTTTGCATGATTTGAGTCAGAATCCCATATAATTTCACACATCAACACCCGTACCGAACACTCTAATGAAATACATTTAAAATCTACCTAATAAAATCAATCAACAACTCTTTCAAAGTAAACACACTTTAGTTTAGTCTAGGATCTTGGGATAGGCAGTGTGAGTTAACTGCCCAACATCATAAACCGAAACTAGTGTCATTAAAAGAGAGAAATCCTTTTGCACTCATACTTTCCAGGACCACTCCAGTAAAAGAGGAGCTAAATATGAGACAACATCGCTTTGTAAGTGAAGGTAGCCTGCCTTTGCTTATGTATCCTTTGGGTATTCTGTGTATCAGGGATCCCTTCGGGGATATCAGACCTGAGTCGGGGATATCGGACCTAAGTCAGGGACTTAGCTATCCTGCACGCACAGAGTACTATCTATGACTATGTCCCCCCGGTAGTGTCTATGATCTGAGGTATCCTTAGTGGCCATACTTCTAGGGACTAACACAAGGTGACTGGGGTAGGTTTCCCTATTACCTAACACAGACAAGGATTTCTTCCTCCTTACAATCCTCCAATCACGATCTGTTAGGCCCACTCTTGGTTCTCATTCCATCTGTACCTCCTTTTTCTTTAGTTGGAACACTTCCACCCATCCCTTTGATGACTAACGGGTCGTGGGACTTTTTAGACACTTTTGGTCCCCCACCACTTCCCCAGTGGACAGTGAATACCACACCTTTGATGGAAAACCTTGTTATCTCATTTGTTGCAGGTTCAAACCCTATGGTGACACCCTCCATGAGTGTAACCCAGTCTATTCCGGGTTTTGCCCCTTTTCTGTCAAACCCTATACCTTTGACAAGTGCTACATATAGCGCTCCTTGTAACACTCAATATAGCACAGTTAGCGTGGGTACCTTCAACCAAAAATATGGTTGGCATCCATTGTATAGTTCTAACCCCTAGATTTAGGTATCTGGGGGCACTCCCAATATGCATATACTGGACGGGAGCATAACAATTCCCCCACCTTTTTCAGGCATGCATGGTCAGCCATTGATTGACATGTGTACAAATTTTGAATAATATAACACTTATTCATAGAGATTATCCTGATTATACACTATTTGCGAAATGCATGCATAATACATAACCTCCTCTACCATTGATCATCAATTTGCAGTATTCAGAAACAATCACATGCGCACATTGAGGCATCAATCACACATATCAACACAGTATATCACGGGGAAAGCATACAGCTAAAAACCCCCAACTATCTGTATATTTTAATGATTGAGAACATGTAACAATACATAGTACAATACTCCTCACAAGTACTCAGTACTATCTCGACCTGTTACACACAAACTAGCTCAGATCTGAATCAATCACAGGTTCAAATCTCCTCCGCTGCTTGCCTGCATCCACTGCACAATCCTACATAAGATGAGAATGGTTGATCCAACTCATATTTCCCTTGGCTGAACCACGCAATCCTCATTGGAAATACTCAATCCATTGATTGTGCAAATCTCATGCACAACTATAGCCACAACTGACAGTTGTCTTGCCCTTTCACTCACCTCTAACACTTGTCTCCACTGAACTGTCCATGCACTGAGTTAACTGATGTATCCTTTAGTTGCTTTATGAGTTAATAATTAGTGAATTAATTAATAATTAATTCACATCACTCATCACTAGTGTATTCTGTAGTTAGACTAAATACAACTAGTTGAACCAAGTCAAACTGAACACAACTCCATCAACTCCTCAATCAACTCCACCAAACTCAATCACTTGAGTTCTAACTGAAGTCCATCATGCAATAGCTCAACTGACCCATAAGAAAAGCGTATTCCCTTCTGGCAGTTGCGTGTGCCACATCCGTAGCGTGAACTGAAGTGCTCCAAGAGGATAAGATAATGTTTATAGTCCAAATATTATTAAGAGCTAATAATATTCGACTGTTTTATTTTTAGCCTGGCAGTCTAAAAATAGACTCCGCCCATATGCCTAAAAATATATGTCTATCTATTTTTACCAACATGACCAATCATCCACAAATAGCATCCTGCAACTCATAGACCATGATCCATATGTCTAAAAATAGACATAGTCTAAAAATAGACTTTGCGGCAAAAATAGCCTGGGGGCCCACTTAGTGGAGGTGACTCCTTTCCACTAAGCTCCATCATCTTGTTGCATTTTCAACAACATGAGCCCTCCTTATGTTATTCAAGGACTTATGGTTAGTTTTGCCGTGAGCAGGAACCCTCAAGGAGGTCCCAGTCAATCCATGGGGACACCCTACTCATAACCTTAATTGAGTCAAGGGGGCACTGCTTATCCTGGGGGCAGTTTTATCTTCCAACCTAACAATCCCTATGGAAACCCATAATACAATACCATACCACAAGGCACCTACTATACCATGCAACCTGTGTATAATATTGGGAATAATACGGTGGGAGGACTGCAAGGATCCTCAAGTCATATGTCATTGCCTTGGTCCAATTCGGGGGCATCAAACACCTTACCTTCTTAGAAACGCTTGATATCCTTGACTTGTACAAACTCACAAATGACCCCGTCTATCATAACCTACTTTGGCCGCCAATCCTGCATAAAATACCGTTAGACATCCCAAAGTTCGAAGGGAAATGAGGGGAGGATCTGGGTACACACATCACCACCTATCATCTATGGTGTGGTTCTAACTCCATGGTGGATGATAGGATCCAGTTACGTCTTTTTTCTTGCACCCTTACTAGAAATACAGTCAAGTGGTACATTGAGTTACCACACAGGTCAGTCAATACCTTTGGCACTATAGCAGTGGAATTCTTAAAGCACTTCCAACTACCCATCCATTATGAAACTGGGACGGAACTCCTCACTTCATTATGTCAGGATACCACCACCCACATCTCTGATCATATACATGAATGGAGACGTAGGTAGAGGATAGTCAAGCTCCCCTGCCAGACTATCTCTTAGCGGATTGGTTCTGCAAGTCTCTACTCCCAAAAATCACTAAGGATGTCACCTTAGGTGGTGCAGTCATAGAAGACCAATCCATTCGTCGTGCCCATGACTTAGATCTGATATATTCGCACTCTGGCTCTCTATATCACGTAATTCCCAATGCCCCTTGCAACTCCAATGCTCCCCCTACTCAGTGACTCGGAGCACATGCCGATGATATTGTCAGTGCAACCTCCAGGGCTACTATAAAACAACTGAGCGGTCACATTACCCAGATATCAGATGGACCCCTCTTCCAAATCGACTTCTCTTCCTACCACTGCAATCAACTCTATGTTGTCTACATAAAAACCTAGTGGTAAGAACAAGAAGAATAAGAAAAATATCGCTCCTTCTGAAGAGAAGTCAACAAAACCCTCCTTAAGTCAAAACCCATCGCCGCCTAACGATATTCATATCAAAAGGTCGGTTGATAACCTTTTGATTCACCCCCCTAAAGGGGCACTTTGACGAACAATGCACAATACATCTTCATGTGCCACCCAAAACTACAGCATTGTACAAGACTTGGTGCAAGTGCCATCGACTATGTCGGCGCTCGAAGTACTACAAACATGTCCAGCACAAAGGAATTCTCTACTTTTGGTCATTAGTGGTATCAACCCTCAAAATTCCTTGCTTCCAATTTTCGACATGGAAAAATGTAAACATCCCCTTTCTCACCAATTTTCATTTCAGGTGAAAATATTTCGAAAGGTAAAGGCATACATAGAACTATCATTGACGAAGGTGCTTCTACCCGCGTAATGTCGGCTTCATGTTGGCTCGCTTTGGGTTCTCCAACCCTATCCCTGCCATTGAATTCCCTTAAAGCTTTCAACGACCACACTCTCATCACAAAAGGTTACCTAGCTAGCTACCCCATCACCTTGTATGGGAAAACGATAATGGTGGACATCAAAGTCATAAATATAAATCTCGACTATAATCTCTTATTGGGTCGCAGTTGGACTTGTTAACACCCAGGTTGTTCCCTATGACTCCCAAGGGAATACGGCCGGGGTAACCACTAACCAATCTTTGGATTACAGTGCCTAGCCACATTGTAATCAGAGAGGGCTCTCTCTTTATAATTTGTCTCTGTTTTGAGGGTGTTTTAGGCTAGTTATTATGCTCAAGGTTTTGGTTTATATTTTGGTTGAAGGATATCTTTCTGTACTTGAAGTGTGCAATCTGCAGATAAGTTTATTCCATTAGGCAATGGAGTCTGTGGCTACAAGTGTTTAGAAACATTGAGATGATGTACTGAAATTACAGGGCCATTTAAATATTTCATATAACAAAGTTAGATTATGAAGGTGACATATAAACAACCAGTGAAAAGCATTTAAGAATTTTTCACTAAAGCTGGAGTGTGGGGAAGAGATATATGCCTCAGGAGCAAACTTGAATTCCTGAAAATATTTATCACAGTGAGAGATAAAGCTTGAAGTGTAGCAATTAAGAATTACACCTTATTTACTTTATCTGGAAGAAAACATTTATAACAGCTTAGATTGAGTTCAGGGTAATCTGTGATTAAATCCTGGAACTATTCTTTTACTTTGCCATTAAGTGTAAAACTCAGAAACATGAAAGAACATGAAAGACTAGAAAACATATAACACAGAGGTTAAAAGAAGACTTATTGTGCTATGAAACATGCAGGAATCCTGTAACAATCAGCCAGCCACCACAGTGCATCAAGGAACACAGAGCTTTGGAAATTCCATCCACCTTTTGTATTATTTCTCTGAGAGTTATACAGCAACCGAAGTATAGAAATGAAATCAGCAACAACCCTTGCAAACTCATGCGAAGGGGACTTTATAGAAATGGTTATACAAAATATCTCAGGCATTGAGTCATCTGAGAGAGAAAATATCTTCATTACTTCGTACAGAAAAGTAGAAAAGAAGTTATTACAACTTTGAATGCAGCATAACTTCTCTTTGAGTCTGTCAGAGGATATTTTGAACTTTGGAGGTCACTGAGTCGGTTGGAAAGCTTTGCTTTAATGCTGGAAAATGTGCCTTTGCGTTTGCTGCGCTGTATTTTCTCGGCCCTGCCACCTGTGACTGTGCTTGCTACTGTGGTGACCGAATAGCCCTGCTGAGTTGGCTCAGCCTTTCATCTTTCCTCTGTATGCTTATCTACCAAAATTTTCCCTGTGTATGATCATTTATAAATTGGACAAAACATAACATTACAGGTTCTGGCTTGATAATATTATTTGTGTCAATTTATTCCAGACTTCCTGTGTGGGCAATTGGTGCTTGATAATTGCCTCTATGGTTTCGTCTGCTTCTGTATATTTATAGAAATTTGGAGGCACATCGAACAGATGATTGATCTCGTTCATGATAAAAAACAGGTTTTCCACCCTGTTATATAGAGTCTGCCCTGATGCTGGCCCTGATTCTGCTGAAGTGCTGGGCTGTGCTGCAATTTGACTTGCAGCAAAGGCATTGACCCTATTAGCATAGTTTTCATGGCTAAGCAGTCTTCCCACACTGCTTAATAGGCTGGGGAGGCCTCTGTTTTGCAATACCTGAAACCTGTCCATGAACTTGTTGATTTCGGTCTGCATGTCTTGGGTTCTCCTTTCCAATGTTCCAACCAGGTTTCTTAATGTGAGGACCCTTTTAACCATTGAGATTGTCTCAGTCCTGTGAGCAATTCCCATGGTGGCCAGTTGAGAGCTTGTCCTGTTATTCAATATGTTGATCATTCTATTGGCAGCATCAGGCATGTTGCCAAGGCTTGCTCTTGCTCTGTGTATTTCCCTATTTGCCTTTGTAATGAGCACTGACTGCTCATCTATGGTCTCAATGTACTGCCACTGATTAGTAATTGACTGGCCAATATTGGCCCACAGGACAGTTTTGAGCTCTGCTGTCACCTTATCTAGTGTGAGCTCTTTCTCAAGCTCAGTTATTCTCTTTTTGAGAGCTTTTATCTCTCTTTCCTTCTCAGCCACATTCTGTTTGCTCTTGTCATATCTTTCATTTACTTTAGCCAAAGATTCTTTGGCTTGATTAAGCTCTAACATTTGAGCTTCCAGGACTTGAATTTCATTTTGAAGCTTCTGCATATCCAGACTGTGAGTCTGCTCTGTTGTTGGTGCAGCTGTCGATGTAGTTGGTGTTGTAGGTTCTGTTTGCTGAGGAGGAGGAGCAGTAGTTGGAGCAGTTTCCTCAAGGTTGATTACTTCAGGAGGAGGCTTGGAGGTTTGCCCTTCTTCTCTTTGTTTCAAGGCTGCCTGTAGTGCTGCTTTTGCAGCCTCTGATTCTCCCAGCTTTTCCTGAGTTTGGATTAGCTGCTTGTACAGAGATATCAACAAGGTTGTGGCCTCCTGATCATGTCTTTGCTGGGCAACATCATCTGTTTGAGGGTGAATTGTGGATGGGAGTTTGATCTTTCTCCTCAAGGCTGCCATGTCTGCATCCCTCAGTTTTAATATCTCTTGTATGCCTTTGATATATTTGGGATCATGCCCAATTTCAACAATTATATCTTCTAAGGACCTAATTCTGTTGTCCTTAGCCTGTGATGATGCTCTCTCCAACTCTAGCTGAGAGGTTGTATTGTTAAGCCTATTTTGTAGCCTGTAGTTATCCAATGTTTGGTCTACCAAGGAAGCATAGACCATCTCACCCGTTTGCTTATGCAGTTCTATCTTGTCCATTGGGTGGATATCCTTGGCAAGGACTTCCAGGTTAGTCCTTAAGTAGTCAGAGGCAGATTGGGGCTGCACTGCTGTTGGCATAAAATGACTCATGATCATTTTGCCTTCCTGCAAATCATATGCAAACATGAGTCTTTGTTGATTGGTGGGAGCCATGTTTAACACATGTTTATACAGCTGTATCTTGATGGGCTCATTTCTCCTCTTAATATCAATGAATTGCTGCTTACTGCAGGGTCCACCTTCCCTTTGCTGATTTGAGGAACTCACTTCTCCTCCCATTGCTCTATCCTGCTCCTATTGAAAGGAGCTTGCTGATGCTTCCCTGCTGGGTGGGACCATACCAAAGGACTGTCCTATTGGCATTTCTTCCTCTGAGAAGGGATTGATTCTCTGTCTTTTCTCCCCATGAGTTGCTGATGTTGTAAGGGGAGTCTCTCTATCCCTTTTCCTGCTTGTAGCCTCCTTTTGTGGAGTTTGGAGGATTGATGCCTCAGCTGAAGTTTCTTGCCTTGGAGGCACAGTTTGTTCAGTGGTTTTTGGGGCTTCCACTGTTTGCTTTTGCTGGACAGGCTGTTCCTGCCTTTGTTCTTCCTGTTGTTGCTGTTCATCTTGCTGCTGCACTTCTCCCTGCTGCTCCATCTCTTCTTGTTGCTGCACTAGGGTTTCCATTTGCTCTTCTGTCATAGGAGGTGGCTGTTCCACCTGTTTTTCTTTGCTTTTGTTAGCTGTCTGTGGAGTGTTCATGGCAGCTTGCTGATGTGTTGTTGAGGCTGAGGCCGCTGCTCCAAGTTGTCTTTTGTATGAGAGGGGGACCTGTCCACAAGTTTCTAAGTCAGTTTCCTTTTGAATATTTCTGGCCTCTCTTTCTAGCAGCTCTTCACTAGTAATTTCCTCTTCTGGGGTGCCCTCTTCCCAGCTCAATGCATTGGAATACTGCTCAATCTCAGGCTGCCTTACATGTGAATAGGTACCCAATTTGTATCTTATCCTCCTGAGGGAAACAAAATGATTAGGGTCATAGGGTATCCACTCAAAACTATTTTGCAGTTTGAGAGCCTCTAGGATACTATTTGCCTCTTTCCATCCCTCTTCTTTTTTGTTATATAGGAAGTGGCCCAGCTGGCTCCTTACCTTCAACTGTGCCTTCTTGTTCTTACTTTGGAAGTGGAGGTAGTCGGCATTCCCAAATTGCCTGAAGTATTCTAGGGCAAAAAGCCTCATGGGGACATACCTTGGCAGCCTAAAAGGCTTCAACTCACAGCCATATACTCTGATGACTGTGTGGTCTTGGTAAAGGTACCAATTACCAATGCTGTAGGTTTCGTTTAGATGGAGAATTCTCCTCATGTCATCAGTTAACCTTGGAGGAGGAACACCATACAATAATGTCATAGCTGGATGTATGAATAAGTCTATGAACTCATAGTATGTGCATGGTGACACAGAGGTGCAATGAAAAACAGAGGTCCAAAACACAACTGACCTTGGATTCCCCTGGGCATTAACTTATTTCAGGGGAATGAGGAAGCTGCCTGGTTGATTAAACAAGAATAGATGGTAAATGTAGGAAGTATATCTGAACAGTCTTTCCCTTTGCAGATTCATCAGCTGGTCATGGATCCTATCTGCAATATATGTGGCATAGTCATAATGTACAGCTGGAGGCTTTCCAGGAGAGAATATAGACAGCATTGCCATTATAATTTCATCCACATCCTCCATTCCCTTGAACCCTAGGACATAGCTGATCAAATCCACTAGCATTCTGCCCAATTCATTTAAGTAAGCATATCCAATAGGAGGAGTTCTGATGGTTTCAGAGCCTGATTGTACAAACAGCTGGTTGATTTTGATGATCTGGTCATTTGACAACTTATTCCCCTTCTTTATCAAGTTCTGCATGTAGAGGGGGGTCAATGGTTTTGCAGTGTGGAAATGCAGCATCTCATTTATGCTCTCTGGGGTGATATGGAACAGAATTGAGCCTGTAGGGCTGAGGACAGCTCTTTGGCATGGATCATAGCACTCCTGGCATCTGTGGATCAATTCAGGCATAGGATTTACCTGGGGGAGGTTGTAGATGGGCAAGTTTGAGTCCCAAATTCCTAGGATGTCAGCCCCACTAAGGTGCTGGGCTTTCAAATCATTTAGCAACTGAATATTATATTTAGATCCTAATGGAAACCAGTCTAACATTTGATAATCCATATCTCCCAGAGCTTTCCATTCTAACTCCCTGTGAGGGGCATTGAGAGGCTTGATGTTCAGTGCAATTGGAGTTTCCATGGTCTATTGAGCTTCTGACTTGCAGGTGAACTGGTTGAAGTAAACAGCACAACACAGAGGTGATTACTTGCAATGAAAGTGTGAATTTCAGGGACCAGAGGGTGAAGTGGGCACACAGCAATTGAAATACTGTTTGAATTACGAATAAGACCAATGTCTGGTCTCACTCTGTCTTTTGTGGCAAGTTTTTTAATGGATTGACCAACTGTCTCACGATTGCACGAGAAGTTTACAGTTTTTGATAAGAACTCGGGAAATCAAGGCTCAGCTGGTGGTTTTTGAGTTTGCAGTTGGAAATAGAGGCTTTGTAGAGGGAGTTTGCCGGTAAAATGATGAGTTTTAGTGTCCTTTGAGCATTCTGAGTAATTTACAGACAATTTAGGCGTATGGAGGATAAATGATGAGAAATACCTGGTAAACAGCGAGCAGTGGCCGTAAATGTGGGCAGGATTGGTGCTCTGGAGGTCTCCAGGTCGATTCCAGCGGGGTGGCGCAGTTTTGGACGTAACAGACCATGCAGCGGAAACAATAGCGAATGAGCGAAAAAGTATGTAAAACGTGATTTTTGGCCAAAATATCGACCTTTTGGCAATTTGGCACTTTTTCTCGGATGACGTCGGCATGACGTCATAGGGTGGGGTCAAGCTCGGATGACGTTAGCATGACGTCATCGGGTGAGGTGGCGAGCTGCTATTGGTCCACGGGGATGATGCGGTGGCAGACACGTTGGCACAGAGGCGGACAAAAGTACTGATGCGATGGCGACGTGGTTCTGACGTGGGCATGACGTGGGACCAGCAAACCGGGCGGTAAGTGCCATAGTGGTTACGGTTAAGTGCCATAGCGGTTACGGTTTCTCGGAGCGCTTATGATACGGCCCTGGTTTTGTCAGAGGCCGCTCCGAGAGCCTTGAACGGGTGACGCGTGGCCGAGGACTGACGTAATCCTTCGTCATTTTCTCGGGCGCTAACCGTCAGGCGTGGGGGCTGCTCCGATATCAACGAGAGTCGTCGGATCACATGGGTCCGATCCGACGGTTGACGGAAGGGCGATGTGATCAATGGATAAGGACGCGGGCGGAGGAATAAACAAATATTTCTTTTGGGACACGTGCTCAGCGGGAAAGATTCAGATATGGTATTTTTCAATGTTTTTTCAATATATTTCGAAAAATCAAACATATGCGCCAACTTTGGTTAAGCGGCAAAAGTGGGTTTTTTGGGTTTTTTCATAATTTCAAAGGGGTTATGGGTAGGAAGGGGTTTTTATAGGGTTTTTCTTTGCAAATGACGGTTTAATGAGTGGAATGACTTGAAATAAGGGAGAGAGATGAGGTAGAGGTTCATCAAAGTGACCAGATGTCATTTTGATTCCTTTTTAGAGAACATATGGCTATAATGCCAAGGGGAGGGATATTTATACAAAATTTGGGGTTTATACACCATGGTGTTAATAATATTAGGGGAAAGGTAATATAGGGGATTTACATAGTAGAGTTAGAGTTAATATGGGGGAAGGTGTGAAAGAGGGGGAAATCACTAAGTTCATTTGAAACTTACTTAGTTTAGGGAGTAGATGAAAATGAAAAGAACTTTAGACAAGAAATGTGGCTTCTCAAAAGATTAAGAACCACCATGAAACCATAATCTCTTCCATGAATCTCAGCTGATGAGGGAGTGTTAGTAATGAAATGGAAAGGGGAAGAAGGGAGGTTAGACATGCTTCTTTCTTGTTGTAACTTGATGAAGAATGACACCTTCTCAATTCATTGATTTTGCTTTGGTAAACAAAGTTAGCACACATGCAACTTATAAGAAATGACCCTTATGCAACCCCAATTGCCTACCCATCTATTTGCCTAGCATTTTTTATTTGTTCTTGGAGGGTGCACTTGGACTTGCAGACCCTTACTTGCCTTTTCTTTTCTTTTGGCTTTTTCTTTTGTTTTTCTATCTACTTCTACCCTTATTTCTTCCAAGGTCCCAGATTAAGCTGTTGGGAGCCTTTTTTCTCTACCTAAACTACTTGTCTGCCAAGATTAAACAGTTTGGACAGACTCCTTTGTCTATTCTACAACTGAAAATTTAAAACATGACATGATCCAGATTAGACTGTTGGACCATCCATCAAAATTTGAGTCCATACCAAGCTATAAGCACAGATTGGATTCTCTTGGAAATATGTGATCTTTGAATCATCAAAGCAGAGCATATTTGGACCTTTTCATAGCCAATCATGAAATATGAAACCTATTGGTATAGGTAGCTAACAGTGGCTCCACATGGGGGTGGTGTTTCATTTGAAAGACCAAGAACAGCAGGTCAGATTGCCTTGCTCCTTGACTGCTCTTGCCAATCTTGAAGTTTGCTTCTTTGAAATGCCAAAATTGTGTGCTTCTCTTCTTGGTAGACCTTTGATTGTATTCACCTTTCGCTGGTAGTTTAGGAAAACTTTGAGAGATTGCATTTCTACATGTTGACAGAAAATAATATATACATCTGGATATGTACAAGGAAAAACTCAGGGTGCACTTATGGGTGATATTCAAAATAGTGCTTCAGCATCCTGTCATTCACAGGACCTTCATCCAAATCAGTTTCATTGAGACTCTTAAGGAAATAAGTGTTGTTTCCTTGTACTGCTTGGACAGCAAATGGTCCTCTCCAAAGGGAGTCAAATTTTCCATGTTTTCCCTTATCCTCTCTTCTTGAATCCCACTTGAGGACTTTGTCACCAATGTTGAAATCTTCTGCCTTAGTTCTTCTATCAAAGGCCTTCTTTAATTTTTCTTGTAGAACTTGAACTCTGCTGAAAACTTGGTCTCTAGTTTGCTGTAAACATATGATTTGATTGATTCTTCTTTGCATATCATTTGGTTTAGCTTGGCTTTCTTGAAGAAGTTTCATAACAGGCACCCCTAGTGCTGAAGGAAATTTGGCCTCTAATCCATAAACCAACTCATATGGGCTGGTCCCAATTGATCTTTTAGTTGTTAGTCTATCTGCCCATAGGGCATTCACAAGCTTCTTATGCCAATTATTTTTGTTCTCTTCTAGCACTTTCTTTATGATGTTTACCAGACTTTTATTTGATGACTCAGCAAGGCCATTACCTTGGGGATAGTATGCAGTAGAATGGCCCAAGGTGATGTGAAATTTATGGCAGAAGTTCACCATTTTCTTGGATCTGAAAGCAGCAGCATTGTCTATTATTATTTTGTCAGGACAACCAAATCTAGCCAATATGTTGTTCTCCAAAAACTGAATGATAGTGGAATCATTTGCTTGTCTGCATGGAACAGCTTCAATCCACTTAGTGAAGTAGTCTGTGGCTGTTAATATCCATCTATGTTGGCCTGAAGATGAGGGGTGAATTTCCCCAATGAAATCCAAGCCCCATTGTTGAAAAGGTCTCTCTGTTGCAATAGGCCTTAAGGGAAGTGGCAGCAACTGTCTCTTTCCCTCAAACACTTGACATTTGTGACATGAGGTGGTGAATTTCTTGACATCAGAGAACGTGGTGGGCCAGTAGTACCCAGCCCTTAGTATTTTATCCACAGTGGACTTCCAGTACAAGTGTCCACCACAGTCACCTGCATGAAATTCCTTTATGATATTGTCAGTTTCATTCTCAATTAGGCAATTTAGCAATATTCCTTCATGGTTTTTCCATAATAAATTTCCATCCATAACACAAAATTTAGAAGCTTTCATTTTTAAAAACCTACATTTAGTTCTGGACAATCCTGGGGGGAGCACACAGGTTTTGCAATATATAACATATATCAGAGTACCAAGGGGATTGTTCAAAGGCTACATTGATCTTTGGAGTCGCCAGCTCCGGTTCACTGTCCAGCTGGTTAATGTCTAGGGCTTGGAAATTTGCTTCTGTCAGTAATTTGGCCAAGCCTTGCCCTTTTATTAGTTTTGTAGGTTTTATCTCAATGTCAAATTCCAAGATGTTGGCAATCCACTTTCCTCTTCTGCCCTCTAAATTTTCTTGGGTGAGAATGTCTTTGACAATAGGACTTGGCACATATGCTGTAACATGGGAATAAAGGATATAAATCCTAAAGTCTTTAATGGCTTTGACCAAAGCATAAGCTTGCTTTTCCATGATTTGATACTTTAAAGGTGCATCTCTAAGAGCTTTGCTAAAGAAAGCAATTGGCTTCTCATTTCCTTGGTCATCCTTTTGCAATAAGACAGCAGCAATAGTATGCTGGGAGGCAAAAGAGAAAATGATAAAGTCCCTGTCGAATTGAGGATTGGTCAAGACTGGGGTTTGGGTAAGGGCCAGTTTTATACCTTCAAAGGCTTGATTGGCTTCAACAGTCCACTTGACTTTTGAATCCTTTTTTAGCATGTTATTTAATAATCTGATTAGTTCTGCTAAGTTTGGGATAAACCTTCTTAAGAAATTGATTTTTCCCAAGAATCCTTGCAACTCTTTGACATTTCTTGGGTGGGGCATTTGTAGGATAGCCTGTATCCTATCTGGGTCAATTCTAATGCCATCTTTAGAAATGATGTGGCCCAATAGTTTACCTTCCTCTAAACCAAACAGGGATTTCTTGGGATTTAAGGAAATTCCATATTTTCTGCATTTTAGGAAGATTTGTCTCAAATGTTTTATATGTTCTTGGTCTGATTTTGAGAAAGGTGTAAGGTCATCTAGGTAAATGACTAAAAAGTCATGAATCTCTTTGGAAAAAGCAATGTCCATTGCTCTTTGAAAAGTTGCCCCTGCATTTTTCAATCCAAAAGGCATCTTTACATATTTGAAAGTTCCCCATGGGGTAGTGAATGCTGTTTTATCTTGATCATCAGGGTGCACCAGAATTTGATTGAAGCCTGAAAATCCATCCAGTAATGAGATCCTTGAGGCCCCTACCACTCTTTGGAGAATGTGATCCATCTTGGGTAAGGGATAGTTGTCTTTGAGGGATACTTGGTTCAGATTCCTTAAGTCCACACACAGCCTAATTTCACCTGTCTTCTTTCTTGTAGGGACTAAGTTGGAGATCCATTCAGAGAATCTGATTGGTGCTATGATGCCAGCCTTGAACATTTTCTGTACCTCTTGTTCCATTGCTGGGAGAAGCATAGGATTGATTCTCCTCAATTTTTGTTTAAAGGGCTTTTGATCAGGTTTGAGAGGGATTGTATGCTGGATAACAGAGGTGTCATAGGATTTTAGGTCCTCATAACTCCATGCAAAGACATCCTGGAACTCCTTAAAGAGGTCAATGTACTTAGGCTTTTGGTCAGGAGGTAAAGAAGCAGACAATTTAATTATTTTGGGTTTGTCAATTGTACCTATGTTGCATTCTTCAATGGCTGCATTTAAGGGCTGCATTTTTGGTTTTCTGGGGATATCATTTGAATCAAAGATGTCCTCTAGTGGGGTTAGGCCTGTTGGTAGAAAATTGTCTTTCAGCTCTATGATTTCAGTTTCAGCATTGGCCACTTCCTCACCATTGATTGATTGAATTTGCTGAATGTTGTCTTCATTGAAAATAGTTGGTTTTAGCATTTGTTTTGCTGTTCTAGGTGATATTGGGTGAGTAATCTGTTGAAATTGTATTTGTGATGGACTTACTCCATCAAGTATTTGTGATTGACTTGCTGTATTAAGTATTTGTGATTGACTTGCTGTATCAGTATCAATATTTAATCCTGCAAATTCTTGCTGCAGAGTTAAAAAATGGTTTATTTGCTTGTCATCCTCAAATACTTGCCAATCATTAACATTGTTTGGAATGGACGGTCTGTGTTTTACCTCAGCTGTAAAACAATGATGGGGCTCAAAAGGCAGCTTGCAGGTACTTGCAAAGGTGGCTAAACTATGAGCATGTAGATTGTGGGTTCTAGGAATTTTAGTGATTTGGAATTCAGAGAAAAAGTTTAGTACCTCAGCAACAGCAGACCTATAAGTCCTTAGTCTTTTGTCATTGGTGACAAAGTTTCCCTTTACTTGTTGAATAACCAAATCTGAATCACCCATGATTGAAACCTTGGCAGCTTGTAAGAACCTTATTAACTTGAGGCCTAGTAAAAGAGCTTCATATTCTGCCATGTTGTTAGTACATCTGAAATTCAGTCTATAGGCTCTGCCTTTTGCATGACTATTTTCTTTATTGTGTACCCAAACTCCAGCTCCTGCCCCTAATTTGTTGACTAAGCCATCAAATTCAAGGAACCATAGAATATCTTGTTGTGGGGGAGATTTAATGATCTGTTCATGGGCTGGCAATGTGAGTAGCAGTTGTGGTTTTTCCTCTAGCTTGTCTTCTAGGGCAGTCTCATCATTTGATTGGATGTTCTTGACAACTAGGGCAGCAACAACATCTAGTGTTTGATTGACTGTTGTTTCATGGGTGGTAATACTTTCGTTTGAGTCTTCCTCTTGTATGAGTATCTTGGTTTCAGCCTCACCTTTTGAGGGAGTTGTGGTGTCATTGAAGAGAATGTATGAGTCTATGTCTGAATGGACAGCATATATGGGAAAGTTTTGGGGCTTTTCTTCACTGCTGACCATGTATTTCATGAGTGTTTCTCTGTACAGTCTTTTTGGTTGCCCAAAAATAGAGATGGTGGCATATGACATGTCTAATTGCAGGGAACCTTGGAGTTTAGCTCCCCATGATCTTGATAACAGCATCCCATACTTAGGTGGGATATCAGCAACTACCACATCCATTAGGATTGTTTTGTTTGGGTATTGAAGCAGAGACACACATAAATCTTTTATGAGACCTAGACACTTGACTTGGCTGGAGTCAAAGGAAAACAGGTCCTTGTATGGTCTTGTTATGTCTAGATTCAATCTTTCCATGACTGCTTTTGGCATGAGATTGTGAGAGGCACCTGAGTCAAACATTGCATTATGTAATATTTTATCATGAATATGTAGGCTGACATAGAAAGGTAATACCCCTGTGACTACCGTCTTTCCATCCACTTCTGGGCCAAACAGGAGTTCTAGGGTGTCATCCAGCACATTGACATCATCTTTGCTGCTAGTGAGTTGAAGGGACTTCTTGATCTGTAGCTTATAGATGTCATGCTTGGCTAGTTCTAAAAGAGGAATAACTATCTTTAGTTTGCCAATTTCAGTTTCTAGGTCAAAAGGTTTTTCAGATTGGGTCTTGGGGTTATGGATAACAGTCCTTTCCTTGTTCATTAAATCTTCTTCCTGATTTTTATCTTGACTTTGGGACTTATCCTTTTTACTCATCTCTAGAGGAGTAATGTTTGAATTTGGGTGAGAGGATGAAGTAGCCATAGGCTGTTGTTTTAAGGAGAGTGGTTCAGTGATCTCTTCAATAATCACTTCTTCTGCAGGTGAATTTGTTTTGTCATTAGGTTCTGTGAGCATGACTCTTTCAGGCTGCTGATTATCCTTTATCTTTTCAGGCAGATTTACATTCACAGTTCTGCTCCTCAGCTTATATTGTTTATGGACTTCATAGACAGCAGTATCATAGCCTTGTTTGAAGTCAAAGGATTCACCTGATTTAGTTTGGAACAGTTTGATTTCATCATCCTCATGATCTTCTTGCGTTAAGAAAACTTGACTTTCACCATCTAGACCCATTATATTGATCTCAGGGTCTTCATTGGGCTCTATTGATGTGGAAGTTTCTGCATAATTTTCTTGGAAAGGGGGTCTTATGTCTTGATCAACACTGGATTTGCCAATGCCTGGGTTTTGGGTTCTCCTAAAGTTTGGATTCCTAGGAGGGTTGTTTTGTGGTGGTTCCCATGATGATTTTCTTTCAACCGATTCCACTCTATCACCTAATCTCTTCATGCCATTGAGAATTGCATCTAGCTTTTGATCAAAGGCAGAGGGTTCCTCTTTGAAAGGAGTCCTCTTTTCCAACCTTGCCCTGTTTCTTTTGGCAATTAGGTTGGCTTCCACTGTGACAGCAACCCTTTGGGCCTCTGCAAGGGATTGAGGGTCTCTTTCCTTCAACTGATAGGCCATGTCAGGGTCAAAACCATCAGGGAATTTGTACAAGGCTAAATCAGGAGGAGGTCTTAAATTTTGTGGAATTGCGTTATATACATTGTTAAATCTTGCACAATACTCCAAAACAGTCTCTTGGGGACCTCTTTTGATAGTGTCATATTCCCCAAGTATATGCAGAGGATCTTTCTTCTTCTCCCATCTACTAGTAAAGGCTTGATACAGTTCATCAGGAGTTGTGATGGAGTTTGCATTCAGGGATCTAAACCAAGTTCTTACATCCCCAGTTAGGCTTTGAACAAACATCCTCATTCTGACACTGTCATCATCTATTTCATAGGTCTCAAAATGGTCTTGCATCCTCTTAGCATGCTGGGCAACTGTCAGAGGGCCATTGGAGTCAAAATATGAAATTTTGGTTTGGTAATCTTGGGGTAGAGCTGCAGCATTAGCTGGTATCTGCAAAGGTGCATATCTGTTAGCCATATTTACAGGATTTAGAGGATTAACAGGGGCAGCTGGGATAATAGGAACAGTGGGTACCACAATGGTGACAAGTAGGGGTGAACCTAGAGTGTTGGTCAAGGGGATATGTGCAGTGGATGAAGATGTGAGAGGAGGACTCTGAGATGTGGATGGTGAACTAGGGGAATTAGGGGTAGACCGGAAGAGGACCTTGCATGGGGTAGAGATAAGGCTGGGATGATCTGAATCTGAAATTAGATCAGCAGGCTGCTCCTGCCTTTGCTGCCTCCTAATGTTTCTAGGGATGGTATTTGGATTATCAACAATGATGGGTGGATTAGGGTCAGGGTTTGCCCTAGTATGTCGTGGATTTTTCTTAGGAGCCAGTTTCTAACTGTTTTTTGGGATTTTATAGGAAGTTTTTATATCTGTAAGGACCGGATAAAGATTTTGGAATGACTATATATATTTCAAAGCTAAGATGAAGATTCCCTAAAAAAGCTCCTCCCTAAAGCTGTCAATGTGATACAGAAACAGTTTAAAGGCCTCTTGACTGATTTCAGGCTTGATAGTAGCTATGGAAGATAGATAGTATTTGAAAAATCTCAAGCACTCCCCAGCGGAGTCGCCATTTATGTTAACACCCAGGTTGTTCCCTATGACTCCCAAGGGAATACGGCCGGGGTAACCACTAACCAATCTTTGGATTACAGTGCCTAGCCACACTGTAATCAGAGAGGGCTCTCTCTTTATAATTTGTCTCTGTTTTGAGGGTGTTTTAGGCTAGTTATTATGCTCAGGGTTTTGGTTTATATTTTGGTTGAAGGATATCTTTCTGTACTTGAAGTGTGCAATCTGCAGATAAGTTTATTCCATTGGGCAATGGAGTCTGTGGCTACAAGTGTTTACAAACCTTGAGATGATGTACTGAAATTACAGGGCCATTTAAATATTTCATATAACAAAGTTAGATTATGAAGGTGACATATAAACAACCAGTGAAAAGCATTTAAGAATTTTTCACTAAAGCTGGAGTGTGGGGAAGAGATAGATGCCTCAGGAGCAAACTTGAATTCCTGAAAATATTTATCACAATGAGAGATAAAGCTTGAAGTGTAGCAATTAAGAATTACACCTTATTTACTTTATCTGGAAGAAAACATTTATAACAGCTTAGATTGAGTTCAGGGTAATCTGTGATTAAATCCTGGAACTATTCTTTTACTTTGCCATTAAGTGTAAAACTCAGAAACATGAAAGAACATGAAAGACTAGAAAACATATAACACAGAGGTTAAAAGAAGACTTATTGTGCTATGAAACATGCAGGAATCCTGTAACAATCAGCCAGCCACCACAGTGCATCAAGGAACACAGAGCTTTGGAAATTCCATCCACCTTTTGTATTATTTCTCTGAGAGTTATACAGCAACCGAAGTATAGAAATGAAATCAACAACAACCCTTGCAAACTCATGCGAAGGGGACTTTATATAAATGGTTATACAAAATATCTCAGGCATTGAGTCATCTGAGAGAGAAAATATCTTCATTACTTCGTACAGAAAAGTAGAAAAGAAGTTATTACAGCTTTGAATGCAGCATAACTGCTCTTTGAGTCTGTCAGAGGATATTTTGACCTTTGGAGGTCACTGAGTCAGTTGGAACGCTTTGCTTTAATGCTGGAAAATGTGCCTTTACGTTTGCTGCGCTGTATTTTCTCGGCCCTGCCACCTGTGACTGTGCTTGCTGCTGTGGTGACCGAATAGCCCTGCTGAGTTGGCTCAGCCTTTCATCTTTCCTCTGTATGCTTATCTACCAAAATTTTCCCTGTGTATGATCATTTATAAATTGGACAAAACATAACATTACAGGTTCTGGCTTGATAATATTATCTGTGTCAATTTATTCCAGACTTCCTGTGTGGGCAATTGGTGCTTGATAATTGCCTCTATGGTTTCGTCTGCTTCTGTATATTTATAGAAATTTGGAGGCACATCGAACAGATGATTGATCTCGTTCATGATAAAAAATAGGTTTTCCACCCTGTTATATAGAGTCTGCCCTGATGCTGGCCCTGATTCTGCTGAAGTGCTGGGCTGTGCTGCAATTTGACTTGTAGCAAAGGCATTGACCCTTTTAGCATAGTTTTCATGGGTAAGTAGTCTTCCCACACTGCTTAATAGGCTGGGGAGGCCTCTGTTTTGCAATACCTGAAACCTGTCCATGAACTTGTTGATTTCGGTCTGCATGTCTTGGGTTCTCCTTTCCAATGTTCCAACCAGGTTTCTTAATGTCAGGACCCTTTTAACCATTGAGATTGTCTCAGTCCTGTGAGCAATTCCCATGGTGGCCAGTTGAGAGCTTGTCCTGTTATTCAATATGTTGATCATTCTACTGGCAGCATCAAGCATGTTGCCAAGGCTTGCTCTTGCTCTGTGTATTTCCCTATTTGCCTTTGTAATGAGCACTGACTGCTCATCTATGGTCTCAATGTACTCCCACTGATTAGTAATTGACTGGCCAATATTGGCCCACAGGACAGTTTTGAGCTCTGCTATCACCTTATCTAGTGTGAGCTCTTTCTCAAGCTCAGTTATTCTCTTTTTGAGAGCTTTTATCTCTCTTTCCTTCTCAGCCACATTCTGTTTTCTCTTGTCATATCTTTCATTTACTTTAGCCAAAGATTCTTTGGCTTGATTAAGCTCTAACATTTGAGCTTCCAGGACTTGAATTTCATTTTGAAGCTTCTGCATATCCAGACTGTGAGTCTGCTCTGTTGTTGGTGCAGCTGTCGATGTAGTTGGTGCTGTAGGTTCTGATTGCTGAGGAGGAGGAGCAGTAGTTGGAGCAGTTTCCTCAAGGTTGATTACTTCAGGAGGAGGCTTGGAGGTTTGCCCTTCTTCTCTTTGTTTCAAGGCTGCCTGTAGTGCTGCTTTTGCAGCCTCTGATTCTCCCAGCTTTTCCTGAGTTTGGATTAGCTTCTTGTACAGAGATATCAACAAGGTTGTGGCCTCCTGATCATGTCTTTGCTGGGCAACATCATCTGTTTGAGGGTGAATTGTGGATGGGAGTTTGATCTTTCTCCTCAAGGCTACCATGTCTGCATCCCTCAGTTTTAATATCTCTTGTATGCCTTTGATATATTTGGGATCATGCCCAATTTCAACAATTATATCTTCTAAGGACCTAATTCTGTTGTCCTTAGCCTGTGATGATGCTCTCTCCAACTCTAGCTGAGAGGCTGTATTGTTAAGGCTATTTTGTAGCCTGTAGTTATCCAATGTTTGGTCTGCCAAGGAAGCATAGACCATCTCACCCGTTTGCTTATGCAGTTCTATCTTGTCCATTGGGTGGATATCCTTGGCAAGGACTTCCAGGTTAGTCCTTAAGTAGTCAGAGGCAGATTGGGGCTGCACTGCTGTTGGCATAAAATGACTCATGATCATTTTGCCTTCCTGCACATCATATGCAAACATGAGTCTTTGTTGATTGGTGGGAGCCATGTTTAACACATGTTTATACAGCTGTATCTTGATGGGCTCATTTCTCCTCTTAATATCGATGAATTGCTGCTTACTGCTGGGTCCACCTTCCCTTTGCTGATTTGAGGAACTCACTTCTCCTCCCATTGCTCTATCCTGCTCCTGTTGAAAGGAGCTTGCTGATGCTTCCCTGCTGGGTGGGACCATACCAAAGGACTGTCCTATTGGCATTTCTTCCTCTGAGAAGGGATTGATTCTCTGTCTTTTCTCCCCATGAGTTGCTGATGTTGTAAGGGGAGTCTCTCTATCCCTTTTCCTGCTTGTAGCCTCCCTTTGTGGAGTTTGGAGGATTGATGCCTCAGCTGAAGTTTCTTGCCTTGGAGGCACAGTTTGTTCAGTGGTTTTAGGGGCTTCCACTGTTTGCTTTTGCTGGACAGGCTGTTTCTGCCTTTGTTCTTCCTGTTGTTGCTGTTCATCTTGCTGCTGCACTTCTCCCTGCTGCTCCATCTCTTCTTGTTGCTGCACTAGGGTTTCCATTTTCTCTTCTGTCATAGGAGGTGGCTGTTCCACTTGTTTTTCTTTGCTTTTGTTAGCTGTCTGTGGAGTGTTCATGGCAGCTTGCTGATGTGTTGTTGAGGCTGAGGCAGCTGCTCCAAGTTGTCTTTTGTATGAGAGGGGGACCTGTCCACAAGTTTCTAAGTCAGTTTCCTTTTGAATATTTCTGGCCTCTCTTTCTAGCAGCTCTTCACTAGTAATTTCCTCTTCTAGGGTGCCCTCTTCCCAGCTCAATGCATTGGCATACTGCTCAATCTCAGGCTGCCTTACATGTGAATAGGTACCCAATTTGTATCTTATCCTCCTGAGGGAAACAAAATGATTAGGGTCATAGGGTATCCACTCAAAACTAGTTTGCAGTTTGAGAGCCTCTAGGATACTATTTGCCTCTTTCCATCCCTCTTCTTTTTTGTTATATAGGAAGGGGCCCAGCTGGCTCCTTACCTTCAACTGTGCCTTCTTGTTCTTACTTTGGAAGTGGAGGTAGTCGGCATTCCCAAACTGCCTGAAGTATTCTAGGGCAAAAAGCCTCATGGGGACATACCTTGGCAGCCTAAAAGGCTTCAACTCACAGCCATATACTCTGATGACTGTGTGGTCTTGGTAAAGGTACCAATTACCAATGTTGTAGGTTTTGTTTAGATGGAGAATTCTCCTCATGTCATCAGTTAACCTTGGAGGAGGAACACCATACAATAATGTCATAGCTGGATGTATGAATAAGTCTATGAACTCACAGTATGTGTATGGTGACACAGAGGTGCAATGAAAAACAGAGGTCCAAAACACAACTGACCTTGGATTCCCCTGGGCATTAACTTGTTTAAACAAGAATAGATGGTAAATGTAGGAAGTATATCTGAACAGTCTTTCCCTTTGCAGATTCATCAGCTGGTCATGGATCCTATCTGCAATATATGTGGCATAGTCATAATGTACAGCTGGAGGCTTTCCAGGAGAGAATATAGATAGCATTGCCATTATAATTTCATCCACATCCTCCATTCCCTTGAACCCTAGGACATAGCTGATCAAATCCACTAGCATTCTGCCCAATTCATTTAAGTAAGCATATCCAATAGGAGGAGTTCTGATGGTTTCAGAGCCTGATTGTACAAACAGCTGGTTGATTTTGATGATCTGGTCATTTGACAACTTATTCCCCTTCTTTATCAAGTTCTGCATGTAGAGGGGGGTCAATGGTTTTGCAGTGTGGAAATGCAGCATCTCATTTATGCTCTCTGGGGTGATATGGAACAGAAATGAGCCTGTAGGGCTGAGGACAGCTCTTTGGCATGGATCATAGCACTCCTGGCATCTGTGGATCAATTCAGGCATAGGATTTACCTGGGGGAGGTTGTAGATGGGCAAGTTTGAGTCCCAAATTCCTAGGATGTCAGCCCCACTAAGGTGCTGGGCTTTCAACTCATTTAGCAACTGAATATTATATTTAGATCCTAATGGAAACCAGTCTAACATTTGATAATCCATATCTCCCAGAGCTTTCCATTCTAACTCCCTGTGAGGGGCATTGAGAGGCTTGATGTTCAGTGCAATTGGAGTTTCCATGGTCTATTGAGCTTCTGACTTGCAGGTGAACTGGTTGAAGTAAACAGCACAACACAGAGGTGATTACTTGCAATGAAAGTGTGAATTTCAAGGACCAGAGGGTGAAGTGGGCACACAGCAATTGAAATTCTATTTGAATTACGAATAAGACCAATGTCTGGTCTCACTCTGTCTTTTGTGGCAAGTTTTTTAATGGATTGACCAACTGTCTCACGATTGCGCGAGCAGTTTACAGTTTTTGATAAGAACTCGGGAAATCAAGGCTCAGCTGGTGGTTTTCGAGTTTGCAGTTGGAAATAGAGGCTTTGCAGAGGGAGTTTGCTGGTAAAATGATGAGTTTTAGTGTCCTTTGGGCATTCTGAGTAATTTACAGACAATTTAGGCGTATGGAGGATAAATGATGAGAAATACCTGGTAAACAGCGAGCAGTGGTCGTAAATGTGGGCAGGATTGGTGCTCTGGAGGTCTCCAGGTCGATTCCAGCGGGGTGGCGCAGTTTTGGACGTAACAGACCATGCAGCGGAAACAATAGCGAATGAGCGAAAAAGTATGTAAAACGTGATTTTTGGCCAAAATATCGACCTTTTGGAAATTTGGCGCTTTTTCTCGGATGACGTCAGCATGACGTCATAGGGTGGGGTCAAGCTCGGATGACGTCAGCATGACGTCATCGGGTGAGGTGGCGAGCTGCTATTGGTCCACGGGGATGATGCGGTGGCAGACACGTTGGCACAGAGGCGGACAAAAGTACTGATGCGATGGCGACGTGGTTCTGACGTGGGCATGACGTGGGACCAGCAAACCGGGCGGTAAGTGCCATAGCGGTTACGGTTTCTCGGAGCGCTTACGATACGGCCCTGGTTTTGTTAGAGGCCGCTCCGAGAGCCTTGAACGGGTGACGCGTGGCCGAGGACTGACGTAACCCTTCGTCATTTTCTCGTGCGCTAACCGTCAGGTGTGGGGGCCGCTCCGATATCAACGAGAGCCGTCGGATCACATGGGTCCGATCCGACGGTTGACGGAAGGGCAATGTGATCGATGGATAAGGACGTGGGCAGAGGAATAAACAAATATTTCTTTTGGGACACGTGCTCAGTGGGAAAGATTCAGATATGGTATTTTTCAATGTTTTTTCAATATATTTCGAAAAATCAAACATATGCGCCAACTTTGGTTAAGCGGAAAAAGTGGGTTTTTTGGGTTTTTTCATAATTTCAAAGGGGTTATGGGTAGGAAGGGGTTTTTATAGGTTTTTTCTTTGCAAATGACGGTTTAATGAGTGGAATGACTTGAAATAAGGGAGAGAGATGAGGTAGAGGTTCATCAAAGTGACCAGATGTCATTTTGATTCCTTTTTAGAGAACAAATGGCTATAATGCCAAGGGGAGGGATATTTATACAAAATTTGGGGTTTATACACCATGGTGTTAATAATATTAGGGGAAAGGTAATATAGGGGATTTACATAGTAGAGTTAGAGTTAATATGGGGGAAGGTGTGAAAGAGGGGGAAATCACTAAGTTCATTTGAAACTTACTTAGTTTAGGGAGTAGATCAAAATGAAAAGAACTTTAGACAAGAAATGTGGCTTCTTAAAAGATTAAGAACCACCATGAAACCATAATCTCTTCCATGAATCTCAGCTGATGAGGGAGTGTTAGTAATGAAATGGAAAGGGGAAGAAGGGAGGTTAGACATGCTTCTTGCTTGCTGTAACTTGATGAAGAATGACACCTTCTCAATTCATTGATTTTGCTTTGGTAAACAAAGTTAGCACACATGCAACTTATAAGAAATGACCCTTCTGCAACCCCAACTGCCTACCCATCTATTTGCCTAGCATTTTTTATTTGTTCTTGGAGGGTGCACTTGGACTTGCAGACCCTTACTTGCCTTTTCTTTTCTTTTGGCTTTTTCTTTTGTTTTTCTATCTACTTCTACCCTTATTTCTTCCAAGGTCCCAGATTAAGCTGTTGGGAGCCTTTTTTCTCTACCTAAACTACTTGTCTGGCAAGATTAAACAGTTTGGACAGACTCCTTTCTCTATTCTACAACTGAAAATATAAAACATGACATGATCCATATTAGACTGTTGGACCATCCATCAAAATTTGAGTCCATACCAAGCTATAAGCACAGATTGGATTCTCTTGGAAATATGTGATCTTTGAATCATCAAAGCAGAGCATATTTGGACCTTTTCATAGCCAATCATGAAATATGAAACCTATTGGTATAGGTATCTAACAGGACTTACACCATGACTACCATTGTGTCTATGTCTTTCGCATCATCCTATTTCCATTGGATGGAAAGGTCATCACAGTGGACCAGCTATCCTTTTGCACCCCTGATTATTCCTTGTTACCAAGTAGCTCTCTACCCTTAGTGGGTGGTGTACCTGACTCTTACATCAGTATTAGTACTGGTCTACTGAAGGGTTCTTCCCTGAGGAGTTGTTACCCTCTTCTTCCACTAGCAGTTCGACAGGTGGTCAATATGGTTTCATCCATTCCTCATGAACCGAACGATCCTTGGATCCTACCAACCCCTTCAGACATTGACACTTATGGAGAAAAAATATCGTTGTCACCGGCTAAATTGGCCTACTAGGCCATTCAATCTACATTCGAATCTCTGGTCACTTTGGTCACGACCAACAGTACCACTGCCCCTCCCATAACTACTCCTTCTTTCGATCCCCTCAATCAAGTCCTACCTATGGATGAAGAGATTAGAGAGATCATGAGTTTAGAAGAGAGACCTTGGGAGGATTTGGACCATCGTGTTTCAATATCTGATTCGGACACAATTCCTCTTTAAATATTTTCACCTAACACACCTAAAATCATTTCCTCACCATATATGACTATCCAAACTTTGGAATCAAAAGGAAGCATGGGAAATATTTCAAAGACATTTCTCATCAATATTTCTGTCACGATAGGCATCGTGGAAAACATCTAGGTTGGAGCATATTGCAATCCTAAGGAAATTGCAAGCTTCACCTGCCTTTTTAAGGAATTCTGCGATGTATTCGACTGGTCTTATGAGGAAATGTTCGGCATAGATCCGTCTATTGTTGAGCATGAGATCAAGATATATGACAATGCTAAACCTGTCCACCAAAGGCTTCGACCAGTCCATCCACACAAAATAGTAGCCATCAAGGTTGAGGTGGAAAAGTTGTTACGTGTTTGCCTCGTCTATCCCATTCCCTTAACGGAATGGGTTTCCAATCTAGTTCCTGTCGATAAGAAACAAGGAACCATCCATGTATGTGTCGACTATCGAGAATTGAATGCCACATGTCCAAAGGATAATTATCCAACACCGTTCATCGACCAAATCATCGATGTACTATGTGGGTTTTGTTAGCCTCCTGTTGCGATAGGAGTTCATTTTCATGATTGACATTTTACATGCCAAATATGTCATACTTTGCATGCTGCAATGTTCCATATTTCCAAAAGAGACCAAAGAAGAAGCCATGAAGTGTGTTAGTCCAAATGCCACTGCTACATACCAATTTTGATGACTTAACCATTTTAAAAAGAATGTTCTATAAAAGGGAGGGCCAAACAGCTTAACCTTAGTCTCCCTAGGTTTCAATTTCCTGTTTTAGAATATAGAGAATGATATCTGTCCAAACAGCTTAATCTTGGCAGATTTGTAGATAGGTAGAGAATCAAAGGAGCCCAACTGCTTAATCTGGGCCCTTGGCAGAAATAAGTTTAGATTTAGATAGGAAGGCAATCAAAAGAAAAAATTGTAAAGCTGGGTCTACAAGTCTAAGTGCACCCAAACCAAAGAGAAGAAAAAATGTTAGGAAAGTAGGTTGGGTAGGTAGTTTTTGAGGTTGCAGAATGATGATTCATGATCAATTTTGTGTTTCTAAGTGTTATATCTTTTCAGATCACAGTCATGATACATTTTTTCATCTGGAGGAACTCAAACTGGACATAACTAACTTCCCTTTCTCCTTATTCCCCAAATCACTCACTAATTTTCCCAAAGAGGTCAAGATCTGCTTGAGCCTCTTAGTCTCATCATGTTCCATAACATTGGCCTTGGTGAAGATCTCCCTCACTCAAGGATTTCCATTCTTCTGTTACAAAGTTCTATTCCCCCAAAATAACCTAAGGTTCCTTACCTTAGCGCTTTCTCATCATCTTCATATTAATTACTGACTCTATTATGTAAATCCCCATCTGTTTTCCCCTTCCCCTACTAGATCTATGTTAATAACTCCCCTATGAACATATCCCACCTTGTAGCGCTATAGCTATGTTTTTTTTTCAGTCCTGGGACTATTATGAACCCATCCGTGTCATGAAACTAGGATTGGTCTAAACCTCTGGCTAGACCAAGAACCTTTACCCACCTCGCTGTCCTCAAAACCCAATAACTTTACCCCTCCTCAATCATTTACACAAAGATAGTGTTTAAAGGTTTTAATAAAACATTAAGTTTGGTTCTCCCCGCTTGTACAAACCCATAAAACCCACAAAACCAAAGTTTAACCCTCCCCGCAGCGTTTATGAAGATCCTAATATTCTCACAGATCCCCCGTATAAACCTGCCGCCAGCTCTGTCTCCCATCAACCCTCCGATCCGCCACTCCCAGATCTGACGGCTCTCGGCGATTTCAGAGCCATCCCGTCGCCTGACCTTTAGCACCCGATTGCTTGGCGGTTTTTCCGTCGTACAAAAGGACGCACGTCCGCTTGTGATTGCATCAGAGCTACTCTGATAGTTACCGCCCTCGTACAGAAAGCGGTCCGATGAAAACCACAAACCACCTTCTGTCCCTCCCCTTGACGACTGCACCAGGACACTACCACATCATCTGCACACATCGACCACCTGCCGAGTCACCCTTGCCACGTCGCTGCCACTGTCTCCCTGCCACGTCATCCACCGTACATGTTGACGTCACCCTGCTGATGTCATCCTGCCACATCATCCGCCGTACCATTGTCCCACCCGCTGACGTCATGCTGATGTCATCATCAGTTTTTGGCGCAAGAGGCGAAAATCGTGCTTAGGAAGCCCGGATTCAAATTCTGAGGTAGTTTTTCATAGCGCCTAGTGCTAATTGCGCATGGCTACGGGAAATGGGCTGAAGTGGAAAGCCCCTCATTGTGCAGCCCCCAGCAAGCCCAAAAGGCGCCGAATGACCCGTTTTTCTTCGCGAGGCATGCAGAAAGGATCAAAAGACAGTTCTAAAGGAAAAAGAGGGCCGAACAGCAGCCATTAAATTTTGATTTGACCCACAACGAAGGAGAGAACCGGCCCGATTTATTTGCCAAAGAGTATCAAAGGAAAGATGAAGCGGCAAAGAGTATCTGTTAAATTTTTAATGGAAACCTTCAGTTCCTAAAGCAGGTCAACATTGAATGGCCTCCAGCAAAGTCAAATCAGATGGTGTAAGCCCATCCCAGCTCTCAAATCACAGTTAAAGCACTTAAAGCCACCAAACTGCAATGGAGCAGAAGTCCATGCGCAGTTATTGCAGAAGCACTGCACCAAGCCACCGAGGACAACACATTAATTCAGTTTTGATACGGCTGCCCTCAGTACAGCCCATAGATATTTTCTTACATTTATTCCTGATAGGTTTAGGTTAAAGATAATCTTTTACTTTCATACCTGTTTAGGTCAAAGCTGTAATAAACAATTTTGGAGAATTCTTTCTATATATACCACCCTCTGTATTGTTTTAAGGGTTGGTCGATTACCAATTTTCACTAGAGACTCGCACTGTATACCTGATATGTTTCACTTGATCAAAGATTGCTGAAGAGATTGGAGGAATGATTGTCTGCTCTGTGTCTAATGATCTGACGAAGTGAATGTGGAATTCTTGTGCTGCAACATGACTCAATAAGTGCTTCTTACCTATGTTTTCATCGTTTCACCATCTAAATAGCAGAAAGAAAGATTAGCTTAGAACTTGTTTAACTGCACTCTAGGCTCAATTTCTGTTGTTTCTTTATGTTTCTTCATCTGAAACTGAACTAGACATGAATATGAATTCCCTGTGGCTCATATTTACTCTAATTCACATGTGTTTGACAATTATCTAGGGATTCTTTACTGCCCCTAGATAGAACTCATTCCTCTTTTCTCTGCTAAGCTGAATGAGAGATTCTTAAATGCCTCTCTTTCCTTGGCATTCTTTCCTTCCTTTAAACCTGAAAAATTTCTCCATGTGCAGCTACCTTGCTCCTTATTCCTCTTGTGACCAAGAAAACGCACCAGCAGTCCTACTCCTTGACTCCAT
Source organism: Pinus tabuliformis (assembly GCA_031772625.1). Lineage (NCBI taxonomy): Eukaryota > Viridiplantae > Streptophyta > Pinopsida > Pinales > Pinaceae > Pinus > Pinus tabuliformis. The sequence continues at coordinate 639,999,963 of CM062810.1, forward strand.
GCCCAATGGTTTGAAACTTTCACACTATACATACCTCTTTACCTAAAAACATCAATCTTCCCACCAAAACACAAACAAACACCCTGAGCTAAATAACTAGCCTAAAATCCCCCTCAACAAAGCTAAACCATAAAGAGGGAGCCCTCTCTGACTGCAGGTAGGATAGAATCTGCAGTCCAAAGTTGGTCTGTGGCTACCTCGGCCGTATACCTTTACTCCAACCTGAGGAACAACCTGAGTGATAACATTAATGGCGACTCCACTGGGGACCTCCTCAGTTAAATTCACGAAACAGGTTGGAAGAATCCATTGAGAAACCAATTTTCTAATTGTTGTATATTCCTTAAAACTACAGATGAAGCCTGAATGTCAGCCAGGTAGCCTTTGAAACTGTCTTTTCTTTGCATTGACAGAAGTAAACAAAAGCTACTTCAGTCAATCTTCATGCTAGTTTTAAGCTATAGATAGCGGTTCCAAAATTTGATCAGTTCCTTGCTAATTCTAAAAACATTCCTAGAAAAATACCAAAACAGTTCGGAAGCTGGCTCCCAAGAAGAATCCACGATATACAAGGTCAAATCCCAACCCAAATCCCCCAGCTGCTTTTGAAAATCCGAACTTAATCCCAAAGATCCTTAGGAAGCTAGAGCAAAGAGAAGAGTTTGCTGAGTTGAGTCCTGAAGCAGCTCTCCCAAGCTGTGTTCCAACTCCTGTGAAGGTTTTATTTCGTTCGACCCCTACTTCCCCTTGTTCATCATCCACATCTCAAAGCACTCCATCCACACCTCCATTCACTGCACATACTACAACTACCACTACTGTTGTTCCAGTTACTTTTGTTATCCCTGTTATCCCTATTGTTCCATTTATCCCCGTTGTCCCACTTATCCCTGTCAATATGGCTAATAGATATGCACCCCTGCAATTGCCTGCTAATCCTAGGGCTTTACCTCAGGATTAACAATCTAAAATTACCTATTTTGACAGTACCAGTCCTTTCACAGCCCTTCAGCATACCAAAAAGATGCAAGACTATTTTGAAAACTACGAGATAGACAATGATAGCGTGAGAATGAGAATTTTTGTTCAAAGTTTAACCGGTGATGTAAGAACTTGGTTTAGATCACTTGTTGCAAATTCCATAACTACCCTGGATGAGCTTTACCAATCCTTTACCAACAGATGGGAGAAAAAGAAAGACCCCTTGCACATACTAGCTGAATATGATACAATTAAAAGAGGTCCTCAAGAGACTGTTTTGGAGTACTGTGCAAGATTCAATAATGTCTATAATGCAATACCACAGAACTTAAGACCCCCACCTGACCTTGCCTTGTATAAATTCCCTGATGGATTCGACCCGGATATGGCATACCAGTTAAAAGAAAGAGCTCCTCAGACCCTTGCAGACATGCAAAATGTTGCTGTCAGCGTAGAGGCCAACCTAATTGCCAAAAGAAACAGAGCTAGAATGGAAAGAAGAACCACCTTTAAGGAAGAACCCTCAGCCTTAGAACAAAAGCTTGATGCTATTATCAGTGGCATGCAAAGGCTGGGAGACAGAGTAGAAAGTGTTGAGAGGAGATCATCATGGGAAGGACAACAGTCCAATACCATAAGGAACCCAAATTTTAGGATAACGCAGAACACAAATGCTAGTAGGTCAAGCCCAGATCATGACATAAGACCCCCTTTCCAAGAAAACTATGCTAAGGCATCCACCTCTAGTGAACCCATAGAAGACACTCACATGAATCTGATGGATCTAAAGGGTGAGCATCAAACTTTTCTGAGCCAAGAAGACCAAGATAAGCATAACTTCAGTCAATTTCTGACTAAGTCGGGTGAGTCTTTTGATTTTAAACAGGGTTATGATACTGTTGTGTATGAAGTACACAAACAATATAAGCTGAGAACTAGGACCATTGACATTTCTGAACCTAGCAAAACAAAGGATGGCAAACAGCCCAACAAGATTAAGAGCAAGGTTGTCATAACTGAACCAGCTGATACAAATGTACCAAACCCGCATCAAGTGACTGTAGAAGACATAACAGAAGCACAGCCTTCTGTAGATCAACTTTCGTCACCTTCTTCCTATGAGCAAAACTCGAACAGCGTTCCAAAAAGCCCTCCTGAAGTTGAAAAACCACAAGCAACCAATTCACATAACGCTGATAAACAAGAGCAAACAACAGATAATTCAAATGAAATAGAAAAAACTGCCATTATCAACACCAAGACTCCATTGGAAAAGCCATTTAATTTAGAGGAAAAAATAGCTAAGTTGAAGATATCCATCCCCCTCTCAGAACTTTCCAAGCACGATGTATATAAGCAACAAATTCAAATATCACTTTAAATACCAGAGAATAAGGATGATGTAAATGTTCTGGATTATACCCCTAAACAGTTGTTTGGCCCAGAAGTTAATGGAAAATCAACATATGGACCTATTCCACTCTTTTATGTCAGTTTGCATATACATGACAAAGTTTTGCACAATGCTATGTTTGATTCAGGAGCATCACACAATATAATGCCCAAAGCAGTTATGGAAAAGCTGAACCTTGATATTACAAGACCCTACAAAGATTTGTACTCATTTGACTCAAGTCAAGTCAAGTGTTTAGGCATCATTAAAGACTTGTGTGTCTCCTTAGTTCAATATCCCAACAAGACCATCCTCATGGATGTGGTGGTGGCTGACATCCCACCAAAGTATGGTATGCTCCTGTCAAGATCATGGGGAGCAAAGCTCCAAGGATCCCTTCAACTAGATCTCTCCTATGCTACTATTTCAGTCTTTGGGAAACCAAAGAGACTGTACAGAGAAACACTTATGAAATATGTGGTAAGTAGTGAGAGCAGGCCTCAAAATTTTCCTATTTATTCAATCCATTCTGATATGGATTCCTTTATTTTGTTTAATGATGATACAAATTCCCCAACTGATGATGAGCCTTTGGCTCTAGAACAACAACAACACATCAATGAAGAATTGATTGCACATAGCCATGAGACTGTCACAACAATTAATGCAACCAGCATGCTAGAAGAACCTCCCCAAACAAAAATTTCAAATCTGCCCACTACAAGAATGACTGAAACTCTCAGTACTGAACACAAGCAAGAAATCACATCGTACTTAGAGTTTGATGGCTCGGCCAACAAGTTAGGAGCAGGGGCAGGTGTATGGATTCACAATATGCATAACAATCATGTAGAAGGCCATGCCTACAGACTGAATTTCAAATGCACAAATAACATGGTAGAGTATGAGGCTCTGCTTTTAGGCCTTAAACTGCTCAAAGCTCTAGGAGCTGCAAAAGTGTCTATTTTAGGGGACTCTGACTTAATCATACAACAGATGAAAGGTAACTTTGTAACCAATGACAATAGAATGAGGGCCTATAGGACTGCTGCCACTAATATACTCAATGCATTCACAAAATTCAAGCTGGCCAAGATTTCAAGAGAGCATAACATTCATGCACACAGCCTAGCCACCTTTGCTAGTACATGCAAGCTTCCCTTTGAGCCAAACCATCACTTTACCGCTAAAATAAAACATAGGCCCGCTGTCCCAAATAACATTAAAGATTGGCAAGTGTTCGAAAATGATAGCCAGATTAATAATTTCCTCACTCTTGAGCATGAATTTACAAATATTAACATTGACATGTATGCTATGAAGGATGCCCAAGAGCAAACAAATGAAAACTAGCAGGCTGTAACAGCCAAAAAAATCCTAAGCCCGATTGTTTTTTACAAAACAAACATAGAACAGCTGAAACAAATGCATTTGGAAGAAATTGCCAAAACAGAGGCAGAGATCATTGACTTAAAGGACAATTTTCTGCCTGCTGGCCTAACCCCATTAGAAGAAATGTTTGACGCTAATGATGTTCCCATAAAGCCAAAATTACAACCATTGAACGCTGCTATAGAAGAACACAACATTGGGACAGCAGAGAATCCCAAAATGATCAAATTGTCCAAAAATTTACCACTTGATCAAAAGCCCAAGTACATTGATTTGTTTAAAGAGTTCCAAGATGTATTTGCTTGGAGTTATGAGGACTTGAAGTCCTATGACACTTCAATAATTCAACACACCATTCCCTTAAAACCAAACTAGAAACCTTTTAAACAGAAACTTAGAAGAATTAACCCTATGCTTCTTCCCATGATTGAGAAGGAAGTAAAGAGAATGTTTGAAGCAGGCATAATAGCACCCATCAGATTTTCTGAATGGGTATCCAATCTTGTTCCCACAAGAAAGAAGACAGGTGAGATTAGACTTTGTGTAGATCTTAGAAATTTAAACCAAGTCTCCCTAAAAGATCACTATCCTTTGCCCAAGATGGATCAAATCCTACAAAGAGTAGTGGGGTCATCTAGAATCTCTTTGCTAGATGGCTTTTTAGGTTTCAATCAAATACTTGTTCACCCGGATGACCAAGACAAAACAGCCTTTACCACACCGTGGGGAACATTTAAGTATGTTAAGATGCCATTCGGACTTAAAAACGCTGGTGCTACCTTTGAAAGAGCAATGGATATTGCTTTTGCCAAAGAAATACATGACTTCCTAGTTGTCTATCTTGATGATCTTACCCCATTTTCCAAATCTGATGAAGAGCACCTCAAGCACTTGAGGCAAATATTCATAACATTTAGGAAGTATGGCATTTACTTAAATCCCAAGAAGTCCCTGTTTGGCCTTGAAGAAGGCAAACTACTTGGCCACATCATATCAAAATATGGGATTAGAATAGATCCTGAAAGAATCTGAGCCATCCTCCAAATCCCATATCCCAGAAACATAAAAGAGCTGCAAGCATTCCTTGGAAAAATCAACTTCTTAAGAAGATTTATCCCAAACCTAGCTGAACTGATACGATTGTTAAGCAATATGTTAAAAAAGGATGCCAAGGTAAAATGGTATCTTGAAACCAAGCAAGCATTTGAGAGTATCAAAACGGCCTTAACCCAAATCCCTGTCCTCACCAGCCCACAATTTGACAAAGGCTTTATCATTTTTTCTTTTGCATCTGATCATACTATAGTTGTTGTCCTTTTGCAAAAGGATGAACAGGGAGCTGAAAAGCCGATTGCATTTTTCAGCCGAGCCTTAAGAGACGCCCCTTTGAAGTACCCAATCATAGAAAAGCAGACCTATGCACTCATTAAGGCCATCAAGGATTTCAGAGTGTACATTTTATATTCACATGTGATTGCCTATGCCCCAAATGTTGTTGTAAAAGACATACTAACCCAAGAGGGATTAGAAGGCAAAAGAGGCAAGTGGATAGCAAACATCCTTGAGTATGACATAGAAATAAAACCAACCAAGCTGATAAAGGGACAAGGTTTAGCCAAACTGATGTCCGAAACAAACTTTCAAGCCTTAGACATTAACCAGCTGGACAATGAACAGGAGCTGGCGACTCCACAGATCGGTGAGACCTTTTTGCAATCTCCATGGTATGTTGATATATGTTTTGTACTGTTAAACCTGTTTGCTCCACCAGGATTGTCCAGAACCAAGAAAAGATTTTTGAAAATGAAGGCCTTAAGGTTTTGTGTCATAGACGGTGCATTATTTTGGAGAAATCATGAAGGTATATTGCTTAATTGGTTAACCATGAGTGAAACTAACAATGTCATGAAAGAATTCCATGCAGGTGACTGTGGAGGATATCTATATTGGAAGTCCACTGCTCATAAAATCTTAAGGGCTCGTTTCTATTGGCCCTCTATTTTTGCAGATGTAAAGAAGTTTGCCATGTCATGTCACAAATGCCAAATCTTTGAGGGCAAAAGAAAGTTGTTGCCCCTGCCCCTGAAACCCATATCAACCGAGAAGCCTTTTCAACAATGGGGTCTTGAATTCATTGGAGAAATCCATCCCTCTTCCTCAGGCCAGCACAAATGCATCCTAACAGCCACCGACTATTTCACTAAGTGGGTTGAAGCCATCCCATGCATACAAGCCAATGACACCATCATTATCCAATTCCTTGAGTGCAATATCCTTTCTAGATTTGATTGCCCTGAGAAAATCATCACTGACAATGCCGCTGCCTTCAAATCCAAAAAAATGATCAATTTTTGCCACCAATTTCATATTACCTTGGACCACTCTACAGCCTATTACCCTCAAGGCAATGGCTTGGCCGAATCCTCCAACAAGAGCCCATCAACATCATAAAGAAAGTGCTAGAAAAGAACAAGAAGAACTGGCACAAAAAGCTGGTAAATGCCCTATGGGCAGACAGACTTTCAACAAAGAGGTCCATTGGGATGAGCCCTTATGAGCTAGTATATGGCATGGAGGCTAGATTTCCTTCATCATTGGGCATTCCTACTATTAAGCTGTTACAGGAGATTCAGGCTGAACCAAATGATATTCAAAGAAGAATTAATCAGAGCATTCATCTTCAGCAAACCAGAGAGCAAGTTTATGACAGAGCTCAAATTTTGCAAGAAAAACTCAAAAAGATGTTTGATAAGAGAGTTAAAGCTGAGGATTTCTACATTGGTGACAAAGTTCTAAGGTGGGACTCACGAAGAGAAGACAAGGGAAAACATGCAAAGTTTGATTTTTTATGGAAAGGGCCATTTGTTATTTCTATTGTTCAGGGAAATAACACTTATTTTCTCAAATCTGTAGAGGATAGTTCTGCTGAAGAAGGCCCTGTCAATGGCCGTATGCTGAAACATTACCATGATCCCTTTTAAGGGATACAGTCCACCTTTGTATATATCTTTTGTACAGTAATATTTGTATATATTAACGTTTTGTTTTATTTTTCTGAATATTAGAGGAGAATCAATAAATCTTGTGGAGCTACAGCCAATACAAGTGTTCCAGTTTTAAAAGCCCTGTCTCTGTACTAATTTCAACAAAACAGCAAGAGTGGCACAGTCACATCACAGCAATTCATAGTAAAGGGGAGCTGTTTGCAGTCTTCAGTCAAAAATATCAAAACAGAGGAGTTTTTTTAGTTTCATATCAGCACCCTTGGTCAAAGAAAAAGTAAAGCAAACACATCAGTTTTGATCCATGATTTGAGAATGTTTCAAAGGCAATGCTCAAGCAGCATTCTACATAATAGCAAGCATGCAGAAGAAAGCAGGCAGTGCTATGCATTTCACAATATTTCAGTTAAGGAGAAGGTTGTTCATATTACAAAGTTTCCATTACTTAACAGCCAGCATAAAGAAGTTCCTTCAATCCACAACAACCATAGAAGATCAAGGTAGTCTGACCTGCTGTTCTTAGCTTTTCACAAGGAAAAGCCATCCCCAAGTGGAGCCACTGTTAGCCTCCTGTTGCGACAAGTGTTCATTTTTCATGATTGACATTTTACATGCCAAATATGTCATACTTTGCATGCTGCAATGTTCCATATTTCTAGAAGAGACCAAAGAAGAAGCCATGAAGTGTGCTAGTCCAAATGTCACTGCTGCATTCCAATTTTGATGACTTAACCATTTTAAAAAGAATGTTCTATAAAAGGGAGGGCCAAACAGCTTAACCTAGGTTTCAATTTCCTGTTTTAGAATATAGAGAATGATATCTGTCCAAACAGCTCAATCTTGGCAGATTTGTAGATAGGTAGAGAATCAAAGGAGCCCAACTGCTTAATATGGGCCCTTGGCAGAAATAAGTGTAGATTTAGATAGGAAGGCAATCAAAAGAAAAAATTGTAAAGTTGGGTCTGCAAGTCTAAGTGCACCCAAACCAAAGAGAAGAAAAAATGTTAGGAAAGTAGGCTGGGTAGGTAGTTTTTGAGGTTGCAGAATGATGATTCATGATCAATTTTGTGTTTCTAAGTGTTATATCTTTTCAGATCACAAACATGATGCAGTTTTTCATCTGGAGGAACTCAAACTGGACATAACTAACTTCCCTTTCTCCTTATTCCCCAAATCACTCACTAATTTTCCCAAAGAGGTCAAGATCTACTTGAGCCTCTTAGTCTCATCATGTTCCATAACATTGGCCTTGGTGAAGATCTCCCTCACTCAAGGATTTCCATTCTTCTGTTACAAAGTTCTATTCCCCCAAAATAACATAAGGTTCCTTACCTTAGCGCTTTCTCATCATCTTCATATTAACTATTGACTCTATTACGTAAATCCCCATCTGTTTTCCCCTTCCCCTATTAGATGTATGTTAATAACTCCCCTATGTACATATCCCACCTTGTAGCGCTATAGCTATGTTTTTTTTTTTTTTTCAGTCCTGGGACATAGTAGTCCACCTGGGACTATTATGAACCCATCCATGTCATGAAACGGGGATTGGTCTAAACCTCTGGTTAGACCAAGAACCTCTACCCACCTCGCTGTCCTCAAAACCTAGTAACTTTACCCCTCCTCAATCATTTGCACAAAGATAGTGTTTAAAGGTTTTAATAAAACATTAAGTTTGGTTCTCCCCGCTTGCACAAACCCATAAAACCCACAAAACCAAAGTTTAACCCTCCCAACGGCATTTATGAAGATCCAAATATTCGCGCAGATCCCCCGTATAAACCTGCCACCAGCTCCGTCTCCCGTCAACCCTCCGATCCACCACTCGTAGATCTGATGGCTCTCGGCGATTTCAGAGCCATCCCATCGCCCGACCTTTAGCACCCGATGGCTTGGCGTTTTTTCCGTCGTACAGAAGGACGCGCATCCGCCTGTGATTGCATCAGAGCTGCTCTGACAGTTACCGCCCTTGTACAGAAGGCGGTCCGATGAAAACCACAAACTGCCTTCTGTCCCTCCCCCTGACGACTGCACCAGGACACTACCACATCATCTGCATAGGTCGGCCTCCTACCGTGTCACCCTTGCCACGTCGTTGCCACCGTGTCCCTACCACGTCATCCACCGTACATGCTGACGTCATCCTGCCATGTCATCCGCCGTACCATGGTCCCACCCGCTGAGGTCATGCTGACATCATCATCAGTTTTTGGCGCAAGAGGCGAAAATCATGCTTAGGAAACAACAATGTAAACTTTGAAACGGGAACTATAGACTCAAAACGGGAACTATGGCCCAAAAACCCCAAAAAAACCACAAAAATAGTGCTCAAAACGAAAAGTGTGTATACTCGAACGATTTTTTTTTTTTTAGGTGTCAATTTTGCGGCTGTTTTAAAAATGGCAGTGACTACGAAATTTTCTACGAATTTTTCCTGCAAAATATAGCTTCAGAACGAAAGTGTTGATACTGGAATAATGATTTATTTTTTTAGGTGTCAATTTTGCGGCTGTTTTAAAAATGGCAGTGACTACGAAATTTTCTACAAAATTTTCCTGCAAAATATAGCTTCAGAACGAAAGTGTTGATACTGGAATCGACCCGCCGCCGGTCCGGCGGGGCGGGGTGGCCCGGGGGTGCCGCTGCGTGGAATTGGTAATGTGGATCGTCATTTGATGCGTGGAATTGGTAAAACCCAAGCTGCCTGTCAATGGAGAATGTCTGCGTCTTTTCACTTTGCCGAGTCTCTCTGTCGCGTACTGTCTCTCTGTCCGTTGTATCGCACATACAAGCTGACGTCCACCCTCGAAACCTGTAGTCGGGGATGCGAAGGCAACCTAACGTCACCTTAAAATTTTCATCAAAACTATAATGCTAACTATATATAATTGGAGTACAGACAAAATAATAGAGCTCGACCAAATATACATATCGTTGCTCAAACATTCACATAATAAATAACAAATTTAATATATACAATTAATTTTTCAAAAACATGCTACTTGGACCATTGTTGACCTAAGAGGCATCCTTCACAGTATCATATAATAAAATACAATATATTACAATAGTCTTTAAGAGTCCATGAAGTGTAATATGGTCTTGAAATACACTATACATGTGAGGACTTCCAACCAAAGGGCGTATGCATCACTAAAGAACTTATCCAATCCTAATATTTGTATTGTTCCAAAGCATAAGGGTTCAACGAATATGCACGGTTGTTTTTTAACTAAGCGCAATCATATCTATGAGAATCCTCCTATTTGAATTCTCTCATGCATCCCCCTAGCAACTTCCCCTGAATCCTTCTTCTTATTCCAAGAATGGAGGTGAGACACCTCTTTAGTCTTCCTAGTCAGAATTTGCCTCCAAAATTTCTTAGGAGCTAGCTTAGAGAGGTGTAAGAGATTCCCTTGTCTTTGACGAATGTATTGCCTCTTTTTCCTTTTAGTTAGGGCTTTATATATTTTTATCTTGTCCATTTTAAGAGATTCATCAACAGCTTCCTTAATTGCTCTCCTCGCACTTTTACACTCTTTGTCATACCATGGATTGGTTTTGCTATTTCTTTTATTATTTGATATAGGAAAAATAATTTGCAAAATTTGATAACTAATTCTCTAAATCCCTTTCCAAGACTAACACTTGAAAAATCAATTAGGTAACAAACATGCTATTAGATAGAACTATTTGTTTCTTTATTTCACCAAACCAAATTGAAAAATTAATTTTATAAATTAAAAATCAATAATACAATCTTAGAAGCAGTTTAAACCTATTATTATAATCATGATGTGAAATTGAATAGCTAGATTCTTAGCACATCTAATATTCTCTTTTATTCTGCTATCAATGATATCATATTTTCCAACGTTTGATACATTGTGCAAGGCCTATCTATATAAAAGGATCATGAAATACAAAAAATGGAGAACCTTTTCCCACGAGCATGTTTGTGCTTGACACAATAATACTTGCAACAACAAATATTCAATAAGATGCAGACACTTTTAAATTGGTTGTAATTTGGAGAACCTGATCTTTTTTCAACCTTTTGAACTCATTTCTGTATCAGCCATAGCCAATATTATGCTTTGACTTCCTTAAAATTTTCAATGGTTAGAAGAATAAATTACTGATTAGCAGAAATAGTAAGATATGTACAATTTTGGTTTTGTTAATATCACAGTTACGAGATCAAATTACATGTTATAAGTTTAGAAATTTAATTTAAGACATCATTAAATCATTATCCAATATAGCATACAACATTTAACCTTATAAATAGTGTTTTATTAGCACAGGGTCCACATTAAGTTATCGAAAGCCTGGATTGTCGAAGTTGCGCTTCCCTTTTCCGTAGCAGGGTACTGTACCTCCGACAAACAAGCTTTGATGGCAGTGACTCCCCCGTCCTCTACATATATGGTGCAGGAATCAAACACGGAATTGGGAAGGAGTCGAACTCCGAATCAATAACGAGACAGTAATCCAAATCAATGACATCATAGGTTAGCTGTCGTTATTATTCAGATGATTACTCATACCTGAATGTTCCTTGGGAATGTTCGAGTTGCCCAGGCAGTGGTCGAAGCTGTAGATTTTCTATTGATTTCAGAGAATGTGTATCATTTCTTCTGAAATGCGTCGATGACTGAAACAAGCGCTAACTTTTGAGAGAAATTTAACTTGTTGAGCTGGCTGGCCCTTAATAATTTAGGTTCAGTAAGGCTTCTGTTAAGTGTTTGAAGCTCGGATTAAGTTGAAATCATTTCCAAGTAAGGAATGCATCATTAATGTTGTGCCAAAGAAATAATGTAGTTTCGAAATGTAGTAGAATTATAATTTTTATTATGTAATTTGCATAGTACATATGTAAATAAGGGCTTTTAATACAAAAACATTTTAATAACAAAAATTACACTTCAAAATAAAAAATCCCAAATGCTTATAACAATTACCGTGAAAAAATTACAATTCATAATTCAAGCCAATACTCGAAAACCGGCATCCCTGAATCCAAAGGTGGAAGACAGCAATTGATTTATATTGTGAGTGGGGTCGCCTTACTGTGGGCTATTGCTAAAACATCTCCAACATTTCCAAGGTTCTAGTTGCTTGGTGTTTTAGTCGGCTATTCCTAGTCGCCTGGTATTTAGCTATATGAGTGAAAGCTGAAAATGGAAGTTCGTCCGCATTTAATTGATATGGTTACAGGATGAAGCAAGACGGTTTTCTGTCATTTCATTTCTTATAAAATTCAACATATGATACACCACAATCTCTACGGATGCAACGCCCCGCGCCGCAACGCCCCGCCCGACCGGCGGCGGGTCGATTCCGGGAATCGACCCGTACCGGCTTCGGAGCTTGTGAGCTCTAGTTCATCCCACATTTTATATTAATTGGGATCGTACCCATCCGTAGAGATTGTGGCGATTCCCATGACTACTAGCGGGGAACCATACATGCTTAACGTTAAGCACATGCATAGAACTCCAATTACAGTTACTCTCATATGTTGGTTCAGTGCCAAGAAAGTGACCATAAACACACCAACGTAGAATACTATATCCACAAGCAGCACCAGCAGAACAGTCTTGAACTTCATAACAACAGCAATTATGAATATGAATATCCTGCGTTGCAGAGTATGCTGTGGGAGCTTTATTCAGGTATGCTGTGGGAGCTTTATTCAGGGCATCTAAATGGCCCACTACGTCATTTACGGTAGCTTTCTTTTCGAAGTCCTGATCTGCCAAATCTAACGTGAATGTGGCTCGTTCGGTCTCCGAAATTGTCGGTTGGACTATTCACCGCGTGTATATTAGACCATCAGTCTGCACAAGGCTAACTGCATAGTACGCTCAAAAGAAACAAAGAATTTGGAATTCTCGTGAGCATGGTGATGAGCCCCAATTTTGGTACAATTTGGGCTCATTTTGGCCTATTCTACTTGCTCAAACCATTCATTTTTATTACTTATGCATGCATTTCTTAGTTTATTCATGTTGTTTGTAGGAAGAAGGGTAGGCACTCTCTCTACGTGACTAATGCATTATGATTCCAGGTTTTGGCATTAAAAGGGAGCAAAAGACAACGAAAAAGGAGACAAGGAGACAATGAGGTGGCACTGCTGGTTTTTAGGAGAGGATGTCCACGGTCTTGGGACATTCCTCGTGATTCCCACCAAGAACTCCGAGCTCCAATACATCTCCCCTCTGAGCTTAAGAAGCAGCCAGCTGTCCTACAGGAACAACAGTTATAAACTTCTCTACAGGAACGACAATTATGACCATCCTACAGGATCAGCAGTTAAACTCTAGTTGGACAGTCGAGCTCCTAAAATGAAGGACACTTGTTGGATCATCGTTTTTGTATAAGTATGGAGGCCTTAGCCTTAGATAGGTTGTTGAAACTCTCGTATTGCTATTGTAATTTTGGAGCACAGTTCAGTTTTCGTTCCTTTTTGTAAGCCAATTTGGCATGATATCAGTTATGAATAAAGAAGGCAGTTTGTGATCTAGTTCTGAGTTTTTCTTAAGGAGACTATAGCTCTCAGGTTAGGGCCCAACCTGAGAGCCATAGGTCCCCTATGCTGTAGTGTTGTTTCCATTTCATTTCATCACTTTGAGCTTTTCATTTACACATGCAATTCGAATTACAGGTTGTTAAGTTGGTCTTTTTCATGAGTTAGATAGGAGTTGCTTATGTTGAATTTGTTTCCACTTGCTTAGTGTAGCAGAGGATAGATATAATCGATTGGAGCTCCAACAAAAAGGTTGTTAAGGCTCACTGCCGTCTCATCTGGGATTGGAGTGAAGTCCATGACTAACCACCAAAAACACGCATTTCTTTACTTGATGATTGCTGCAATATAGTCACAGTCACGTTAGATGCTTCCCTGCCATTCACACCTGCACCACACACCTTCATCACAACTTCATGCACATTCTCCTTCGCGTTTAGATTGCTGTTCATTGAATTCACAAGCATAGGTAGTTTAGGTTGATGCATTTTTGGTTGAGTGACAGTCATAAGCATTGGTTTCACTTACACTGCTCTCCCTCGTTCCATCACTTCGTCCTCCATCTTGATCATGCATGCAACCATATCTTTGACCCCTGCTCTGCTCTGTTATCTCCCAAAGTCTTTCACTCCTCACGTACTCCCATTCTCTAGCCCTTTCATTGACCTAGCCCTCTATCTTCCAACCTACTCCCTACATTCACTCCCTATCCTATTCCTCCACTTCTACAGCCATCACCAGCCTCATTCCTACCTTACACATCTCCCCCTACCATTCCATCACTCCTCCATCACTCCAAACACTCACGGTAGGTCATCCTGTAGCCATTTGTAGACATCCTGTAGAAAACAGAGTATCCTGTAGGATCCTCCACAGCCATCCTGTAGAAGGCCACTCTCTCGGTTGCTGAGCATCTGAATGCGAGGAACCTCTGTGGATGGATGCTAAGGATCCCTAGGGACCTCTCCTAGCCTTCCCAACCTGTCCCACGCTTTCCTTCCTTCTTCATCCCATCTGCACAACCAAACCCTAGTTAGCACAAGATCACCATCATTCCACACACTTAAAGGAAAAATACAAAAACATATCTTTCATGATGCAAGTAGTTTAGATCCATGCATTTGCACCTATTAGAGGTAACAGCAGCATTGGTAGAAGTTTCATTCACATTTCTTGCATTGTAGAGGTTAGACTAGTTAAATTAGGGTTTCATAGGTTTCCATGCTTTGATTTGCTTTCAGTTCATTTTTTTCAAGTAGAGTAGCTTTCCTTTGAGATTAGCTTTCGTCCATCAATTAGCAAGCTTCTTCTGAGAGCCTATAGAAGTTGGCTTGAGCCCTAGCGGACTTGTGCTAGCTGACCAAGTGACAGCTGCGACAAGAGCTAGTACTTGTGCATATAGCACCGTCGCTTCCAAGTTTGTACGAACTACCGGGTTGATAAAATGAGAGACAGGAAGCCCCAGGAGTTGTAGCATTATTGCTACAATACTGGAGCTCACCATCTTTTTTGTGCCGTTGCCGGGGAAGCGTCAGAGTATTAGTAATTGTTGCTTTTCTTCTACTTTCGTACTCTTACTTCTGCTCAGTAGTTTATTTCATTTCCATTCTGCAAAAGTAGCTTAGCATTTCCTGCTTTCCTAGAATAGCATTTCTTGCTTTCATAGATTAGCATTTCCTGATTTCCTAGATTAGCATTTCCTGCTTTCCTAGATTAATATTTCTTGCTTTCCTAGACTAATTTTTCTTGCTTTCCTAGAATAGCTTTCCAATTCTACAAATTCATTTGAGCAATATAGTTAGTTGTAGATCACTTTGTTTCAGTTTTGCAGGTACCAAAGAAAAAGCAAAAGCACTCAAAAAAGAAAAGTCCTTTCCATTTCATGCCTCGTAGGAACCGAGATAGATCAGGCAAATTCCTACCAAACACCCCCACCACATCACTGAGTCACCCTTCTCTCTTCTTTGGTGACAATGACCCAGAGGAACCTCTAGGTGAACATCCTGAGATATACCAAGACCCTATAGAAGAAGAAGAGTTAGAGACCACTCCATCTGAAGCCATGGCTGATAATAGGAGAGAAGATGAGAGAATAGAAGGAGCTTTCCCCATCCGAGAGACTAATGGAGATATGAAAATGAAAAACATTAGCCCCTCCGCCTTGCCTCACTTCCATGGACTGACCACTGAGGATCCTGATACCTTCTTGTTTGAGTTTGCTGTCCTTTGTAGAACCTATGACTATACTGAAGATGAGCAAAAGCTGAAGCTTTTCCCTTCCACTCTTAAGGATGCATCCCTACGTTGGTTCATGGGATTACCTGGGAATAGCATAGCCACTTGGGCTCAGATGCAGCAAGCCTTCAATACCAAGTATAGGGATTATTGTAGGTCCAAGGAAACCAAGGGGGAGATCTTTCGAATGACCATGGGGAATGATGAGTCTTTAGAGGATTATGAGGAGAGGTTCCAACTTAGCTATAAACGGGCCAGGTGCACACTTGACCCTGAATCTCTCAAGTTGGTTCTACTCCGAGGAGTCCCTGAAGATCTCTTAGACACCCTTCACATGTTAGCTGGGGGGGACATTTACCAACTGCCTTATGAGGACATCAAGACTGTGTTTCTAAATCATTCCAGGGCAGCTAGAAAACGAGGTAGAGGAAATCTCCTCTCCACTAGTGTCCCTTTCTCCAAACATGAGTTTACAAACCAATTAGAAGATCTTAAGAGTGAGGTGAGACAGACCATTGCCATGTAGCTGGACACATTCAGGATCCAACAGAAGAAAGAAGAAGCTGAGAGAGCCTTGGCTGTCTTCTGTCCTAGGTGCACCAGAAGACACCCTAAGAACGAATGTCCATTGCATTCGGTTGAAGTGTGTTTCGTTTGTGAGGAGGACCACCCAACAAATCAGTGTCCAACCTTACCTGGGTTTAAAGCCATGTACCAAGGGACCGAAGCCCCCACTGAACCTCTCTACTTCATCAACCAAAGGAGGCCTCAAGGATCTAGACCTTATCAGCAGGGGATGCAAGGGGCATCTCAAGCTTATTACAACCCCAACCAGTCAACTCCTATTCCTTCCTGGGGTCCCCCTGCTCACCCTTCATGGTCCATGCCTCCTCCATGGTCTTATCCACCTCAGTACCCTACTCAACCTCCTTCTCATCCATATCACTCGCATACCCAGTCGCAGCCTCAATGGAGTGCTCCTCAGTCGGGGTGGAGGCCCCAATACAACACTCCTCCTGCCATTTTGCCTCCACCACCAGTTCAACCTCAGCCTTTACCTCCTGCTCCTCCAAGGCAACCTCAGATGCCTGCTCAACCGAACGTGAACCCCAACAATAGACAGGCTCAGCAGGTATATACCGGGGAAACCTCATGCCCTACCTATGCTGTGGAGATCCAGGAGATCAATCTTAGATCTGGAAAGACCCTTCCAGATCGCCAACCTCCTCCCCCAGAGGATGAGGAAAACCATCAGGAGAGTGAACCAAAGCCTATTCCACCCTTTCCTGAGAGACTTACAGCCACCACACAACCCAACCCAGAAGAAGATGAGCTTCTGGGAGAGCTCAAGCAGTTGTGTGTGAAGATACCCCTTCTCCAGGCCATCAAGGATGTGCCAATCTATAACAAGCTGGTTAAGGAGAAGTGTTTCAAACATCCAGGCAGATGAAAGAAAGATGCTTCAACTATCAATGTCATAGGACAACTGTCTGACCTTATGCTAGGACAAGTCATCTGCCCAAAGTACTTAGATCCTGGAAGTCCTGTAGTAGATGTCCACATCAATGGCAACATCATACCCCACACCCTGATTGATCTGGGGGTTGCCATTAATGTAATGACCAGGGATACCATGCTCAAGCTCAATCTTCAAGGTTCCTTGAGGAAGACCTCGACAGTACTGCAATTAGCAGATCGCTCCACTGTGACTCCCGAAGGGATTGTGGAGGATGTCTTGGTCTCTATTGACTCTTGGGAGTATCCTGTAGACTTCCTGGTTCTGCAACCAAAGGCAAAGCTTACTGGATATCCCCTCATTTTGGGAAGGCCTTGGTTAGCCACTGCAGATGCCTATATCAGTTGTCGTGCCGGAAATATGACCATCAAAAATGGTCCTATGTCCAAGCAACTTGTCCTATACCCTCCTGCCCAACCTTCTTTAGAGCATGATTTAGCACTCTGGTTGGAGGAAGGAGAGGAAGACGAGGTGTATTCAGCACCTCTGTGTACCATAGAAACCAATAGAAGAAATCCCCCAACCGAGGATGATTTGATCGAGAACTTGATCCAAAACCCACCTACCAGTGCCCTACCTTTAGAAAGATTGGTGGAGGATGCCCAAGCTTGCACCTTAGTGGATCTTTGTACAACCAACCCTATCACTCCCAGAGTTAAGAATGTGGAGTTCGGCCCTGAGAGAGCATTGAAAATCAGCTCCTCCCTATCTCCTTCTCAGGAAAAGGAGTTGTGCAACCTATTGGCCAGCCACCTAGATGCTTTTGCTTGGAGCTATAAGGAGATGAAAGGAGTCCATCCCTCGGTCTGTACTCATCATATATACATCAAAGAGGACTGTAAACCGGTTAGGCAACCTCAGAGGAGAATGAATCCAGCCCTTAAAGACATTGTCAAGGAAGAATTGCAAAAACTGTTGGATGCCGGATTCATCTACCCCATCTCAGATAGTGAATGGGTGTCCCCTCTAGTGTTGGTTCCCAAGAAGAATGGGAAGTGGAGGATCTGTGTAGATTACCGTGAGCTGAACAAAGCTACCAAGAAAGACCATTTCCCCCTACCTTTCATAGATCAAGTGTTGGATGGACTGGCAGGAAAGAAGTTCTTCTCTTTCCTGGATGGATTTAGCGGGTACAATCAAATCCAAATCAGCCCGGAAGACCAAGATAAGACCACCTTCACTTGTCCTTGGGGTACCTTTGCCTACCGAGTCCTTCCCTTTGGGCTATGCAATGCTCCTGCTACTTTTCAAAGAGCTATCTTGAGCATCTTCTCGGAGTTGGTCCATGATGCAGTAGAAATATACATGGATGACTTTACTCCTTATGGGGCCAACTTCCAGGAAGCATTGTCCAACTTGGGGAAAGTCCTAACCAAATGCACCGAGATGAACTTGTCCCTTAGTCCTGAAAAATGTGAATTCCTAATGACTGAAGGGACCGTGCTAGGCCATACTATTTCTTCCCAAGGATTGCAGGTGGATCCCAACAAAATTGCTCTCATCAAGAGGGTTCCACCTCCTCAAAAAGTAAGGGATGTCCGGAGTTTCTTGGGATTAGCAGGATACTACCGGAGATTCATTAAGGACTTCAGCAAGTTAGCCTCACCATTGTTTGGTCTGTTGGCAAAAGATGTGGAGTTTAAGTGGACTGACGATTGTCAGAGGAGTTTGAATGAGTTAAAGGACAAGTTGGTGTCAGCACCAATCTTGAGAGGTCCAAACTGGGCCCTACCTTTCCACATCCACATTGATGCCTCGAACAAAGCCATAGGTGCAGCTTTAGGACAAGTTGAGGGAAAACTTCCATATGCCATTTACTTTGTCAGCAAAAACTTGTCCAAAGCAGAGCTGAATTACACTGTAACCGAGAAAGAGTTCTTAGCTGTAGTCCATGCACTGAACAAGTTCCGACATTATATTACTGGTTACCAGAATTTTGTACATACTGACCATGCTGCTATTAGATATTTGATGAATAAACCAGATGTGAATGCTCGTATTATTAGATGGTTACTTTTATTGCAGCAGTTTGATCTAACCATTGTTGATAAACCAGGGAGAGAAAATGTTGTTGCTGACTTCTTGTCTAGATTGGATTTGTCTGCAGGTGAAGATGGGACAGTGGATGACCAGATGCCTGATGAGCATCTGTTTTCTATCTCAGTACTCTCTCCACAGTTTGCTGATATAGCAAACTACCTTGTCTCAGCTCAATTTCCTCCGCACCTCTCTTCAAAAGAGAAGAGCAAAATCATCAGAAAGAGTGCATCATTTACTTGGATCGGGGGCAACCTGTTCAAGCTTGGCCCCGATCAGATCTTAAGGCGTTGTGTAAGGGAAGAGGAAGTCTTTGACATCCTCCTCACCTGTCATGATGGGCCTTGTGGAGGACATTTTGCAGCAAAGAGAACTGCCTTCAAGATCCTGCAGGCAGGCTACTATTGGCCCACACTTCATCAAGATGTCAGAAGATATGTCAGCCAGTGTGACCAATGCCAAAGAATGGGGAAACCGACCCAAAAGGATGAGATTCCTCTCCAACCTCAAGTGACTCTTGAGCCATTTGAGAAGTGGGGCATGGAATTTGTGGGTCCAATCAATCCCTCTTCGAGGCAGAGATCCTACATCATTGTGTGTACTGACTACTTGACAAAGTGGGCAGAGACTAAAGCAATCAAAGTAGCAACAGAAGAGAAGGTGGTCGAGTTCTTAAGAGAGAACATCTTCTACAAGTTTGGCTACCCAAGAGAGCTGGTGACCGATCAGGGGAGCCAGTTCACATCCAACTTGATTGAAGATCTTCTAGCTCATCACAAGATCAAGCACAGGACTTCCACCCCCTATCACCCTCAAGCAAATGGGCAGGTGGAAGTCACCAATAGAGCATTAGAAGGGATCTTGACCAAAGTGGTGAGCAGCAGCAGAAAGGACTGGGCAGACCGCCTGGTTGAGGCCACATGGGCTTACAACACCACTTGGAAGACCACCACCGGCTTCACACCTTATGAGCTGGTCTATGGGAAGAAAGCTTTGCTGTCCATTGAGTTTGAGTATAACACTTTGAGGATGGCAGCTCAGCTGGACCTAGATCTCAGCCATGCACAGCAAGAAAGGTTATTGCAGCTGAATGGACTGGATGAGCACCGCATGCAAGCCCTCCTTCACTCAGAAGTGGTTCAACTTCAGAGAAAGGTGTGGCATGACCAACATCTCCATGACAAGTAATTCCAGCCGGGAGATTGGGCTTTGTTGTATGACTCCAGATTCAAAGCTTTCAAGGGGAAGTTGAGAACCAGATGGCTAGGACCATATGTAGTGGAGCAGTGCCATGACAATGGATCTGTCCTCATTCGAACCATTGATGAGGAAGCCATTCGCATGCTTGTCAATGGGCACCGATTGAAGATCTACAGAAGACCTCTCTCAAGACAAGAGTTTATCAGCACTATGGAGAAATCTGTTTTGGTCATAGAGAAGGGTTCTGCCTCCACTTTGGGCATACCCCGAAGAGAAAAAAGAAAAAAAAAGAAAAAAAAAAAAAAAAAAAGAGAAAAAAGAGAGAAAAAATAAAGATCCTTGGGTGAAAAGCTCTCTGAGGTGCCCAAGGCAGGCAGTAGGGGTGAAAACCTCATTGAGGCGCTCCTATTGTCTTTCAAAAAAAAAAAAAAAAAGAAAGAAGAAAGTTTAAAAAAGATCCTTGAGTGAAAACCTCTTTGAGGCGCTCAGGGCAGGTAGCAAGGGTGAAAACCTCTTTGGGGCGCCCCTGCTATCTTTTCAAAAAAAAAAAAGAGAAAAAAAAGAGAGAAAAAAAAAGAAAAAACAATAAGCACAATAAAAGTTTTGCATGCAGATGTTCTATGGAGGAGAAGAAGCCTCTCCACTCCAAGCCAGGGGCCTTCATCATGCTATCAAAGGATGTCATCAACACCTCCTCCAAGAATAACAATGTTTTTCAAGGTGTGTGCAATTTTTATCATGATTTGGATCTTCTATAGGAAGATACAGTTTTCTACAGGAACAGACAGTCTTCCTACAGGAAGACGCGGATCTTCTACAGGAAAGTGCAAAATTTCTACAGGAAGCTCTGTGTTCTACAGGAAACTTCCTGTAGAAGGTTGCGACGGCCGAAATGTGTTTCAAATGAAGATCTAGCGACTGAGGAGTGGATTGAATGCATGCATGCCACTGATGGCACCCCTAAACATTGCTATTATCTTGCTCCACCATCCTCGTTGCCATGCAACCAAGATCCCTGCAGCAGCACAACAAAGCAATGAGTTCTCGTGAAAAAACATCTGTCAAAGAACAACCAAGCACCGAGAGCCATACCACATCCGCGTTATGCATCAGAAGCGCTGGGATTGTGATCGAGAAGCCAGAACCGCCAGCATGCAGCATGCACCCAAGGAGAAAGGACTGTGACAAGACCCCTCGCGGGGATCCTGTAACAGTTCAACCTGCTCGAGTGAATACCGTCCACAGCACCGCCATCCGAGATAAAACACGGGCGCATGAACGCAAATCCATCCACTCCAGCGTCAGCAACTGGTAGCCATGTGCCTCCGGGTCTGTGTAAGCCGCGTGCAGCAGGTAAATCCATCGTCCACAAACTAGAAATCATGTGCAGCCGCGCGCAGGTAAGTGTTCTAATCCTTCTCTCCATCAAATCGCATGGATATTACTTTGATTTGTTTTGCATGGCATAAAGGTGAATGGTTGAGCGGCCGTAAGGCCAGTTGACTGGCCACATCAGCTAGTGAAGAGATAGTCAGATGATGAGGTGGCGGCCACGACAAAAGACACACGTAGCACGCACGTGAAGATTAGTCCCATCAACCGTGAAACGAGTTTAACCGAAAAGGGCGGCGGCAGATCTGTGGGAATGAATGCGGCAGCAAGTGAATGTGCAGGCGGATGATGGGTGACGTCACCCAACGGTCCGGCGGGGACAGCTCACCCCCCGCGCCACGAGCTGCGCCGATTCAAAATCTAATCGGCTCGATTAAGCGTGTATATCCATCAACCTCACTTCAAAACTCGAGTAGCTCCTCTGATTACCTCTGCATGTTGATACGCCAAGCTCTCGGCTACCTGAACGCTGGTAAGGCACCTCTCGACCGCTGTCCAACTATAGCTCCCCCCGAAGTCTGCGCACTGCTCCTACAGGAACAGTTTCTACAGGAACAGTTTCTACAGGGACAGTTTCTACAGGAAGCAGTATCTACAGGAAAACAGTCTCTACAGGAAGGTGAAGTCTTCACGTAAAAAAGGTGGCGGAAAAGAGGTAACCCTGAAACTCCTTCCGCAATTGGTTTTCAAAGGTGGCAAGGTCATTATTCACAGTCTGGTCATAAAAGATATTGGATTGCCGTGCCTATACTATCGCTTCTACAGGATAGCAGTATAATTACACTGTGGTCTGTGAATTCATTGCATGCTCTGTCTCTAAGACCGAATTTCCTTTGTATCTACCGCCTTTGGTCAAAACCACTGTGTTCGTCATGCCTGGTGGGTTTATCAGGTGAGAGCCCACTGATTCAAATACATTAAGGAGAAACCCGACAGTAGTTGAGCTCTTCACTAGAGCACAATGGATGCCTTTTTGTGGTAAGCTACAGGGCTACGATGATGAAGTAGCCGAGGAATTCTTGCAGGCCTTGAAGCCTAAATCCCTGACACTGGCCACGGTAAGCTTCAGAGGTCTCAGCCTCCAACTCACCCCAGAGCATATAAGTCGAATCACAGAACTGCCCATGGGTCTGCCGTGGGATAAAGAAGAGCGGAAGCAGAGCCAGCAAGCAAAGAAGGAATTCTTCCCGCCTGAAGAATCATTCACAGAGGACAAAAATGGGGTGAAAAGGACAAGCCTGTTGCCACCATGGAACGAAGTCAGTTTGCAAATTATGAAATATATCACCTGTGAGGGTCGTTACAGCATCATATATGCGTATCACTTCAGGCTGCTCAATGAACTAAGACACCAGATTGACCTCCCTGCAGCACAGAGGCTGAGCATTCCTTACTTTTTACTGCAGTCCTTGATGGAGTGCTCTACAAAGCTCAAGGACGGAATCCCTGATCAGATAGCCCATCATGGGTTGATAAAATTGCTTGTGGAGGATGCTCTCCACTCATATAAAGTCCCCCTCGTATGGGAATCATTTAGGAACTTAACAAGAGAAGGGGACATAAAGATGTTGCTTGAAGAAACGGGGTCCTCTAGCGGTGAAGAAGAAGAGCCCGTAGCCAAGAGTAAGAAAGGGAAAAGCAAAAAGGTCCCAACTCCAACACAGAAGAAAGAACGAAAGGAGAAGGAGGAGGGAAAGGATGACAGAGCAAAAGAGGACACCCCCATCCTGTCAGCAAGGGAACAGAGGTTGAAAAGCAGGGCAGTCAAGATTGAGGTGGTCCCTGCCAGCCCAAGCACCTCGTCAGCTCTTGCAGTCAAAGCCAAAAGCAAAATCCATGCAGCCAAGCAAGAAAAGGTGGCGAGAGTTGCATCTGCAGGAACGCAAGCACAGGCTTCTACAGGAAGCCCGGAAACAAAGACAAAGGCTTCTACAGGAAGCCCGAAGATCAGTAAGGAGCAGGCTTCTACAGGAAGCCCAAGAGCAACAACCAAGGCTTCTACAGGAAGCCCGAAAATCATTGGAGGACAGGCTTCTACAGGAGGCCCAAAAACGGAGAAAGAGGCTTCTACAGGAAGACCGAAAGTGCAACCACAGGCTTCTACAGGAAGCCCGAAGACAGAGACAGGGGCTTCTACAAGAAGCCCGAGATTGGAAAGAGGGGCTTCTACAAGAGGCACGAAGGTCATTGAGAAATAGCCTCCTATAGACAGTCCGAAGACAAAGAAAGAATCTTCTACAGGAGGCCCGGAAGCAGGCAAAGCAGGGTCTTCTACAGGAAGCCCGAAATCTAAAAAGGAGAGGCCCTCTACAAGGAGCTCCGAGACAGCAAAACGCAAGAAAGAGAAGGTTGGCATTCTTGAGAAGGAGGCAGCAGTGGCACTGGCTGCCCTCAGCACACCTCCAAAACCGAAAGAGAAAAGGGAGAGGGAGACCCCTCTACCACCTGAAGCCAGGAGAAGCAAGAGGATGACCACGGGCAAGCCACAGCCTCCACCCAGCAGCCAAACCACTTCAGGGGATGTCCCTACTTCACCCAGTGCAAGGACCCCCTCTAAAACATCAGCCACCCCCGAAAAGGGGAGCCCAAAAATAACTTCCTGGACACGAAAGATAGGCCAGTCGCCTTCCGAAGCCCGACTCAAGGAAATAGAAAAGGGGAAGGAAACATCACCCTCATCACCACCAGGGGCAGAGAAGGCAGGGCCATCAAAAGCAGAAAAGAAAGAGCCTGTTCCGGTCCCGAGTCCTCGGCCAAGGACAAGGAGCAGGAGCAAGGTTGCTCAAGGATGAGCAAATGGTTCAGCTGGGGGGTGATGATGAGCCCCAATTTTGGTACAATTTGGGCTCATTTTGGCCTATTCTACTTGCTCAAACCATTCATTTTTATTGCTTATGCATGCATTTCTTAGTTTATTCATGTTGTTTGTAGGAAGAAGGGTAGGCACTCTCTCTACGTGACTAATGCATTATGATTCCAGGTTTTGGCATTAAAAGGGAGCAAAAGACAACGAAAAAGGAGACAAGGAGACAATGAGGTGGCACTGCTGGTTTTTAGGAGAGGATGTCCACGGTCTTGGGACATTCCTCGTGATTCCCACCAAGAACTCTGAGCTCCAATCCATCTCCCCTCCGAGCTTAAGAAGTAGCCAGCTGTCCTACAGGAACAGCAGTTATAAACTTCTCTACAGGAACAGCAATTATGACCATCCTACAGGATCAGCAGTTAAACTCTAGTTGGACAGCCGAGCTCCTAAAATGAAGGACACTTGTTGGATCATCGTTTTTGTATAAGTATGGAGGCCTTAGCCTTAGATAGGTTGTTGAAACTCTCGTATTGCTATTGTAATTTTGGAGCACAGTTCAGTTTTCGTTCCTTTTTGTAAGCCAATTTGGCATGATATCAGTTATGAATAAAGAAGGTAGTTTGTGATCTAGTTCTGAGTTTTTCTTAAGGAGACTATAGCTCTCAGGTTAGGGCCCAACTTGAGAGCCATAGGTCCCCTCTGCTGTAGTGTTGTTTCCATTTCATTTCAGCACTTTGAGCTTTTCATTTACACATGCAATTCGAATTACAGGTTGTTAAGTTGGTCTTTTTCATGAGTTAGATAGGAGTTGCTTATGTTGAATTTGTTTCCACTTGATTAGTGTAGCAGAGGATAGATATAATCGATTGGAGCTCCAACAAAAAGGCTGTTAAGGCTCACTGCCGTCTCATCTGGGATTGGAGTGAAGTCCATGACTAACCACCAAAAACACGCATTTCTTTACTTGATGATTGCTGCAATATAGTCACAGTCACGTTAGATGCTTCCCTGCCATTCACACCTGCACTACACACCTTCATCACAACTTCATGCACATTCTCCTTCGCGTTTAGATTGCTGTTCATTGAATTCACAAGCATAGGTAGTTTAGGTTGATGCATTTTTGGTTGAGTGACAGCCATAAGCATTGGTTTCACTTACACTGCTCTCCCTCGTTCCATCACTTCGTCCTCCATCTTGATCACGCATGCAACCATATCTTTGACCCCTGCTCCGCTCTGTTATCTCCCAAAGTCTTTCACTCCTCACGTACTCCCATTCTCTAGCCCTTTCATTGACCTAGCCCTCTATCTTCCAACCTACTCCCTACATTCACTCCCTATCCTATTCCTCCACTTCTACAGCCATCACCAACCTCATTCCTACCTTACACATCTCCCCCTACCATTCCATCACTCCTCCATCACTCCAAACACTCACGGTAGGTCATCCTGTAGCCATTTGTAGACATCCTGTAGAAAACAGAGTATCCTGTAGGATCCTCCACAGCCATCCTGTAGAAGGCCACTCTCTCGGTTGCTGAGCATCTGAATGCGAGGAACCTCTGTGGATGGATACTAAGGATCCCTAGGGACCTCTCCTAGCCTTCCCAACCTGTCCCACGCTTTCCTTCCTTCTTCGTCCCATCTGCACAACCAAACCCTAGTTAGCACAAGATCACCATCATTCCACACACTTAAAGGAAAAATACAAAAACATATCTTTCATGATGCAAGTAGTTTAGATCCATGCATTTGCACCTATTAGAGGTAACAGCAGCATTGGTAGAAGTTTCATTCACATTTCTTGCATTGTAGAGGTTAGACTAGTTAAATTAGGGTTTCCTAGGTTTACATGCTTTGATTTGCTTTCAGTTCATTTTTGTCAAGTAGAGTAGCTTTCCTTTGAGATTAGCTTTCGTCCATCAATTAGCAAGCTTCTTCTGAGAGCCTATAGAAGTTGGCTTGAGCCCTAGCGGACTTGTGCCAGCTGACCAAGTGACAGCTGCGACAAGAGCTAGTACTTGTGCATATAGCACCGTCGCTTCCAAGTTTGTACGAACTACCGGGTTGATAAAATGAGAGACAGGAAGCCCCAGGAGTTGTAGCATTATTGCTACAATACTGGAGCTCACCACATGGCAGGCCTGAGTTTCATTTTTGGTGTTATAGGTGAGACTCCTGGTGGATTAAACGCAACTCTGTGCTTCAGTGATTCAAATTTCTTTCTTATTTATAAATAACCACTGCATAAGATTTCATGTGTGCTATTAAATTAGTTTGAGAAATTAGACTGTGATGTCATCCTTCTGATTTATTTGAAGCTAACTTGGGCAAAATGGTGCAGGAAATGTGATATCGATCCTCGTTTTCATCTCGCCCGTGTAAGTGCTGAAATGTTTTAAATAGTAAAGTTTCTAGAAACTCTGGGTTTCTAGCAACTTTGAGTTTTTAAGGTGCTCTAGTCAGTTTTGTGAGTAAGTTTCATTATGTTCTGATTGACAGGAAGACATTTTGGTGTATAGTGAAGAATAATTCCACGCAGGACTTCAAATCTCTCCCTTATATCTGCACATTGTTGAGCACTTCTCTGTGGACATATTATGGATTAATCAAGCCAGGTGGACTATTGATCGCTACTGTTAATGGCGCAGGCGCTGCATTGGAAGAAGCTTATGTGATTCTCTACATAATCTACGCCCCAAAAGAACGTAAAGTAAGTGTTAGAGTATCAAGGGTGGGCTGAAAAGTGGGAGGGTAGTTACATGTTATTTCATTTATATTTATATTAGCACAATTAGTTAGTTGAATAAACTTAATATCATATATTCTTATTTCTAGTTATTAGGAATATTTTACAATCTTGTGAAATTAATTGTTTTACCTTGTTGCTGTTAATTTGGTTAATTCGATTCTAATATACTGAATTTGCAATCCTGGGATAAGTTCAGAGTTAACCGCACAACGCACTTTATTATTAATTTTATATGATGAATGTAAAATATCTTGTAGACTTCCTTTAATATATATATATACATATTCACACATGTCACAAAATTTAGGTTCTAGTTAGTATTTTGTTATCGTACTCTGCAACGCACGATATTCATATTCATAATTGTTGTTGTTATGAAGTTCAAGACTGTTCTGCTGGTGCTGCTTGTGGATATAGTATTCTACGTTGGTGTGTTTATGGTCACTTTCTTGGCACTGAATCAACATATGAGAGTAACTGTAATTGGAGTTCTATGCGTGTGCTTAACGTTAAGCATGTATGGTTCCCCGCTAGTAGTCATGGGAATCGCCACAATCTCTACGGATGCGTACGATCCCAATTAATATAAAATGTGGGATGAACTAGAGCTCACAAGCTCCGAAGCTGGTACGGGTCGATTCCCGGAATCGACCCGCCGCCGGTCGGGCGGGGCGGAGCGACGCGGGGGTGGCGCTGCGCCACCCCCGCGCCGCTCGGGGCGGAGCGACGCGGGGTGGCGCTGCGCCACCCCCGCGCCGCTCCGCCCCGCCCGACCGGCGGCAGGTCGATTCCGGGAATCGACCCGTACCGGCTTCGGAGCTTGTGAGCTCTAGTTCATCCCACATTTTATATTAATTGGGATCGTACACATCCGTAGAGATTGTGGCGTATCATATGTTGAATTTTATAGGAAATGAAATGACAGAAAACCGTCTTGCTTCATCCTGTAACCATATCAATTAAATGCGGATGAACTTCCATTTTCAGCTTTCACTCATATAGCTAAATACCAGGCAACTAGGAATAGCCGACTAAAACACCAAGCAACTAGAACCTTGGAAATGTTGGAGTTGTTTCAGCAACAGCCCACAGTAAGGCGACCCCACTCACAATATAAATCAATTGCTGTCTTCCACCTTTGGATTCAAGGATGTCGGTTTTCGAGTATTGGCTTGAATTATGAATTGTACTTTTTTCACGGTAATTGTTATAAGCATTTGGGATTTTTTATTTTGAAGTGTAATTTTTGTTATTAAAATGTTTTTGTATTAAAAACCCTTATTTACATATGTACTATGCAAATTACATAATAAAAATTATAATTCTACTACATTTCGAAACTACATTATTTCTTTGGCACAACATTAATGATGCATTCCTTACTTGGAAATGATTTCAACTTAATCCGAGCTTCAAACACTTAACAGAAGCCTTACTGAACCTAAATTATTAAGGGCCAACCAGCTCAACAAGTTAAATTTCTCTCAAAAGTTAGCGCTTGTTTCAGTCATGGACGCATTTGAGAAGAAATGATACACATTCTCTGAAATCAATAGAAAATCTACAGCTTCGACCACTGCCTGGGCAACTCGAACATTCCTAAGGAACATTCAGGTATGAGTAATCATCTGAATAATAACGACAGCTAACCTATGATGTCATTGATTTGGATTATTGTCTCGTTATTGATTCGGAGTTCGACTCCTTCCCAATTCTGTGTTTGATTCCTGCACCATATATGTAGAGGACGGGGGAGTCACTGCCATCAAAGCTTGTTTGTCGGAGGTGCAGTACCCTGCTACGGAAAAGGGAAGCGCAACTTCGACAATCCAGGCTTTTGATAACTTAATGTGGACCCTGTGCTAATAAAACACTATTTATAAGGTTAAATGTTGTATGCTATATTGGATAATGATTTAATGATGTCTTAAATTAAATTTCTAAACTTATAACATGTAATTTGATCTCATAACCGTGATATTAACAAAACCAAAATTGTACATATCTTACTATTTCTGCTAATCAGTAATTTATTCTTCTAACCATTGAAAATTTTAAGGAAGTCAAAGCATAATATTGGCTATAGCTGATACAGAAATGAGTTCAAAAGGTTGAAAAAAGATTAGGTTCTCCAAATTACAACCAATTTAAAAGTGTCTGCATCTTATTGAATATTTGTTGTTGCAAGTATTATTGTGTCAAGCACACACATGCTCGTGGGAAAAGGTTCTCCATTTTTTGTATTTCATGATCCTTTTATATAGATAGGCCTTGCACAATGTATCAAACGTTGGAAAATATGATATCATTGATAGCAGAATAAAAGAGAATATTAGATGTGCTAAGAATCTAGCTATTCAATTTCACATCATGATTATAATAATAGGTTTAAACTGCTTCTAAGATTGTATTATTGATTTTTAATTTATAAAATTATTTTTTCAATTTGGTTTGGTGAAATAAAGAAACAAATAGTTCTATCTAATAGCATGTTTGTTACCTAATTGATTTTTCAAGTGTTAGTCTTGGAAAGGGATTTAGAGAATTAGTTATCAAATTTTGCAAATTATTTTTCCTATATCAAATAATAAAAGAAATAGCAAAACCAATCCATGGTATGACAAAGAGTGTAAAAGTGCGAGGAGAGCAATTAAGGAAGTTGTTGATGAATCTCTTAAAATGGACAAGATAAAAATATATAAAGCCCTAACTAAAAGGAAAAAGAGGCAATACATTCGTCAAAGACAAGGAAGTCTCTTACACCTCTCTAAGCTAGCTCCTAAGAAATTTTGGAGGCAAATTCTGACTAGGAAGACTAAAGAGGTGTCTCACCTCCATTCTTGGAATAAGAAGAAGGATTCAGGGGAAGTTGCTAGGGGGATGCATGAGAGAATTCAAATAGGAGGAAACAAACTAGAAAAAAAGCAATGAAAAGAGAAGTTTAAGAGAAGAGAATGGGATAAAATGAAGTGCGACGAGTGTATAGACTAGATCAACTCTTAAAAAAGGTGGATCCATTTTCAACATTGTCCCTCCTAACGTGCGTCTAGAAATAAAACAATTGCATGTGAAGGTGGGAGAATAAAGTATTCATTGTTTGATTCGAAATTACTTGAAGATTTGGGTAGATGTGTTCTAGATCCGCGCAGCGCCACCCCCGGGCCGCCCCGCCCCGCCCGACCGGCGGCGGGTCGATTCCTGGAATCGACCCGCCACCGGTCGGGTGGGGCGAGGCGGCCCGGGGGTGCCGCTGCCGCGGAGGGGACAGGGGAGGGGGAGGGGTGGCCGGAGAGGGGGCGGTGGCGGTGGAGGGGTGGGCAGGGGGGCCGGGAGGGGCCGGTGGTGGGGGATGGTTGGACGGGGAGGGGTGGGCGGGGTGGGCGGGGGGGCCAGGGAGGGGGTGGTGGCGGGGGATGGGTGGGCGGTGTGGGCGGGCAGGGGGCGGTGGCGGTGGGCGGGGAGGGGTGGTGTGGGTGGAGGGGTGGGCGGGGGGACCGGGGAGGGGGCGGTGGCGGGGGAGGGGTGGGTGGTGGCGGTGGAGGGGTGGGCGGGGTGGCGGTGGAGGGGGGGCGGGGAGGGTGTGGGCAGGGTGGGCGGGGGGGCAGTGGAGGGGTGGGCGGGGGAGAGCACAACTGTGATTTTCGCATTGATTTTTTACTTAATTATTATTTTTTGAAAAAAAAAAGTTGTTATTATTATTTTTTTGACATGAAATTCATAAAAAAAACTATTATTTGACAATTTTTAGTTAATATTTTTGTATAAAAATTGTGATTTTGACATGTTAATTCTAGCAAAAAATTATCAAAACGTTTAGTTTTTTTGTTATATTTATGTTAAAAATGGTTATTTTTATGTCCATTGTTAAAAAATGTTGTTTTTTAGAAACAATTATTTCATGTGGATTGAAAAATTAATTAAGGATGTATAAATATGTAGATTATCTAAAATTCAAACTATCGACTTTCTAATTTAAAAACGCAAAACAATAAAAACCCCACTAAAAAAAAAAAAAAATTAAGATAGAGAACAAGAAAATATGAATAAAATGACCACTTCAAAAACTATTAAATTTAGAAAATAATTTTTTACATTTCACACACTAGAAAATTTAAAGTCAAAAAATAGGTCTTTTAAAAAAAGGGTGTGATGCAGAATACTCACTTTTTAAAATCAGGATGAAAATCACTACCATTCTAAAACTTAATGCACATGAAAAAATTAAAGTTCCAAAAACCATGTTCTAAAAAAAACATGTGTATTCTGCATCACCACTTTTGAAAATCGGGTCATTTTTTTGCCACCTCTACAAAACGGGTAGCAGTATCAGTTCCCGTTTCAAAGTTTACATTGTTAAGCCCGGATTCAAATTCTGAGGTAGTTTTTCATGCGCGCGCTGCCTATGAGAAATGGGCCGAAGTGGAAAGCCCCTCATTGTGCAGCCCCCAGCAAGCCCAAAAGGCGTCGAATGACCCATTTTTCTTTGCGAGGCATGTAGAAAGGATCAAAAGACAGTTCTAAAGGAAAAAGAGTGCCGAACAACGGCCATTAAATTTTGATTTGACCCACAGCAAAGGAGAGAACTGGCCCGATTCATTTGCCAAAGAGTATCAGAGGAAAGATGAAGCGGCAAAGAGTATCAGTTAAATTTTTAATGGAAATCTTCAGTTCCCAAAGCAGGTCAACATTGAATGGCCTCCAGCAAAGTCAAATCAGATGGTGTAAGCCCATCCCAGCTCTCAAATCATAGTTAAAGCACTTAAAGCCACCGAACTACAATGGAGCAGAAGTCCATGCGCAGTTATTGCAGAAGCACTGCACCAAGCCACCGAGGACAATGCATTAATTCAGTTTTGATACGGCTGCCCTCAATACAGCCCATAGATATTTTCTTGCATTTATTCCTGATAGGTTTAGGTTAAAGTAATCTTTTACTTTCAGACCTTTTTAGGTCAAAGCTGTAATAAACAATTTTGGAGAATTTTTTCTATATATACCACCCTCTGTATTGTTTTAAGGGTTGGTCGATTGATAATTTTCACTAGAGACTCGCACTGTATACCTGATATGTTTCACTTGATCAAAGATTGCTGAAGAGATTGGAGGAATGACTGTCTGCTATGTGTCTAATGATCTGAGGAAGTGAATGTGGAATTCTTGTGCTGCAACATGACTCAATAAGTGCTTCTTACCTATGTTTTCATCGTTTCACCATCTAAATAGCAGAAAGAAAGATTAGCTTAGAACTTGTTTTACTGCACTCTAGGCTCAATTTCTGTTGTTTCTTTATGTTTCTTCATCTGAAACTAAAATAGACATGAATATGAATTCCTTGTGGCTCATATTTACTCTAATTCACATGTGTTTGACAGTTATCTAGGGATTCTTTACTGCCCCTAGATAGAACTCATTCCCCTTTTCTCTGCTAAGCTGAATGAGAGATTCTTAAATGCCTCTCTTTCCTTGGCATTCTTTCCTTCCTTTAAACCTAAAAAATTGCTCCATGTGCAACTACCTTGCTCCTTATTCCTCTTGTGACCAAGAAAACGCACCAGCAGTCCTACTCCTTGACTCCATGCCCAATGGTTTGAAACTTTCACACTATACATACCTCTTTACCTAAAAACATCAATCTTCCCACCAAAACACAAACAAACACCCTGAGCTAAATAACTAGCCTAAAATCCCCCTCAACAAAGCTAAACCATAAAGAGGGAGCCCTCTCTGACTGCAGGTGGGCTAGAATCTGCAGTCCAAAGTTGGTCTGTGGTTACCTCGGGCGTATCCCTTTACTCCAACCTGAGGGACAACCTGAGTGATAACAGGTTGTGAATTGTTTTCATTCATGGATGGATTCTCAGGTTACAATGAGATTACTATAAAACCCGAAGACCAGCACAAAAGCAACTATGTTTGCCCATGGGGAATCTTTTCCTTTCAAAAACTCCCATTCGGTTTAAAGAATGCTGGAGCAACATTTCAAAGGGCCATGAACTACGCATTTCATGATATTAGGCATATCGTTCAAGCTTACTTCGATGACCTTCCAGCCCATTCCAAGCAAATAACGGAACACCTAGATCATTTAAGAGCTATCTTTCTTAGGTGTCGTTTTTATAACATACGTTTGAATCCACATAAATGCGTCTTCTTTGTCGAGTTTGGATGCTTACTTGGATTCATTGTCTCTAAGTATGGGATTAGGGTTGATCCTGATAAGGTAAAGGCAATTACTCAATTGCTCGAACCACAATCCATTTTGTAGCTCCAACATTTGCAAGGGAAAGAAAACTTTTTACGATGGTTCATCGTAAACTTTGTTGAGTTGAAGAAAGGCTTTATGTGCCTACTTAAGAAGGGAGTGTCGTATCTGTGGGATGATCAAGCTCAATGATCATTTTATGTCTTGTAAAAGGCGCTTATATCAGCCCCACTCTTTAGCGTTCCCAATTATGGACATGACTTTCTTCTATACCTAGCAACCTCACCATCCTCTCTAGGAATGGTCTTGGTTCAAACTCATGATGACCAGAGTGAACATGTGATATATTATCTATCGAAAGGCCTAGCTAGGCGGGAACTCAGATATTCACATGTGGAAAAGCTCTCGTTGGTAGTTTTCTTTGCTGTTAACCACTTCCGACATTACATACTGCTGCGACAGACTACTATCATCACCTTAGAGAATCCCATGAGACACATTTTGTCTCATCAAGTAATTGGAGGGCAATATTCAAAATGGATCGTGATCCTCCAACAATTTGATTTGGTTTTCACTACTGCCAAGGAAAAAGATTCCTTAGTCTTCGCCAAAATTTTGTCAGATCTTCCCAATTTTGTCAGATCTTCCCATTGTCGATCCTAATGAGATAGCCCATGATCCTCTTCTAGATGAAGATATCCATCTTATCGAAAATACTGGCCCTTGGTATCATGACATTCTTATCTACCTCCAAGCACAACGGTTCTGCCCCGAGCTATCATCAGGTGACCGTCGTCACATCCACCACCAAGCGCAACACTATTTAGTGCTTAATGATACGTTATATCGTTGCAGTGTGGATACATTTCTTCGGTGTTGCCTCACTCATGAAGAGGCGGAACACGTTTTAAATGACTGCCACACTGGGGCATGTAGCAGTCATCTTTCTGGCATATCTACTGCATAGAAATTTTGTGCACAAGCTACTATTGGCCGACCTTCTTCAAATATTGTATCAACGCTATCCAGCAATGCCATCCTTGTCAAGTGTTTACAAAGAAAATGTGCGCTCCTCTGGCCCTACTGCACCCGGTTATCTCCGTCATCCCCTTTGCCAAATGGGGGATAGGCTTCGTAACTTGAAACCCCATTTCCTCTGTTGGACACAACTATATTATTGTAGCTGTGGACTATTTCACGAAATGGGCTAAAGCCCTTCCCACCTTTTGGGCCGATGGAGAAACTATGGCGCTATTACTGTTTAATCAAGTCATCTCTCACTTCGGTGTGCCCTACATGATTGTTACAGCCCATGGGTCTCATTTTCAGAATCACATGATGTCTGACTTAACATCGTTGCTAGGTTTTCGCCAAGATCAATAATCCTCCTACTACCCCAAGCTAATGGTCAAGTAGAGGCTGCCAATGGCATCATAAAAACCATGATCCGTAGATTAGTAGGGAATTATAAAACCCTCTAGCATCGAATGTTATATCCTGCGCTATGGGCATACCAAACTTTAGTTAAGATTGTTACCGGTTTCACACCTTTTCAACTGGCTTATGGCCTGGAAGCAGTTTTACCAATCGAGTGTTATATTCCTTCCTTAAAAATTGTCGTCGAACTCTTGCTTGACACTACTGCCAAAGAAAAGCACCTACTATACCTAAATCAAATGGATGAAACCTGTCAAGATGCCTAATTGGCACTCGAGGCCCACAAGCACTAGGTGAAAACCCAGTACAACAAAAAGGTCAAGCCTCGTTCTTACCAAGAGGGAGATCATGTTTTACTATACGATAAAAAACATGACCTCTTAGGGGCAGGAAAACTTCAACCCTTATGGCTCGGTCCATATGTTGTCAAAAAAGCCCTCTCAAAAGGGGCATATGAACTTCAAGACTGGGAAGGAATCCTGCTCGTTGAGCCCCAAAATGGGCTCTATCTGAAAACGTATTATGCCTAGTACTCCACTATGCATATGCTTTGTATTTTATGTATTTATAAGTTTGGCTTCTTTTTTGATGTGATTGGATTTTTTGGTATTTATTGAAGTATTTGTCTCATACATCTTTCTCGTAATGCAGATGCCTTCATTACCCTTAACATACATATGATACATGAATGGTGCCAGTCATCACAGACGGCAAATTGCATCAGCTGCTTGGGTCATTTACAGACCTGAGTCGGCACTATTTTGTTCCGAGGGAGTCTTTCTTGGTACTACCACCAACAATATTGCTGAGTACATGTCCGTAATTTCACTTCTCACTGAAGCATCATCAAGGGACATCTCCAATCTGGTGGTAAGGTTAGGCTCTCATCTTATTGTTATGCATGACAAATCATTATCACGTTCGTAATCCAATCTTGTTAGATCATTATCTAAGGGTACGACTCTTCGAACGTCTATTTGAAGTTATCACAAATGAGCACATTCCTAGAGAATTTAATACAGTTGTTGATTCATTGGCAAACTATGTGTTAAATTGGCATCTGTCTCATTCACTATATATGCATGTATGAAAAGTAAATATTTACAGAGTTAAAAGTTTACAAAAACACTTAAAAAACATTTACATCATAAAATACCAATATATATATCTATATATATATATATATATATATATATATAGAGAGAGAGAGAGAGAGAGATCGAATCCAGTCTTTTAGATCAAAATATTCCAAAAATTGGGTGTTTTCAGTACAAAATGGCTACTAAGCATAGCTATAAACACCCGATAGCTATGCCAAAGTGTCTGCTAAAAGAGCCTACTGCCCATGAAAGGATAACATTGCTCTAGCTATCCTTCGAACAGGAACTAGAAACCGCTCAGGCACACCGACTGTGTGCTGCTGCATATAAGCGGGGATCTCCCTCATCAGAAGGGGGGGCACACCCATGCTCAGGCCCTCCAGGTTCCTCATAGCCTTGTGAAGACTGTCAGCATCAACCCCCTCCATAAGGTAGTAGGCCTCCTAGATTCCCTTCTCACCTATAGGTCCTACCAGTGCCACATATGTTTCAAGCAAAAAACTTCATGTTAGTACTTGTTCACCCATAAAATCAACAAAAACATAACATAGATATTCAAAAGCTTAAAAATACTTTAAGTACTCTCCAAAACAATTCTTACCTTGAGGACTCCAGTTGGTCTCGGGAGGCAGCATCAAGTAAGGGTAACCGATAAAGTTCATGCCCTCATAGGCATAGTCGTCAATCATCACAATCTGGCCACTAAGCCACTCGTAGAAGTGTTACATAGGTCCTCCTCCTATGTGAGGATCAAGTGATGCCCATCACCCCTATCTCATCTCCCTCAGATCGAAGGGACCTAATCTCATCCTCAGGTGCATAACAAGTACCCTCTCAAGTATAAATGAGACAATGAGAGTGCCAAACCCAAAACTTTGTTGGTTTTGAATCTTACATGTGGTCAATTCTTCCTTCAACTGGCGAAGCACTGCTTCGCACCAGTTGAACATCTGAGGCTGGACATAGTCAACTGCAAGAAATAGTTGGACCTTTGATGCAACGTGGGGACTCTTTGACCCCACCAAACACAAAATTAGCCATAAAATGATGTTGGGTTGTGTTATGTTCTTTTCACAACTAACCTATGTAGTGAACCATGGGGTAAGAGGGGGGGTAGAACCCCCCCTTCGTTGCACCGATGCCGCAGTGGGGGGGTCACAGGGGGGCCAACAGCCCCCCTCTACGCTGGCTCGAGAATTTTTTTTCTGGACCCTATATTAGGTTGGGTGAACCTACCTATGGTTTTCAATCCATGGTTTTGGACACGATGGTTTTCAGTCCATGGTATTGGATGCTTCGGCATGTATAAATATGTATTGTAACATTGAAAGGAATATAATGAAAAATCAAGCTAGTAGTCCCAGTTTCAGGATCCAGTGGGAAAATCTCTGTGTATATGTGTTTTATGTGTTATGCTCTTGCATTGTTTATTTTTCTATGTTTTAGAATTCATATGCAGGTAATTTCTGTATGGGTTTAAAACCTACATTTGGTATCAGAGCAGTTTTGACTTTAAGGGGACACCTTTGTTGCTGAGGGGTTTCGCTTAGGCCTGTGGTAGACCCTGTTCAGTGGGAGATCTGTGAGATCGATTCTAGTGGTGAAAGAAGATGGCGAGTAGTGGAAAGATAGAGATCGAGAAATTTAATGTTCAGAGTTTTGAGTTGTGGAAACTCAAGATGGAAGATCTGTTGGTGGATAAAGATCAGTGCATCATGGTAGATCCATGTACTAAACCAACGGGAGTGACTGATGAAGAATGGAAGAAGTTCGATCAGAAGGCAAAGAGCACAATACGATTATGTGTCTTAGATTCAGTATTGCTGAATGTATCAGGGGAAGCTACGACGAAGGCTTTGTCGGACAAGTTAGGGACTTTGTACCTATCTAAGTCTCTAGTGAATAAACTGTTCCTGCAGAAAAAGCTATATAACCTGAGGATAAAAGATGGAGACTCGGTGACAGAGCATCTGAATGCATTTAATACTGTGGTAAGTCAGTTAGCATATGTTGATATTAAATTTTTTAGATGAAGATAATTGCATCAGTTTGTTGTGTTCTCTACCAGATTCATGGGATAGTTTAGTTATTGCAATAGGTAGCAATGCAACTGCCTTGCAATTTGATGAAATAGTCTCATCCTTGCTAGCGGAGGAGATGAGGTGGAAAAATATGGAGAGCCAGAATGGTGATGCCTTGTCCGTACAAGGACGTTCCCAGAATAGAAACAAAAATAAGTCATCGAGTGGGAGATCTAAATCTAGAGGGAGATCTAAATCTCTAGGAAAACCTGTAAAGGTGGTGTGCTGGAAATGTGGAAAGGAAGGGCACTTCAAAGGGACTTTAAATCTAAAGCTCCTGATAAAGGAAAGGGATCTGATGATGCTCCTTTTGTAGAGGCAAAAACCACCTCAGATGAAGGTGGGGATGTGTACTTGGCTTCTTCAAGTACACATGTAAATCATGATGCATGGTTAATTGACTCAGGTGCATCCTTTCACTTCACTCCCCATAGAGAGTGGTTCTACGAGTATGAGAAATATGATGGTGGTGATGTCTTCTTAGGGGATGATAGGAAGGCTAGAATAGTTGGTTGCAGAAAATTAAAGTTGAAGCTGCAAGGTGGAAGGGTTAGAACACTTCTGGGTGTTCTGCATATTCCTGCATTGGCCAGAAATCTGATTTCTGTAAGCAAGTTGGATGATGAAGGTGTAAAAACAATGTTCGAAAAGGATACCTGCAAAATTGTTTAGGGAGAACTGGTACTGATGCGGGGAGTTCAAATTGGAACTTTGTACAAGCTGCAAGGTAGCACTATTATTGATGGGTGCAATAGTTATGTGGTCCCTAAAAGTAGAGCAAAAAATCTAGTGGTCTCTGGAAAGAAGACCATGTTGTGGCATCAAAGGCTTGGACATATTGGAGAGAAGGGCCTTCGAATACTTCATGGTAAAGGTATGGTAGAAGGTATGCGTAATAACTCTCTGGGTTTTAATTTCTATGAAAATTGTGTATATGGGAAGCAGAATCGAGTGAGTTTCCCCTCTAATGGTAAGAGGGCGAAACAAATATTAGAGCTTGTGCACAGTGATGTGTTTGGACCTGTGAAGGTTTCATCACTGGGTAAGTCTGTGTACTATGTATCATTTATAGATGACTTCTCAAGGAATACATGGATATATTTCCTTAAGAACAAATCTGAAGTCTTTGATAGGTTTAAAGAATTCAAGGCTCTGGTGGAAAACCAGATAGAGAAGAAGATAAAGGTGCTGAGAATAGACAATGGTGGAGAATTTTGTAGTAAGGAATTTGAAGAATTCTGTAAGAAGTGTTGTATAGCATGACAAAAGACTACTCCATATACACCTCAGCAAAATGGAGTTGCAGAAAGATTGAAAAAGATGTTGATGGAAAGGGCAAGAAGCATGCTCAGTGGTGCCGAGTTAGGACAGGAATTCTGGGCAAAGGTGGTGGATACTACATGTTACCTGGTCAACAAGTCACCTTCATCAGCGTTGGAGGATAGGACTCCACAAGAGGTATGGACTAGTAAGAAACCCTCTATTTCACATCTGAGGGCATTTGGATGTGATGCATATGTACATGTTCCAAAGGAGAAATGAACCAAGTTGGATAGTAAGTCTGAAAAGTGCATCTTTATTGGGTATAAGGATGGTTTAAAGGGTTTTAAGCTTTGGAACCCAGTAACATGGAAAGTTGTGTACGGTCGAGATGTGGTGTTCAGAGAGGTGAAAGATATTATTAAACATGAAGTCCAACCAAAGGAAACTGAGAAGATAGAGTTTGAGCTAAAGGAGGAAGAATTAGACTCTACTGCAGAGGAGGAATCAGAAGATGAAGAGCCACAAACTCTGGGTGTGAGAAGATTAGTTCGAGAAAGAAGGAAGCCAGAAAGGTATAGTCCATCTGCTTTCTATTCAAATTTTTCTTTATCTATTATTGATGATGATCCCAAAACTGTGAAGGAAGCAATAGATTCAGAGGATGGAAAACTCTGGAAAGAGGTCTTGGTTGATGAAATGGCATCTTTGCACAAAAATGAGGCTTGGGATTTGGTGGAGTTGTCAGCTGGAAGGAAACCCATTGGCAGCAAATGGGTATTCAAGAGGAAGACAAATGTAGAAGGAAAAGTGGAGAAATACAAAGCTCGGTTGGTAGCGAAAGGTTATTCCCAGGTTCCGAGAATTGATTTTGGTGATATTTTTTCTCCTGTTGCAAGGTAATTTATATTATATTACTCGTATCTATTGCTACTGCTTTTTATTTTGAGATAGAACAGATGGATGTGAAGACAACATTTCTTCGCGAGGATCTAGAAGAGGAGAGCTACATGAAGCAACCTGAAGGCTTTGCGGTGAAGGGTATGAAAGAACTGGTATGCAAGTTAAAGAAGTCTCTGTATGGGTTAAAACATTCACCAAGGGTGTGCTATCAGAAATTTGATACATTTATACGGTGACTTGGCTTCACCAAAAGCAAACTAGATCACTATGTGTATTTTAAATTAATTGGTGACCGTGTTTTTTATCTGGTCTTGTATGTGGATGATATGTTGTTGGTTGGAAATGACAAAGAAGTTATCCAGGATTTGAAGACCCAATTGTCCTCCAAATTAGACATGAAAGATATTGGTGCTGCAAACTATATTTTAGACATGGAAATTAAAAGAGATCGATTAAAAAGGAAGCTCTGGTTAAACCAAAGTATGTCGAGACAATACTGCAGAGATTTAATATGCAGGATAGTAGACCGGTGAAGGTTCGTATTCTTGTAGGACAAAGTGTTTGATATTCATGGCTTTGTTGATGCAGACTGGGCTGGAGATTTAGATCAGATAAGATCTACAAGTGGGTATGTGTTTAACCTATTTGGAGGTGCAGTCAGTTGGATGAGTAAGAAACAATCTGTAGTGGCACTGTCAACTACAGAGGCAAAATATATGGCAACCACTCATGCAAGTAAGGAAGCAATTTGGTTGCAGAGATTGTGTTCAGGTACGGGGTTAGTACAAGGAGCTATAAGGATAGACTGTGATAGCCAAAGTGCATTTTTCTTGGAAAAGAACCCTGCTTATCATTCAAATACAAAGCACATTGATGTTTAGTATCAATTTGTGAGGGATATGATAGAAGACAAAAAGGTGTTGCTGGTAAAGGTGGACACTTTAAAGAATACTGCAGATTCATTGACAAAATCTGTGAGCTCTGAGAATTTCTCCTAGTGTAAAGAAACAATGGGTGTTTCAGGGCTGGAGAAATGACTAAGCTCTCATGTGGCCCCCTGTGGAAAGAAAACAACAAGTGGGAGAATGTTGGGTTGTGTTATATTCTTTCCATGACTACCCTACGTAGTGAACCGGGGGGTTAGAGGGGGAGCGGTAGCCCCCTCTGTCTGGGGGGTTTGAGGGGGGCTGGTATCCCCCCTCTATGGGGTCTGGGGTAGCGCCCCAAGAAAAAAAAAATGGACTCTATATTAGGTTGGGCGAAGCTACCTATGGTTTTTGATCCATGGTTTTGGACGCAATGGTTTTTGATCCATGGTATTGGATGCTTCGACATGTATAAATATGTATTGTAACATTGAAAGGAATATAATGAAAAATCAAGCTGGTAGTCCCAGTTTCGGGATCCAGTGGGAAAATATCTGTGTATATGTGTTTTACTTGTTATGCTCTCACATTGTTTACTTTTCTATTTTTTAGAATTCGTATGCAGGTAATTTCTATACGGGGTTAAAACCTACAAATGACCCTCATAGGTTAGGACCTAATCCTCTCTATGGGGACTCTGTTGCTAACGAGTCCACTCTCAGGGATACAGTAATCTTGAACTAGCTCTAGGGTGGATCATGGATCAGGCTTACCCTCGGTCAGGTTTTCTTGTGCTCCTCTGCATGACAAACCAGTCAAAAAGTATATATCATCACGGTCAATGGCCAACTCATGATCTCCAATCCTGAACACCAACTCATGTTCATCCCAGCACTAAATAATCTAGCTCAACAAGTCCTCCTGCCCTTTCATCAAGTCCAACTTAGCATACTTTATCAACCCACAATGGTGCAATGCAAGTATGCAAGCAAGATCATTTTGCATCAACAATTATTGTCGGTCATGAGCCCATTCTCTCCATAGACTAGTGACAATGGCTCAAAACATACACAAATCAACCCAAAAATCAGTACAAATGGGGAAAAATGCATATTAAGTCACTACCTAGGGTTTTGGGGTACACCCTCAAGCATTAGCGCCCCTCCTTGTGAGGTATAGAGAGGATTAACACCCTCCAGCAGGTCGAAAAGGGCGTTTAACGGCCTCGACAGGCCTGCTACGGGACATTAGGCGAGTTTGAAGAAATAGGGCTCCCTAGATCTCCAAAAACTCACCCCAAATGCTGGTAAAAAAGGTTGAATAATGCAATATTAAGGTTTTAGCTCCTACCTGGGATCAATAGCACGTCGAATTGTCACCCAGATCTCCCATAATCGTCCATGGAAAATCCACTCCTCTTTAGCTCCAAAACACTCTCATAGCTCTCAAATGATGCAAATGGTGAAAGTGGAGGCTCAAGAACTCCCTTATAGTCACTTTGGAGACATGAGTTATCTTAATTGAAGCCATTAAAGTAGAAGTACTCCATTTCCAATGATAATTGTCATGCACCATGACCCCAGATTCTCAGAAATTGCTCATGTTTTGATGAAAGAATTTCAGGAATGAATGACAGAAACAACCAATGTGCAATTCTCTATGAGTGCTTTCTTTCATGGGATGTTTTCTCTCTATAAAACTGAAAAATCCCCAAGTTTTTCATCGTTGGGCTCATTAAACACATACGACGATAGTCTGACCAACTCTTTTTCCCTCTTTTTCTAGCTCATTAAACAGAAAAAGATCGATTGAGCATTCTTTTTAGGACTTTTTTCTTGCTCATAAAACTGTAAAAATCCCAAGTTCCTTCTTCAGACTCGTTAAACACTTATGAAGAAGCTCTGAGCATTATTTTTAGGAACTTTTCTCATTTGTTAGACTAAAAAAACCTCGAGTTTTCATCATTGGGCTCATTAAACATTTACGACGAAGATATGAGCACTTGCTTTTTTGGACTATTTATTGCTCTTAAATCGAAAAATCCCCGAGTTTTTCCCTTCTTCAGGCTCGTTAAATCTACGAAGAAGGAATGAGAAGTTATTTTACCTCTTTTTCCTCGCTCACTAAACTGAAAAAGGTACCCTAAGTTTTCTTCATTTGACTCGTTAAAATTTGATGAAGATATTGAGTTTGTCCTCACATGACTCATTAAAAGTTCACGACGAAAATCGAGTTTACTCCATCTCCTCATACTCGTAACAAAATGAGCCAAACATCTATTGAGCATAGGTTTCCCTTTATCCAGAATCAGTAGATTAACTCACAGAAAAGGAACCATTCTAGGTGTACTATTAAACTTTTTTCGCACCCAGTTAAAAACTATGACAAAGGGACCACCCTGGAGTCATTCTTCACGATCTTTTCAGACTCTCTAAATATGAAAATACCAAAGAGTTATCTCATCTGGACTCATTGAAGTACACAGATGAAGGATAGAGTTGCTCCTTTTACAACCCTTTTCACACTCTTAAAACATGAAAAGATCAATGAGTTTGCATGTTTGGACTCATTAAACTAATCATATAGGGCATAGAGTCACTCTTTTTGCGATCCTTTTCAGACACTTAAAACATGAAAAGATTGATGAGTTTACCCATCTGGACTCACTAAACTAATCAGATGGAGAAAGTGGACAAATATAACTGCGTTATGTTCCGTATTTTGAAAGATTTTTTTGGCAACCATCATTCCCTTGAACATGGCACTCCCTCAGATAAACCTTCCTTGTGAGGGCCTCTCAAAATGAATCTTACCATCCTATGAACTTAGCCTATATACCCTGATGTTCTTGCATCTCTGTATCATAACACTCTTTGGTGTTCATGAGTCTAGTGTTGCATGGTTAAAGCTGTTGTCATGCCTTCTATTGTTCAAGGGAAAACCTTTTTTTTCTTATGTTTCCTCCATCAACCCATCAAGCATATCCTACCATCATGCCCTTTGTCGCTTTGACCCAATGTTCAAAATATTCCTCAACAAACAATCATCCTTGTCCCGTTTCATGTCGACTGATGTAGGACACCATATTTCCTACCTTTCGACAGGTCTCTTCCTATTGACTTCAACATTCTATCTAGGAAGAATACCTAGAAACACTTCAGTGCCTTAGTACTTGTAGACATCAGTGGCAGGTCACCTTGTGTTTGATCAGGGGTTTTCATTATTGGCTCTTGGTTAAACGATTCTACAAGTGTTCGATGATGAAAACATTTTTCACACTCGCTAGATTGTATTGTGCATCTTAGAGACCATTACCATTATTGGTGGCCTTCCTCGCGTCCATTAACATTCTCCATTATTGACTAGTAATTAGATGATTTCTTGCATGTTTGACATCAATGCATATATTCACACGTATCGATCTATGATGTTCGGTGAAGTGGAAATCAAGACCTTGGGTAGAGGCTTACATCACTCAGCCTTGTTTCCTCTCCTAAGCTACGGTGATTGTTTTTTGGAGATAGCTCATCAGAATGATCCTATTATGACATTGGTTCTGCATTATGCTTATCGGCAATTAGCATCATCATATCTCTTTTCTAAGAAAATCACTCTGACATAGCTACTGAACGTGGGAATGCCCAACTCAGGAGATGATTTTAATTTTTTTATATATATGTGTTGTATCAGTTTTCCCATACCACCCAAAGCTCTAATCCTCTCTCTCTCCTTTCCAAAGAAAAGAAAAATTAAATATAAAGTATTTTAGCCGTCGTCACAACCTTTGA
The DNA here is from genome assembly GCA_031772625.1 of Pinus tabuliformis. Classification (NCBI taxonomy): domain Eukaryota; kingdom Viridiplantae; phylum Streptophyta; class Pinopsida; order Pinales; family Pinaceae; genus Pinus; species Pinus tabuliformis. The sequence continues at coordinate 640,044,840 of CM062810.1, forward strand.
TCTCACACTTTAGGGGGCATATTTTATGTACGAAAATGATCTCCTCATCAACTCAGAGGACAAAGACATGATGATTGAAGGACTGACCAAGTTCACAGGCCTAGTTGTCAAGCTAAAATTTTCTAGACACTAGCAACCTGCTTTATAAAGCTTCTCAGCAAGATTAGGGGTCCGTTAGTGCCTAGGGTAACTCTAGTTGCTACCTCGGGAACAACGTTAGTGAACCTACATCAAGTTCTATGGGTCAAAGGAGCGAATTGACTAAGAAAATATCCCTATATTCTCTCTTATGTCAGCTCATAAAATCAAGAAAACATCAGAACTCGACCTGTTTGGGGGAATTACTAATTCCTAATGGAATATGCCAATGGGAAAGAGCACTAAAGCAAGAAACATCACTGCTTTTGCCTAATGGAACTCATGAAGGACTTGGCAACCCTAAACCTACATGTTATATATGCAAGGCTTGGGCCATTGTGAAAGAGGTTGAAAAATTTGAAAGGATTGCCTATTTGACTGTCAAGCAGAGTCTTAGACTAAGGCATCAGAAGAGGTTAAGAAGGGAGAGAGAGAGAGGAGCTAGAGGGGTAAGTGAAGGCTAATGCAACTAATGGTTGTAATCACTCTTTCTACATTAATATAGAACTGCAGTTGTGTTGTCTACTCCATGATGTTGGTAGTATAAACTTGTTTATATGTTGATCTAATATCTTCTAGCATGAGTGGCTTAGTTATATGAAACTAGATATATTTTATATGTTCATGCATTTGTTTATCAAGGTTTTATGTTGTGATATTATGCTTATCTTTGCTATGTGCAGGTTTTGATCTGGAGCCAGCTCAGGGGTCTTCTGCCTAGTTGCATTGCTCTCTTCAGCAACACCACACTAAGACTCGAGGTAATAATTCCTTCTCACTTTGATATTCATTTTTTAAACATAGACATGCATGTATCTTTGTGACAGCTGCAACTAATCTGACTATCTGCCGAGGATCCCGGGAAGATCCTTGACAGTTTTCTACATCACCAAACACTTGTGCATTAATCCCTTTAGCATCCACACTTGGTCTTATCTCATGCTGCCCTCCAACAGTCCACACTGTAGCATCTGCACCTGTTTAGGGCATCTGCACACTTAGGAGACCCTTACATATGGTTCCCCACAAACTCCACCAATCTTCCCTTTCTTTTGCAATAGATGAGCTATTGCACAAATTTGGGCACATTATTATATCCTTCACCTAAGACACCATCAACTCATCATCCAAGGGAACATTTGCAACACTCCTTATTGTTGTTCTCTTTCCTTCGAATCCGATGTGCCTGTTATCACCTTGGCTTCTTGGGAGGCTTCCCAACAATCCACATGGGCTCCTCCAAACAACTCCTAAGGCCTGCTACAAGTAGCCCATCAACCTGGTCCAAGCTCTGGTCGACTTCTTTGACCCAACAAACACAAAATGCACTCCAAATGTATGCACTATCTCACTGTTTTTGGTCTCTTTCACTATTGTGCCTTTGGAATAGTTAGGGCATAAATACATTCCTACCAACCCTCACAAAATTGTTGCAACGATCCTCCTTTAGCTGCAGTCACCCTTCTCCAGACTTCTTTAAGCCCCACGTTGCCTGTTAATGCTTCCACACTCCCAAATAGGCCTTATTTCCCTCTTCTTTTTCCTTAGCATAGATCTATGGTGACTTTAGGGACTATGACTTGCTACAACAGACCTTCTCCTTGTTGTGGTAGCCCTTTCCAAGGGTCTGCATCTCTCCTTAACCAAAAAAACAACCCAAACTTCCTCCTAGTTGTCTTGGCCTCCATGAATAGGCTTGTGGCCTTCCTTTCTGAACCCTAGCCTTAATAAAAATCCATAGAATAGAACTCAGGCCTTCTATTCTTGTTGCATTCCTTTGTTGTGGCCCAAACTGATAAGTCCTCTCCCTCCATGAGTTGATCTCTTGTGTATTGTTTCACAAATGGATGGCCTAGTGCTCTCATACTCACCTCTTATTTATAATCAATATCAGGGCTCCAAAACATCACATTCTAGGGGTTGTCCAAATGTCACATGCCTAAAATATCCATAGTCCAACCTTAAACATGAGTCTCATCGAGAGATATCATCCTCATCCATGACATGTCAAAAACTCATGACGATTTTGGCCCAAACATCCATGGGTGGAAAACCCTAGGCTTGGGTTCCAAGCCCACAAGCCTACTTGTGGTGCTTTGACCTCCAAACCTCGAACACTAGGGCTTGGAGTACCTCCCAAGCTACACAAAAATCAACACTCCCTCTTAGCGAGGTAGGTACTTCCAATAATAGGAAGTAATCATCATCATCTAGCGATGACACTAGCCCATTTGGCATACATCACTGTAGCGTACCATGTAAAATAAATTTGGAAATCTTAGTAGTGCATCTGCCTCATCACATGCAAACCTGAAGATCCCAAACCTCCATAGAGTTTCTCCCTATAAGGCTAGACTCCCTTTGAGCCTACATGATCTCCCCTATCTCAGTCCTGCAAGCACTCATCCTCCTAGATCAAATAGCACTTGTGAAAATCCCACCAATCTCGGATATGAAACATCACGATCCGATGAAGACTCTACCCTGCCAACCTATAGTCCATCGCATGAAGCCATCTTAATCAACCTAATCTCATCCATGCTAAAGAAACCCTCAAGTTGTCCCAACCATCCATGATAAGACATAGAAAGTCCATGATCTACAAACTAACACACAACATACTGAAGTGAACTAGGTTCACCACCAATCCACCAGAACTCCCAGCCCATCTCATCATGTAGTTTATTGCAACCACATATCCAAGATTTAGACACCCACAACTCCCTCTAATTTGCATAGATGTGCACACTCTGATTCACTGCCCCTCAAAGTAGCTCAAATACCCTATGATACCATGCTCAATTTCCATGACCTTGGGTCAAGGATACAATATTAAAATATCTTATGCTACCAAACCAAAAATCTCAATGATACTACTTTGCACAGTGGAATATAAACATTAATAACTCACACATGCACAAAATATAGACAACTTTTTACAATTTTCAACCCAACTTTGTTATATTAAACAACATATAATACAATAGTCTAGGCTCCCATACCAAGGATAATGGCCCTCATACACCCACTAGTACAAGATACAAAACTGGGTGTTGGTTTCAGTGCATCGACATCCAATCTTTCCTCAACAAGATACTCTGACCATCTAACTAATGAAGTCGACTCTCTCATCACCCTCGGTCATACCCTGTACCTACCCAGTCCTGTAGCTCCTGATATGTAGATCTTGCCTCTATTAATTCTCCAAGTCCATCTGGCCACTGAATCTCAGCTATTAATATGCTCTCTAGTTGTGCCTTAGTCCATCAAGGCATCAACACATTGAGACTCCTATCGAGTTGTTCACAACTCCACTTATGAACAGCCTCAATCTTCCCACTGCTGCTCCTCGGCTACTTAGGAACTTCATCCCACTATGGTCTTCATGTGCTGCTCCAATGAAGACCAACATAGGGCACGAAGGATACCACCTATCACTGGAATATGTCCATATCCCACAATGAACACGGCCTAGGAGGACTACCCATCATTTGTTGTAGATGTCCTTCTCCACACACAAGTCATGGGCTCCACAAAATTCTCTTGGTTGATCAAACCCTTGAGCTCATAAAATATCTCTATTGCAACCACCTTTGTCCATCAAGGTGTTGCTCACCAGGTTCCAACTTGGACACTATCACATTGTCCTCCAACATACCATAAGCGCCCAATCTCTTCCATACTTGGTCTTCTCTCACGCTTCCCTCCACCAGTCCACGAGAGACCAAGTCCACACTATAGCATCTGCACCTAGTTAGGGCATCCCCACACTCAGGAGACCCTTACACATGACTACCCATATACTCCACCAATATTCTATTTGTTCTGCAATAGAGGAGGTATTGCACAAATCTGGGCACATCAATATATCCTTCACCTAGGACACCATCAACTCATCATCCAAGGGAACATATGCAACACTCCTTGTTTTTGTTCTCTTGCATTCCAATATGATGTGCCTATTTCCACCTTGGCTGCTTGGTAGGCCACCCAAAAATCCATGTGGACTCCTCCAAACAACTCCTAAGGCCTCCTACAAGCAGCCCATCAAATTGATCCAAGCTCTGGTCAACTTCTTTGACCCAACAAACACAAGATGCAGTCCAAATCACATGCACTAGCTCATTGTGGTCTCTTTGATTGTTTCACCTTTGGACTTCTTAGGACACAAACACATTCCTACCAGCCCTCACAAAAGTGTTGCAACAATACTCATATAGCTGCAGTCAACCTTCGTTAACTTTCTTTAAGCCCCACGTTAGTTGTTCATGCTTCAGCACTCCCAAATAGGCCTTATTTCCCTCTTGTTTTTCCTTAACACAGACATGTGGTCACTTTAGGGACTGTGGCTTGGTACAACAAGCCTTCACCTTGTTTTGGCAACCCTTTCCAATGTTATGCACCTCTCCTTAACCCACAAGACAACCCAGACTTCCTTCTAGCTATCTCGACCTCCAATAATAGGCCTTCAGCCTTCCTTTCTGAACCTCAGACTCCACAAAAAACCCTAGAATAGAACTTGACCTTCTATTCTTGCCTCCTTCCTTTGCTATGGCCCAAACAAATAAGTCCTCTCACTCCATGAGCTGACCTCTTATGTATTGTTGCATAAATGGATGGCCTAATGCTCTCATATTCACCTCTTATTTATACTCAATAAGAGTGCTCCAAAACATCACATTCTAGGGGTTGTCCAACTATTACATGCCTAAAATATCCCTAGGCCAACCTTAAACATAAGTCATAACCCCAACATATGACTTCAAAGATTCATAAATCCTCAACGAAAATTCAGAATCGGATGATTCTCGTTGCGTTAGAATCGTCTCACCAAGAGTTATCATCCTCATCCATCTCATGTTGAAAAATTGTCACGGTTTTGGCCAAAAAATCTATGGGTGAAAAACCCCAGGCTTGGGTTCCAAGACCACAAGCCTACCTGTGGCGCTTTGACCTCCAACCCTCAAACACTAGGGCTTGGAGTACCTCCCAAGCTACAAAAAAATCAACAAGTAGCTCCTAAGAATATGGATGGGGTGAGATCTTTAATGGCTTTGGCAGTATACTATAGGAGGTTCATTTGGAACTTCTCACAAATTGCTTATACTATCACATCATTGCATAAGAAAGGTAAGAAGTTCGAATGGACAAAGGAGTGTGAGGCTAGTTTTGAACAGATCAGTCAATTGTTGACACATGCACCAGTGCTAAATATTACAGATCCAGCAAGAGAGTTTGTATTATGCACAGATGCTTGCAAGAGAGTACTTGGTGGAGTCCTTATGTAGGATGGATATGTGGTATGCTATGAGTCACGGAAACTGAATAAGCACGACCAGAACTACCCCACACATGATCTTGAGTTAGCAGCGATTATACATTCATTAAAGATGTGGAGACACTATCTTCTATGTAGGAGGTTCACATTGATGAGTGATCACAGTGATTTGCAATATCTATTTGACCAAACAAATTTGAATGGTAGGTAGGCTCAATGGTTGGCTACAATCAGTGAGTTTTATTTTGAGATCAGGTATATCAAAGGTAAAGAGAAAAAAATGGCAGATGTTCTTAGCAGGCAGATATAGGTAAATCACTTAGCAGCTATGAGCTCCTATGCGATAGACTTACAGGATAGGATCTTGCGAGCAGGTCAGCAAGATGTCAGATATATGGATATTTTTCACATGTTGCAGTAGAGCACAGGTAAAGGTACAACTGATGGTATAGTTATAAGTAATGGTACAAGTATAGGTACAGGTACAATTACATGTACATATACAAGTAGTGGTACAGGTGCATATGCATAGGATGTGGATTATTTCCTTACAACATATGGATTGTTCAGGTTCTAAGATAGGATATATGTTCCAGATAACAGTGACCTTAAGAAGGTGATATTAAGGGAATTTCATCCAAAACCTTATTCATGTCACCCAGGTTATCAGAAGACATTGACTGCGGTGAAGAAATTTTACTATTGGCTGAATTTGAAGAGGGATGTAGCAGAGTTTGTGTCTAGGTGTTTTGATTATTAGTGAGTTAAAGCATAATGTAAGCATCCAGGTGGATTGCTACAACCAATCCTGATTCCAAAGTGGATATGGGAATTCATTTCCATGGACTTCATCACAGGGTTGTTGAACACAGTGAGACAGCATGATTCCATCATGGTTTTTATGGACATGTTGACAAAGGTTGCACATTTCATCGAGTGAAGTCTACATTCTTATCTAGCAATGTAGCACAAGCATTCATCCGAGATATAGTCAGATTGCATGGTGTTCCAAAGAATATTGTGTCAGACAGGGATGTGAAGCTCACTTCCAAGTTTTGGAAAGAGTTATTTGTTGGTTTGGCACACAGTTGGGCTTCAATACAACTTATCATCCATAGACAAATGGACAGAAAGAGAGGGTCAACATGGTATTGGAGGACAAGTTGAGGATGTATGTGATGCATCAACAATGAAAGTGGGAAGAGTACCTTCCATTACTAGATTTCGCATACAATAATGGGTATCAAGAATAATTTAGGATGACTCCTTTTGAGGCATTGTAAGGGCAGAGTTGCAATACTCCCATCAGTTGGAGTGATCTGGTGAACAAGGTGTTGTTTGGACCAGACATGTTGGTAGACATGGAACAAGAAATGTAGGTAATCAAGAAGAATCTAAAGGCAACACAGGATAGGCAGAAGAGCTATGTAGATCAGAACAAGTTATTCAAGGAGGTACAGGTTGGGGAACAGGTGTACTTTCACATCAAACTGAAGAATATCTCCTTTTGGATTGGATCATGTGCCAAGATGGCACCATGATTTTGTGGACCCTTCAATGTCATCGAGAGGATTGGGCCAGTAGCCTATCATTTTGCAATACCTCCAATAGTGAAAGTCCATGATATTTTCCATGTTTCATTGGTTAAGAAGTATGTTAAAGATGTTGATCATGTGATTAACTGGTCTGTATTACAGGTGGAACCATATGGAGAATTCCAACTAGAGCCTTAGTGTATATTGTAGAAAAATGTGTTCATGCTCAACAACTTAGCAATCGAGCAAGTTAAGGTGTTGTGGAAGAACTTTGGGCCCGATGAAGCTACATGGGAGATGGCGGATCAAATGCAGGCTATGTATCCTTCCTTGTTTGTTGGTTGATGCAAAGTAGTTTTGGCTTGGTGTTTTGGTGTGATTTTCGTATATGCTTTGGTATATGTTTTGATATATGTTTTGGTGATGTTTGGTATATGTACATATGTAAATGGATGTAAACTATGTTATAAAGCTCCAATAAGTGGTATGGGTATCCTGTCATTATGATGTTATGATGTTATGTTTTCATGTTGGTTTGCTTCTTAGCAGGTTGATAATTGTAAATACTGCATCAAGCTAAGTTATAAAGATCCATCGATAGTATGTTTTTCTTATAGTACTTTTGTGGTTATATGTGTTGTTGAACACCAAGGATGGTTTTCCCCCGATGGGGAGGGTTCTGTAATAACCCAAGTGAAAATTTCATGCAATAAAAGTAAATAAAGGCAATATAATAGCCACGAATGATGGTACACTTATTCCAAGCGGAATGTTGGGAAAAATCCTGGTGATGGGGATCACTTGTGATTGTTTATTGCTAAGGAAATTCGAAAATGTAATGGCTAAGGCACATTTATTTATGAAAATAATGGAAATTAGGAGAAAAGGAGTTGAAAGGTCATAGGTTGCATGTGAGGACAAAATTGAAGGAAAATAGTGGAAAATGAAGGAAGTAGAGGCCTCATTGATAAAAAGGATTCTGAGGATCAGTTGGTAACCTTTTTCCAGTTCAATTTTGAAGCTCTCTCCTTATTCTATCTCTCTCTCTCTCTCTCTCTCATACTCTTGGACACTTAGATTTTTCTTGGAGCACTCTTGGTGGGTGTAGCATACTTGGATTTTCAGGGCAAGAAGGAAAAGGAAGAGTAGGAAAGTGTAAGAGGGCATCAAGATCAGCAACTACATTAGAGTTTCTTGCAAGTACCGAGTTACATGTATGATTTATTCTCTAATTTTGGATGCATGGCATATCCATGTGGTTTCTTGGTCATGATCTATCATTGGCATGGAGGATTTCCTGGACTGATAAAGGATTACCTAGCCTTTCCATTTCCTAGATAGCCATGGTGATTGTGGGTTTACTTTCATTGTTTTTTTTAGTTGTTTCTTATGTTACCTTAGCTTTGGTTGAGTAATTAGTTCCTGGAAGCTCTAATTAGACAAACACTCTCGAAGCCCTGTAACAGCTTGGGTTGAGTTACTAGTCTGGAAGCCTTGGTTGGACAAATGCTCTGGAAGCCCTTAGTGGGTTGAGTTACTAGTCCTGGAAGCCTTTGTTGGACAAATTCTCTGGAATCCTAATAGCATCTATGGCTTGAGTTACTAATCCTAGAAGCCTTGGTTGGAACAAATGCTCTGGAAGCCTTGGAAGGATTGGATGGAGACCAATCTGATGATGGTTTTATGATGTTTGACCATGAGGTGCAATCATTGTCTGATGGGTTGAGGTGGATGGCCTTTGGAATCCCTAGATGAGTTTTGATTGATGTGTTCTATGAGATCCCACATTCATGCTTGGAATATGGCATGGGGGTGAATGGATGAAGAGATATTTAGTTCAATCATTCTATGGTTGGGTGGAATGTGGAAGCCCCATCTCGAGTTTGGATTTTGCATCGTTAATGAAAGTTTATTTCTCCTTGTATTTCTATGAGTATTCTGATGTATTATATGTGGTCTATATGGTTGTACTTTCATGAGTATTTCTGTTTCTATTATGTTTGTTATGTATATGTTTTATGATAGCATCTATGTGTGGTTTTCATCATGTTTTTACTTCTAATTGAATGATCAATGTATCTATGACCTAATGGATGGAATGGTAGTTGATGTTTTGAGGCATCAATGGTCCTTAGCGATTCTCAGGTAAGTATGAGACCCTTATGCTCCGAATTGTTATTTACACTTGTAGTTTACATATTTGTGATATGTTTGATGAAATTCTTGTCATGGCTAGTAGGGTTCTAGTCAAGGTATTAAACAAGTATTTAATTTAGTACTGTCATTTCCATGTTATTTTACTGTTCTTAAGAGTGTAGGTTTTAACCCTATACAGAAATTACCTGCATAGGAATTCTAAAACACAGAAAATAAATAATGCGATAGCATAACACATAAAACACATATAAATAGAGATTTCCCCTGGATCCCAAAACTGGGACTACCAACTTGATTTTTCTTATGTTCCTTTCAATGTTACAATACATATTTATACATGTCGAAGCATCCAATACCATGGACCAAAAACCATCGTGTCCAAAACCATGGACCAAAACCCATCGCGTCCAAAACCATGTGCGAAAAATCATGCACAAAACCATAGGTAGGTCTGCCCAACCTAATATAGGGTCCAAAAAAAAAAATTTCCGGGGCATGGCCCCAGACCCCATAGAGTGGGGTTACCTGCACCCCTCAAACCCCCTGTGACTCCCCCCGCTATGCAATCAATGCAACAAAGGGGGGCTCTACCCCCGTTCTAATCCCCTGATTAACTATGTGGGCTAGTCATGGAAAGAATATAACACAACCCAACATTCTCCCACTTGTTGTTTCCTTTCCACAGGGGGCCACAAGAGAGCTTAGTCATTTATCCAGCCCTGCAATGCCCATTGTTTCTCTACACTAAGAGAACTTCTCAGAGCTCACAGATTTTGTCAATGCATCTGCAGTATTCTTCAAAGTGTCCACCTTTACCAGCAGCACCTTTTTGTCTTCTATCATATCCCTCACAAATCTATATTGAACATCAATGTGCTTTGTCTTTGAATGATATGCAAGGTTCTTTGCCAAGAAAATTGCACTTCGGCTGTCACAGTCTATACTTATAGCTCCCTATACTAACCCCATACTTGAACACAATCTCTGCAACCAAACTGCTTCCTTGCTTGCATGAGTGGCTGCCATGTATTCCGCCTCTATAGTTGATAGTGCCACTACATATTGTTTCTTACTCATCTTACTCATCCAACTAACTGCACCTCCAAATAGGTTAAACACATACCCACTTGTAGATCTTCTCTGATCCATATCTCCAGCCCAGTCTACAACAACAAAGCCACAAATATCCAACACTCTGTCCAATCCTGGTGTTCCTTGGTAGCACAAACCATAATCACTAGTGCCATGCAAATACCTAAAAACCTGCTTCACTATTTTCCAGTGCTCCTTCCTTGGTTTTGACATAAACCTGCTCAATACTCCCATTGCATGTTCAATTTCAGGTCTAGTACAGACCATCGCATACATCAGGCTACTGACTGCACTTGCATATGGAACACGGGACATGTCCTCTTCCTCTTCTTGTGTCTTGGGACACTGTTCAACAGATAACTTTACACCTACATAAATAGGAACCTTCACCGGTTAACTATCCTACATATTAAACCTCTGCAATATTGTCTCGCCATACTTCCTCTGGTTTAACTAAATCTTCCTCTTTGTCCGATCTCTTTTAATTTCCATGCCTAAAATATAGTTTGCAGCACCAAGATCTTTCATGTCGAATTTGGAGGACAAATGGGTCTTCAAATCCTGGATAGTTTCCTTGTCATTTCCAACTAGCAACATATCATCCACATACAAGACCAGATAAATAACACGGTCACCAATTAATTTAAAATACACACAGTGATCTTCTTTGCTTCTAGTGAAGCCAAGTCCCCGTATAAATGTATCAAATTTTTGATACCACAACCTTGGTGACTTTTTTAACACATACAAAGACTTCTTTAACTTGCATACCAGTTCTTTCTCACGCTTCACCGCAAAGCCTTTAGGTTGCTTCATGTAGATATCCTCTTCCAAATCCCCGTGAAGAAATTTTGTCTTCACATCCATCTCTTCTACCTCAAAATCAAAAGCAGCAGTAGCAGATAAAAGTAATCTAATAGAAGTTACCTTGGCAACAGGAGAGAAAACATCACCAAAATCAATTCCCGGCACCTGGGAATAACCTTTTGCTACCAAATGAGCTTTGTATTTCTCCACCTTTCCTTCTGCATTTGTCTTCTTCTTTAACACCCATTTGGTGCCAATGGGTTTCCTTCCAACCGGAAATTCCACCAGATCCCAAGCCTCATTTTTGTGCAAAGATGCCATTTCATCAACCATGGCCTCTTTCTAGAGTTTACCATCCTCCGAATCTACTGCTTCCTTCATAGTTCTGGGATCATCATCAGTAATAGATAAAGCCAAATTTGAACAGAAAGAAGATGGACTATACATTTTTGGTTGCCTTCTTTCTCGAACTGATCTTCTCACACCTGGAGTTTGTGGCTCTTCATCTTCTAATTCCTCCTCTACTGTAGAGTCTGAATCTTCCTCCTTAAGCTCAAACTTTATCCTCTCAGGTTCCTTTTGTTGGACTTCAAGTTTAATAACATCTTTCACCTCTCTGAACACCACATCTTAGCTGTACACTCCCGTTGGTTTAGTACACGGATCTACCGCAATCCACTGCTCTTTATCCACCAATAGATCCTCTAACTTGAGTTTCCAAAACTCAAAACTTTGACCATTAAATTTCTCGATCTCTATATTTCCTAGAGTGGGGTTACTTGCACCCCTCAAACCCCATGAGACTCCCCCCGCTATGCAATCATCACAATGAACGGGGGGCTACATCCCCCTTCTAACCCCCTGGTTAACTACGTGGGCTAGTCGTGGAAAGAATATAACACAACCCAACAAAACGATGGTTCAATTCTGGGAATTGACCTGGGCTCTAGGCCTAAACAAGTGGCTCAAATCCTGGGGACGCTAGTATAGCACTGATCAAATGAGTCTCTAGACGTTGGTAGGCAAGCTTGTGAGAGTGACTCTGGGTTTCTGGACACTATCATGACTATAGCATGAGAGCCACTGAGGATTAGGTTGTTCAAAATATCAATGGGATCCAAGGGAAAGCTATCTAAAGTGTTGGATTGGTTCCTAAGTGTCCTGAAGCTAATGTTGAATGTCGGTATGGTGTATTTATATCAATTCCACTACATTAACATGACTTAGGAAGTTGAATCATGTAATATTGGCCTCTCCTCAAATGTTTACCCCAGTTGGCCAGCTGCTTGGGTAGATGTGGGAGGAGGATGTTACAGAGTAGAGTAGATTCAAGTCTTTTGTTTTAGAAAATTACATAAGAAGTTTGAATCTACAATGAATTTGTACAAATTTTATGACTATGTTGTGAGACAAGATCATCGAAAGGAACTTTTCAATCACTATCTCTTTTATTTGTTTTTTATCAAACAAAAAAAATGAACTTTGATTTATAAACAAATCAAGTTTACATGGGTAAAAATTTTCATGAGAAGCGATAAGCCTCATCTCCATAGTATTCCTAATATGCAAATAAGAACCAAAAGGGACCAAAAATAGTGGACTTTCCAATGACTAGTCATTGATCCTGAATACCAAAACGTCATGATAAAAGATATGGAGATGGAAAAAAAGGGTGAATATAGACATGCCTAAATCCTTCACACTGCATTGTAACGCCTAAATCCTTCACACTACATTGAAATGAAAGCATACTTGTGGTATTCATAACTCCCCAACTATCCTCACCCTGTTTTTCATCAAAATAGAGCCTCATCCCCATGTGGGCTAGCCCGAGGCTATGAGACAACTCGCTTGGAATGACTAGTACCATATGTGCCCATCGGTCTTGTGCAATCCCTCGATCTGCATGAATTTAAAAAGGGTTCTTACAAACAAGAAGACTTATAAAGAAATATTTGAAAGAAGGTTATCGGCGCCTCCAGAAAATAACAGGAGTTATCATAGAAGAGAACTGCAACTTGTCGTTTACAACTACAAAATGCACTTATGAATAAAATTATGGAGAGAAAGATGGTTAGAACATGTAGAAGACTAAAATTATAATCCAAGACCAATTTCTAGAACAATATATCTCCCCATGTTAGCTACTGTAAATTTTTAAACTTTTTAGCAACACATATATTTGGCTATTATTCATCTCCATAACAATGTTCTTGCTTGTTGATTTATGGTTATCCTAGCGCCTTGTAGATTCCTAATTGGTTAGTGAGGACAATCTCCTTACAAGTCATGGTTAGAAAATGGGTGCTTAATAATCCATAAAGTTGTGTTCAAACTCCGAGACTGTCAGCTCAAAATAGAAAAAATGTAGGATTCATAGTTCTAATTATTTGCAATCTACTTACTTTCTTTGTTGATGACTCTCCTCTCTAGCCTGACAGATTCTCATGTTTTTTGTAAGCCTTTATATATTATTTTTTCGTTCTCTACTTAGAATTTCATAACAATCTAAAAGTTTCCTAAGTATTAAATTATTGAACTAGCATCATGGACTTTTAGATCTTCATTTTAAAATTTAAATCAAGGATCTTTATTCTTAGATTGTTTTCATCTATATGCTAGTAGTTTTTGTGTTATTTATTGCAGCGTTGGTGTAAATGGGACTTCTTCTGTCAATGGTACTGTCCTTGGAAATGTGACATTCCTTTTGACTAGGAAAAATAATACTATAAATATTTTTTCACCCCAACTTCAGTCACAAATTCATCCAATTCTTTTTCCTATTGTCACCCTTCCCATTCTGCTATGCAATCTACCATTTTTGTAGGACAAAAGCATTATATTATTGATATATCTTTGAAAAGAACATGGAATGATTCATTTTTTTTTAAATCAAGATGTAAATGTAGAGGTTGGGTATATATTTGGAGAGAAATATGCTATAGAAATGTAATATTTCGCCAACTGTCATTTTGGGAAGGGAAAGCTAAAAATGCAATTTTTGCAAAGACAACACATTCATTGTTGTAGGAAAATAGAGGTATCATATTGTACCGCCATTAATTTATAGATATTTTTTATATGTATTGTAAGATGTGTACAACTATCACTTTCATTGATTGAATGTAGGATTGGTGAGAATGGTACTCATTTGTTTGTTAGTTGTATGTCATTTTCTGACAGGTGCAGCTGGGCCTTATTATGAAATTGACTTTGATGTGTGTTTTTATATATTAGTGGAAGTAATACTTTATTTTGTAGTGGTATGCTATTTATTGATAAGTAAGAATGGACCTTTCATAAACTTGACTTTCTAAGATATATATATATATATATATATATATATATAGATATATATATAGATATATATATAGTATAAACATCTAAAATAAATTGAAGTTGTCTCTTGTGATCATGGTCAGTCTGTTGAATTTCAACCTTGGAAAAATTGAGATTAACAACCATATGACAAGTGAGAACATTCTAGAAATGTTGATCAATAATTTAGTTGGTAGGTTATGTGCAACAAGGCAGAGGGTGAGATAAAATGGGAACGTTGTGTTGTTATCAAGTTTTATCAATGTTTATGGCCCTCAATGAAAATAGCATGGAGCTACTGGAAATGTGTTGGCAATTCAGAAATGGTCTAGACTATATTTGTAAGTGTTCAAAAGTCTTAGTGAGACAATTGAAATGAGTTTTAGGAACCCATGGAAGACTTTTTAGCAAGGGGTAGTTCATGGGTATGAGTAAGGTCATTCAAGAAAATGTTGTCAACTTTGAAGATTGTATAGCTCAACATTGCAATTAATCAAGAGGATTTCCATGGGAAGTTGGGAATCAAGTATTGGAATTCATTAGAAGATATCATATGATGGGAAGATCTATTGTATAAGTGCATGTTGTTTTATGGAAACAAGAAAACTCATAAGTAATCCAGACTCAATTGAAGGAGTGAAATGTTTTTGTGTTCAACTCTAGCATTGACACATAGGAGACTAGTAGAAAATTGCATTATCAATCTTTAAATCTATTTCTAAACAGGACATTCCTCTGAGAGTTGCACATAATCTCATGCTCCTATTGCAGATTTTTTTGGACCTGTAAACCAATGTTGCAAAATGATTAAGATTGCAGGATGCAAACTTCCAGTATTGTGATTAGGTTGATGACATACACAAGTTCCTTGGAAATTTACAAAGGGATATTGCAAATAAGAATACTCCTAAATGAAGATTTGAAATTAGGTATATGGGGGCTTGCAAAAATAGCAGGAGTTATTGTAGAGAAAAAATGTAACTTGTGGTTTGTGACTACAAAGTGCAATTGTGAATACAACTATGGAGAGGAAGCTAGTTAGAACATGTTGAAGACTAAAATTTGAAATAGAGATCAATTAATAGAATAATATAACTCCCCATGTTGGTTACTGTATAATTTTTAAACATGGCTACTTGCAACAATCCTTGTATTATAGCTATAAATGAAAAATTAACATTATGAAAGAATGTAAGCATATTGTGACATTATGATGATGGTCTGAGGCAAGGATGCCCTTTGTGTGGACATATTTGTATTCTTTGTATTTGTGTAGGGAGTAGTAAGTAAATATAATAGTTTATCTCATTTATCCTCCACGTCTATGTTTAGTTTTAAGATTTGAAAGTTGTTCTATGTTTTTAATCATGTACCTTTGTTACATAGGTATCAGGGAATATTTTGATGATCGTGAGTTTCTTCGAGAGATACATTCTACAATTCATAAGATAGATGTGTAAGTTCTTCCATTCTCTAAACCAAGTTGACATATGTCTCTTTCAAAATAAAAATAAAATACACACAAAATTAAAAAACTATATAGTATATCATATATATATATATATATATATATATATATATATATATATATATATATATATATATATATATATATAACTCAAGTTGACATATGTCTCTTTCAAAATAAAAATAAAATATACGAAAAATTAAAAAACAATATAGTCTATAATATATATATATATATATATATATATATATATATATATATATATATATATATATATATATATATATATATAGTTTTAATTAAAAGTATTATAAAATGTATTAACTAAACATGCTATGTTTTGGAGTTTTTTGCCAAAATCTGATGATTTGTTTTGTCAAATATTAATTTTGTTGTTTAAAATGAGTTTTTAACTACATATATGGATTCAACACCCTACCCTTGAGACACTTGGATTGTGGAAAGTTTACAACTCAAACTTATGATTCCAAGAAATTCCTAGCAAATTCTAGACAATTTAGACAAGAAATGTTTTTCACTTAAATATTAATATAATTTTACATCAATTAAAAAATATGTATTATATTTAACTTCTTAATATTTCAATATTTACCCTATAAATATTTTAATACAAGATTTAAAATTACCAATGTTACTGTCATTGTAGTCATGATAATTGAAATTTTACTTCCCATGTCATTTTGTTGGTATCATCTCAGTTGGTATTAGCACAGTGTTTGAAGCAATTGTGTTTGTGTTCATTATGCATCCCTTTGATGTTGGTGACTGATGTAGTGTTGATTGTCTTCAGGTAAGGAAAGAAGTTGAGAATGGCCAACATTATCACTGTTTTGTTTGCCACAATCATTTCTTCTTTATGGTCATGCCGCAGAGGAATTCATTTTGCCCAATTTGGTTTCTACTATGAGTACTATGTTTTGTTGTAGATGATTGTAGAAGAAATGAACATTCTCACAACATTTTATCCAAAGTCAACACTAGCAAAGGACAAACATATGACAACAGTCAATAAATCATTTCCAATATGTTATTTGCATAAGTTAAGCTACAATGACCACAAAGAATTTCTTTCTTTTATGCCACTCTTTCATATGCTACCACCTTATAGTGTTTTCTTTGTAACATGTGGTGCAATTGCTAGTTTTATATTATTATATCAATAGTTGTGTTAGTTTTGAATAGGGTTTTAAGTATTTTAATTTAATTATTGATAATTATTAATTAGATGGTAGAGATTTAATTTACACTAAATATTTTAGAATAATTTTATTAGTCACAAATAAAATATTGAAACTTATTTCAAGACTAGTTATAGTATTTATGTGCTTTTCATTAAACTGATTAATTAAAAACAAAAGGTCATGTGAATATGTTTCACACTAACATAAGTTATGGTGTTTTGAGCATGTGGTATTAGTAAGTTATGGTATTGTAACAAATCCTATTTACAAGTTAAGAATATCTAAGATAAAATCAAAATAAGAGCATGTGGTATTAGTTAATTATGGTATTTTAACAAATCCTATTTACAAGTTAAGAATCTCTAAGATAAAATCAGAACAAATCTCCAATAGGCACCTCCTTCTTCTTCTTCTTGTCTCCATTCTTACTTCGTCAAATTGTGTATCGTCTTTTTCTTTTTCTTGTCTTCATTCTTAATTCGTCACATGTGTCTTATTTCCACATCATCATCAATGTTACATAAAATATTCTAATAATATAAAGCATATTTAAATATTATATATAATATATTTAAATAAATATTAATTATAGAAAAAATACACTTAAATATTTTAAATTAGTAAAAAAATGACTAGGTGATTTTTTTTTTAATTAACATAAATAAATTTAAATATTATTTAAAAATATATTATTTTATCAAAATTCATTTATTGATTCTATTAAAAATAGAATTTAATTTAAGTTATTAATAGTTTTTTATAATAAAACACGGATTCCATGGCCAAGGAGCAGTGGGACTGGCCACCCTTTCACGAATAAGCAAATGCAAAATCCTGTTAATAAAAAAGGAATGGGAGAATTCAAATCATCGGAGAGTTGTTATTGATTTGCTGAAGCACTTGAAGAGTTGTTATTGATTTGCTAAAACACTTGAATAGTTTATCCAAAAGTTGAACAAGTGATGTGATGTTTGATTTTTATATTATTTGTTTTAAAGTTTGATATTTTTGAAAAGTTTTATTGTTTATTTTTTAATTTAATTGATTTAGATTTATTGAAATATCAAGTTTGATAGGTGAAATTTACACAATTTAAATATTACAAGTTTTTTCAGAGTGAATCAATATATACTGTAAAAAAAATTAATTTAAACAACACAAATCAAAATTTCATTACAATTTTTTCTATGGATTTCAATTAAAAATCTACCAAAAAAATACAATTAAAAAAAACTACATTTTAATATTCCAACTCCTATTGACCCTACTGCTCAGAAGCCTCTATGGGAGATAGTCCTTATCGAGTGGGCGGTCAACCCTGCCGCTCGACAACCTGTGTAATGCCCATGAGCTGCAGAGGAGAAATGCACGAAGCCACACATGAAAATGGCTAACTGTGGAAGAGGGCAGAGGTTTATAGAGTTAGGCGATCCCGGATGGAGGCGCCAAACGTATAGGCCGACGTGCAAGAAAATAACTTGGAGGGCCAAATTGGTGGTCGGTTGGGTGGGTCAACATGCCAACCATGGCAGCGAGCAAGTGTATAAGTGAGTAACGTGGAGGAGCCATTAGATCATCAACGAGCAAGTATTCTAAGGATCCAAGTGTGGAGAAAAGGAGAAGTGTGAAGTTGGTTCTGAAATCTGGCGAAGGTGCAAGCGAACGAGGGCCGAAGCACCTAAGTCGAAACAAGAGCGGTCATTCGAGGGTGTGGGAGGGCATCCAGGTGAACGGTCGTTCGAGGTCATTCGAAGGCACGATAGGGTGTCCAGGCGAACAGTCATTCGGGAAATCGTTCGAGGGCGCGATAGGGTGTTCAAGCGAACGGTCGTTTGGGAATTCGTTCAAGGTCATTCGAGGGCGCAGCAAGGCGTCTGGGCGAACGGTCATTCGGGAAATCATTTGAGGTCGTTCGAGGGCACAACAGGGCATCGGGGTGAATGGTCGTTCGAGAAATCATTTGAGGGTGTTCGTGCGAAGAGTCATTTGAGGGCGCGGGAGAGCATTCATTCGAGATGTCGAGCGAAGGCACGGTAGGGCGTACGGCCGAATGACGGTTCGAATGGAACGTGTGATGGGTGTTCGGGTGAATGGTGAATGGTGAACGAAGGACAAGTCGGAGAGTTGGGTTGAATGCTAGGTGAGGGTGCATGAAGGTGTCGGGCAAAATGGTGGCTGACAACCAACTGACGAGTTGAACGAAACACGTTTAGGTGAATGTGTGGAGGCAAATGACAAGCTGGGCAAGGATCGTTTCGGCGACTGTGTGGGCGTGCCCAACGAGCTGGCTGAATGTGTTGTGTCAGTGAATGTGAAAATATTCTTAAGTGTAAATCTAGGGTTTCCTCAGGATTGAAATTGTATATTGTAAATTGTTGTTATTATTATTATTATTATGGGTAGACTCATTACATGGAGTTGCCCCTCCTAGTTATATTGTTGTGTATTTCATGTTAATGCAGATTCATGGTAATGAAGTTAATATGATAAATGATATAACGAAAGATATGCTTAGCTATCAAAAAATAAACTAAGTAAAGAAAATAGGCATAGTCCATGATCACAATTATTGGTGAAAAGAAAGTGCTTAGTGGTGTCGCACCTCCTATAGTGCAGTTGGAAGAGTACCACTAGTGTAGGGGAATTACAGGTGGTATCAGAGATGCTGAATTGTGATGAGAAGATGATCCCACTGCACTTCGTGATAGGTGGTATCAGAGCACGGTGAATTACGACGAGAAGATGATCCCACTATACTTCATGATAGGTGGTATCAGAGCTGATCAGGAAAAAGAGTTGATCCCACTGCACTTTGTGACAGGTGGTATCAAAGGTGATTCTGAAATCTGAAGGGTGATTCAGGTTTGCAAAGAAAGCATATGGGAGGAATGGCAGAAGGAACTTAGGTTGCGACAGGTGAATCTGGCCATAATGCGGGAGAATCTTTCCTGAAAGAAGTATTGGAACAAATGGAGGAATTGTGTTCTGCTTGGACTTCGATGAAGGCCAAGAACATGCAGGTTCGTAAAGGCTATGTGAAGATAAAGGAAGAACTAGAGGACCAATACGAGTATACAGAATGGGAGTATACACAAAAGGAGGACTTTCTTGGTAAGCAGGTCATTGTGATAAAGCAGGATGAGCTCGACTACATTGACAAACTTGGGGACTACTACTGAAACAATCAAGCAAATGTTTGGAGGCTTAGTTTGATAGAAGAAGTCAATGGGTACTTGATTGGTGCACTTGAGGAGAAAGCTACAAAGTGCGATGAGGATGTTGCAGATATGACAACGATGGAGGAGGGACTTGAAATTTTTCAAGTTGGACCAGGATCGTGCAGTTTGCAGACATCGGTGAATGAGGAAACTCACATGGAGGGGCCTCATGATGAATTAAGTACTGATACTTGTGTTTCAGTGGAACTTTTGGAAGATGAACCTTATGCAGGGAAGAGTAAAGTTAGTTTGTCGATGCAAGGGAGGATATTACCATGGATGAGACCATGTATGGAAAAGTAGGGATCATTTATTATTGTAGGACTTGTTGGGGTTGTTTGTGACCTTATGACAGAAGGTACAAAGGCCCGTGACAAGGGAGGAATGTGATCATCATTGCAGAGGAATGGGTCATGCTTTAGCCACATGGAGAACATGGAGAAATTGGCTAAGTGCACGGCAAGAATCATGGACAGAATGAGAGAGGGCACACACTTGAGTATGGTGATACTTGGGTGGACTTCTCATGGCCAAGACCAAGAGGTAGCCTTTGGGGAACCTTCAGTGGGGGAGCCATGGTGTAAGAGACTCATGTGATGATGATATGGTTTGGGTGATCGAGTTCACTAGATCGGTTCGCACGCTTGGATGAGGATGACCGATTGTTCTGATGGGTCTACTTAGTTGGGCGGGATGGGCAACTTGAGTCATGGACATCAAGTTGTAGAACATGGAGCATGGAAGCCTTATGCAGGGACATTATGCAGGAGCACTTGTAGAGGTGTCACTTATGGGCATCCAATGAGGGATGGCAAGCCAGGGATGTTTTGCAATTGGATTTACTGATGTGACATGGGGATGTTTTACTTATGAGATGATGGGGATGTCGTGCACTTCAGTACAACAAGGCCATGGACTGATTGGAATTGTGAGAAAACTATGGAGCATTCCTACTATAGGGAAAGCTGAGGCATCTTGCAGAGACCTTTGGGCCAGGACATATATACTTGCTAGAGTCTTGGTTGGAGATGACTCATTGATGAAATGAGATTTTGGGGGTTAACCAAAATCCCAATTCACAAATAAATTGATCCTGAGGCCTGTGGGTTATGGCCCACAAAGCCTATCGGAAGCGCTTAAGGCTTTAAGCCTTTAACCATGGACTTACAATTAGAATCGGAGCCACCCTTTTTATCTGTGGGTTTACACCCATCGGAAGCCACCACTCAAGCTCGCGAGCATTACATTCCATCTATGGGAAGCAACCCATGGCCACTTATAATATTAATCCATGGGAAAACAACATAAAACACCCCTTTTTAACTGCGGCGAAATATACATAACCACACGGGAAAACATTACAAAACACCCACTACAATCCAAATGCCAGATCTCAAATATTATGCATCGCCTTTAAAATTATTGGTGGGTCCGGATTTCGGTGGCCACTATAAACTCTTAACTCTGATCCCCGACGCCCTCACAGACCTGACAACCCTTTATGCTCCCCTTTATAGTGACTTCGGGTCCGCCTATCGGCGGTTCTTCGTCGGCGATGTATAAGATAATGGGTCTGTGGACCCGACAACCCATTAAGCTGCCTTCTATAATATTTCGGGTTCAGTTCTATGAACGTACAATTATGAGTTTTTGCAGACCCGATATCCATTAAAATCCACCCTATTGTATTTCGGCTCCGGATTTCGGAGTACTGCTATGGCTTCCCTTCAAACCCGACACTATTTATATGTCGCGCTTTATAATAATTCAGCTCCGATGTATCAGAGCATTCACAATGTTAAGGCCTCTCTCCCTTCCGACGCGACATTGGTTTCGGACCCGATATGGGTCTGGGCCAATCTTAACCATGTTTCATGTCCGCCACACTGTTGCTCCATTCTCCGCTCCTCTCCGACCACATCTGGACCGTTGATCTGGGAGATCAAACGGCTCCTGTGTACTCTCGTCACGATGATGAGAAGTCTGGCTTTAAATACAGTTCTGCCATATACCACTTAACGCGTAATAGGCATATATATGATAGTAGTTCATTAGATCGCCATCACGCCTGATGGTCGATCAACCTGCATACTATTTTGGGATTTAAACCATTCATGCATATATATATATATATATATATATATATATATATATATATATATATATATATATATATATATATATATATATATATATATATATATATATATATATATATACGAGACAGAGTTAAGAACCCACATATACACAGACACACTGTAAACACAACACACATATATTATAATATGGAAACACAACACGGTTACAATTCTAAGGCATTTCAGCCTTAGAGTAGAGACCCCTCTCGACTACATTGTGAACTCACTATTCTCACACTCTTATCTATAACACTCTGTCTCTCCTCTCTCCCTCGAACACGCAGGTTCGACACACACATATATAAGCAATATTGGATCAGATCACTGGAAGGATCTGATCAAATCCACTCCTTGATTTTCTCAACAAAAGCCCTCAAAGCTCTCGGTACATGAATGCATGCACATACACACGGAAGATTACATTTAGATCAAGTCTCCTCGAGACTTATCCATCTTTTCCACTTTAAATCTGTTTTAAAACATATTTTCCCTGTTTTTCTCCCTTCTTTCAGCTTTGCTGGTCCATGCGCTCCTCTTCGCTCCGCTTGAATTCCTCCCTTTTCTAAGGGTGTTGGATGCTCCTACATCAGACTCCCGAGGCACAAAAATCTATGACCTCCTGGTCATATGCTTCTCCTTGTCCTTAGCAATTCTACCCACTGCATATCTTCAGTGGAATTGCCTTCATGGTCTTCTGTGAGCTGCAACCAACCTCTGCAGTAACAGCCTCCTCCTGCTACATGATACCTCACCAAGCTTCCGCCTGAGCTTAGCCTTTTGGCATCCTTCAGGTTCTCTTCTCTGGAACCAATTGAGCACACCTTGCTCTAGGTTGCTGCAAATCTTCTCATCTTCCGCTGCCGCCATCTACACGATAGTAAGACGACAAACTCTCCAGCTTTAGCACTGTACCTCATGCTTCTTCTTCTTCTTCTATGGAATCCTTCTCCCCACAAGAAACTTTCCCTGCTCTGATACCAAACTGATGGGATGAGATTTTCGGGGTTAACCAAAATCTCAATTCCCAAATAAATTGATCCTGAGGCCTATGGGTTATGGCCCACAAAGCCTATCGGAAGCGCTTAAGGCTTTAAGCCTTTAACCATGGACTCACAATTAGAATCGGAGCCACCCTTTTTATCTGCGAGTTTACACCCATCGGAAGCCACCACTCAAGCCTGCATGCATTACATTCCATCTATGGGAAGCAACCCATGGCCACTTATAATATTAATCCATGGGAAACAACATAAAACACCCCTTTTTAACTGCGGCGAAATATACATAACCATACGGGAAAAAATTACAAAACACCCACTACAATCCAAATGCAGGATCTCAAATATTATGCACCGCCTTTATAATTAACGGAGGGTCCGGATTTCGACGGCCACTATAAACTCTTAACTCTGACCCCCGACGCCCTCACAGACCCGACAACCCTTTATGCTCCCCTTTATAGTGACTTCGGGTCCGCCTATCGGCGGTTCTTCGTCGGCGATGTATAAGATAATGGGTCTGCGGACCCGACAACCCATTAAGCTGCCTTCTATAATATTTCGGGTTCAGTTCTTGGAACGTACAGTTCTGAGTTTTTGCGGACCCGATATCCATTAAAATCCACCCTATTGTATTTCGGCTCCGGATTTTGGAGTATTGCTATGGCTTCCCTTCGGACCCGACGCTATTTATGTGTCACGCTTTATAATAATTCGGCTCTGATGTATCGGAGCGTTCACAATGTTAAGGCCTCTCTCCCTTCCGACGCGACATTGGTTTCGGACCCGATATGGGTCTGGGCCAATCTTAACCATGTTTCATGTCTGCCACACTGTTGCTCCGTTCTCCGCTCCTCTGCGACCACATCTGGACCGTTGATCTGGGAGATCAAACGGCTCCTGTGTACTCTCATCACGCTGATGGGAAGTCTGGCTTTAAACACAGTTCTCCCATATACCACTTAATGCGCAATAGGCATATATACGATAGTGGTTCATTAGATCAGCGTCACGCGTGATGATCGATCAACCTGCATACTATTTTGGAATTTAAACCATTCATGCATATATATATATATATATATATATATATATATATATATAGATACGAGACAGAGTTAAGAACCCACATATACACATAGACACATTGTAAATACAACGCACATATATTATAATATATAAACACAGCACGGTTACATTTCTAAGGCATTTCAGCCTTAGAATGAGACCCCTCTCGACTGCATTGTGAATTCACTATCCTCACACTCTTATCTATAACATTGTGTCTCTCCTCTCTCCCTCGAACATGCAGGTTCGACACACACATATATAAGCAATATTGGATCAGATCATTGGAAGGATCCGATCAAATCCACTCCTTGATTTTCTCAACAAAAGCCCTCAAAGCTCTCGGTACATGAATACATGCACATACACATGGAAGATTATATTTAGATCAAGTCTCCTCGAGACTTATCCATCTTTTCCACTTTAAATCTGTTTTAAAAATATTTTCCCTGTTTTTCTCCCTTCTTTCAGCTTTGCTGGTCCATGCGGTCCTCTTCGCTCCACTTGGATTCCTCCCTTTTCTAAGGGTGTTGGATGCTCCTGCATCACTCATGGAGCTCATGATGACATGAGGTTGTGACTTTTGAGGACTTCATATTATGGTGAACTTGGAGGATCTGATGCATTGAGGAGCTGAGGTCAGGGACTTGATGTAGGATGGGGTGCATATTTTTGAGTACATGTATGGGTGTGCTTGGAAGAGTGACTTGATGTGGAGGATTGATATGAGACACTTTGAGTGACAGAGTTACAATGATGATGATGCCTTGGTGGCAACACTTGGGCATGGTTTGAGCCGAGACTTAACCACTTTTTACACATGGGAGCTGATTGGTCTATGATCATGGGCAGCACATGGGAGATGAGATAGGTGTATACTTGTTTCCTTGGCAGACTTGAGGGATGGAACATTGCAGATATGACGGAGGTTGCTTCATGAACCTGGATGTGGCACATAGAGAGTTGGGTTTGATGAGAGGATCTCTTCATATTGAGGAGATGGAATTTACACATATGGATGATGATGTTGGGATAGATGCGACTGATTTCAAGTAGCACATTGATACCAAACATCATGGATAGCAGGATGCAGATAAGATGAGGACTACTTCAAGGACCTGGACATGGCTTAAATGGGGGTGGATTCTTGATCGAGTTGATGTTGTGACAAGAGTCTGAGAAATGATTGATGATGGCATGAGGATGTGCATTCTCATGGTTTGAGCATGACAGTTGAATTAGCTACTCGACTAGTTCGATTCATGGGGGACGTCAGTGTACAGAGATGTGTTAGCATTGTGTTGGAGTATCATGACAGTGGTTCACATGATGATGATACATGATGAGGTCGACACGATATGTTGCATTAAGCATGTAGCTTGAGTTTGAGGGGCCAACCTTCCATAGTGGGAGCAACATGTGGAGATTGCGATGGATGTGGTTGATGATCGTGGATTGAGGAGACATTCCGATGTATGACATACTAGTGGGTTATATGCCTTGGTATTGGTATCTTGGAGACAGAAAGTTGCTGGGATGAGAGATTGTCGAGGACGACAATGATTTCAAGTGGGGGAGAATGTAACACCCACGAGCTACAAAGGAGAAATGCACGAAGTCACACATGAAAATGGTTAATTGTGGAAGAGGGTGGAGGTTTATAGAGTTAGGTGGTCCCGGGTGGGGCCGCCAAACGTATGGGCCGACGTGTAAGAAAATAAATTGGAGGGCCGAACGAGTGGTTGACTGGGTGGGCCAACATGCCAACCATGGCAGCGAAAAATTGTATAAGTGAGTGACATGGATGAGCCATTCGATCATCAACAAGCAAGTCTTCTAACGATCCAAGCATGGAGAAAAGGAGAAGTGGGAAGTTGGTTCTGAAATCTAGGTGAAGGTGCGGGAAGACGAGGGCCGAAGCACCCAAGTCGAAATGAAGAGTGGTCATTCGAGGGCATACAGGGCATCCAGGAAAATGGTCATTCAAGGTCGTTCAAGGGCATGGTAGGACATCTAGGAAAACTGTCATTCAAGAAATCGTTTGAGGTCGTTCAAGGGCACGGCAAGGCATCCGGGCGAACAATCGTTCGAGAATTCATTCTAGGTTGTTCGAGGGCGTAGCAGGGCATCCGAGTGAATGGTCATTCGAGAAATTGTTCAAGGTCATTCGAGGGAACGACAGGGCATTTGGGCGAACGGTCATTCGAGAAATCTTTCAAGGGCGTTCGTGCGAAGGGTCGTTCGAGGGCGCGGGAGGTTGTTCATTCGAGAAGTCAGGCGAGGGTGTGTTAGGGTGTCCAGCCGAACGACGGGTCGAACGAAATGTGCAATAGTTGTTCGGGTGAATGATGAATGAAGGACGAGTCAGAGAGTTGGGTTGAACGCCGGGTGAGGGTGCACAAAGGTGCCAGGCAAAACGGTGAATGACAACCAACCGATAAGTTGAAAGAAACACGTTTGTGTGAATGTGTGGAGGCAAATGATGAGTTGGGAAAGGATCATTTAGGCAACCGTGTGGGCGTGGCCGACGAGCTGGATGAATGTGTTGTGCCAGTGAATGTGAAAATATTCTAAGTGTAAATTTGGGGTTTCCTCAAGATTGAAGTTGTATATTGTAAACTGTCGTTATTATTGTTATTACAGGCAGACTCATTACAGGGAGTTGCCCCTCCCAGTTATACTGCTGTGTATTTCATGTTAATTAAAATTCATGGTAATGAAGTTAATATGATAAATGGTATAACGAAAGATATGCTTAACTATCGAAAAATAAACTATGGTATAACGAAAGATATGCTTAGCTATCGAAAAATAAACTAAGTATAGAAAGTAGGCATAGTCCACGATCACAAGTATTGGTGAAAAGAAAGTGGTCGGTGGTGCCGCACCTCCTATAGGGTGGTTGGAAGAGTACCACTAGTGTAGGGGTGTGACAACCTATGTGGAGCTAGTCCCGCTCGAGAGGGAGAGTTGCATGTCGATAGAGATAGACATGATGGGAAACCACGTGAATCATCGTTTCGGATATTTTTCATATTGATTGATGAATTGCTTTCATAGCTTTATATTTTAAAGAGGTCTAGTCCAATATTAGTTTAGCTTTTTTACACATTTCCTGGTAGCTAGGTATATTTGGTTTCACAATATCTTTGACATGTTGAATGCAATTCTATGGCTCAACCCTTGTATTAGTTTGCATCATATACAAAGTTGATTGACATTTCCTAAGAAAGTTCAATCATTTTCATTGGGTCATGGTTGTTTATCAATCTTAATACCATTTTTTTTATGCAAAGTTATTTGAGGTATAAGATCACATCATCCTTAGGATATGATTATTTGTTTAGTGTTGGTTTGTTTTTGGTAGAGTAGAGTATAGGGAAAAAAAATCACAAGTTGTAATATTAATATAATTGTTTCAAGTATTTCAAGGTGAGATAGTCAATTATTTGTTTTAGATGTGTTGGGTGAATATTTTGGAAGTGGAGGTAATATTTAATTTAGTTTTTAGGAAACTGTTAAATGTTTGATCAAATAATGTTGATGTCAATAATTGTGACATTTGAATTTGGTATAGTTAATTATTTAAGTGTTTTTTTTTCAATTATTTTTATTTTTTTAAGTTATATTGTTAAATATGATTTTATATTAAATTTAGATGAGAATTTATTAATTTGTAATTATGAAAATAACATATTGTATCATTTATAGGGTATAAATGCAAATTAAAAACAAGTTTTGATAATAAAAATACACCCAAAACTAAAAAAATGAATTATTCAAAATTATTGTTCGAATCCATGATATAATTTTAATAAGAATGGGAGGCCATTTCCCACTCCCTATAGAAAGCATAAAAACATCTTACTAGTTTGGCTTTGGCCTTCTTGTTACATTTGTAAGGTTTAACATGAGGAAATGTATATGTGTGAACTTTTTTCCAACTTATGAATGATAGCATACTTTCATGAGTAATGGAGTCGTGACCCTCATAGTAAAGAATGCAATTCCTTCCTATAAAACATTGTGGATCCATCATACCTTTGGAAGAGGGCTATGGCACGAAGGTAGCCCAAGATAGCATCTAGTGGCATATGTGTCCCGTGATTTGACCAAGGAATCTAGTTAGTAGTTAGTATACTTGTTGATATAACCTTCAACATTTCCTTGTCATAACATAATATAAACATAAGCACATAAATGTCATAATACATGATCATAATAATAGTTAACAACAAGAATCCCCACTTGCTCAATGAATCCCTTAGATGACAAGGGATTTCATTGGATAACCTCATTATGTTATCTCAAACATGTCGTTCATATATTCATTAGATTTTAATGAGCATTAACCAATCATCCTTCCACAAGAATGATTCCACACAATAACTTGTTAGATGAAATGGCATTAGGTACATTCATTTCATCATTAACATGTTCATTAAATATAGCACATTCACATGCCAAACAATGTTAAGATTAGAAAACCTCTAGGTATCCATGTAGAGCATGCATTAATTTGCAAACAAAAATTTCCAATTTCAGCCAAAGGAATACTCACCCAATTCCTTTCCTTTTAATTTTACGTTGTTTCTATCATCAACATTATGAGTTGATATTTCTATTTTTGCAATATTCAGCACTTCTTGAAATGGTCTTAGCATAACACACATTAATCATAATTTCATCAACTTAGCCATATATGGATTTCAATAAAAGTTTCATAAATGCATTTTCATATTCACTTCTAGCATGTCTTCATCCATGTCGTTCATAAGCTATCAATTTTCATCCTTTTGTTGGGTTTTGTTATATTCTTTCCACGACTAGCCCACATAGTTAACCAGGGGTTAGAGGAGGGGAGGTCACAGGCGGTTTGAGGTGTACACATAACCCCACTTTATGGGGTCCGGGGCAGCGCTCTAGAAAATTTTGGTTTTTGACCCTATGTTAGGTTGGGCAGACCCACCTATGTTTTGTGCATGATTTTTGCACATGTTTTTTGGACCCGATGGTTTTCGGTCCATGGTTTTGGACGCGATGGTTTTCTATCCATGGTATTGGCAGGTGTTGGTCCTAAATGGAATGAAACAGGGGAATAATGTCAATATATAAATGCTTCGGAATGTATAAATATGTATTGTAATATTGAAAGGAACATAATGAAAAATCAAGCTGGTAGTCCCAGTTTTGGGATCCAGGGGAAAATCTCTGTGTATATGTGTTTTATGTGTTATGCTCTTGCATTGTTTATTTTATATGTTTTAGAATTTGTATACAGGTAATTACTGTACGAGGTTAAAACCTACATTTGGTATCAGAGCATATTTGGCTTCAAGGGGATGCCTTTGTTGCTAAGGGGTTTCGCTCGGGCCTGTGGTAGACCCTATTCAGTGGGAGATCTGCGAGAACAATTCTGGTGGTGAAAGAAGATGGCGAGCAATGGAAAGATAGAGATCGAGAAATGGTCAGAGTTTTGAGTTGTGGAAACTCAAGATGGAGGATCTGTTGGTGGATAAAGATCAGTGGATCGCAGTAGATCCGGGTACTAAACCAACGGGAGTGTCCGATGATGAATGGAAGAAGTTGGATCGGAAGGCAAAGAGCACAATACGATTGTGTGTCTCAGATTTAGTATTGTTGAATGTATCAGGGGAGGCTACAGCGAAGGCTTTGTTGGACACGTTAGGGACTTTGTACCAATCTAAGTCTCTAGTGAATAAACTGTTCCTATGGAAAATGTTGTATAACCTGAGGATGAAAGATGGAGACTTGGTGACAGAGCATCTGAATGCATTTAATATTGTGGTAAGTCATTTAGCATCTGTTGATATTAAAATTTCAGATGAAGATAAGTGCATTAGTTTGTTGTGTTCTCTACCAGATTCGTGAGATAGTCTGGTTATTGCAATAGGTAGAAATGCAACTGCCTTGCAGTTTGATGAAATAGTCTCAACCTTGCTGACGGAGGAGATGAGATGGAAAAATATGGAGAGCCAGAATGGTGACACATTTTCTATACAAGGACAATCCCAAAATAGAAACAAAAATAAGTCATCGAGTGGGGGATCTAAATCTAGAGGGAGATCTAAATCTCCAAGAAAGCCTATAAAGGTGGTATGCTGGAAATGCAGGAAGGAAGGCCACTTTAAAAGGGACTGTAAATATAAAGCTCTTGACAAAGGAAAGGGATCTGATGAGGCTCCTTCTACACAGGTGAAAACCACCTCAGATGAAGGTGGGGATGTGTACTTGGCTTCTTCAAGTACACATGTAGATCATGAGGCATGGTTGATTGACTCAAGTGCATCCTTTCACTTCACTCCCCATAGGGAGTGGTTCTGCGAGTATGAGAACTATGATGGTAGTGATGTCTTCTTGGGGGATGACAAGAAGGCTAGAATGATTGGTCGTGGAAAATTAAAGTTGAAGTTGCAAGGTGGAAGGGTTAGAATGCTTCCAGTTATTCTACATATTCCTCCATTAGCCAGAAATTTGATTTTTGTAAGCAAGCTGGATGATGCAGGTGTAAAAATAGTGTTCGAGAAGGATACCTGCAAGATGGTTTGGGGAGCACTAGTATTGATGTGGGGAGTTCTGATTGGAACTCTGTACAAGCTGCAAGGTAGCACAGTTGTTGATGGGTGCAACAGTTTCGTGGTTCCTGAAAGTGCAGCAAAAAATTTAGTGCTCTCTAGAGAAAACACCATGTTGTGGCATCAAAGGCTTGGAAATATTGGAGAGAAGGGCCTTCGAATACTTCATGGTAAAGGTATGGTAGAAGGTATGAGTAATAGCTCTCTAGATTTTGATTTATGTGAAAATTGTGTATACGGGAAGTAGAATCGAGTGAGTTTCCCCTCTGGTGGTAAGAGGGTGAAACATATATTAGAGCTTGTGCACAGTGATGTGTTTGGACCTGTGAAGGTTCCATCACTGCGTAAGTCTATGTACTATGTATCATTTATAGATGACTTCTCAAGGAATACATGGATATATTTCCTTAAGAACAAATCTGAAATCTTTGACAGGTTTAAAGAATTTAAGGCTCTAGTGGAAAACTAGATAGAGAAGAAGATAAAGGTGCTAAAGATGGATAATGGTGGAGAGTTTTGCAGCAAGGAATTTGAAGAATTCTGTAAGAAGTGCGGTATCGCACAGTAGAAGACTACTCCATATACACCTCAGCAAAATGGAGTTGTAGAAAGAATGAACAAAACATTGATGGAAAGGGCAAGAAGCATGCTCACTGGTGCCGGGTTAGGACAGGAATTCTGGGCAGAGGCGGTGGATACTGCATGTTACTTGGTCAACAGGTCACCTTCATCAGCGTTGGAGGATAAGACTCCACAAGAGATATGGATTGGTAAGAAACCCTCTCTTTCACATCTAAGGGTATTTGGATGTGATGCATATGTACATGTTCCAAAGGAGAAACAAACCAAGGTGGATAGTAAATCTGAAAAGTGCATCTTTATTCGGTATAAGGATGGTTTAAAGGGTTATAAGCTTTGGAACCCAACAAGAAGGAAGGTTGTGTAGAGCCGAGATGTGGTGTTCAGAGAGGTGAAAGATGTTATTAAACATGAAGTCCAACCAAAGGAACCTGAGAAGGTAGAGTTTGAGCTAAAGGAGGAAGAATGAAACTCTACAGCAGAGAAGGAATCAGAAGATGAAGAGCCACAAACTCCGGTTGTGAGAAGATCAATTCGAGAAAGAAGGCAGCCAGAAAGGTATAGTCCATCCGCTTTCCATTCAAATTTTGCTTTGTCTGTTACTGATGATGATCCCAGAACTATGAAGGAAGCAGTGGATTCAAAGGATGGAAAACTCTGGAAAGAGGCCATGGTTGATGAAATGGCATCTTTGCACAAAAATGAGGCTTGGGATCTCGTGGAGTTTTTGGTTGGAAGGAAACCCATTGGCAGCAAATGGGTGTTCAAAAAGAAGACAAATGTAGAAGGAACAGTGGAGAAATACAAAGCTCGACTGGTAGCAAAATTTTATTCCCAGGTGCCGGGAATTGATTTTGGTGATATTTTTTCTCTTTTTGCCAAGGTAACTTCTATTAGATTACTTTTATCTATTGTTGCTGCGTTTGATTTTGAGGTATAACAAATGGATGTGAAGACAGCATTTCTTCACGGGGATCTGGAAGAGGAGATCTACATGAAGAAACCTGAAGGCTTTGCAGTGAAGGGTAAGAAAGAACTAGTATGTAAGCTAAAGAAGTCTTTGTATGGGTTAAAACAGTCACCAAGGATGTGATATCAGAAATTTGATACATTTATATGGGGACTTGGCTTCACCAGAAGCAAAGCAGATCACTGTGTATATTTTAAATTAATTGGTGACCGTGCGATTTATTTGGTCTTGTATGTGGATGATATGTTGTTGGTTGGAAATGACAAAGAAGTTATCCAGGATTTGAAGACCCAATTGTCTACCAAATTTGACATGAAAGATATTGGTGCTGCAAACTTTATTTTGGGCATGGAAATTAAAAGAGATCAGTTAAAGAGGAAGCTCTGGTTAAACTAGAGGAAGTATGTCAAGAAAATATTGTAGAGTTTTAATATGCAGGATAGTAGACAGATGAAGGTTCTTATTCCTGTAGGTGTGAGGTTTTTTGCTGAACAGTGTCCCAAGACACAAGAAGGGGAAGAGGACATGTCCCGTGTTCCATATGCAAGTGCAGTCGGTAGCCTGATGTATGCAATAGTCTGTACTAGACCAGACATTGCACATGGAGTGGGAGTATTGAGCAGGTTTATGTCAAAACGAGGGAAGGAGCACTGGACAATAGTGAAGCGGGTTTTCAGGTATTTCCATGGAACTAGTGATTACGGTTTGTGCTACCAAGGAAGACCAGAATTAGACAAAGTGTTGGATATTCATGGCTTTGTTGATGCAGACTAGGTTGGAGATCTTGATCAGAGAAGATCTACAAGTAGGTATGTGTTTAACCTATTTGGAGGTGCAGTCAGTTGGATGAGTAAGAAACAATTTGTAGTGGCACTATCAACTACAGAGGCAAAATACATGGCAGCCACTCATGCAAGCAAGGAAGCAGTTTGGTTGCAGAGATTGTGTTCAAGTATGGGGTTAGTACGGGAAGCTATAAGGATAGACTGTGATAGCCAAAGTGCAATTTTCTTGGCAAAGAACCTTCCATATCACTCAAAGACAAAGCACATTGATGTTCAGTATCACTGTTGGGTCCCTATAATATTAGTGATTACCCCATTACTATTCTAGTTGTATCCCTTATTAATATTTTTGTGCCCCTATTGTCCCCATATTATTATTACTGTGCCCCATAGAATCCCTCTATTGTTATTTTTGTGGCTTTATATTATTATTGTTAGGTCTGTTGGGTCATATTGTGACTCCTTAGACTCCTATATATAGAAAGGAGGTTTTGTCATTTGAATCATCCAAGAATTGTTCATTTATGTAATTTAAAGGAGGTTTCCCCCTTGAAGAGGCTGAATTATAAGCCGTTGATCTATCTTTTCTATCTTTTTCTTGAGTTGGTTTCATAGCATTTGGTATCAGAGCTTTGGATTCTAGGGTTTCACTGCTCCAAACAGGTCATTGTGGCATTTTTGCTATAACTGTTTTCCTACGACGTTTCAAAAGCTAAAAAAAAACCCATTTTAGAAGAAAGCACGTTGAATCTTGGGTCCAAATTTCTGATCTGTTCGCGCTATATTTGCAAAGATATGATCTGAGGAAGTTGGTCTTTTTGCAAACTCCTGAATTACATTCCAAACAAGTGACCTGGGGAAAATCATCATAACTTTCTCTCTGAGCATCGGATTGAAATTTCATAAGAAGGTACAGAAAGAGGACCGACTGTAGTTTCTTTTATATCTTTTTCAGAGCTAAAGGTCGAAACAAGGACACGTGGAATGTCGTACAAGTTCGCTCTACTGAACTAGTCTATAATCAGGTCAATCTGGGAGATTTGACATAACTCTTCCTTGGAGAATCCAATTGGGATCAGACTGGTGGCATTAGAAAGAGGACATAGAGGGCTACTGCAGGTCACAATTTCAGAACTGAATGATCTGAAATTACAGAGATACATCAGAGGTAATATCGAGCTCCTACAAAGTGAAAAAAACTGTGTAGATTTTTTTAAATTTTTGCTTAAGCTTGGTTTGAAAAATTATTTTGAAGGAATTCAAAGGGCATAGTAGAGCATTGTTAATGGTAACTGATGCCCTGAGGTAAGAAAATGCAAATGCATAGTAAGCAACCTGAAAGCTCTAGCATGACTCATGAAGAAGAGGAAGAAATGCTACATGATATATCAAAATTACAAGACCAAGTGCAAAAATTTCACTCTCACAAAAGCTAACAAAAGCTAAGATAAATGGCGTGGAATCTAAGATAAAGGGCGTGGAAGCTAAGATTGACTATTTGAAGACAGATTTGAAGATATATTTGAAGAGAGATATGGCAGATTTGAAGACAAATTTGACAACTTTTCTACAAGAAATACTTACTAATGGTGAAAAGGTAGTAAGGAAACTCATGATGCGAACAAAAGAAATGTTAATCATGATTTAATAGACTCTAATGTGGGATTGAAGACCCACCATATTCCAAAAATCGATATGAGGAAGTTTGATGGCAAGGATCCCGCAACATGGATATTACAGATGGAGCAATTTTTCGATCTCAATAATGTGCAAAACACACAAAAGGTATGTATTGAAACTTTATATTTGGAACCAAATTAGTTTGTATGGTATCAATGGCTTTTCTCTCATAAACAAATTATCACTTGGGCAATTTTTATGGAAGAATTGACAGCACATTATGAGGATACAAAAAGCAACACTTTTTTTAGCCAATTGATAAGTCTCAAACAAAAGGGTTCAATAATAAAGCACATTGAGGAGTTCCAAAAATTGAACATAAGCGTAAAAAATATTCCAGAGGAGCATAGGATTGATGTGTTCATAGGGACTTTAAAGGATAATATCCAACATGATTTTTGCCTTTGGGAACCTGATTCATTAGAGAAGGCATTCAGGTTAGCAAGAAAAATGGAAAGCAAAATTATGGCAACCAGGAAGCATACCACTCACAACTATAAAGATGGAAATGTTGTTTCCCTTAGTCTTCCACAACCTGTAAGGTTGACACCACAAAAATTGGAAGAAAAAGAGAAAAAGGGCTTTGTTACAGTTGTGATAGCAAATACACTAAAGGTCATAAGTGTGCTGAGAAGAAATTATTCTACATAGATTGTGAAGAGGAAGAAGAAAAGGAGCAAGAAAGGTCAAAAGAAGAGGATATACTCCAGGAACAAAGCCTAGATAAAGAAGAAATGAATCTGACCATATCCTGTAATGCATTGGCAGGAATTACCACTCCTCAAACCATCAAGATAGAAGGACAAATCAAGAAGAAAAGGGTAATAGTTTTGATTGATTCAGGAAGTACCCACAATTTTATTCATTGTAAGGTAGCAAAAGAATTTAATTTCTTCTTATATCTAGCACCAGAGTGTCAAGTGATGGTTGCAAATGGAGGAATAACAAATTTCTCGGGAAAGTGCCATAATATCAAGCTATCCATGGGAGAATATGTATTGACTAGCCCAACGCTTTCCATTCCAATGGGAGGTGCTAATGTTGTACTAGGAGTCCAATGGCTACAATCCTTGGGTACAATAGCTTTTAATTTTCAAGAACTTTTCATGAAATTTTCTGTGGAAGGAAAGGAAGTTGAATTAAGGGGTATTGCAGGGAAACCGGGAAGGATAATCAGCTCTAACGGTATGACAAAGCTTCTAAAAAAGGAACAAAGAAGTGTAATTGCACAATTATGTTCGCTAGATGTTTCCACATTGGAATCATCTATTTCTCCAGATCTCCAAAAATTCTTGGACAATCATTCCAAGGTATTTGAGACTCCCAAAGGTCTACCACCTATTCGTGATCATGATCATGCTATTCATCTAATTCCAGGAATTTTTCCTCCAAACATCAGGCCATACAGATATCCCTATGCCCAAAAGAGTGAAATTGAACGTATGGTTGCAAAAATGCTAGAGGCTGGTATAATTCAACCGAGTCAAAGTTATTTCTCTGCTCTAGTAGTATTGGTGCACAAGAAGGATGGATCATGGCGCATGTGTCCAGATTATAGGGAGCTCAACAAGCTCACTATTAAAGATAAGTTTCCTATTCCTGTCATTGATGAATTATTGGATGAATTCCATGGATCAATTTACTTCACCAAGTTGGATCTTCATTTAGGATATCATCAAATCAAAATGAAGACTGAAGACATTCTGAAAACAACATTTAGAACTCATGAGGGTCATTATGAATTTTTGGTCATGCCTTTTGGCCTTACCAATGCACCTTCAACATTTCAAGGTTTGATGAATTCCATTTTCAAACCATTCCTTAGAAAATTTGTGTTAGTATTTTTTGATGATATACTAATCTACAACAAGTGTTGGAAGGATCATGTTGAACATGTTGACAGGGTGCTAAAACTATTGGAGGAGAAACAATTATATGCAAAAAGATCCAAATGTTTCTTTGGAGTACAAGAGGTGGAATATCTGGGTCATATTGTATCTCATGAAGGAGTTAAGGTAGACCCTAGAAAAATTAAAGCCATTAAGGAATGGAAAATCCCCACATCCATAAAGCATCTGTGAGGATTTCTCAGGTTGACAGGGTATTATTGCAAGTTTGTTAAGAATTATGGGAGAATAGCAGCACCTCTAACAACACTATTGAAGAAATATGCATTTTCATGGACTCCAACAGCAACAAAGGCCTTCGAACATCTTAAAGAGGCAATGTGCCAAGCACCGATCTTAGCTACACTAGACTTCACAAAAACCTTTATTATGGAATGTGATGCTTCAGGAAATGGAATTGGTGTTGTTTTAATGCAAGATTAAAAACCCATTGCTTTTGAAAGTCTTCCAATCAAGGGAAAGTTTTTAGACAAATCTATTTATGAGAAGGAAATGTTGGCAATACTCCATTCACTTAAGAAATGGCGACCCTACCTAATGGGAAGACACTTCAAGGTAAAAACGGATCATGATAGCCTTAAATACTTTTTAGAGCAAAGATTATCCTCTGAAGAGCAACAAGTGTGGGTCACAAAGATGTTGGGTTATGACTTCGAAATCATCTACAAAAAAGGGAAGCAAAATGTGGTGGCAGATGCACTCTCAAGAAAGGACGAGGATGTGGAAGCATTGTTGTGCGCCATTTCTATTATCCAACCAGATTGGATAAATGAAGCAAGGTAGGAATGGAAGAATGATGAAGAAGTATGGGAACTTATTCGAAAGTTACAACAAGATTCCAGTACGTCTGATACATTTAGCTGGAAAAATGATTCGTTATGGTACAAAGATCGCTTATACCTCTGTAAGAATTCCCAGCTAAAAGAAAAGATTCTTATGGAATTTCACACTTCTCCCTTAGGAGGGCACTCAAGATTTTTAAAAACTTACCACAGGGTTAAGAAGGAATTTTTTTGGGATGGCCTTAAATCAGATATTCAAAAGTTTGTGGCAGAATGTTTGGTTTTCCAACAAAATAAAGTTGAAACAATTAAGACACTAGGTCTATTACAACCTTTATCCATTCCAAGCCAACATTGGGAGGAGGTTTCAATCGATTTTATCACAGGTTTACCCAAGTCTGAGGGAAAGAGTGTCATCATGGTGGTAGTTGACAGACTTACCAAGTATGCACACTTTTTTGCATTATCACATCCATTTAAGGCCAGTACAGTTTCTTCTGCATTTATGGAAACAATTCAAAAGCTACATGGAAACCAAAAGATTATTGTAAGTGACAGAGATTCCATTTTCACTGGAAATTTTTGGACAAAATTATTTTCTTGTCTTGGTACTCAGTTAGCTCATAGCTCATCTTATCATCCTCAATCTGATGGGAAAACTGAGATAGTAAAAAAATGTTTGGAAGCATATCTTCGTTGCTTTGTATCTGATAAACAGACACAATGGGTCAAATGGTTGCCTCTGGCTAAATGGTGGTATAACACTTCCTTCCATACAACAACAAAAATGACCCCATTTATGGCACTTTATGGATATCGACCACCATCCATCACATCATATTTAAGAGAAAATTCTAAGGTTCAAGCAGTGGAACATCACAACAAACATCAACAACAAGTCCTCCAACTCTTAAAGGATAACCTCGTGTTGGCACAGAATAGAATGAAACAACAAGCCGATCAACATCGCAGCAAAAGAAGTTTTGATGCAGGTGATTGGGTACGGCTACAACCATATAAGAAAATGTCCCTCAAGCAAGCTAAGAAGAATAATAAATTATCACCAAAGTATTATGGTCCGTACAAGGTGTTGCAAAAGATTGGTATTATGGCATACAAATTGGAGCTTCCTGCAGCTTCTTGATTGCACCCAGTTTTCCATGTTTCATGTTTAAAGAAGGTTATAGGTGACAAGCTCCCAGTTCAAACAGTATTGTTAGAACTTGACGAGGAAGGAAAAATTATATTGGAACCAGAAGCAGTCACGGAAACAAGAACTCGATAGCTATGAAATTGATCAATTTCAGAGTATCTTATCAAGTGGAAGAATTTATCCGCTGAAGATTCTACATGGGAGGATGATAATTTTATACAGAAGAATCCAAAACTACTCAAGCATTGAGGACAACACTTTTTTTGAAGGAGAGGTGCATGTTGGGTCCCTATAATACTAGTGATTACCCCATTACTACTCTAGTTGTATCCCTTTTTAATATTGTTGTGCCCCTATTGTCCCATATTATTATTATTGTGCCCCATAGAATCCCTCTACTGTTATTTTTGTGGCTTTATATTATTATTGTTAGGTTGGTTGGGTTATATTGCGACTCCTTAGACTCGTATATATAGAAAGGAGGTTTTGTCATTTGAGTCATCCAAGAATTGTTCATTTATGTAATGTAAAGGAGGTTTCCCCCTCGAAGAGCCTGAATTCTAAGGCGTTGATCTATCTTTTCTATCTTTTTCTTGAGCTGGTTTCATAACAATCACTTTGTGAGGGATATGATAGAAGACAAAAATGTGTTGCTGGTAAAGGTGGACACTTTGAAGAATACTCCAAATGCATTGACAAAATCTGTGAGCTATGAGAAGTTCTCTTGGTTTAGAGAAACAATGGGCATTGCAAGGCTGGATAAATGACTAAGCTCTCTTGTGCACCCCTGTGGAAAGAAAACAATGAGTGGGAGAATGTTGGGTTGTGTTATATTCTTTCCACAACTAGCCCACGTAGTTAACCAGGGGTTAGAGGGGGGGAGGTCACAGGGGGTTTGAGGTGTACCCATAACCCCACTTTATGGGGTCTTGGGCAGCGCCCTGGAAAATTTTGGTTTTGGACCTTATGTTAGGTTGGGGAGACCCACTTATGGTTTTTTGCATGATTTCTACACATGTTTTCTGGACGTGGAGGCTTTTGGTCCATGGTTTTGGACACAATGGTTTTCGGTCCATGGTATTGGATGCTTCAGCATGTATAAATATGTATTGTAACATTGAAAGGAACATAATGAAAAATCAAGCTGGTAGTCCCGGTTTTGGGATCCAGGGGAAAATCTCTGTGTATATGTGTTTTATGTGTTATGCTCTTGCATTGTTTATTTTCTATGTTTTAGAATTCATATGCAGGTAATTACTGTACAGGGTTAAAACCTACACCTTTGTCCTCTTTCATTTATGCTCACCACAATTGTCAAAATCATAAATATAACATAAATATCAGTAATGGGCCATTCTTTCCCACTTGCCCAATGGTGTTCCATACAACCCAGAACCCATTAAATAGTCTTGCTGCATTACCCAACCATGGAAAATACAAATTTTGCTTACATGCCATTAACATAGTGGTCATATTTTAAAGAATAGCCACTTATCTTACTATGATGGTTCTCAGCCAATGAATTTTCAAGCCAAAAGGTATCATTTTAACTTCATTTCATTTTCTCTTATTCATAAAATAAAGAATGAATAAAGAAGCCACACAATTTTGCTTAAGAAAACTCCCTTATTATGCCATTTTCATGGTTGTTACATTGTTGGCCATTTTGTTCAAGTAGACTCAGTCAAGTGCATTTTAGTTGTTCTTTCATCTTCTTTTGTCCCCTTTTTACCATTTATCTTATGCACAAATTCTATCCAAGGTCTTACAATTTTGGGTTGGTTCTACTTTAGTTTTTCTCTAGAGCTATTCTTCTTTCCTTTCCCCACATTCAACAACCACCGAGGCCAAAACATAAAGACAAGAATGAAGAAGAAAGGAAAAATAAAAACCTCACAACAACAACAAATTATAACATAAAAACATTACCATGCTCAAGGTCAACATTCAAAACAACAAAGAAAATATGAATCCAATCAATAAAATACAAAACATATAAAA
Organism: Pinus tabuliformis; assembly: GCA_031772625.1. Taxonomy (NCBI): domain Eukaryota; kingdom Viridiplantae; phylum Streptophyta; class Pinopsida; order Pinales; family Pinaceae; genus Pinus; species Pinus tabuliformis. The sequence continues at coordinate 640,085,710 of CM062810.1, forward strand.
TGTTCATTAACCCACAACAACTCAATCCCATGAGTTATGGTGTTCAGTGTGTCCTTCACCACCACGATATATATATATATATATATATATATATATAGAGAGAGAGAGAGAGAGAGAGAGAGAGAGAGAGAGAGAGAGAGAGAGAGAGAGAGAGACTTTTCCAAGGTTTATGGCAACCTTAAAATTTTAACAACCCTCGAAATAGCTCCTAGAGGGATCTTCTCCTTCAAGGAAACTTCCCCTTTCTTTTCCATCATGGACTTGGTCCATGCTATGTGGCACCATACCATTCTCCATGCTTTAACTTCTTGCTGCAAATGAGTCTTCTTATGTGTTGTCACACACACACACCCAACTATTAAAATTATATCAACATAAAGAAATCAGTTGTTACCTTGCCATGTTATACCAAGCATGTTGATTTGTAGTTGATCGTACATCTAGAATTCATTTTAGTCACATGTTCCAGGAATCAAGAATACATATGAACATGTTTATAGCCATATGCTCACAAGATTGGAAATCATCCTTTTACCAATACTAGCATCATCAATCTTTGAAATCATCCTTTTACCATGACTAGCATCATCAAACTTTTAAATCATCCTTTTACCAAGGCTAGCAACCATGACATAGTTTGCAATCGGCACATTGTCATCAACCATAATTCTTCAACTAGCACCCACTTGCACTTTTGTGCATATCTATTGTCTCAACACACATTGTATTAGTACAATTGTGCTAAAACATGATAATTCCTTCATGAAATCTCATAAGAACATACACATATCATGCACCTAATCAAGCATTCCATCAATACTTTAAGTGTGCATAAAGTTCAAGAATCATAATCAATAATTTTTAGAATACACATTTGGAGAACACCACTTATTGGTAGAAAACTTCATATTAACGTACTCACCATGTTGTCACAATATGCATATCAATACGCATATGTGTCACCTTTTCCAAGCTCTCAATAGCACCTTATTTTCCATAGCCTTGGTTCCCTGAGACTACATGTAACAGGTTCATAGGCTTCCCAATTGTGCTATCAACCTACTCTTGGTTACATGTTTATAATTAACCATTATTATTCATATCAATCATGTTATTGAAATAGACTACTTAAAGTCTTTATTCATGCACATCCATTATTGTATGCACCTAACATACCTTCATGTATCTTGGCATATCATTATTCAAAACCTATTGGATGGACATGCCTCTCTAAACTATTTCATCTCTCACATTTATCACACCTATACTATTATTCATCAACTTATGACAAATTTTCAAAACATCAAAGAAAAGTATAATCTAGCAAGAGATAATTTAAGATATCTTTCCTCACAATTTTGACTGCATCATTTAGTCATGAACTTTTGCAATCATGGTGGGTTTCTCTACACGATCTAGTTAGCATTCTACATGTTTATCTTGCTACATCAACTCAAATAAATCTTTAAGTAACATCAGTGTATTTGTATATAGATGATCTCACATAAATACATATGCATATAGTAACTAATCACCAACAAAACACAAAAAATAACAAACACTTACACCCAACAAACACTCATTCTTTAAATAACAAAAGGTTCCAAATTTGTAATCTCCAAAGGTATATTGTATGACCTTTTCTCTTCATTTAATTTGTCACAAAGCTCATCTAGTACAAGTGTTGAACCTGGAAGCTCAGATACCACTTTGTAACATACTAAGCTCTCTCAATGACCTACAAAGGTTACGGGGTACCCAAAAATTTATTTTTCCTTTTACTAGCTTGACAGTAAGATTTGATACCACTTTGTCACATACCCCTATTAAATTTATCCTAAGCACATTTGAAAAAACATGATTTTCATCTCTCATATATTTTGTCAACACTTTACATGTAAACCTTTCTTCAAATACTTTGTATTCAACCAATCAAGTAGTATTTTTCTTGAATACGCTTTTTCAAACATTTTGTATGGAATCAAGTCAAAAACATTTCCCTAATTCCACTTGTCACATACTAACTGAAACATATCAATCAATCATGTATCTTTTGATTTTTGTCTTTGTGGTATTTTATCAGATGGTTAATATGCAAATTGTAATAAAACAGCTTTAACACATTTATTCAGATTCTTTCCACGCAAATAGGCATATATAAACTACAACAATACTATCCCCATCCACAAAACACCATTTTCATTGGGACATTTCATCAAGCAATTTGTATGCAATGAATCATTAAGCCATTTAAGAATTTCTTCCAACACTTTGCATGCCAACTAATATAGCAAATACGTTGGATGCAAATAGGCATATATCAACTACAAAAATACTATTCCCATTAGTAAAACAACATTTTTATTGGGGCATTTCATCAAACAATTTGTATGCAATGAATCATTAAACCATTTAAGCATTTCTTCAAACACTTTGCATGCAATGAATCATTAAAAATTATTTGCATTTAAATATGCATATATCAGCTACAACAATACTGTCAAAAAACAATATTGTCCCTGTACACAAAACAACATTTTAATTGGGGGCTTTTCATCAAATAGCTTGTATGCAATGAATCATTAAACTATTTAGGAATTTATTCAAACACTTTGCATTCAAACTAGAAAAGAAAATTCTTTAGGGGATAATTTTAGTAGTCTAAGCTATAAAAACTTAACCAGATTCTCAATGAGAGTTCCCTTCAATATGGTTCATATGTCAACCAAATAAAAAATTATAGGAAAAATGCTAACATGACTTGTTTCATGCACAATTTTAGGAGCATTCAAGAAGCTCGACTTCCTCTAATCATATCTCCTAAAATATCATGACCTAAGATATGAAAGTTGGGCTAGATTATTAGTGGTATTTTCCCCCTCTATGGTCCATGTTTAAACCCCCAGAAACTCCCAAAAGAATAGTTATAACATAAATTCCAACATGACCTATTAGATGCAAGATTTTAGGAGCATTTAGGAAGATTGAATTCCTCTTATCATATCTCTTAAAATATCACAACCTAAGATCTAAAAGCTAGTCTAGATGTTCAACAAAATTTCCCCTCATTATGGACCAAGTTTCATATTCTAGAACCTCTCAGAAGAAAAGTTATAGTATAAATTCCAAAATAACTTGTTTAAAGATGCATTCAGGAAGCCCAAATTCCTTTGATAATATTTCCTAAAATTCCTCTATCCAAGATCTAAAAACTAGACCAAAAGATCAAGAAGATTTCCCCTCATTATGGTCTAAGTTTTAGTTTCTGGAACCTCCCAAAAGAAAATTTATGAGAAATTGTAATCACAGAGCCATGCATGTCCACATCCAACATATTAACTTTCACATATAAATCAAGATGTCTTTCTTACTGCCTCAAGGTAGAATTTCAATATAATGCACATAACCGTGAAGGAATCTTTCCTATTGATTCCATGCAACAGTTTTTCTACAACCATGCAATATTATCACAGAGTTATACATCAATTCATTAAATAACTAATCATCATATTCATATATCACATTTAATGACATTTATTTGAAATATAACAATGGTTGAAATTGAAGGTGGGACTTTTATTTTTCCACCCAACCATAGACTAGTGCAACCTCAATTTGTTTTAGAAGTTACCCTCGAGGCATATCCATGATCCAACGGGATTTTTCAATAGACATAGCTAGAAATCATGTTCGGCACTAGGAATATGAGAAATTTTGTTACAGGAAAATTATCAGCCCAATAATCCATTTTTGTCCTTCATCTACTTTCTTTCATCCCATGAGAGAGAACCCTTTTTTTTTAATGCTTTTTTATCATTCTTATTGTGTGTCTCTTCATGTTCCTCATGGGGTATTGTTCAAGGTCTTTCTTGCTAACTACACATTTGATGAAGTAGTGGTGCTAGCTAACACCACTCAGTTTCTTCTTCCTTTTCCCACTTGGATTGTGGATATGTGGTCCCACTCTTTAGGCTATTTAAATATATTTATAATCATAGTACAATTACATTACAAAAATCAGGGGGAGTATATCGAGGGTGTTACATTGACCCCTTTTATTGTGACATCAAATGTAATCTTGAATCCAATGTGGGGAATCATGGTTTCTTGAAACTTTATTTTAGTTGGTAATTATTAACTAAAATCAATTAAACTCACTAGATGAAGGGAAAATCAATGGATTGGAGTTCTGAGGGACATTTCTTTGTTTTTTTTCACACCTTGAATATCCATACACTACCAAATTAAATGCTCAAACCAAATAGAACTAATAAAAGTCATTCCCTGACAGATTTTTAGTTGACATATTTTTAATGTGAAACAATTGTTATTGAACTGGAGTTGGTGGAGTTGTTGACTCATTAATGAAAACAAGGACTGTTATGGGCATGCCCATTGTCATTCTTCCCAATCACAAATTGAGGAGACAACGGTGGAGGAAAGAGAACCAAGGCCCAAGGAAGTTCTCTCTCTCAGTTGTTCAAAGGGATGTAGGTAAAGTCCTACATATATGCACAACAACAATAAAATGGGGTAGGTTCATTGGAGTTGGTTCAAGGGTTCGATTCATTTTGGGTGTTCACAATTGTGACTATTTTTTAGGCCACTAAAATCCTTGTGTGAGTCTATGTTGCTAGTGTGTAAGGATTGAAATTCAACCACTAAATGTTTTCTATTATATGTGAAACCACTTTGTGCTTGCCAATTTGTTGTTAAACCACATGCCTAATGGGTCCTTTCTTTTGGCTATGAAACTATTAGGTTCTTGTTATTTGTTGTGAAACCAATAAGTTCTTGTTGTTGTATGTGAAACCACTTAGTGCTTACCAACTTGTTGTTAACCCAACTACATAATGGGTTCAATCCTAAGAAACTGAGCAACATGCCTATTCCCTAAATTTGGGTGTTACCCTATGTTTTGAATCTCTAAGAGTAATTGAGTCACTAGGATATTTACCAAGCCGTAGTTGATGAACCACCTATATAGCAGCTCCATCTTCTAAATTTTGACCAACGTGTCAATGTGAATTTACCCATATGCAAACATTACCTAATAATTTGGAACCGGATCGAGGAAGGTTAGTTGCAAGAAATGTTACAATGTAGTTGGCCTATGGTTAGGTAGAGAGTGGAATTCCATTCTCCAATTTCCAACCGATTTAACTTACTTAGATAAGTATAATGATTTATGTATACTTGATTTACGAATAATGAATTATGTACATTTGATTTACGAATAATGATTTATGCTCTATGTGATAATAATTTGATAAATGCTTTTGTATGAATAATGAACGAGCACCTAAAATCATTGTCTATGTATCGTTGATGTTGCTCTAAATGTATATGGTTACATGAACATTTAATATTGTTAATTATATTGTAGATCTTATATATTTTAGACTATATCATAAGTTGAGGACTACTTAAACATCTAGTTAATGTTGAGAATGCTTAGTCTATGAATTTCTGATATTATTTTGGAAAGTTTATGCATACTTGTACACATTGTTGTACATTATAAGATTCATTATTCAAGTTGGGTCTACAGTGTTCTTGTATAAGCATGAAATTTACGTGTCTTATTGATAAGAATTGAGAATTACTATCTCATTAAAGAAGTTATGTAATTTACAATACATAGTAAAGCTAGAACATCTAAACTAGTGTAGTTTTGGCCTTAGGAGCCATTTCTCCCCTTTTCTTAGAATTTATGGTGGGTTAAGCTCCATTAGTTCCTTTGGATTCATTTGGAAATAACATAGTATCTCTTATGTCTTGAAATCAAGACTTGACCACTGCTTTAGCTTAGTGTTTTAGAAGACTCAACATTGGTGCTTCAGGAAGTCCTAGTAAAATTTCCCTCAAGTCTCCTTCTCTATACGCCTTAGAAAAAATATGGAGTTATTTGGGGTTGAATGGTCCATTTTTATGGATTTTGTACCTATATTGGATAATGATTCATCACCCAAGTGTTGATGTATTAGGATTTATCTGGGACTAGATGCTCCCCTTAAACGATAGTTTACATTCGGATACTTGAGGGGAAGATCTCCCTTTCCTTGCTTGAATGCTTCCAAAAATACAAGAATCTAAATGAAAAAGGTACATCCACATTAAAAACGGCTTGAATTTAATTTAGACCAAATGTATTGTTTAATTTCAATTATCGCTCTAAAATTTCCCTAGGGTTGTCATGAAAGAAATAATAGAGGTGACCACAAACCTACTTTTGAGATCAAGATCTAGCCTTCCTAATACTCATAGAAGGCTCTCTCTTAATGATTTAACATTGTTGGATTAATTGATCTTAGGCTAGTTATTTAAGCTTGGTTGGTTTTTTATTTGATTTGGTGATGGAATCAATGATTCAGATGGATAGATAAGTGTCCTTTTACCATTGGGCCATGGAGTCCAAATCTCAAGAAAACAGGACTGAATCAAGTTCTAGAGATAGTGTTCACAAGTCAAGGTAGCTAAGTAAATTTAGATCTTTTAGGTTGGATGGTGAAGTTGTTTTTCAATCGGGTTAAAGGAGAAATCAAGGATTACTCAAACTGGATAATGAGAGAAATGAAAGAGGTCAATCGAAATTAGGGAGCAATTAAGAATTCCCTACTCTAGATATCAGAAGGAAATGTTAAAATGAATAATTGTTCAAGACAGAGTGTACTTAAACAAATTCTAAAGTAAAATTCCAGTTATTTCATTCAAATTGGAAAAAACATGTATGTTTGTGAAATACTTAAGAAAATAACAATTTGACAAATGAAAGATACTTCACTGAAGTGGCCCAACACATGAATCCTGTAATGCAATGCCTTTATTACTCAGTCCAATCTGTTGACTTGAAAATTTTTACAATAAACCCTCAAGTTTTCAGATCAATGTAACTATAGAAATGTTCAGTAATCCACCCTCTATACTTCAAATTATGAAGTATTTATACAAAAAAATGTTACAAAATATCCTAAACTGTTTTAGGAATTATTCAAGGAAAATAAATATCTTCATGCAAGAAGATAGAGACACCTAGGAAACTAAAAGGCTAGTTGTCCCTTCTTTTACTGATTTTGTTGTTTGGTGCTTTGATCTTTTGCTGCTTTCTCTCTTTTGTTGTTGCTCTACGTTGGCTGTCCTTTTACTCTGCCCTTTGACTGATACTTTTCATCTTTCATCTGATACTCTTTGACTAAGTTGATCTGTTGTTTTACTTTGACTGCTCTGTATTCACTATTTACCTTGCACTTTTACAGTAAATCATTTAACTTTTCCCAAGTCTCTATATCTGGTAATTTAATATTTACCATTCTTCTGTAGACTTCATCAGCTTCTGTATATTTTGCAAAGGTGGGTTTGTTTACAAAAAGATGTTTTACCTCATGCTGGAGGTAAAAGAGGTTCTCAAAATCCTGGTAAAGGAATTTTCCTGTAGGCATCCCTTTCATGGAGGAACTGTTGGCTTGTTCCTTTGCCACTTCTCTGATTCTCTTATCATAGTCTTCATGTGGCATCAACCTATCATTAATCACCAGTGGATTAGGTAGACCTTTCTACCTCAAAGTATCAAATTTGACCATGAACCTGGCTATTTCTTGCTCCATTGTATGGAATTTATCCTCAAGTTGTGTCATCAAGTTCCTCTTGGTGATTACCTTCTTCACTTCTAGTATGGTCCCAGTTCTGTCAGCTATTCCAAGCTCCTGCAATTCATACTTATTCTTTGAGTTAAGGAACTGGATTATTCTTGAGGCTTCTTCTGGCATATTTCCAAGTTCGGCTCTAACCCTTTGAATTGCCTCACCAGCCTCTTTGACCAAGTCATTTTGTTCAAATATCACCTGTATAGATGGCCAAATATCATTGACTGAGTCAATGATATTGGCCCATAAAAGTTGTTTTGCTTGGGCTAGTGGCTCTTTTAGTGTTAATTCTTTCTCCAGCTTCCCTATCTTTTCATTCAACCTATTTGTCTTCTAAACTTCATTCTTATGCATAATTTGAGCCAATTTCTTCTCATCCTCTAGAATTTTTATTTGTTCCTTAAGTCTATTTATTTCAATGGTTTGGATGGACATATCCTCCATGGCTTTAACCAATTTACTTGCTTCATCACTAGGATGAGCTGCTACTGTTGAACCTGTTGTTGATGTAGTGGCTGATGTAGTTGGAAGTGTTGTAGCTAGTGGAGCTGATGGGGCCAATGAAGCTACCAAAGTAGAAGGAACTGTTGTAGTGACTGTAGGAATAGCAGTAGGAGTATCTACTTCAATGGTGGCTTGTTTCTCCTGTACCAACTTATTTAGTTCATTCTCCATTTCTTTCAATTGAGAATTTAGCTAGAGAATGAGGTCCATCATCTCATATTTCTGGCTTTGGCTCTTTAGAACCTCCTTGGTCTGTGGATGTTCAGAAGGAGGAAATTTTAGTTGTTTCTTCAAAGCAACAATGTCTTCATTTTTCTTCTTTATGAGATTTTTTGTAGCCTTGATGTCATTTGGATTATATCCAATCTCAATAACCAAGTCTTCTAGTGACTTGATTCTATTATCTTTTGCCTGTGAATATGCTTTCTCTAGCTTAAACTATGTTGTGATGTTGTCTAGAGAATTTTGAAGTTTCTGAACACTCATGGCCTTGTTGGTCATCGTTGAGTAGATCATTTCTCCTGCATGCTTATGAAATTCAATTTGATCAATAGGGTGAACATCCCTGGCCAAAACTTCAAATTTTGTCTTCTTGTAATCTGTTGATGTCTTAGGTTGTTGGATTGTAGGCTGCAAAAAGGTCATTTTCATTTTACTAGTTTTAATGTCAAAAGCTAACATTAACCTATTCTGATTGCTAGGAGTCTGTTTGAAATACTGGGCATATGTTTCAACTTTCAATGCCTCATTTCTTAATTTGATCTCTTTATACTTCTCCTTTATGTCTTTTTCCTTATCCACTATTTTGCTTGATGATGAGACCTCAATGCTGAGCTATTTATGAATACTCTGAGTATTAGAGGTTGATGGATAATGTGTTTCCTCTGGAACTATTGGAGTTGTACTTTATCTGACCACTGTATCTCTATCAATGATTTTAAGTGTCTCAATTGTCCCAACTATCTCTTCTTTCTCTTCTTGCTCATTGACAAGATTTAGCTTGGGCTTCTTCCTATACATGATTTCAAATCTATCATGTGTTGTATCTATGCTTGAGAAAGAACCTTCTTCCCTGGTCCTTTTTGTTTATGACACCTAAAGGGTCATATTGCCACATGAAACTACTATTGAACTTCATTTCCTGTAAACACTTCTCTGCTTCTTCTCCAGCCTCCCTATTATTACAGATAAAAGGACCAAGCTAGTTTTTTTTATCTTGAACTGTGTTTTCTTCCTAGCTGATAGGAAATTCACATTGTTTGAATTTATAATTCGCTTGATATATTCTAATGAAAATATCCTCATGGGAAGATATTTGGACAGCTTATAGGGAGTGAGCTGGCATCCATATATTCTAATTTCAGTGTGATCATGGTATAGATATCAGTCTCCTATTCTATGATTCTTAGACAACTGCAAAACTCTCTTTATCTCATCATTGATCCTGGGTTGATTGCTACTACTTAGCATATTGACAACTGGATGAACAAAGGAATCAATGAACTCCTTGTAGCTGAAAACAATGGAATACTTTTGGATTAAGGGTGTCCAAAAGATGACTGATCTAGGATGGCCCTTAGTGTCCAACTTTTGGATGTTGACTGGAAACTTGTCTCACTGGAAATATAATAACATGTAGAACAATACTAAAGTGTATTTGAATACTCTTTCATTTGGCAGTCTGATCAATTGATCATGGATTCTGTCTGCCAAGAACTGGGAAAAATTGAAGACTGTTGTTGGAGGCTTGTTTGGGAAAAAAATAGAGAGGAAAGCAAGTATAGGCTCATCTACATGCTCATCAGTGGTGTATCCTAGAATACAAGAGAGCATGGTTACAATTTGTCTAGCCCTCTCAGAGAAAATGGTGGCAAAGTATGGAGGACTGTCTGTAGGAGTATGAGACTCTTCTAGGATGAAAGTGTGAAAGATTTGAGACCTCTTGGGAAGGTCCAACTTCAAGTAGAGTTCAAGTAGGTTTTCAATGGAAAATGGGGTTTCATTTGGGTTTGGCTAGATCTGTAGCATTTGGTTTATTGACTCTGCAGTGATTGTAAACAAAACCTACTGGTTAGGAGAGACTATGGCTCTTTGGCTTGGGATATAGCAGATTTGACATAGGTGGATGATTTCAGGGAACTGGTATACTTGTGGGAACAAGTATTTGGGAAAATTTGATTCCCATAGATGAATGTCATCATTTTGGTTCAGGAATTTGTCTTTACTCTAGCAGTGGAGTTTCAATAGATGGCTAGGGGAAACTGTGTCTTTAATTTGGAAATCTTTGTCGGCCAATGGGAGGTGGTCAATGTCTAGGTGAGGGGTTTGCAAGGGTTTCTCATTTAGAATGCTTTGGGAAGCCATAATTTGGTTTATTCTATTGAATTATTGTTTATCTGGCTTAAGGAGTAAGCTCAGGACTTCTGGAATAGTGGGAAGGGTGAATATAGTCTGCAGAAAAGGGTTTCTTCGGATGCACAGTGGGTTTCTTCAATTTGGCAAGGTTTTTTAATTAATTCAATTAATTAACCTTTCATAAACATTGTGCAAAGCTTAAGTAGAGGGTCATTTTGGTTCTTTCAAGAATACCTGGAAAACAGAGATTTGGTGTGCAATCAGGGTTCTGTGGTAGCAACAGAGGTTTCTGAGGCTTCAATTGTCTGTGTGTTGCTTCAATTTGGAGTCTACAGGGTCTTCAGGTTGTAAATGGGTAAAAAATGATTGAGCAGAGTTCCCGGGCGTTATAATTGGTTGACAAAGGTCTTTTACAACAAAATAATAGTGAAAAGAGTGAAAAGGGGGATTTTTGGTTTTTAACCAACAGCAGTTAATTTTTGGGCGTGGGATTAATGTATGAATAGTAGTTAGTTTGCTTTTACGCAGCGAGGTGGTTTTATGGCATATCACACCACTTTTGAGTGAAGGGCGGTATTTTTTGAGAGCACGTGATATAATGTGGGGCTGCCACGTAGCAAAAGGGCACTCGGGCAAAATCATGAATCTCGCGTGCTTTTGGGATTTTAATAGTCGAACGATGGGAGCGCACGATATGGATATGGGACATTGAATCTGGGAGTGGTTGATTGGAGGGCTATCACGCGACAGAGTTGTATGGGCTGAGTCAAGGTGTGGTTGGTGGGGCCCAGGGATAAATAATGTGGTGAGTTAAATATTTTCAAAGGTTTAGTGAGGGTTGGGGAATTATAACATGGGGGGTTAAATACATAAAGGGGGACTATAGGTTAGAAAATAACTTAGGATAAGGGGGTTTAGTGGGTTTTTAAGGGAAAAAGGGAAATTAATAAGGGGAAAATGATTTTTAAAGGGTAATGTCTAGGGAAAGGTGTGAAACAAATGGAAAAAGGGTTAAAATGAAAGGAAAGGGTTACTACAAGGGGAAATGAAGAGGGAAGGGTCAAAATAAAGGGAAAGGGTTTTTACAATGGAAATGTGTTAGAATAAGAGGAAATGAAAGGGAAGGGTCCTTTGGAATCAAGAAGGGGAAATTAGTGAATGAAAAGTAATGAAGGGGTAATGGAGGGAAATTTAGAGATGTAAGGGGTTTAGTGAAATGAGAGGATATTAGTGAATGAGCTTTAGTATTTAGGCCTAAAATCATATAGAACTTTTTAGGGTAAATACCCAAAGTAATACACAATTTTTGTGAATGTCCTCTTTCCTTTGATAGTTCCTCCTGCACATGAAACATAGGATTTAAGCATGATGAAGGTGCATTTGAGCTAGTAATCTTGTGTATTTCAAAACCTCTTCTACCTACCCTTTATTTACCCTAGTATTTTCTCTTCGTTTATTGGGTGCATTTGAGCTTGCTAGCCCTTGATTTCTTTTTCTTTGATAAGCAAACTATCTAATTATAACCTTATAACTCCCAAGGGCTCAGTTAAATTGATGAGCTCCTTATTATTCTCTACCTAACTATTGATCTGCCAAGATTAAACAGTTTGGCTAGATCTTTATTTCTCTATCTATCAGCATGAAATTTAAAGCATGAATGAAACAAGATTAAACTATTTGATCATCTTGGATTGTGGCATTTTTTACAAGCTACACACAATCTTATTTTGCCTAGTAAAGTAAAAGGTAGTGGCATTTGAATTTGCATCACTTTCATAATCTATTATTTATCTCCTTTTGGTGGGGTTCATATTTTATTTTCTTTTTTTATCCTTTTCTTTTAGTCCTTTGATTTTTCTTTTAGGACTTACCCTCTTTAGAGTTTTTATTTTTAATATGGGAGAACATATTGCAGAAAGAAAAAGTATGTACAATATTACAAGACTAATCATAGCCAATTCAAAATTATGAATCATATTATTATAGGACCTTAACATGGGGCAGGGACCACAATTAGCAATTACATATCTACAAGTTTGGGCTTGTTTTCCCTTGAGACGTTGAAGTGTATCTAGGATCTGGGGTTAACGTGTGGTGTATACTCTTCTAGAGGATAGATGTCTACTAAACCAAATTTCCTTCATTGAAGACAAGAATTCCAGAGGTCTAGGAGTCAGGGGCACATCAATAGTGGATAATGTCATGAAACCCTAGATTTCTTTAGAACTAGATAATATCATAGAATTGTCACATAACATAACAACATTAGGCCTAGCGGGACTCACAAGTTTGTGTTGATGTAGTAGTGCCACATGTCCCTGACAAGGACCAGGTGGGGATCACATAGGAAAATATTGTTGTTAATGGACCTCGTAATCAAACAAGTGATTTGAGGGGCGTGATTGTGAAGGGTCCTATATCAACAACCCAAGACCACCATGAGGCCCCCTTGGTCTATAATGAATTAACAAGGGAGCTCTGACATGTGGATCCACATAGTGGGTCCCATGTTTAACACCACTACTAGATGGTTAGACATGGGCGCAAGATCGATCAATGGTCCTTGTTCACCCCAAGGCTCCCTTGGTCTACCAAGAGTTAGCAGAAGGGGGGAATTCAAAACCAGATACCACCAATATTAATAACCACATGGATTTTGTTGGTGGTATCACCATGGGACCTCATCCATGGTGACAAGGCATGACGTGGAACCGTCTACGTAGGCGTGGCTGAGCCACATGGGCCACACATGGCATTAAGAGATTGACCTAACTTCAGTTATCGATAACTTTCAATTCATGAGTTGTATTTAGATAAAATTTATATCATCAAAAATCTCTCGACAAGTTGGACATGATGCTGGTATCAAAAATTAATTCCACAACCTTTGGAAAAGAAGGATTTTTGGTAATCCCATCTTCATAATAAGCTTTGAAGGTCAGGTTAAGTCATAAATAACACCTTACACAACCCGAGAAATTATGAGTGGGTGGGAGGGAGTTTTACATGCACCCACATGAGTTCTTCTCTCATTCCATTCCACATGTTTCTTTGTTTTCCCTTACGTTCCTTCACATGATTCTTCCTTCATGTGTTTATTGTCACATATTCCCATCTTCGTCAAACCAGAAGCTTCTGATTAGACTACAAAAATATTTGGGTGGTACTCTAGCCACACCTTGTATAAAATATTTGGGGTACAAACCAATTACTCCCATAAATATGGAAGTTACCAACACCTCCTTCACCTTCAATATTTTCATGGAAAAAGTTGGCAATCCTAGATCCTAGGAATATTTACCTTAATGAAATAATTTGTTGGAAAGGATTAATTCCATAAATCCTTTTTCATGGCTTCCCGCCTCCTCATGGTTACTCATGGTTTGTATCAAGGATCCACCTCTTCATTAGTTGTTATTAAGATATAATTACAATTGTTCTAGGTCTTATACCCATTTACATTTACTTTCCTATATAGGCATTATTAACATGATTGATTACAATTACAATATCGATGAGGGATTAATGGTTGGGGTGTTACAAACAATAAACATTGATTAAACCCAAGGAAATGAGGTAATCTCTCTTCATGTTCAATAGTTCATCCTCTAAAAGCATCTCGCATGTAGATAAATCTAACATGGTTATAGCATTAGCATCTATTATATTATCATTGTTTGGACCTACAGTCAATAGCCTCTCAACCACTTAGTATGTTTTTCATGATATCCCTACTAATTCAATAAATACTTAGGGAGAAAAACTCATTCAATATTTGAATGTAAATTGCTCAACAATTGATTAATTTTGTCTAGGTTTTATCTAGATCATTGCAAAGATAATTCATAGTTTTTCATTGTTCATAAATAAATAAATAAATAAATAATAAAAATAAAAAAATAAAAAATAAAATTAATGGTATTTTTCAAAATACAAATTCTCCATTTAGATTAGTGATAACTTATATGTTCTTCATTAAATTTACTTGTGATCCTGTGCATAATATAGTTTATCAACATCATAAAATCTAAAACTGAAACTACAACAATTAGAAATGTGATTAAGTTCATTCAATAATCTACATCATTAATTCCTTACTCCTATTAGCATTTCCCTTTCCCCAAATTTTTCATGATTATCTATAACACTCCTTATTTAGATAAACATTGAAATTAGTGTGAGAATACTTTGAGAGTCAAAATTTGAGCATGATCCTTAGATCTCTTCCCCTCGACCGCATCTCAAGCCTACAAACAATGAAATATATCATTTACAACCGTAATGGTTGAAGTAACATTTTTCTTTTGTGGTGGGATTTCTATGTAAGATATATATAATGTAACATAATTCACATCATATTCAACTATATGCAATAGAAATTATGCTCTAGCATCCACTCTATCATGCATGATTTAAGAAATAAAGTGAGCAAACAATGTCGTCAATAAGAACCACATTCTTGGTAGTCTTGAAGAGAAATTTCCTTTAGCTTTGTATTTTCATTAACGTAAGAAAACTCCAAATTTATAGACACCTTAGCCTACCTAATAAGTGATGGGTGCAATCATGCTATATTTCCATGATCCTAGAGCTCTATAAAGCATGTAGACTCTCTTTAAAGGCTTTTATGTTGCCTTCACAAAGTTACCCCCTTTCAACAAAGACCTCAAGGTCTAGGACAAGCTCTTATTTTCTACTGATATTTACAAGAAACATGACTCCCATGGTCAAGCATGATTTAACATGTTTGTGATATAAATCTAAGTGGTAATTCTCACTCATCATATGGATACATGGAGAAAATCCTCTCCTACATAAGTTTCCACAAAAATATTTGATTCTAACAATGTGTATAAAGATTTTCATTATAATGTTTAACAATTTGAAGCTCCTTCAAAAATAAATGTGTCTTGGTGTTTATGATTTTAATATTTTACTTGTGATATACATATAGCTAATAATAAGGTTACATTTAAAACTAAAAATTATTATTATTCTCTATTGAAATAACAACTTATCTATTTGGTGGTTTGTTAACAATAAACATTCTAAAACATTGGAAGGGAAATAGTGTGTGTGTGTGTGTGTGTTCTCCATAATTGAACATCCTCTTTGTTTAAAAAAAGAGTATAAATTATGTACGGTTTCGTGTGTTTTCCGTGAAAACATCCACTTTGTAAAAATTCAGTTTTGTGGGTTTTCCTTATGAGATATTACGAGATATATGAGATATTATGGGTACTATGTTTTGTTGCGGATGATTGTAGAAGAAATGAACATTCTCACATCATTTTATCCAAACAGAACACTAGCAAAGGACAAACATATGAAAATAGTCAATAAATCATTTCCAATATGTTATTTTCATAAGTCAAGCTACAATGACCACTAGGAATTTCTTTCTTCTATGTCACTCTTTCATATGCTACCACCTTATAGTGTTTCCTTTGCAACATGTGGTGCAATTGCTAGTTTTATATTAATATATCAATAGTTGTGTTTGTTTTGAATCGGGTTTTAAGTATTTTAATTTAATTATTCATAATTATTAAGTAGATGGTAGAGATTAGATTTCCACTAAATATTTTAGAATAATTTTAATAGTCACAAATAAAATATTGAAACTTATTTCAAGAATAGTTATACTCTTTTTGTGCTTTTGATTAAACTGATTAATGAAAAATAAAAGGTCATATGAATGTGTCATACTAAAATAAGTTATGGTGTTTTGAGCATGTGATATTAGTAAATTATGGTATTGTAACAAATCTTATTTACAAGTTAAGAATCTCTAAGATAAAATCAAAATAAACATCCTCTTCTTCTTGTCTCCCTTCTTACTTTGTCACTAAGGGTGTCGTCTTCTTCTAATCTCCATTCTTACTTCGTCGCTTGTATTATTTCCACATTATCATCAATGTTACGTGAGATATTTTAATAATATAAGGTATATATGTTACACGAAATATTCTAATAATATTAAGTATATTTAAATAAATATTAAGTATATAAAGAGTAGACTTAAATATTTTAAGTTGGTAAAAAGTATGACAGTAATGTTTTTAACTAAAAAATTAACATTTGATTTTATATTTGTGAAATAAATTTAAATATTACTTAAAAAATATAATTTTATCAAAATTCATTTAACTGATGATCGTAAAAGATATTGATTATATTATAGATACTATTTAAGTTGTTAATAGTTTTTTATAATAAAACACGGATTCCATGGCCAAGGGACTGGGCACACTTTCACGAATAAGCAAATGCAAAATCCTGTTAATATAAAAGGAATTGGATGATTTTTAAACTATTTGTTTTTAAGTGTGATTTTTTTTAAATTTTATAGTTTATTTTTTAATTTAATTTATTCGGATTTGGTGAAATTTCAAATTTGATGGTTAAAGGTTTATTTTTTTCTAAAGCGTTGAATCTATATATATATGTTAAACAAAAATCAATTTAATGAACATAGGATCTCACCACAAATTGTTCTACCAAATTTCTATTAAAAATCCATAAAAGCTCTAAAAAATCACAATTAAAAACAACTACATTTTTATATTCCATTCCAACCCTGCTTCTCGGAAGCGTATGCTTATCGAGAGGGCGGTCGACCCTGCCGCTCGGCAACCTGTGTGGAGCCGGTCCCGCTCGAGAGGGAGAGTTGCATGCCGATAGAGAAAGAACGTGAAATCATCGATGCAGAGATTTTTCATATTTATTGATGAATTGCTTTCATAGCTTTATATTTTAAAGAGGTTTAGTCCAATGTTAGTTTAGCTTCTTCACACATTTCGTGGCAATATCTTTGACCAGTTGAATGCAATTTCCTCGCTCAACCCTTTGTACTAGTTTGCATTATATAAGCTACTCATATACAAAGTTGATGGACATTTCCAAAGCATAATTCATCTTGTCATTAGTGTTCAATCGTTTTCATTAGGTCATAGTTGATGGACATTTCCAAAGCATAATTCCTCTTGTCATTAGTGTTCAATCGTTTTCATTAGGTCATAGTTGTTTACCAATTCTAATACAATTTTTTTAATATGGAAAGCTATTTGAGGTATAAGATCAAATCATCGTTTCAGGATATGATTATTTGTTTAGTGTTGGTTTGTTTTTGGTAGAGTAGAGTATAGGGAAAAAAATCACACGTTGTAATATTAATATAATTGTTTCATGTATTTCAAGTTGACATAGTCAATTATTTGTTTTAGATGTGTTGGGTGAATATTTTGGGATTGGAGATAATGTTTAATTTATTTTTTAAGGAAATTGTTAAATGTTTGATTAAATAATGTTAATGTTGATGTTGAGAATTCTAATATTAAAAGTTAAATTTGAATTTGGTATAGATTTCTATTTCTTTGAAGTCATATTGTTAAATATGTTTTTATATCAATTTTAGATGAGAATTTATTAATTTGTAATTATGAGATTAACCTATTGCAACGCTTATAGGGTGTAAAGGCAAATTTATATAAGTTTTGATAATAAAAATACATTCAGAAATAAAAAATGAATTATTCAAAATTATTGTTTGAATCTATGATATAATTTTAATAATAATGGAAGGGAATTTCTCACCCTCTATAGAAAGCATAAAAACTTCTTACTAGTTTAGATTTGGCCTTCTTGTTACATTTGTAAGGTTTACATGAGGAAACTTATATGGGTGAACCCTTTTCCAACTTATGAATGACAACATACTTTCCTGAGTAATGGCCTCATAACCCTCCTAGTAAAGAATGCAAGTCTTTCATATAAAATTTGTGGATCCATCATGCCTTTGGAAGAGGGCTATGGCACCAAGGTAGCATCCAGTGGCATATATGTCATGTGATTTGACCAAGGAATCTAGTTAGTAGTTAGTATACTTGTTGATATAATCTTCAACATTTCCTTGTCATAACATAATATAAACATGAGCACATAAATGTCATAATCACATGATCATAATAATAATTAACAACAAGAATTCCCACTTGCTCAATGGATCCCTTACATGACAAGGGATATCATTGGATAACCTCATTATGTTATCACAAACATGTCATTCATATATTCATTAGATTTTTATGAGCATTAACCAATCATCCTTCCACAAGAATGATTCCCAACAATAAATTGTTAAATGAAATGGAATTACATACATTAATTTCATCATTAACATGTTCATGAAATATAGCACATTCACATGCCAAACAATGTTAAGTCTAGAAAACCTCTTGGTATCCATGTAGAGCATGCATTAATTTGCAAACAATAATTTCCAAACTCAGCCAAAGGAATTCTCACCCAATTCCTTTCCTTTTACTTTTACCTTGTTTCTATCATCAACATTATGAGTTGATATTTCTATTATTGCAATATTCAACACTTCTTGAAATGGTCTTAGTGTAACACACATTAATCATAATTTCATCAACTTAGCTATTTATGGATTTCAATAAAATCTTCATAAAGGCATTTTCATTTTCATTCACTTCTAGCATATCTTCATCCATGTTGTTCATAAGCTATCAATTTTCAGCCTTTGTCCTTTTTCATTCATGCTCACCACAATTGTCAAGAGCATAAATATAACATAAATATCAGTAATGGGCCATTCTTTCCCACTTGCCCAATGGTGTTCCATACAACCCAGAACCCATTAAATAGCCTTGCCACATTACCCAATCATGGAAAATACAAACTTTGCTTCCATGCCATTAACATGGTGATCATATTTTAAAGATTAACCACTTATCTTACTATGATGGTTCTCAGCCAATGAATTTTCAAACTAAAAGGTATCATTATAACTTCATTTCATTTTCTCTTATTCATAAAATAAAGAATGAATAAAGAAGCCACGCAATGTTGGTTAAGAGAACTCCCTTATTATGCCATTTTCATGGTTGTTACATTGTTGGTCATTGTGTTCAAGTAGACTCGGTCAAGTGCATTTTAGTTGTTCTATCATCTTCTTTTGTCCCCTTTTTACCATTTAACTTATGCACAAATTCTAGCCAAGGTCTTCCAATTTTGGGTTGGTTCTACTTTAGTTTTTCTCTAGAGCTCTTCTTCTTTCCTTCCCCCACATTCAACAACTACCGAGGCCAAAACATAAAGACAAGAATGAAGAAGAAGCAAAGAAAAATAAAAACCTCACAACAGCAATGCATAATAACAGAACAACATGACCATGCTCAACATCAACATTCAAAATAACGAAGAAATTATGAATCCAATCAATGAAATACAAAACATATAAAGCGTTCACTAACCCACAACAACTCAATTCCATGAGTTATGGTGTTTAATGTGTCCATCAGCACCACCACACACACACACACACACATATATATATATGAGAGAGAGAGAGAGAGAGAGTCTTTTCCAAGGTTTATGGCAACCTTAAAATTTCAACATCCCTCGAAATAGCTCTTGGAGGGATCTTCTCTTTCAAGGGAAATTCCCCTTTCTTTTCCATCATTGACTTGGTCCATGCTATGTGGCGCCATACCATTTTCCATGCTTTTACTTCTTGCTTCAAATGATTCTTCTTATGTGTTTTCACACACACACACCCAACTATTAAAGTTATATCAGAAATCAATTGTTATATTGCCATGTTATACCAATCATGTTGATTTGTAGTTGTTCGCACATCTAGAATTCATGTCAGTCACATGTTCCAAGAATCAGGAATACATATCAACATGTTTATAGCCATATGCTCACAAGATCAGAAATCATCCTTTACCAAGACTAGCATCATCAAACTTTGAAATCATCCTTTTACCATGACTAGCATCTTCAAAATTTTAAATCATCCTTTTACCCAGGCTAGCAACCATGACATAGTTTGCAATCAGCACATAGTCATCAACCATAGTGCTTCAACTAGCACACACTTACACTTTTGTGCATATCACTTGTCTCAACACACATTTTTTTAGTACAATTAAGTTAAAACATGATAATTCCTTCATGAAATCTCATAAGCACATACACATATCATGCACCTAATCAAGCATTACATCAATACTTTAAGTGTGCATAAAGTTCAAGAATCATAATCAATGATTTTTAGAACACTCATTTGGAGAAGACCGCTTATTTGTATAAAAAATCATATTAACATACTCACCATGTTGTCACAATATGCATATCAATACGCATATGTGTCACCTTGTCCAAGCTCTCAATAGCACCTTATTTTCCATAGCCTTGGTCCCCTGAGACCACATGTAACAGGCTCATAGGCCTCTCAACTGTGCTATCAACCTACTCTTGGTTACATGTTTATAATTAACCATGATTATTCATATGAACCATGTTATGGAAGTAGACTACTTAGAGTCTTTATTCATGCGCATCCATTACTATGTGCACCTAACATACCTTCATGAATCTTGGCATATTATTATTCAAAACCTATTGGATGGACATGCCTCTTTAAACTATTTCAACTCTCACATTTTCTCATAACTATACTATTATTCATCAGCTTATGAAGAAATTTCAAAACATCAAAGAAAAGTATAATCTAGCAAGAAATAATTTAAGATATTTTCCCCCGCAATTTTGACTCCGTCATTTAGTCATGAACTTTTGCAATCATGTTGGGTTTCTCTATAGAATCTAGTTAGCATTATGCATGTTTATCTTGCTACATCAACTCAAATCAATATTTAAGTAACATCAATGTATTTGTATATATAGAAGAATGATCTCACTTAACCACATATGCATATAGTAAATAATCACCAACAAAACAAAACAAATAACAAACACTTACACCCAACAAACAATCATTCTTTAAATAACACAAAGTTCCAAATTTGTAATCTCCAAAGGTATATTGTATAACCTTTTCTCTTCATTTAATTTGTCACAAAGCTCATCTAGTGCAAGTGTTTAATGTGGAAGCTCAGATACCACTTTCTAACATACTCAGCTCCCTCACTGACCTACAGAGGTTATGGGGTACCCAAAAATTTATTTTCCTTTTATTAGCTTGACAATAAGATTTGATACCACTTTGTCACATACCCCTATTAAATTTATCCTAAGCACATTTGCAAAAACTTGATTTTAATCTCTCATACATTTTGTCAACACTTTACATGTAAACCTTTCTTCAAATACTTTGTATTCAACCAATTGAGTAGTATTTTTCTTGAATACCCTTTTTCAAAAATTTTGTATGAAATCAAATCAAAAGCATTTCTCTAATTCCACTTGTAACATACTAACTAAAACATACCACTCAATCATGTAACTTTTGATTTTTGTCTTTGAGGTATTTTATCAAATAGTTTGTATGAAAATTGTAATAAAACACCTTTAACACATTTATTCAAATTCTTTGCATGCAAATAGGCATATATCAACTACAACAATACTATCCCCATCCACAAAATGACATTTCCATTAGGACATTTCATCAAACAATTTGTATGCAATGAATCATTAAACCATTTAAGCATTTCTTCAAACACTTTGCATGCAAACTAATATAGCAAATTCTTTGCATGCAAATAGGCATATATCAACTACAACAATACTATCCCCATCCATAAAACAACATTTTTATTGGGGCATTTCATCAAACAATTTGTATGCAATGAATCATTAAACCATTTAAGCATTTCTTCAAACACTTTGCATGCAAACTAATATAGAAAATTATTTGCATGAAAATAGGCATATATCAGCTACAACAATACTATCATACAACAATATTGTCCCCATCCACAAAACAACATTTTCATTGGGGGATTTCATCAAACAGCTTGTATGTAATGAATCATTAAACTATTTAGGAATTTCTTCAAACACTTTGCATGCAAGCTAGAAAAGAAAATTCTTCAACGGATAATTTTAGTAGCCCAAGCTATAAAAACTGAACCAGATGCTCAAATGAGAGTTCCCTTCGTTATGGTTCATATGTCAACCAAATAAAAATTTATAGAAAAAATGCTAACATGACTTGTTTGATGCACGATTTTAGGAGCATTTAGGAAGCTCGACTTCCTCTAACCATATCTCCTAAAATATCATTACCTAAGATATGAAAGTTGGGCTACATTGTCAGTGGTGTTTTCCCTTGCTATGGTCCATGTTTAAACTCCCGAAAACTCACAAAAGAATAGCTATAACAAAAATTCCAACATGACCTATTAGATGCATGATTTTAGGAGCATATAGGAAGCTTGAATTCCTCTTATCATATCTCCTAAAATATCGAAACCAAAGATCTAAAAGCTATTCTAGATGATCAACAAGATTTCCCTCAATATGGACCAAGTTTCATCTTCTAGAACCTTCCAGAAGAAAAGTTAAAGTATAAATTCCAAAATAACTTGTTTAAAGATGCATTTAGGAAGCCCAACTTCCTTTGATAATATTTCCTAAAATTCCTTTATCCAAGATCTGAAAACTGAACCAGAGGATCAACAATATCCCTCATTATTGTTTAAGTTTCAGTTTCTAAAACCTCCTAAAAGAAAATTTATGAGCAATTATAATCACAAATCCATCTATGTCCACATCCAACATATTAACTTTCACATATAAATCAATACATCTTACTTATTACCTCAAAGTAGAATTTCAATATAATCCACATAACCGTCAAGGAATTCTTCCTATTGATTCTATGCAACAATTTTCTACAACCATGCAATATTATTACAAAGTTATACATCAATTCATGAAATAACTAATCATCATATTCATATATCACATTTAATAAAATTTATTTGAAATATACCAATGGTTGATATTGAAGGTGGGACTTGTTAGTGTCAGCCTTTGCAGCCTTCCTCCAGTGATCAAATATGCACTTACACAAGTGATTTTAAGGTGTCAAGGTCAAATTTTATCATTTCAGTGAGTCTTCAAGTAAAATTTGGTCACTAGGTATTAGGCCTAGGGTTTTCTTTCACTCCTTTCAAAGTTGTCTAGATTTCAATCAATGTCACCATTCAGCTGAGTCTAACATCATTCAGAGGGTTGTCATCATCATGTCAACTTCCATTGGGTCATTTCACACCTTGTTCATGTTTCAGTTGTGCCAAGGAAAGGTTCCTTTCCCTCTCCTACGGTTTTGAAGCTAATTTCTCTTGGATCCTGATGTTCATACACCTTTCCCTATCCATAATGTACCTTATCAAACACTTCCCCTCATTGAGATTCCCCAAATTCCTCATTTTCGCACAAACCCTAGTTTCTTGCTACAACCAGGCAATTTTCTATGGTTGGGCCTGTGTTTTGCCTTTTTGGACCCCTTCCCCTCACTCAATTTCTGAGATTCCACTTTCCCCTACTTCCTAACATCCCTCCATACCTCCCAAAATTTTCTCAAAAATTTAGAAGCTCCCTATCCCCTTCATTTCGCTTCATTTCGGCAAATCCCTTGTCCCACACATCGGGATATGTTTCACTCAAATGATATTTCTGAGAAATCAAAGATGAACTCGAGAAAACTGAGAGATGTTTTTGTCCACAACGGAACAAGGAAGAACAACCTCCTTCACTTTTTAAACAGGTGTCATGGTTTTGAAGAAATTTCAAGAATACAATTTTCTCGGGAGAATTGATGCACCTCTGGCATGACCTCGGGAAAATCAAGTGTTCTCATAGCTGGGTTGGCCAAATGACTTGCTTGATAATCCAAATAATAACTAGAGACATGTATCTTTCCAATTAGCTATCATGAGCTCAATTTGGAGTTGAGGAAGGCATTCAAAAGTTGACTGTAACAGCACACTGCCTTTAGGCAAACTCATTTGGCATAGTTTGACCAGTCTTGGGAGATTTGATTTTTGACAGAGCAAATGAGCTCCAAATTGAAAAATTCTAGTTGGGTTAGAAATTAGATAGGACCAGATTTCCAATGAGCTATGAAGACCTCAATTTGGGGTTGAGGAAGGCATTCAAAAGTTGACCGTAACAGAACTCTGCTTTGAGGCAGCTTCATTTGGTACAGTTCGACCAGTCTTGGTAGATTTGATTTTTGACAAGAAAAATGAACTCCAAATCACAAAATTCTGGTGGGTTTGGAAATTAGACTCAAATACCGTTCCAATGAGATATTCTGCACTCAATTTGGACATCAGGAAGGCCTCCAAAAGTCACCTGGAAAAGAGAGTGACCCACAGGAGGAGGAGTACGACGGTTTTATAAATATTTTCACTCCATATGGTCAGTTATACAAGTGGCAAAGGAAGGCAAAGGGTCACCCAAGCCATGTGTCATGTTTTTTGGTGCTGCACTGTAGCTGATGCTTGGCTCCCCAGCTTCATTTTGTGACCCTTGGGCGTTCTATCTCTTCATGGCACATTCTATATATTATATGCAAACCATTTGCAAACCAATTTTGGGTTGTTTGGCTTGTAACTTCTGGGGGACTATGGGAAAGAAACTTTACATTGTATATTTTTACAGAGAATTAATGAGAGGCAGTAGCTCTATTTCATGAGATCCATGTGGTTGTGAGTGTAGCAGGTTTTTCTCTTATGTTCCATATGTATCTTGTTATGTTTCATAGTTCATTTCATATTCATTTCTAGTGAAGTTTTTCGAATGAGATTTGGTAGAATTCAATTTTATTTCTCTACTAGAGGAAAATTTCATGTACAATTTTCATTCTTCTGTTGAAAAGGATTCATCTCCTATGCCCTTTTCATCTTCTTAATCAATCTCTCCATTCCGCCATATTTTAAAACTAAATTGCTATGCTTTCTGCCTACCTTGCCTCATGAAACAATCTATGCCTTTATGTTAAGTTCTCTGTTCATTGAGGTCCGGAGGTCCCATAACATCCCAGAAACAAAGTCATTCATAAAAATCACTCTTTGTATTCATTTTCACTTACTAGCCTAAGACAAATAGTTCATTGTAAGTCATCTCAAGCCATTTCATTCACTTATTCATTGAGTGTGACTTGGAGAGAGCCCTCTCCTGTCCTCATAGGGCTAGCTACGAGGCTGAGCTTGGTTTGTGATTACCCTGATTTTAGCCTTCTTTCAGCCTGAGGCGGATTTAGGTGCTAACATAGTGGCGACTCCACTGGGGAAGAAAATGGTTTGCTTGTAGATTGTCTTACCCCAGGACATATCTCAAGTTCAGATCTGATGTTGTTGGTGAACAACGATCAGACATAAGAAGATGGCTGAAATCATTCACCTGGCGACTCCTTTCACTGAAGAATCCAACAATCGGTGGTTCATGGTAACTCCACTGCAGAGGGATCGGATTGCAAGAAGACATGCTCCCATGAGCCACGATCACATTCCAGGCTTTCCAAATAAAATTCCGAAGGTGGATTGGTCAAGGAATCTACCTACATTTAAAGATGATGGTAAGAAGGACGCTTCTTTACATCTAGTTTGATTTCACATGCATATTCGCAAGTTGAAGGTTGATTTTCCTAAAGATTTCTTAATGAAGATATTCATGGCCACTCTTGAAGGTGAAGCCCAATCTTGGTATGAAAATTTGCCCGCTACTTGTATTTACTGTCTAAAGGATTTTCATGCCCTGTTCATTGAAGGATATAAAGACTCTTATCCGTCATTGAATCTAGTTCATGATTGTTGCAAGCATGATTATGGTTTTATTGAGAGCCTTGAAAAATATTATAAGGATGATAATTTTATGGATGATGAAATCATGGAAGCCCTATATGAAATTCCTTTTCAGCAGTGTAAAGATGATCATGAAAATTTGCAGCATGATCAAGATTTGGGTACGGTGGAAAATGATGGGATTTTGCATCTTGACAGTCAACATGAATTACATGAAATAGATCATCAGGTTGGAGAGTTCCATATGGCTGAAATTGATGAAAGAAAAGGTGTCGTTTCAGATTGGTCCATAGAAGAAAACAAAGTTTTGGGTCCAAATGTTCTCATGTCATCAGAACAAAGCCTTCATGGAGAGGTAATCCAGTCAGCTCATGGACAGCAAGATGAGAACTTTGTTCAAGTAAGTGAAAAGCTTTCTCTGGATGAATTTATGGTAGATGATAAAAATGTTAGTGTTGGGTTTCAAGAATCATCCGAAGTTGCTTTTCTCATGATTGATGAATGTGATGAATGTAATGAGAATTTGGCTATCATATCATGTCAAGATGATCAGAAATATATTCAGACTATAACCGACCAGACCATTATGGATTCCATTTCAGATTCTTCCTCATATGTTTCATGTTTTGAAGTGTTCTTTGAAGAGGAAATCCACTCATCTGCTTGTTCAGAATTTTTTGAGGACCAGGAACATTATGAAGGAAGATCAAAATCAAAAGAAAAAGACATCTTGTTTCTTCAACATGAGGTAAATATTCATGTTTTTCATGATCCAATGGCAAATTTGTTGCAGACAGCAGTGAAGGTCATTCTTGCAGTATTCAGTGATGAAGGAGATCATGGCCAATTATGTTTTTGGATGCCCAGTTACCGGTATCAATTGTTGACTAGAAGGTCTGATCGGAAGAATCAGTCAAGAAGCCATCTTCTTGATTGGTTACATTGGCAGTTTGATATAGTTTGATGATATGTAGTCTTGTAAGAAATAAAGGTGGTCATGTACTACCACCAAGCTTTAAGTTTTAAGTTCAGTCAAGTTTTTTAGTCATGTCATTTGTATTGAGTCAGTTTGAGTCAAGTTTCATGTAAATAAATTGAGTCATGTCGGAATAATGGACTCCATAGCCCAATGGACAAAGGCACTGTCTGCTCACCCAAAGATCTGTAGTTCTTGGCACCTCGAAGGAGCTACCATCCCCCATTGGAGCCAATGTTAGTGTCAGTCTTTTTAGCCTTCCTCCAGTGATCAAATATGCACTTACACAAGTGATTTTAAGGTGTCAAGGTCAAATTTTATCATTTCAGTGAGTCTTCAAGTAAAATTTGGTCACTAGGCATTAGGCCTAAGGTTTGCTTTCACTCCTTTCAAAGTTGTCTAGATGTCAGCCAATGTCACCATTCAGCTGAGTCTAACATCATTCAGAGGGTTTTCATCATCATGTCAAGTTCCATTGGGTCATTTCACACCTTGTTCATGTTTCAGTTGTGCCAAGGCAAGGTTCTTTTCCCTCTCCTACGATTTTGAAGCTAATTTCTCTTGGATGGTCAAATCATCAGAAAAACTTGTATCCTGATGTTCATACACCTTTCCCTATCCATAATGTACCTTATCAAACACTTCCCCTCACTGAGATTCCCCAAATTCCTCATTTTCGCACAAACCCTAGTTTCTTGCTACAACTAGGCAATTTTCTATGGTTGGGCCTGTGTTTTTCCTTTTTCGACCCCTTCCTCTAACTCAATTTCTGATATTCCACTTTGCCCTAATTCCTAACATCCCTCCATACCTCCCAAAATTTCCTTAAGAATTTATAAGCTCCCTATCCCCTTCATTTCAGTTCATTTCGGCAAATCCCTTGTCCCACACATCGGGATATGTTTCACTCAAATGATGTTTCTGAGCAATCAAAGATGAATTCGGGAAACCTGAGAGAGGTTTTTGTCCAAAACAGAACACAGAAAAAAAAAATCCTTCACTTTTTACACAGGTGCATGGTTTTGAATAAATTTCAAGAATACAATTTTCTCGAAAGGAAGTTGTTGTCCCTTGAACCTAAGCTCAAGACCAGCTTAACTGTGGTATGTTTTCTTCCGTATATCCATGGGGTTACGGACAAAATCGCCAAGGTCCTAAAAAGAGCTCAATTTATCATTTCTCTGCCCCAGGTACTATCAGACAAAGTTTGAGGTCCGTTTAAAGATGATATCGACAAGCAGCAGCTTAAAGGAGTTTATAAAATAGAGTGTTCCTGTGGAAAATGCTACATTGGTGAAAAGGTCGCTCCCTCCAGACAAGACTAAAAGAACATGGCGCGGATATTAAGAAAGAAAGATCTCATACTTCAGCCCTGGCGGAGCACTCTTTAAAGACAAAGCACCATATATGTCTCGAAAGCGCATCAATTATTGCTAGGAAGAGCAACATCAGAAACCACGAAAGATCCTTGAACTCATTGAACATCTTCCTCCAAAATCTGAACAGAGATAATGGCGTGGAGATTAGCGGGAGCTGGCTTCCCTTGATCAAGGAAATGAAAAGCGTAAGCACTTCCGCCCAAAAGGTAAAGGCCTCAAGCAGGTAAGTTATCCCTCCTCCTTCTTGTGTCTTTAGTCTTTGTTTTCATTTAAATCGAGGTATAGGATTTTGGTAAAATTCTAGAATATTCTAACCCTAGATATTATTTCCCTTTTGGTCCTAGGTTAAAATCTATTTCTTATAAAATTTCCCCTGGTATAACATTAATCTCCTTTAAAATCATTATTTATATAAAAACAAATTAATATTAATAATAACATTATTAAAAGAAATATTATTAATAATTTTATAATTAATAAATAATATAATTGATATAAATAAATAAATAAATAATTAATTAATATTAACTAATATATAATAATCATATTATAATTAATAATATATTAATATAATTTAATTAATATATTTTGGAATTATTTTATAAATTATAAATAATAATATATATAATTAAATAATTAAGAATAATAATTATATAATCATTATAATTAATATTAACTAATATATTAACAATAATATAATTTAATATAATTAATTAATATTAATAATAATAATTTATTCATCAATTAAAATAATTAACATTAATAATAATAATATATTAATATTTAATATTATTATTAATATAATTAATAATATTATTACCCAGGTTTATTCTCATTAGAATTATTCCTTCCTAGGTATAAAACTAAATTAATTTCATAACAAAATTAATTCTTTAACAAATTTATTTAATATTAATAATATAAGTAATATGATTAGTTTTTAATTAATAATATGGTTAATATAATTAAATATTAATTAATTAATAAATTAATAATAATAATATATAATTAATATAATTAATAATAATTAGTATTAATAATATATTAATAATATTTTAATTAATATATTTAGGATTAATAATATATTCAAAAACAATAAATAATTAATATAATTAATTAATAACAATAATTAATATTATTAATATAATTATTATTAATTAATTAATTAATATAATAATATTAATATTATTATAATCAATTTAATTAATATTAATAATATAATTAATTAGTATTATTAATATTATTAATAATTTAATTAAATTATTTGGTTATTATTTTCTTATTAAGATTAATATTAATTATCATATCAAAATAATATTTTTAAAAATTTTTAACATATTATAAAAATTAAAAATAAAAATTAAATAAAAATAAAAATAATAAAGTTATTAATTCAGCCGACTTGTTTGTTTTCATAATCGTTTCATCCTCATCACTATTTATTACCTCTCCGCTGCTCTTCTATCATCATCATTCTCTCATCCTGAAGATGGATCCCACTTGGATTCGAAACGTCGATCCAAAATGATAAAACTGTGGATTCTCCGGTCAATTATTTAAAAGACACAATTTTTATTGAACTAGAGTTGGTGGATTTGTTGACTCATTAATGAAAGCAAGGATTGGTATGGGCATGCCATTGTCATTCTTTCCTATCACAAATTGAGGAGACAATGGTGGACGAAAGGGAACCAAGGGCCAAGGAAGTTCTCTCTCTCAGTGTTCAAAGGGATGTAGGTAAAATCCTACATATATGCACAACAACAATAAAATGGGTTTGTTTCATTGGAGTTGGTTCAAGGGTTCGATTCATTTCGAGTGTCCACTATTGTGACTATTCTTGAGGCCACTGAAATCCTTGTGTGAGTCTGTGTTGCTAGTGTGTTATTTTAAGGATTGAAATTCAACCACTAAGTTCTTTCTATTATCATTGAAACCACTTTGTGCTTGCCAGTTTGTTGTTAAACTACATGCCTAATGGGTGCTTGCTTTTGGCTGTGAAACTATTTGGTGCTTATTATTGTTGGGAATAATACTAAGGAGGGGGGGAGGGGGGGGGGGGGCGGGGGGGGGGGGTGGGGTTGAATCAATATTTATCAAATCAATAACTTTTTCTTTTCATACTCAAATTTATATATGCTACTTCAATGAAGGTAACTCGCGTGTACACACAACTATCTTTAAGGCAACCCGCATATAACCAATGAACTTATGATTCAATTAATTCATCATATGTTAATCTTTCATCAATGCATCAGAACTTTATTAACCATATAAACACTAATCATGTGCAATAATAACAAAATAAACCATCATACATAAGCAACACACATGAACACCAAAATTTATAGGTGGAAACCCAATGCGGGACAAAAACCATCTGCTATTGTCGTCTCTGTCTTCTTTTAATATAAGAAAAACATGTTTACAATCTTGTATTGGTGCACACCCATTCCAGTACGTAGGCACCCACATGGAGAAGGCTACAACCTTCTCTTATTCTCCATATTCTACTGGAAGGGAGCTACAACACCCTAGTTCTTGTACTAACCGATCTGTTTACTAGTATGTAGGCGGTCGGCCTGCAGAAGGCTCCAACCTTCACTCGTTTTCTAGATGCTACTGGAAGGGAGCTCCAACAACCCCTAGCTCTTGTATTGGCCGATATGTTTACCATTACATAGGCGCCGACCTACAAAAGGCTACGACCTTCTCTCTTCCTCCAACGACCATGTTTCATAAATTTTCAGACTGGATACTCCTGGAACACAACACCACAATAGGAAGGCCATGTTTCATCTAATTTTGAAACTGGACCCATCAGCAACATTGAATCTCAAAATCAATCATCACTTTAATACAACCAATCATTGAAAACCCATCATCATTGAAGCAAATAACAATCAATCAATCTAAACATTCAGAACACTGTCACTAGAACACTGTCACCAGAACACAGAGAAGAACCAAAACTCTGCAACAACAACTAGAACCAACTGAAACTTCAAACATCATATCTCATAATGTATACACTACTTTGATGTGTCGAACCAGCATGTATACGTGCTTTTAACAAAGCAAACCAGCATATAGATCTGCAAATACTAACTTAAAACTGCACAGTTATTCCAGACTTAAATCACACCCAAATCATAACATTTATAGAATGAAACATGAATTAGTATTCGGGTCTAGCCCAATCAACATCAGATCATGCAATGATAAATCATTTCAGTTCTTATGATCTTGATCAAACATTGTATCCAAGGTGCACAAAATATTTCATATCATCTCATAATCATAGCCCCTGCAACATAACATATACTTCAGATAGAAGTATTCCTCATAAACCCATTTACTTACACACACTTGCCTAATGATCTTCTCCTCCTTATATAGTTTTAGGCCTTTCTCAATACCTCGGACCAAAACCACTTAGGACTCGTGGTATTCTTGGGTGGGATCAAATAGTCATTACTCTGCTCAATATTGCGGGCTAATACCATGGTATTGACCCCTGGTATTATTTTCTTTTGAATTTCCTTGTTTTTCCAACATGTACGCCCTTTTCCTCTTGTGAGATTGTTTGTATACATATATTCTCTTTTGCTCTGTGGACTTGCGTGTACACGCTACTTAGACAAAATGAACTAGCATATACTTCTCTTTCTTCAACCTCTGGAGTGTGATTTGTAATCCTTTGTTGTTAACCTGTTGCACTTTGAATTGTCATCTATGTGAGTTGCCATAAAGGACAACATCTGTATCATAATGCCAACAATAACCCCCTTTGGACTTGACGGCAACCACAATACCAAGATACTCTCCCCTTTGACATCGAGGGAAAAGGGCGAACCAAGATATTCTTCCTCTTTGATATTCATTATGATGTCCATGCTCCCCTGAGTACATGCAGAGTCTGCAAAGATATTTTTCAAAATAATAACATGACTCTATAACTCAACTAAGTGAGTATGACTTCCTAAGACCAATGACTCATACATACATCAATCACCCAACCAAGTTTGGATACACTAAATTTGACTCATCCACCCAAGCAAGTGGGGATATACCAAATGTTTATACATGACTGAAATAACAATTATTACATCATCCTTGTGGGGTTACAAATTAGGTATTTTCATGACCTTTACATTAAATGATAGACATGACATTTATAACAAGGACTAACAATCTAAACAAGACCATGATAGTCATCAGAAACTATCATACACCATATATGATCTGCACCATCAGCGTCTGTCAGCAACATCAAGATCAACTGTTTGTATATGTCCATCATCAAAAGAGTCACCTGAATTAAACAACTATGTGGATCAAGCAATATAATTATCGTCATGTACCAAGGTCTTCTAATATAATGCCAACAATGCATTATTAGAAACATATGCTCCCCCTGAACCTATGTCAACTGTTCACTATCAGATATGATCATTGTATTTGTTAGTAAGAATCATGAAAGCATCATCATCAACCAGTTATTCATCAACTTATTAAAATCTTATGAGGGCCAAAAAACACTTCCACATATCATCAAAAGATTCTAACCATCATCAATTAGAACATAATATATAATTGATAATTGACTGAACCATATTAGGCCCCTTTTCCTGAGTCTGTCCACTGATTTTTCTTCAA